>CM040126.1:22056686-22656686 GCA_022559845.1 Amorphophallus konjac | reverse complement strand
ACTCCGTCAACCTCAGAAAATACTTCTAGTAAATCATCACCAGCCGTACTCCACCAAGGTAAGTTACCTATGAATAGCGAAGAGGTAACCTAAGGGTTTCCCTAGAGGCGAGCACCGCTCCCCTTGAAAATGAGAAGGTGGCTTAAGGGCTTCCTAAGGGCGAGCACTGCTCCCCTTGAAAATGAAGGTGGCTTAAGGGCTTCCTAAAGGCGAGCACCGCTCCCCTTGAAAATGAGAAGGCGGCTTAAGGGCTTCCTAAAGGCGAGCATCGCTCCCCTTGAAAACAAAGAGGTAACCTAAGAGTTTTCCTAGAGGCGAGCACCGCTCCCCTTGAAAATAAGAAGGTAGCTTAAGGGCTCCCTGAAGGCGAGCACTGCTCCCCTTGAAAATAAAGAGGTAACCTAAGAGTTTTCCTAGAGGCGAGCACCGCTCCCCTTGAAAACGAGAAGGTGGCTTAAGGGCTTCCTAAAGGCGAGCACTGCTCTCCTTGAAAACAAAGATGTAACCTAAGGGTTTTCCTAGAGGCGAGCACCGCTCCCCTTGAAAATGAAGAGATAACCTAAGGGTTTCCATAGAGGACACGAACACTGTGGAACACGAGCACGAGGACCCGCCCAGAAAGCACGCAGAAGCACTCTAGTAAAAGGTACACAATAGTATTGGCTCAAAAATAAAGAATTTGTATTTCTTTAGTCAAAATACAAGCTGCCAGAAATCGACAAAATACCCTCACGTGGTTCAAATACAAGTATGTGGAGAGATAGAACGTGCTCGACCATGGGGATATACGACTCCAACGGCTCACTTCCCGGGCACCGTCCTCTGCCAACGATCACGCTGAGTCTCTGAGCAGACACCTAGCACCCATTTTTGCTCTGTGGAAGGGTGCCACCGGAGAAGCCTCCTATGCCAAAGAAGAGGGACAAAGCCCCCAGACCAGCAAAGGGCTTCACTGGTAGAAAACCTGCACCAGGAAAACTAGGCCGCCCATCACAGGGAACCAGCCGGCCTACACAAGCCGGTGGGGGGCAGCGGTAGTACGAGGCCAACGCATTATGAAGGCCACTCTGGCGTACTAGCCATGCCTTCAAACAAGCAAGACCCCGCTGCCCCGGCCGCCACTGGCATCCACCTTGAATGGAGAGGTTGACCCACCACGACCAATGCTCGACGAGTCCGCCGTCGTCGTCCAACCGCATGGCCTTGTCTGCAAAGCGGAGGAGTCCTCCCCTCGGCTCAGAAAATGCTTCGATCCAAGCTTGCCGAGTGGAAGAAGGGAAAATAGTTCCCTACCCTTCCTCACGCTCCTTCTCACCAGAAGATAGGAAGATGTTCCAGCAACGGGGAGCATCTCACCAAGCACCTGCAAAAGGCAAACAATGGTTACGTACTGCAGAGGCAAGCAACAGGAACTCGCGGAGAGACGGAAGACCGCAATACCGAGAGACTTCCCGTCCCTTTAGGGACGGAACTTATCCGGCTCAAGAAGCAGGACCCCCCTGCCGGCGTACAAGCGGTTAACCTTCTCCAAGGCCTCCCGCCAGCCGTCCAGGTACCCGAGCCTGTACTGCTCAGAGACCGGGCCACCCTCTCCAGGTGCTGGCCACGGTCGCCATGGTACCGGCGCTGGGTTCCTCAGAGGACCAAAGGTTGACGACGAGCCTGTAAAAATTCATCATCCGATGAAGTACCAGACTCTCCCGATGACATCCTATAAGAAGGCTACCCCAAAGGTTCGTGTGTGCAAGGCTGATCGCCGGGACACCGCAAAGGCCACCATTTATAGGGGGAACAGAGTCCCCGGAAGTATGAGACTCCTACCACCTCAATCAAATCGTGGAAACCGAAGCGACGGATCCCGAAAGTCACGCCCCATCGCGGTTACCTCGAGGACGCCGCTTCGTATCCCGGAAGATCTCATAACCGCCCAGAAGAAAGTAAGTACACGGGAGGAACTTCGAGACTTGCGAAATAAAGGAAGCTTTCTTTCCATTTCAAAATGCAAGGTTTACAAAAGAAGACTACCACCTAGGCGAAACAGAGGAAAGCAGAAATAAACAAGCAGGGGCACCCTTCTAAGGGCGCACCCCGGATACATCGGCACGTGCCCCAGTCCCAGCGGGCTCACGTGCATCTACAACTCCGGCAGGAGGCGACTCCTCGCCCAAGTCCACCACTTGGTCCCTGGCCACCGAAACATCAGCCGGTGCTCGCTCACCAGTGGTCGGCATCAACCCCTCGGCGCCTGCCTCTACGGAGCCGGGTTCCCCCTCTCTATCCTCGGCGTCTGAGCCGTAAGGAGTTGAAGGAGGGGGGATGTCCGGGGCCACAAGGCCAAGATTTGCCGTGGTGGCCTTTACCGCAGCGCGCCAGCCCTCCCGGAAGCCATGATCACGGGTTGGCCTGTAGAACTCCAAGGCCGCCTCCGTCAGCTCGTCTCGGTAAGTCGAGGAGGAGCGTAAATTCTCCACAGCTTCCTCACCAGTTGAGGACAGGGACATACGTAGCCTGGCGAGCTCTGCCTCGACCTCTTCGGCACGGGCCTCCATGGCTCGGACCGCCGCCTCCAACTTGGCTGCTCGCTCCCCAGCCGCATCAGCCCGCTCCCGAACGGAGTCCCAATCGCGCTCCATGCCGGTGAGGGCCAACCCTAGTTGGGCCAACTATTCTTGGAGTCCGGCGTTGGCAGCTTCAGACTCCTTCAAACGCCCTTCAACTTCCGACTGAAGGGCCCGGCCAACCTCCAGCTCGCGGACGGCATCAAGGAAACGATGCCTCCACAACCCGAGGGCACTGATGACCAGGCACGCGCTCCTCGCAGCGACGGCCGTCAACTCCTCTGCGGTCTCAGGACCGAGCTCCCCAACATGCTCGTGCCAGCGAGCACTACGCACCATAAGGTCGACGGCAGTCGCGACCCCGGGCAGCCCCGTCGTCAAGTCCTCGGGCTGCAAGGACTGACCACGCGAAGGGATCCTCGATGGGGGGAGAACACCGACTTCGGCAACAGCAGGAGCTTTGCCCCTTTCGCGCCCCCGCCCTATGGAGGCGGGCACCGAAACAACAGCTGTCGGCACTTCAGACGATGGCGGCGGAGGAACACTGGGGGGAGGCACCTCAGAGGAAGGTGGGCCACGGCTTCTGGCCGGGGTCGAATCTCTAACTCTCTTCCTCGGCCGATGGCGTCTATCCATCTCCGCCAGCTCGTCATCACTCAGAGGGATTCGACTACCGCCGGTCATGGCAGGCTCTTCACCAGATGCGCTAAGGGGGGCTTCAGGAGAACTCCGCCGAAGGCTAGGCCCTCCGCTGGCCACGGATGCTTCATGCGAGCGGATTAGAGGAATGCCGACCGGAATGGGATATGTCAGTCTTCCCGGAGCGAACGCGACCTCGGCCTGGGGGGCGACGACCGACACCTGACCAGTACCCGGGGCAACATGGTCCACGGGACGAGGAGCAAACCGCGACAACTGGACGGTCTCGTAGGTCCAACCCTGCACTTCCGCCGCCCCTGAAAACCAAACAAGGTTAGCCAAGCACCAGTCACTACCAACGTGACCCTATGGAAGGATAAAGCTAGTACCTTGCGGTAACGAGGGACACAACCCCACCTCCCGAAGCAGCGCCAGGGTCAGAACGAAGTCCGCATCAACAAGGGGGTACCGGGAAATAACCTTCAACTTCTGGCGGTCCTCGACCCCGAGAGAAGACTTCGAGTCACGCCAAGTGCGGGGGAAGCCGCTGCGCATCCAACTATCAGAGGCCTCTGCCCAGTCTTTCGATTTGACAAGATATACGTATCGCTCCGCCCAACCTTTGCTGTTGGACGTGGTACGGGAGACGGTGATGAAATGCTGGTGGGTGCGAGCCTTGAAATAGGCAAAATAGATATCGGACGGGCAACTCTGGAGGAGGAAGAAGTGCCGAAATAGATCGACACTTGACCCCACCGATTCTCTATGGCACGCATAGCTAAACCCACAGAGGATGCTGTAAGAATTGGGGGTTATTTTCCCAGGATTCTGCCCATAGCGATGGAGGACATATGTGATGAAGGGATGGACTGGAACACGAAAGCCCGTCTGAAAGGATGTCACCGGGACCAGGATCCTGCCGGAAGGGTGACTCATTATGTCATCTCCCACGGAAGGAAAGATGATGTCGTACTCAGGAGGAATCTGGAAGGCTTCCCGCAGCCCATGGATCACTCTATAAGTCACTAGGGGTGGGGAACTAGACCGACCAGCGCCCGTACCCGAGGTGCTCGGCACACCGCCTCGACCGTGAGGCACCTCCTCCGAAGAGGAAGAATCGACGCTGAGGACTCTCCTACGCGGAGGCCTTGCTACAGAAGGTGAAAAATACAGGGCAAGAAGGATCCTCACCAGGCAAAGGGAGGAAGACGCCTACAACGAAGCGCGACAACCGGCAAGTCATGGGTACAGTGTGTGAGAGACTTCGCAGCAGTCCTTATAACCGCCCACTGCGATCGATGTTATCCCCTGAAGGGCAGGTGAAAGGACGCCGGCCACTACTGCGGTATGGCTACTGATGCCAGATGACCGTTCTGATCCCACGCCCCCAGAACGAGACAAGAATCGGAGTTATCATTACCAGTGTGGCCTCTGCCACCACCAGAGGCACTTTGCGCGCCAAGCAGGTTCTCGAAGCCACTAAACTCCCGTTGTATGAGGAAATCATCTTCGGATCTTGCACTCCAGAAGAACCCTCTCTTGGACTACTCTCAGCCCCCTGCAGAGTGCTCGGCGACTGAGAGTAGGGGGAAAGTGAGGAGGGTAAATCCAGTTTTGCCCGCATTCGGCCCAATAACGATCGGCCCATGCCCAAAAGAGCTCTCGATGAGCGCACCACCGACATATGCGGCCTGCCAAGGCATGGCCCAATCCAGCCTGACATTGGATTCTACAGTAAGAGGAAGCGCGGTCCTCGCCGGAGAACACTCCAACGACCGACCGTTGCCCCCACGACGTCGGCCTTGACCCCTTAACGGGCGAGCACGTGCCACGAGCGCCGTAAGACTCGCCCAGGGACCGACCGGCGCCGAGGCTATCGCCTCCCAACGGGAAACTCCCGCCAATATAGTGGGGGAACGTTACTCTACTAAGCGGACCCTTCCCTCTCAAGGGATGAGGTCCCTTACTCCAGGATAACCCATATAAAAGGGACATCGACAGAAGAGAAGACACACGGTAGATTCTTCTACTAAACCACAAATTACTACGCAAGGGAAGAGAGACGGTGGATACTTCTGCCACAAGAGCTTCCTACTGAGAATAGAGCAACCAGACCTGCCACGACGACAGAGAGGTTACCCGCTACGCCCAGAGAGAATCCTCCTCCGGCATGACCTTACCACCCAGCGAGCATTCTCCGAGTACTCGATAGGAGCGGCAAGCACGCGTGCAGAGGACCTACACGCCTCTCGGATCGTCTACTACGAACTCGACTTCTCTCTTACTTCGCTCTTCTCTATTGCTCATTGATCCCTTGTTGACTTAAGCATTCGAGGGTTGTCCCCTGGGGTAACATCCGGGACTCCTTCTGACGCCTCTTTGGTTTCTTGGTGTTTGCAGACATCCACGGATGCGAGGTGACTTTCCCAACAAATAAATAGAGAATGTGGTATGTGGCATAGGAACTATTTTTATGCCTCTACATATGGCTATTATATTTTTAAATCAGATGGCTAGAAAAGCGCGGGACAAAAGTGATAAAAAAATATGCGCCCATGGCATTGCTCAACCTTGTTACGACGCGTAATGAGATGGTCATTTGTATTCCACAAGTCACAATTTTTGGCCAAGTTGTTTGTATGAAATATGGGAATATTTCATCATTGGGAATATTTTTGGCTTTCCAACAATAAAGTTTTAAATTGGGACTTTTTAGAGGAGGGTAAAAGTGGGGTTTGATGTAATTCCGACTCGATGATTCGTGTCGGATCAGGATCATCTTGATTCGGTATGATACACCCGAGTCACAGTCCGACTTGGACCGACTCGCCAGCGTCGTTCTCCACCTCCTCTACCCTCTCTCGTCCTCCTCCTTCCAGGGTTTCTAGATGAGATCCTGTAACAACGTCGGATCTACGCTGCGAACATTGTCAGGCCATGGCGTCGCATCTCACTGTGGACATCGGCCCCGTTCGACGGAATCTGGATCGAGAAAGGCAGATGGTAGGGAGAGGAGATCCGTCAATAACACAGAGGGGGGAAGACTATGTTGGACGTGGAGAGGATGAGCGAGAGGAGGACAAAGGGGAGGCCCGACAGTCATCCCAGAGACCTGAAACCTTGAATCAAGTGACAGGGGGGTGAAGGGCAGAAGGAGGCGACGGGGACTCGATCAGATAGGATCAACTCATCTCTCAATTTTATGTGGATTCGAGTAGACACATCTGAGTCGGTCCGACTCAGACCTAGTCGACAAACCGTGGATGTAATATCTATTTAAAATCTTTTATAATCATTCATAATTTTTTTATCTTTTGTGTTGAATCAAAAAGTTATTTTAACTAAAAGTGTCGCTGTTACATCCTTAATTTGTCTTGTAATTTTCTGTAATGAGCCTCAAGATCCACATTAGTGCTCTCCCATTTATGTCTCATTAAATGCGCTCTCTCTATCTCTCTCTCTCGCTCTCGCGCCCTCTCTCTCTCCTATTTCTTTGTAAAACTATATTTAACAGTAAATTATTATAACTTTTATCATCATTAAATTTTTAGTTAGTAATATTAATAAAAAATTTTATCAAAATTTTTATTATTATAATGATATATTTATCATATAGAATCTGTTAAAAATATTTATAAAAGTTAAAAAATAAAGATATTAAGGTAAATAGTAATTTTTAAAAATATTTGTGACTTTTAAATTTTAATTAGTGAGATTAATGATGTTATTTATTAAAAAATCATTTTCATAATATATTTAATTTATAGACTATATTAAAATAAAAATTTTAAAGTGAACAGTAATCTAACCCATAATTAATGCCGTTTTTACTTTTAAATTTTAATTAGTGATATTAATAATGTTATTTATCGAAAAATATTTTTATAGTATATTCAATTTATAAAATATATTACAAATATTATAAAATTAAAAATAACATTTTTAAGATGAACATAAACCTAAACCCGTAATTAATGATGTTTATGTGTTCTGAATTTTAATTAGCGAGATTACTTATATTATTTATCAAAAATTATATTATTTTTATGATATATTTAATATATAGCATATATTAAACATAGTTTAAATTATAATAAAATAAAAAATTGAAGATGAACAGTAATCTAAAACTATGATTAATGGCGTTCTATCTTTGGAATTCTAATTACTGAGATGAATTATGTTATTTATCAAAATATATTTATTTTTATTATATATTTAATTTATAATATATATTAAAAATATTTAATAAAATAAAATAAAATAAATTTTAAAGATGAATAGTAACTGAAACTCTTAATTAATGTGCGTGAGAGAAAGAGAGAGAGAGAGAGAGGGAGAGTGACGTGAGAGAGAGAGGAGGGGAGAGGCGTAGAGAGAGGGAACGAGGGATATATTAAAAAGAAGAAGAAGAATATAAGATGAATACTTGAGTCAGATGACTAAATGACTTCAATTTAATATCAGAGCCGTCGTCGTGGTTTTATTAATTCTAAACTCATGCATGCCATGATAAATTAATGTGCGCTGTGTAACCCAGAAATCTTCCTTTATCGACTGTAATACTGCATGAAAGTTAAACGAATCCTCCAACCCAAAATCTTAATATATGGTGGGTCAGAGATTTTGGAGTTCTTTGGGAAATATTTTTTTTTGAGCTATTTTGAGAGAAAAAATTTATGGTTAGGTCAGGGGAAAAAAGTCAAAACTTGGGTGAGCTAATGTTAAATTTTTTGAGGTAATTTTCTCACCCGACGAACAAAACTTTCTTGAGAAATACTCAGTGTAACACGTACTAATTACACCCATTAATATAATTAGTGTAATATTTAATTTTTTTATTTTTTTTGAGTGATCTCCACCTCATGTTACCTGAGTGTAAGTGTCACATTCACTAGGTGACGTGACGTGGAGACTAAGTAAAATAAAAAATCAGACTCTAGAATAGTGAAATACAGTGGGTGTAATTAGTGCGTGTCTTTTGCTATGCATTTCTTAACTTTCTATAATCATTTAGGCCGTCTTTGACAACGGCTTGGTCCCTCGGTTAGCCGACACCGGCTAACCGAGGGGCCCCACCTCCGCTCGCCCTTCCCCTCACACAATCGGCTAACCGAGGGTCGATTATCTTAATCGACCCTTCGGGGTCGGTTAGCCGCCCCCCTTACCCGGATGTCAAAGCCGCCCTTAGTTTTAAAACAACTAACAATAAGGAAGTATCTTTTTCTCAAGAAATAAACCTTCCCATCCGAGCGACACTTCCTGATCATGCATGCTCTTGCTTTGGAGTTTATTCGTCCCTTCTCCCATGGCTGCTAGGCCATTGGTACGTCGGCTTCAGTCCAAGTCTTCCTTATTCTTTGTAACACCCTCACCACTCTCCTGCAGTCTCCCCTCGAGTTTGTTAAGCTTCTGCTCAAATCTTTTTAACTTCAGAGACCTGCTTGTCATGCAGGGATCTACGGCGAGCTAGTGATTTTCCTGCATGTCGATCCAGTGGAGACAGACAGTACTCTCGACCTTCCATTCGGTAGACGTCCACTTTGAAGCCTACATAGCAGGTTGGACCTCAAATTGTAGCAAACACCGCCCCCCCCCCCTCTCCCCCACCAAAATAAAAAATACTATAGATGATGATGTTTTTCTTTTTACTACGGAAGATTGGTTACCGTTACTTTCACCATGCTTGATGGTTTTCGTATAACTGAGATGTTCCCAAAGGATGTGTAACTTGATTGTACTCCAGTTCCGAGGAAATACCAGACAAGACCATCACTGGGTGGGAGGAAACTAGTTAATGTCCCGGGGTTTTTATTGCCACATTTGGTCCATCATGTTTGCAAATTCAAAAAGCACCGGGCAAAGAGGCAGCATCAAGAACATCAGCCCGCTGGGAGCAACACAGGGTTGCCAATCCTCCTCCAGCTAATTAGTAGTTGCAGGCCACAAGCGTATAATAATTTTAAGGAAAGAATAAACAACTAGGGATTTGATATTGTGGCATAGTTTGAAGGGCCGTGTTAATAAGAAATAATTTTTTCTACAACAACTAACAAGGTTACAGCAGTTCCATTCAACATCTGCCGTTAAAAGCAGGCCACATTCTTCATTTTTGTTCCTTCTCCTCGTGTGCGAAAGCCCTTTCCTCTGGTCAATGTCTTTGCTAAACAAATATGATACAAGCAAATAAGAAGATCAGTCTCATTACACGTTAGGGTTTAGCAATAATATTGATTTGCACGTGGATCGAAGTTTGGTTCCACCAGACCCCGGCAAACATGCCATCCTCCCGAACCTTGTTAGATTCTTACAAGTGGTCAGAGCATCCAATTTGTCTGCCTATCCAGACAAAAGAATGTTTTTTTCCCCAGGAAAGCTGGACTACAGAACGGGTTAAAACTTAAAACTAGCCACATTGTTCGTTGATCAACTGGAGGTGCAGCGCTGCACTATTTCACCTCTTCCACAGCCTCTCCTCTCCTCATGCACAGGTTTGGAACCGATGCAGCTTGCTGGGTTCACTGGATTGAACCTGTCTGAACATCCCATGTCGTAGTGACTGGAGGTTTAATAGCTAACGGCTTAGCACCATCTATGAATGTTGATTTCACAAGGGAACCTCCCCCGGACCTGATCCTAGCCTCAACTGCCTTTATTAGTGAGGCGGCTGCTGAAGGATGAACGATGCGAGCTCCAGCAGCTATGGCAGCAGCATGGACTTGAGGATTTGGTCCTGTATAATGCTTGCTTGTACTCGATGAATCTACCAGACTTGCAGCCAGTTTCAATTTTCCATCGGCAAATGGTATGGATTGAACAGAGCTCTGAGAAGATGGTGTGCTGGGTTCTGCAGGGCGAGCTGAGAGGGGCATTGCACCAATGGGAGTAGCCAGAAATGCATAATTGCCCGGAGCACCAGGGGTGGCCACTGTTCCCGTTCATAGACAAGATCAACAGAAGACTGGTCAAAATAAGGCTCCAGCAATAACTTCCGAGTCAGACAAAACCAACAGTAAGGTATACAAGAAATGCAAAAGACAAAGCAACAGGAAATCGCATGGGCTAGAGAAAGCTATCCATGGTTACATGTGACAGTTGGGAGAGGTGAAAGCAAGAAAAGAAATAGACTCTTGACCTGCACAAGATGCTGGAAAATTTCCTATGACTGGCATGTACAGAGCTACAGGAACTGCAGGAATGGCAATCAATTGTGCTTCGGAGAGTCCTGGATTCATTAAGTTGCTGCCACTGATTTGGGTCAGGTTAGCTTGGCTGACAGAGGCAAAATCCACCTTCTGCTCATTTACATCAGAACAAGTTAGATTATAAAAATGTCAAAGTAAATACAACACCAAGCGAACACTAACGCGCCAAGAATCAGGCTGATTAAAGCTGTTCACTAGAAATGGAAAGAAGCACAGAGTTATACGAATAAAAAAATTCTTGCATTTTTTTTTTTGAAAGTGGATAGTACCACCATTGTATTAAATGTAAAAGAGGGATATACAAGTAAAAATGTTCTTGCTTTTGAGTTAAAGATGATGATGTCTGCTGCCGTAATGAGCAAGAGCAGAGTCAAACCTTCAAAATATAACAAAGACAGCACAAACCTTTGAATGATTTGATTAAAATAATTAGTATGATCAGCAGAACATTGACATAGGTGTCAACGGACAATGTGGAAGTGTCCACCAAATCATAGAATAATTATAATCAGAATGTAAGTTAAAATTGGAAAATACTTCAAATTTAAAATGCCAATGCCCAGACACAAAATTCATTGGACACTTCTTCTAGCACTTTGCTTGACATTATTTTTTCCTTTGGCATGTCTCACAGAGGCAGATGCATGGAGATGAAAAAAGAGAAGCTCAGCAAAAAGAAAAAGGAAGACCTGGGATTTTGTAGCATCTCCACCACTTTCTTTACTCCCATCAGTCACTTCTAATTTTCTTTTCCTTCCTGAAGATGAACAAGAATCCAATGATCCATTTCCA
Source organism: Amorphophallus konjac (assembly GCA_022559845.1). Taxonomy (NCBI): domain Eukaryota; kingdom Viridiplantae; phylum Streptophyta; class Magnoliopsida; order Alismatales; family Araceae; genus Amorphophallus; species Amorphophallus konjac. The sequence goes on along the minus strand of CM040126.1, from coordinate 22,645,492 downwards.
GTCAACTGTTCCACTGGCGTAGCAGGCACCTGTTGTTTCCATACATTAGGAGGAATTAAAATATGTATACCTTAGTAGAATGGGTAAACTGTCTACAATCTGGGAGAGTGATTACCCGACTCTTAGGTGTGTTGACAGTGAAAGAAGTTTTAGCAGGTTGCTCTTGATTAGTAAAATCGTTTGGGAATCCTGAAGGTATTAACACAAGGTTTACCGGTTGTTGAAGAAACACAACCTCTCGTGCAGGAGCTGCCTGCTTGAGTTCACTAAACGAACTTGAGTCATTCAAATTAGTCTGACAGATCATGTTGTTAGAGTGTCTTTGGCTAGCTCCAATGACAGGGTTGGTCTTTTGTGCTGCCACAACAACACCATTCCTCTTTGCAGCAGCAACTTTCTCAACAGCCTCCTTCAAAGCAGCCATTGCCACATTATAACTATCTTCAGTTGCTGCTCCCTCTTGAGCGTACCTAATGGCTTCATGGCACAGTTGGGTATAGAGTACATTTAGTGAACCTTCGGAACTACTTTGCCCTCCAGGATTGCCCCCATCTGTTATTAACCTGCTTTGGACTTTCCCTGAATCTTGAAGGATGCTTCCAGAGCTTTTCTTGTCATAAGTCTGTGACTGCAAATGGAGAACCTTTCTGGAAGTAACCAATGCATGGTTATGCTCTTTCTCAAATTTAGAAACCACCCACTTGCCAGAACTCACTCTCTTAACAATAATCATGGCCTTACAACCTATTCTTGTAATTGCTCTTCGTCGTTTGGTTTTGCCTTCATCATATATTTCCTTCTTTACACGGATTTCACGGAAACCCTCCTTTGAACAAACAAATCGCCGAGAGATAATCGAATTGTCACACCTTGAACGGCAATACTTGCTTATACGAGCCCGAAATCCCATATGTCTGGCATATGCATTGTAAAATGTCTTTGCTGCTTCTTCAGAATCAAATTCCATTCCCTCAAATGGTTCATGAATAGAAGAATCTTCTTCACATGTCACTGGCTTGTCAATAATAGCATCAACATCACGCGCAATTTTGACCTCCAAGTTTCTAGGAGGAACTGGCCCATGGTTGTGCTCCTTTACAAACTTTGAAACAACCCACCTTCCATTGGCCAATTTTTTCACCATTATCATCGCCTTGCACCCTACCCGAGTGACTGCTCGTAGTCGTTGGCTTCTTTCGCCAAATACCCCTTTCTTTGGCCGAACTTCACGAAAGCCCTCCTTTGAACATACAATTTGACGGGAGATTACTGAGTTGTCACGCCTGGACCGGGAGTACTTACTGATACGAATGCGGAAGCCCACCCGGCGAGCATATGCATTGTAGAATATCCTTGAAGCTTCTTCAGATTCAAACTCCATCCCTTCATATGGCTCTAAATCTGCGTCACATTGAGACAGGGCAGATTCCTCTTTGACAAAGGCCTCTGCCAGTTGATTGTCCACATTCAAAGAAGCTTTGACATCAACTACTGACATGCAACCTGGCCTCCTATTGTCTTCCAATCCAGTATTCTCCGCAGATTCATTCTCTGATTTCAACATCTCCTGTCAAGCACGAGTAGTTAACAAAACAAGAAAGAAAAGAAAATAAATAAGCAGCAGATTATCCATTGCCGGGCAAACATCAGTGATAATTTTTTTGATAATATGATATAAGAAAGATGAATAGTTTGCATGGATATTTTAAAGGAATAATACCTCAGTCAAATGAAGAATGCATAGTGTGAATAGATATTTTAAAGGAATATTACCTCAGTCAAATGAAGAGCTGCAGATACAGAGTGCTTCCAACCTTAGACAAATAAGGATCGTTAACCATGGAACAGCAGATGCTTGATGCCTGTATCACAAAAGATGCATCTTGTGTAAATCCAGATGTGAACTAACTCCATCTTTGACAGAAGAAGGACCTCTGTACTGCAGAACTCTGACTCCTCCATGTGCTAAAGGCTGACGCTGCAATAAACCAATTTAGAAGCCATTAAAAGGGACAAGAGATCTAATCTGCTTCAACCTGTCTGTCTATGTTGAACAGCATAGACAACCTGAACAGTGCTAGCAAACAGCCTACTCACTCCGTATCTACAGGTGTTACACCCAAACGGTGAGATCAAATACAGTTAATCGAGAGAGGCCACCAATATTTGCATGAAGCAAGCTGAGATTATCAAAAACAGCATAAGTTCCAACTTAGATACAAAATCTCAGGAATTGGATTGCACAGATGATCACTCAGGAGACCCTAACAGATAGCTCCCATCTAAACAATGCAGTGCGTACTCCGCCACTAACTTATACCAGAACAGCCCATTAAATAGTGTAGGCCTAAAAGGCACGATTCAGCTACTCCAAACACCAATCAAACAGTATGGATCACAGGATCACATCAAAAAATTCGCACCCGTTTCACAAACCCGAGAGTTCATCGGAACACAGAGCGAAAGAGACCTTCAAAGCCCATCACGGAGAAGTTCATAAAAACGCTTTTGCGCTCCAAAAGGTACCATTTTGATAACTACAAGACAACAAAACTACTGACCCATCATGCAACTTACAGAAAGATGCGAATTTTAGCTCAGAAACACACACCAGACCAGAAAGAGAGGTGCTGACCATCTTGATCAAAGACCACCACTCTACGTACCTCTGCGTGTGCTCCAGGGAGCTGAGAAGGAAGTACGCCACGGCTCCAGAAGAATCCAAAGGGGAAACCCTAGACACAGGAGACCGCTCCAGGAGACCGGGACAGACACGTGGGGGCCTTTTCCCCCCGGAACAGTTGAATCAGGGGAGCTCACTCCATCAAACGGAGAGAAATGGAGGTAGAAGAAGTGGTGGCGAATTTGGGGCCTTGAACCACTCCATTTTTCTCTCTGGGTGTATGAACTCTCTCTCCGTGGGAGGGGGTTGGGGGAGAGAGAGAGAGAGAGAGAGAGAGAGGACGTTGCAGAGACGGTGAGAGGGATACACGGGCGGGTGGGAAGGTGAGGGGGCGCAGGGGAAGGGGAGGAGATATGAACGGACGGTGGAGGAGGGGTGTGACGCGGATCTCCATATAGGTTATCCCTCACTCTTTCTCTCTCTAATAACAGATTCTTCAGTAGAGATCCCCGTACATGTTCATATTTGTCTATATGACACTCAAGTATAATTATTAATTTTACTATAACTGATTTTTTTAATTTTTTATGTAAAAAGATCATAAAATTTATTGTTACGAGTTATAACTATTGATGTTATTTCTTTAATATTTATTTTATTTGATAAAAAAAATTCATCTTATTTTTTTCTACCCTTAGTTGAATTTAATTTAATTTTTAAAAGGAGACGTGAATATAGTTCAAATCAGGGTTTGTCAACCCGATGCGTCTCGTCCCGACCCGCACGACCCGACCCGACCTAGGCCGGGATCGGGTCGACCGGGCTATGGGTCGTCACCGGGTCGGCCCATTATTTTAATATTATATTATATTTTATTTTATATATAATGTGTGTTTTTTTATTTTATTATATTATTATTGTTATATATATATATATATAGTGCTTTTTTAGAACGGGACAGATCGGGTCGGACCGAGATGGGAGCGACCCGATCCGACCCAAGTCGAGACCGGGTCGGCCGGGTCGACCGGGCCGACAAACCCTGGTTCAAATCGAATCAAATCAAATTATTTTGGTTAGATTTATTTTGATTTCAAATGAGTTTGATTTGATTTGATTCAGATTTTTAATTCGATTCAATTTAATTTGAAAAAAAAATTCTTCAAATCAAATCAAACTGTGCTCACCTTTATTAAATAGTTTAGAATATTTTAAAAAAATTAAAAAATTTGACAAACCAAATTTGATTTGGAGTTAACCCTAGAATATGCAAGGGTTAACTCCAAATTAGTGCAAAGATTACATTGGCAGACTAGATTACTTAATCAGAGTTAGATGTGAGGTAAACCGGGGGTTAACTCTGGGCTTACTAACCACCTGACAAGGTGGGATAAGTAACTCATGCCAGCTCTGACTTGGAAAAATGGAACTAAGAGGCCCATTCTAGGCAAGTCACCTCCTCTGTTTTGCATGCTATCTTTCTTTTCTATCAAACCACATGCATTCCAAGTAGGTTAACTTACTTTCAGTCACTTTTAAATAGTTAGACTCTCATAAAAGTAAAAGGTTGGATAACTTCAGAATACATTGACCCATCTGAGGTTAACCCATTTGTATTCTAACCTACCATCACTTTCCACTCCCCCTTGCATTGCACTCTCCTTTAGGCTCTATCATACTTTCTCTCCTCCCCTGTTGCTTCTAATTCACTAGACATATGTGTCCATGTGCCTGTTTATTACCTTGTTTAATTGTTGGAGTTGTTTGCCCCTCCTTTCAACATTGTTGATGCTAGGCTATTAAGCTCTGCTTTGTTTTGCACTTAACTCTTGAATAAGCCTGATTTAGTGTTAACTTAACCTTATTTACTTTGGCAGAGGCTATTTGAAATAATCTGGTCAAGTGTGGGTTAAGAGGGGTTAAGTGGGATCAAACTATCCCATCTCTCCACATGGGATATGTTACCTAGTCTTTACTTTTTACCCATATCAGGCATCATTTCGTGTGGATTATCTCAAAATTAACAAAAGCGGATGGATTTAGAAGTGTGTTAACCTAATAGATTTTTTACATTGATATCAAAGTAAAATGGGATAGAAGTGAATTAAATTATCTCACTTAAAATAATTTGAGCTAAATTTAAGTGTCTGCCAAAGCGGAGCTAAAGGACTCATCAATGAGGAGGCATGCACGATGGAAATGCAAGAGGCTTGCTGACCGAAAATGAGAGTTAGTGTATGGGGGGATTGGGGATGGCAAATATACTGCCCATGGTGATATTATGGCAATGACGATCGGCATACTGGGGCGAGCACCAGAGGGGATAGACAAAATGAGAGTTATCTCTCATAAATTAGTTTATCTCAGAATTTAGTCTCATTTATTTTGATAAGTAATGAGTTATCTTTTTAGTACAAATAAGGATTAACTTTGTCTCAGCTCTTGGGGTGGAACAATATGTCTAAGTTCAATGGGAGTTATTCCTCAATCTGACCCAATTAACTCTTTTGATCTATCAAACTAAAAATAAATAAATAAATTGAGAATTATTCCCGAGACAAATGAGAGATAACTCCCGATCAAAGTGGGGCTAAAGAGCTTGATGCTAGAGAGCTTTACATTAGATATAGAGAGACATTATGTTATGCTAGGGCCTTTGATGACAAAGAGGATAGGGATCATGGGGAGGGCATATCTTGACAATCAAATGGAAAGAAAACTGTCTGACAAGGTGGGTGTTACTTAGACCCTTTGCTCCGCTTTGTTTTGGAATTAAAGATAGCCCGATTAAATTTAAGTAGATTTACTTTATCTACTTTTATGTTTTTTTACTTTGGCATGGCACTGGATTAAATTATCCCACCTGTGGAGGTGAGATAGGTTAATCCGACTTAAGTCAGATTAAGTTATTTTTAAGCAGATTATCTAAATATACTCCTGCCAAAGTAAAATGACTAAAGTTTAGAGTAAAATGAGGATACTCTTGGGATAAGTCTCAAATAAAACGGAGCTTTAAGTTGAGTGCATTCAGACTTATACTTTCTCAAGCCTAGACCTAACTGAACTGACTCTTAATGAGATATATATAGTCTAGAGATGTCATTTTCAATTTTCATATTTTTCTTTGTAACTTAGTCTATTTAATTTCCAAACAGTTAAAGAGGACTTTGATATCAGGATAAGAAAGGATAAACTTAACTTATCCTCTAATCCCTATTTGGTATCTTTGAGAAAAGCCAAGATATCCCAATTTAAAATTATCCCCATTTGTGAATCAAATTCAGGGATCATGGCATCTGTTCGGTAACGAGGGTATCCAGGGATTAGACTTGCGCTGCCTTATCCCCCTTTGTCTCTATTTTCGAGGTTAAACTTAGGGACAACTCATTCCAACTATTTAGGGCCTGTTTGATATAAAGTGGACACAGATTCGTCGATTTTTATCTGCACGGGTTAACGTATTCGACCATTTCGGTCGAATACGTAACCCATGTAAGATGGCATTCTTGTAATAAAATTAAGAGCATTTAATGCGTATCCTCACGTTACTCCCATACTCCATCAAAGTGCATATAAGATGTCACCGGCGAATAAGACTCTGGACCGGTGAATATGCTGCCCTGCCCAGTGGTATTCGCCGATCAAAGAGGCCCTTATGGAATAATTTATCCATGTCATTGTTTGTCTTATACTTACGTAACTATTTCACTTACCAAATAATTTGAGTTCAAAGATATACGCTAGAAATGACTTATCCTTTTCTCAATTACAATTAAGATGACACCAAACAAGTCCTCCACATTCACCTAGTCTATTGGCATTTCTATGAAATTCTTTGAAATCAAGGTTGGTCGACTCGTTGGAACTTGGAATGTACTAACTCGATTCTGTCCGAGTGCAATACGAGTATCTCCGACTCGACTTTCACTCGTAGCCGTCCAATGAAGTCTTTAAGGTCTTCTTTATTAAGCGAGTAGGAGTTTGGGGTCGAATGCGATATCCGAGATCGATTAAGAACGATGTGTGTGAGATGCGGAGGTGCGTCCCGATATTTTCTCTTTTATCGGATGCGATATCCGCCTCCGCTATTTTGAAAACAAAAGAATCCTAATGATTTTGACCTGACTCAAATCGATCCAAGCTCACCTTAATTTTCTCAAGTATGATACGAGACGGAGTCACGAAACCCTGCTCGAAATGGAGTCTTTTCTAAAAGAAATTAAGAAGCATCTTTTACACAATAAATAAATTGAAGAGAGTTCTACAGAAATCTAATCCAATCACGAGGGTTCTTCTCTAAAAGGCACAACGTCCACAGCCCACCCGCCGCCCCCACCTCCACCCAACCTTGAGGCCGCGAGCACACCGGTAGCGACCGTGGATCCACCATAAAATGAGCCCTGGGCCCACCGCTCGGGTCGCTTCGATTTCCATCACCAGTGGCGTCTCCGTCAGGTCGGGAGAGGCCCCACCCGTCAACCGGGACGGTCGTGATCGAATTACTCAAAAAGCGAGCCACTGTCTTGCATCTGAAGCACGCCTCAGGACCAGTTTTGTCAAAACCTACCCGCGAAATGTGCGGGATCGGCACCTCGAGACTGAGAATTAAAAGAAGATCCCGGCCGTCTGATCGGTGGAGTCAGCGGGATTGCGGCCGTCGTGGGATCTGATGGCGCGGGTGCGTCGCTGTCGTCATTGTTCCATCTTCTGTGGGACGGGGGCGGTTAACTTAAACGGTGGAATCATCAGCTCACCAGCTCACCAGCGAAGGATAGATCAAAGGGTTGCTGCGACAGGTTGCCTCTGATTTGGCCGCCGGGGAACGCCGATGATGTGCGACCGACAGGCTGATGATTACCGTTACATAAATACACACACACATATATATATATATATATATATATATATATATTGAAGTGGATTGCAAGTGTGACATTTAGGTGGAATTATTGCAGCTCCACTGACACAACGCACTAATGTAGTTACTCAAACTTGTAAATTCCACTGATAAAAAATATAAGAAAGATAAAAATTCTAAGGTATCAAATCAGAAAATATATTTTTTTAAAAAATAATTGACTTAACTATCTTCCGCTTCACCCAATCAACAGGTCATTTTTTTTTAAAATTCGACATTTTTTTACCATTTCATCGGAAGATAATGATCAAACGAAGAGTCAACATGTTGGGCTGATCTCGATGTGACATACTTGTAACATGTTTAGAGTGAGTTAGAATTTTAATCGACGCACATCGGAAGTGTAACAAGTATTTCTTCAAATTTAAATAGATAAAACAATCAAATCCTTATCCCTCTTAGGGAAGGGGATGATCCGCTAGTTGAGGAAACAATCTTCGAGATATCAAGGAGCCATCCACGAGATCATCTCCGCTAGACCACTATAAGATGGGAAAACATATGACGCTAGAGATATGCGTAGACACACTTCCTAAAATTTATTATGTTTTATAAAAATAAAATTTTATTTAAAAAGAATAGAGGGTTAATAGTCGCATACATAATAGGGGGGGGGGGGCATTTGTCATACGGAAGGGAAGGAATTTTAGAACAATGTCGAGGTAAACCCAATGAACAAAGAATAATTAAATTAAGAGATTATGCGACAGAAACAAATAAAAAATATAAGTCAGGAGAGTAAAATCTCTAATAATTACACAGATAAACGATTCTAATAAAAAATACATCGAAATAAGGATCGGTGGTGAAGACTTAGGTGACGGAGATAACGATCTTCTTCGTCATATTCTTCTTGATTAGACTTCTTAGTCGGATAATGACCGACCCAAACCTTGTGGGCTGTCAGGAAAGTTTCAATGTCCAGTGAATTATGAGATTAATTCTCTTGAAAGATAAACGGGAAAACATTGACATTAAGTACACCAATTGAGATGCCAGTTGGACCCTTAACATTTGAATAGACGAGTTTTGTAAAAAACAAATACTGAAATCGAATCCATAATCGGATAATCAGAATCTACAGCTCGAGGAAGAATATTGCGAGGAGTTGATGATTTTACATCTGACCTGTATTCAAGACCAAGATTGCGCTCGGAAACATAATCAAAGGATTTGGAAAGAAAAACTGAGGAAAGAAATTGAATAAATATTTAAAAACTGGAATAATATGCGTTAAGAATATATAATCTTGAGTTTGAGAGCCTTAAATTTTATCATTTCTTTTAATTGTTATCGTTAATATCCCTTCTACTACGTCAGTGTCAATGTCGATATTTTACACTCTAAACATATTGATATTAGAATTAATACTATTTCGAAATTATTACTCCAACCAACCCTGGGCATCTGCTTTTGCGTTCAAATAATTTTAGTCTTAATTATTGTGCCCTTGGACTTTTATGCACTCTTTTTAACTTTTTATGATAAATCATGATTAATAAAAAGACGGAATAACTTAACCCTCATTTTATCAAAATAATATTATTTATTTTTAATATAACTTAACCCTAATTATCATATCCCGTTAACCTATTCCCAATAAAACAGCCCCAAGCTAACATTCCACCCTTTTATCTTCTTTTGAGATTCTTGTATGCCTACTGTTATATTCTATGGAAAATTTGTATAACCATCGCTCATGAAATTTGCAGATGTTCTCGTTTTGCTATCATCTTAATATTAACAAAAAAGGGCTAATTGTTAACTTCTAAAGTTGTTTCCTTTTCTTCTTTTTAAGTAGGGATGCTGACTAAATTTGGTTCAAATTGAAAAATTAAACTCAGTTGGACTTGGTTCAGTTTGAAACTAAAAACTTATTTATTCATATCTAGATCATTTCAGACGAGGATAAAGATATAACTATTTTTCTATTTAGTTACTTAATTGTTTGTTAGTCTCGTGCATCTTCCCTCGACTTAACCTTTGATTACATCTTACATAGCTAACTCTCTGACTTACTCGTAAGCAAAACTTCATTCACGCGAACCAACCTAATTGGATGTCTCATCATCTACATCATTTTCCAAACACTCGTTTCTCCTTCACTTGCTTCCAAAGCTCGTTTTCATACATGTCATGTCACATAATGGATAAGTAACAATTCGATAAAGCATCCAGCCGCAAGGACAAAAAAACTTAGGGATTTTTATAATTATATCCCTATAAAATTTTATATTTGCATTTAAATAAACCTCTACCTTTAGCATATTGAACCCTGACATATCCTCAATTGTCGTAGTTATATCTCTATGATTTTCAAACCGTCAACACTCAGACAAATATTTTGAGAATATATCACGAAAAAGGATAAAGACAAAGAAAATATTGAAAATACCCCTGTCTTCCCCCATCCAGGTGGCTCCCCTCTCCGGTGAGCACCACCTCTCCCCCACCAAGGCAGCCCCCCTCGCCCCCCCCCCCCCCCTCCACCCACCCAAGCAGTGCCTTGGAGGAGCTGGTTGTGGAGGCGCTTTGGGATCTACCATGGATACAACTGCGAGCTCTCAGAGTTGGGATGGCGACGACAGCAAGGATGACTGACGTGGATGATGACCCTGGCTTCCCCCTGCAAACCCCCTACTAGGACTGTGCTACTCCACCTTCCTTGCCCCCTTCTCCCTCTATAACCCCATTCTCCCTAGGGCTGTCAATGGGCCTGGCCGGCCCGACAGGCCCGCGGGCCTGGCCCGATTTCGGGCCGGGCCGCAAGGTCTTTTTCGGCCCGCGGGTTTTTAGTCGGGCCTAAAAGCTCGGCCCGACTAGACTCGCGGGCCGGGCTCGGGCTTTGAGTTCGGCCCGCGGGCCGGCCCGGCCCGATCCCTTTTTTGATTCTCACTTCAAATTTTAAAAACTATTTAGTCAAACTTACGTTATTTTACTTAATTAGAATTTTTAAATATCTCTTTTCACACAAATTATGTAATTAATATCAAAACTTTAATTTATTTAGTGAGATTATAAGTTTTATAGTATTAAATCTATTTATTTTTATTATTTTTATTATTTTATTTAAGTAGTCGGGCCGGGTCAGGCCTTAGTTGGGCTTTGAATTTTTTACATAATGTCAGGCCCGGCCCGGCCCGGCCCGACATAGGTCGGGCTCGGGCCTTACTCTTGATAAGTCGGGCCCGGGCCAGGCCGACCTAAGCCCAGCCCGGGCCGGGCCGACCTAAGCCCGGCCCGGGCCCGGCCCATTGACAGCCCTACTTCTCCCTCTACTGGCACCCCACAATCCCTCTCCCCCACCGGCCCCTGCGTTCACCTCCACCGGCACCCTGCGACTTCCTCCCTCGCTAGCGTCTTGTAACCCCATCCAATGGTGCCCTACAACCCCCCTTTCCTACGATCCCCTTCATCGGCATCCCCCCTCCTACCCGTACCATCTCCTCCTCCCTAGGCAACAGATGCAACCCCCTTTGGACAGGAGGGGGAGAGATAGAGAGAGAGAGAGAGAGGGCAGTCGAAAAAAATCTAATAGAAGAGAGAGATAGTAATGTTGAATGACTACTCTAGCCACCCCTATGCTACTCGCGATCGCCCTGCTAACCCCACGGCCACTGGCTGTTCTTCCTTGTAATATCCCGGACCTTTCGGATCCCTCTTCGTGGGTCCCGGATCTTATCTTCGGAGTATCCGGCTCCGTTGTGTCCGAAATTTCGTTTCGGTCATTCTTCGTGTTCGGATCGGCGCGATCCGGAGTTGTTTCGGAGGCCCGGAGGCGTTCCGCGGTTTTTCCGCGTGTGTTTTTCGATTTCTGGTGTGTGTTTCGGCAATTCCTTCGGAACCTCGCTGCGGGTGAACCGGGCCGTTCACCTGGGCACGAGTGGTACCGTTACGATCGGTGCGTCCCGAGGATTCCGGAAATGTAATTTACTATTTTTCGGTATTTTTCGGAATTTCCGGATTTTCTATTTAAACCCCCCATTTTCTTTTCTTTTTCTTGTTCTTCTTCCTTTCTTCTTCTTCCTCTCTCACGAACGTGGCCGCCCTCTCTCTCTCTCTCTCTCTCTCTCTCTCTCCCGTTCGAGCGCGGCGACCTCCGTTCCGGCTGCAGATGGCAGCGGTGCGACGGCGCGAGGACGTGGGTGACGTAGTGGCGATCGTGCGGGCATACGGCGAGCGTGGGAAGCGTGGGGAGGCGAGATTCTAACGACGTTCTTCGAGGCTTCGAGCTCGGATCGGAGCGTTTCGTCGCGAACCGGAGGTAGGGTGACGTTCCTTAGCCTCTTGTCTTCCTTCCCCGTGAGTTTCGGCTCGAGACGAGGTCGAGAGGGGTTTATTTTGAGCCGGGAAGGGTTGATCATGCCGCGGGGTGAGTTCGTCTGATCCATTGTTTTGAGCCCCGATTTCGCGGTTTAAGGGCGTAGGAGCATGCTAGGGGGCTTGGGGGTTCTTCTCTCGCCATTTCCCCCTCCGTGGGGCTTGTTTTGAGGCCGATTGGGCGATTCCGGCGGGGTTCGCCGTTTTCGCGCCGGTGAGCGATGTGCAGTCGAACCAGTGACCGCATAACCCTTATGCGGTCCTGTTCGGACCGTTCATCGGCTCGGCGTGCTTTGGTTGGGGCTTGGCGCGCAGTGGGCTTGGACGGTCTATCGTGGGACCGCATATCCTAATGTGCGGCCCCACAGCGACCGCCCAACCCCAGGGTTTTTGACCGTTGGTTGTGACCGTTGTGCAGTGCACTGGGATGTGCGGCCAGGAGCTAGCCGCATAACCCTTTGTACGGCCAGGTGCTGGCCGTACATCCCCTAGTGCTATGGTTGGATGTGCGGTCTGGCCTTGACCGCACAACCCCTGAACGGCTAAGCGGTAGCCGCTCTTCCCCAAGTGCGGCTAAGGACTAACCGTCCAGGCTTTTTATCGTTGGGAGACGAGCGGCCAGGAGCTGACCGTTCCTCACCCACGTGCGGTCAAGAGTTGACCGCACATCTGTTTGAACGGTCCTGTGTTGGCCGTTCATCTGCCGTTTGGACCCTGGGTGGAACGGTCCTGATCTGACCGTTCAAACCCTTGTGCGGTCCCTGTGTGACCGCACATCCCTGAGCGGCCCAGTGTGGACCGTTCAAGGGGACGGGTTGCGTCGGCGTGTCTCTCGTCATACAGAGTGTACCGGGAGATGTCGTTGTCGGCTTTTGTCAGCGTGCGACGGCGTTGGTACAAGGAGCGTTCTGCGTACCGGCCCTTGTGACGTTTTCCGTTGGCTTGAGAGTCTACTCCTTCAGTGACCCTCCACTAGTCGTAGCCTACCAGTACGCTGTACCGGTCGCACCTGGGAGTGGTGTACGGGCTTACCCTTAGAGGCGGTTTGTGGACCGGTTGCCGTCGGGCCCCAGGTCTTGCAGCCAGAGTCCGGCTGAGGGGAAAACCGGTCAGAGGGCCAGACCAGGGATGCGCGGTCTGTGTGTGCACACGTGGTTGGGGGCGGTTGGACCCACGTCGACGGGCGTGACCCCAGCTAGTCACTTGTTTGTGGATACTTGTGTGGTGTTCGTGCCTTGGGTAGGCGCTACCACGTCAGGCAGTTCACCTGCGGTGCGGTGTAAGTCGTCAGGGGACGCTACCGGCTGTGCTTCTAGTGGGAGGTACTCCTGTCAAATACGGAGTGACAGACTGTCAGTCGTGTGTTTCCGACCTTCGGGTTTTGTCGGGTCGACCGTTGAGTTCCAGTTGTCTCACCGTGGCACGTGTGCCAGTTTGCGTGCAGTAGGACCTTTGTTTAGTAGAGTACAAGGCTTTCCTTTCCGAGGTACTCTCCTACCGCTAGCGTAGTGGTTTCCCATTTTATGAGGTAGGATTCAAGTGATCCCTACTGAGTCTTGTTCCGAGACTCACTCCCTGCGTGTTTTCACCGTGTTTCAGGTGAGGCGCCGCCCCTGGGGAGCGCGTCTGGGGTGCAGCGTGGTGCGGGTGCCCAGAGGTAGTGCCAGAGGTCAGAGCCGGGGTATGTCCCGTGTAGCTGTACTTTTCTTTCTTGTCTCTGTACTAGTTGTGGACTACTGTTGTTGTTATTTATTTTCTATTGTGGACCATGTAAAATGCTAATTTATTTCCTGCTTCATATTATAACTGTTTAATTTCTGCAATTACTTGTGATACTTGTGTAGTTTCCACACCATCCTTCTAACCCTTCCGAGTCTTCGGACTCGTGGGTGGCGGTGCGAGTCTCGGGTTATCGGGCCTTCCCGGTAATCGGATTCTCGGGTCATTACATTCCTCCTCCTCCTCTTCTTCTATCATTTTCGCGTCACCTCCAACTACCTCCACTAGTGACCCACCTCCCCCACGTCCCCCTCCTTGCTATTGCTAGTGTGGGCATTGTGAATGGGACGGCTGCCCGTGGGAGGAAGGGGTTATGGTTGTCACACCTCGCTAAAGAGGAAACACGAAGTGCAATACAAGTGTAGACCTAGTCAAGAGTATTAGCACTTGTGTAATATAACCACAAACAATCCATGGCACAAAATCATCCATACTTAACTACACATACATTCTGAAGAGAAATAAACAAGGACTATTTCTCATCTATAATATAAAATTAATACAGAAGTGTCATAATGCATAAGCCTACATGGACGAAGAGAACAAATTACAAGTCAAAATGACTCTAGATAGCATTGTTTACTGCATAGCAAGTCACTAAAACTAGTCATACACATGTAAGGACCGCATTGCAACGGTGCTACCCTGATTACCTACTTCTCCGTCGGACTAGCACATAAAAACAGATCAAAGAATCGTTTGAGTACGATGACTCAGTAGAACTCCTAACATCACCACCGCATTCACCCACTAAAACTGGGCTTACACATTCATGCTTTAAAACGGGTGCCTGGTTGCTTATGAAATCTAGTCTTACATATCATGTGATACAATTATAATTAAGTGCAACTACATGATTCAAAAACTATGATCAAAAGGATCTCATAAAGAATTAATCGAGTAGGTACAGGTAGAACAGTAATGAGGATGTCCTATACCACCGTCCAAGATTGTTGAAGCCAACGATGAAAATGGATAATCTAGACACAACAACTAAGAATATCACAGTAGAACTTAAACTGGTAACATGATATTGTGATCGTGAACTTGTAGCATGGACTTATATGTGGAAAGGTTTAACATCAACAGGAGAATCTTCACATTATTCATACATGGATTAAAGAATACACCTATCGCGTTCTCTTAATAAGACGGTCAACATGAGGTATAGGTGGGTCATCATACTTGTATAAACACACATACTTGCATTATTTCATAAAATAAATATAACATGGAGTGCGCACCCACATTTCTACCATGTTAACTAGAGCAATTAGAAAATGCATTATAATATATCAAGATTAAAAGGTGCAATAGAACATGTAGTGGCAGCTTCAATCACCTCCAAGTAGCTTCACCTTCTGGATGACTCCATCTCGAATTATCCCTCTAAACACTTAATTCCAATAACCCTTTCCTTTGGGTATCCCTTTCCTCTGGAACATTCGAGTGGATTTTTAATGGAAGAAAACATGACTCAAACTTAATGTTAAAATTTAGATTCTTGATTTAATCATGACAATGGGTTGGACCTTCTGTCTATACAGATCTAGTCTCATGAAATCGAGGACAATGCCATGCAGAGTCAAGCCATATATGCACAATTCCTTATCCCTTGAAATGACTTCACATGTAGACTCGAATGTGTTATTAACTTACTTGGTTTGCCTTATTTCATTCATACATGGATCTTACCTTAATCATGGACATTCTTAACTTGCTCAAGTTCTTACGTATTTTATCTTGTGCATGAAATCATCTTAGAATATATAGAAAGGGAGATCATGACACCATAACAAGGCCTTCGTCTTAATCATATAATTTACATGTGATCTGTACTTAATTGGGAGAAACATAACATATAGATCAAGCAGTCCTAGGCTTAAGGTTTCATGCATGGCTCGGGGTTAGAAATCATACCTTAATGAGAATCTTGTAGTCACCAGCCTTTAGTCCATTCACTTATGGTCTCTAGTCCTATCCATCCTAGTAGTATTCCTAGATATGAAGAAGATAGAGGGAATATAGATCCATTTTAGATAATGGTGAAAAAAATCTGAAGCCAGAGGTTAAAACGATGGTTTGAGGATTGAGGAGGGGGAAAGTCGTCGGCCCATTAAGGCCCACCTAGGTTGCCCACCTTTGAAGCCCAACGCTCTCAGCCCACTTCCAGCAAGTTCCAACCCAGTACACGATCGACTGTGACCTGTAACGGGGCAGACCCAGGTCCAGATGTCATATCAGCATGTGTCTCAATCTGCCAGCAACAACGAAGCATGTCCCTGAAGAAAAGGGGAAGGGAGGACTCCACCCACAATGCTCCCCTTGACATGGCAACCCCCACGCCTTCGGTGAGCCATACCGCATTAATTATGGAGCTACCTCCTCTGGTGAAAGAACAGCAGGTCAACACCCACGCCTCTTTGCCTTGTTAGGTGAGTAGGCAGGACAACTTATGTCTCATCCGACCACAGAAACCCAACGAAGGCGAAGGTCAACCCTATGGTGAAGCTATAAATAGGACCCTGACTAGGTAGGGCGACTCACATCTCCTCCAGCCATTGTAACCCAACAAAGATGAAGGTCAACCCCACGGTGAAGGTATAAATAGGACCTTGGCCTGATGGCCAGGGAGGTATGCGACCCCAACCCCTCAAGCTCTCTCTCACTTTGGTCTCTCTCTCTCTCATCTCCCAAGTGTTCGCCACTGCGTTGTCAGTTGATTGACTTGATTGTCGGAGGATTGTCCTCTGGGGTATCTCTGAGGGCTCCTTCTGACTCTTATTCGTGTCTGCATGTTCCTCTTCGGCGGTACCTCTCTATTCCCTCATCAAACAAATATTTGGGAGTGTAGTTTGTGATCCGAGTGACGAATCTCAACCGCTACAAGGATCATCAGAGGACTTAATAGGTGTAGAACAACTCTAAGATGTCGAAAGAGTTAAGGGTTCGAGAAGTGGGAAAGATGAGGAAAGAGGGGCCTAAATAGAGTTCTCACTCCCAAGCCAATGCTATGCCCTACTTGCTAGACTACACTTGTCGCCTATCTTCTTCCACCTTTAGTATGTTGTCATGCACCTGTCAGACCACCGTCCTGGCCTTTTGTCTGAAGGTCTCTACGAAAATAAATATTCTATTTAATTTTGACAAAAACTTCCTGACTAGTCTTCCACGTCCGATCACATCTTCAAGGATTCGACTCCATGCCCCAGATCTCCAGAAGATCTTGCACTGTCAATTGTGTGCATCATTTATAATTATAGCCCTAATTTTAAAATCTAAGTCTCATGGTTAAATCCCTTATTGTCTAACCCATCGTTTGAGTGATCATTCGTTCATGTATAGCATCTAGCTACTGAGAGTCAAACATCGTATAAGTCATCGTCTATTTCTTACAAAACCTCAAGTTCATTGCCTGTTTCTATCATCTACTTGCTATCGTCTAGGTCCCATATTGGACAAACCTTCTGTCTACTCCCAATGCATCGTCTATCTTTTCCTTCAACGTAAATGAAATATCGTCTAACTCTATTGCTACGTCTATCACTCCTACTTAGATAAAATATCATATAACGTTATTGCCTATTGTTTATCGCTCTCATTTAGACGGAATATCGTCTAACTCTAACACTTCGTCTAATCTCCGTTGCTAGCGTTTGTCTCTTATCATCTATTCTTCCTGAATATCGTCTAACTCCTAAGTATCGTCTAAGCCTCTCATTTCAACTAAGTGAACTTATCTAATGGATTCATGAAGAGAAATCTGATATGTATAAATATAAATAGATTTAAATATATCTTGGATCACTTTTTATCATGAGATTTAATATATTTTAGGCCTTGAAATTCAGGATGTTACATTGGTGGCAGACAAGGATAGGGTGGAAGACGAGAGGGGAGGAGAAGAGTGGGGGCGTTAGAAGGTAGATCTCGACGCGAGGATGTCAAAGTGGTTGTAATTAAAGGAGGAAGGGGTAGGTGGGGCATCGGAGATGCCCCCCCTAATTCACCCTCTTGGTAGAGGCGGCCATTGGGAGAGCATCTGCTCCACGCTTGCGGAATCGGTCGGCATCACTATTGCTGATGCGGCTGTATCTCGTGCCTGCAAAGTTGCACCGACCGTCTTGGTCTCCCATCGTGTTCATCTCGCATCAACCATGGATGTATAGTGAGAGAGAGGGTGAGAGATAGGGGATGCTAACATGAGAGTAGGTTAGTAATTCTCCCTCTTAATCCACATTTACTTCTAGTTAAACAAATGAGAGTTACGAGAGGTATGACGCAACTGTATGGGATATGTCAAGAGTATACATGTCAATATGCTAAAGGTAAGGGTTTACATGTAACTATAGAATTTTATAAAGGTATAATTGTAAAAAATCAAAAAACTTATTTAGATCGTACGACTGTGTGATACGTAATTGGTATGGTACTCATATTTTTTTAATATTATATATTTTATTTTATAATTAATATCTCTTAATAGGTAAATATTTTTTTCATTGTTCTTTAAGAAAAAGAAGCCAAAAATTTATGACAATTATGATATTTGAACTCCAAATCTCATACATATTAAACTAGCACACACACTAACCAACTAAGTTATACATACTTTTTATCATATTTTATTATAATATATATATATTAAATATTTTTTATTCTTGACACTTGTTGATATGATACGATACGATATCGTATCATATTATATCGATAAAATATCGATACATTCGATACGATCGTATCGACAAATTTTAATTTAAAACGTCACATTACATATAATATTATTTAATAATTCAAAAGATACAAGAGGATAGGAACATGAATAATATATACGTATATCGTTCAAACGAATAAGAGTAAAGATAAAATTCACTATCTAGTCTATCTAGCCCAATAAATCGTGTAAATCTTTTTCACGATTCCCAACACTGAGAACGGAGAATCGTGGGATAAGTAGGCGTTTGCCGATGTTTGAGAGAGAGAGAGAGAGAGGGGGGTAGACAAACCTAGAGAGAGAAGGGTAGCCCTCGCTACCCGTCCAGAATCCAGGTGGCAAAACCGAATCCAAAAGGACCTTTCTTTTGCTTTTTTATCTGCATAATAAATGTGGGGGTCCCCATTTAAATCACGCCCATTCGTGCGGTCCACGTGCACGCTCGTCGGCTACTCCAAGCGCCCAGCGGCCGCCACCGCAACGGTACCCCCGCCGCACTTCTTTGGAGAAATCCGAACGTTGTAGTTGTTGGCCGCCGTAAGGGCATCCTCGTAATTTTGAGTCTACACAACAAGATTCCTCCATTACAGCTGTAACCGGGGAGAGAGAGAAATAGAGGAGCGGCGGAAACCAGAGTATATGTTTGTTGTATCGTAAGTCATTTATTAAAAGACTTGATTAGCTGACTTGCAGTACATGTCGATTTGTGAGTCAAATCGACTTGTATTGTATTAACTATTAAGATAGATTTAAAGATCGATCTATCCTAATAAATTGGCAAACCCAGAGAGAGAGAGAGAGGAGACGCCATTGTTTGTGTGCGTGTGCGTGTGCGTGTGCGTGTGAGAGAGAGAGAGAGTGGGGTAGATGCCAGTGGGCTTTGCTCGTCTCCATCTTTCACTAGGAAAGAGAGAGAAGAGAGGGGGAGAGAGACAGAGAAGGATGGTAGGGGGTCTCTTTCTGATCTCTACCATGTTCTCAACTTCTCTCTCTCTAACTTCTTTCTCCTTCCGAAAGGGGAGCAGATGAGACGCAGAACCCACAGATGATTCCCCCACCCTCCCCCTTTCCTCACGGCCCCGCTCTCCTTCCCCTCCACCGTCATCCCTGACAAAAAAAGGCGCTACCTTTCGCAAGTTGTCACCACCACCAGTAGCAGCAGCACAGAGGATGAAGAAGTGAAAGCGAAGGAAAGCCACCCCCACCCCCTCTGCTCTCTCACTCCCCACCTGGCTTCACTTCTACTCCTTGCCGCCACCTATCTTTCTATCTTTACTCTCGTCCCATCCCTCTCTCTCTCTCTCTCTCTCTCTCTCTCTCTCTCTCTGATACTCCTACTTCTACTTCTATCCTCCTTCTCAGCAGTGGCGAGTGCCCATCTCTTGTGTTTATCTCTCCTTATCAAGTTCTCCGGTTTCTCTGTCCTGACCCATATCGGAGATGAACCACCGGCAGCGCAACCAGAGCAATCCGCCGGCGGCGCTGTCTCTGGGAGGCGGGTCAAGCTCCAGACCACCCCCCATCGAGGTCGACGAGGTGGAGGATGAGAGGGGGCAGAAGAAGGGCGGCCGGGCGGGGCAGAAGCCCGGCCCCTGGCCCCCCAAGATCGAGCCTTTCGTCCCCAAGAACACCGACTACAGCCCCCGGGAGCTCAAGTCCTGGGCTCGGCGCACGGGCTTCAACCCCAACGTCTCTGGGGAGACCTCCCTCAGCAGCGTCAGCGAGAGGGAGCCCGAAGACAGGAGCGCCGACGGGCCCGTCGGTGAGTCGGCCGAACTGGATGTGGAGAAGGGTCCGGCTCATCCGGGTAGACGCAGCGGGCATGGATCCCTGGCAGCTGCATTCGCGGCACCGAAGCCAAAGGAGGAGAGGGAGCACATCTTGGGCCGGCGGAGGGCCGGGGCAGGGAGAGGTACCGAGATCGATCCAGCGCCGGCACCGGCAGCAGGTGTCGGAAATAGGGGCTGGAGGGGCGGAGACGATGAAGATGAGCCCGAGGGTCTTGCAGGTGGGATCAGGAGAACTGACAGGGAGGATAGAAGCATTGGGACCGAGCCCGTCTTGGAGTTGAGGGACGAGGGGAGGGGCATCCGAGCAGAACCTGTAATGGGTACCAAGAATGATGAACAACAAAGAATGGGGAATGGGGATCCCAAGGTTGCAAGCATGGAGGAGAACAAGAAGGAACCAGGGAAGCCTGATATGGATGTGCAAATCGACATGTTTTCGGAGTCGGAGCTTGAGGACCGGCTTCCGAGCAGGCCACCGTCCGGGCTCAAGTGTGGGCTCACAGAGAATCCCGGTTTCCGTCAGTAAACTATCTATAACTCTCCTGCTATATTGCTCTCATCTCCTTTCATGTTGACTGATGAAGTTTCATTTGTGCGTGGTTGGATGGTTAAAAATAGAATTGCTATAAAGTCACTTCAGTTTATCATAAACTCAAAATCTCACAATAAACGTGTTTTCATGCACCTACTCTGAGTTAGTTCATGCTGGAGACTTTCCCTATAAACTGAGTTTCTCATAAACTCACTTATGTTTACGTGACAGCTGAACATGAGTTAATAGAAAATGAGTTTTTGCGGATTTATGATAAACCTATTCAAGTTTTTATAAGTTCCATCCAAACGGGTAGGGCCTGTTTGGATGCAAGACATTGAAGGCGTCAACATGTTTAGGCTTATCATAAACTCATTTTTGTTATAACCGTGGTTTGGATGGTCCGCTATTCTTGCTCCCGGTTGTTTGAAGTTTTGTTCATCTTGCTTACTTTGGAAGAAGAATTGGTTTCTCCATTCTTGTTTCTGGTTGTTTGTACAAGTGAATTTTTGACCTTGACATATATCTTAAGAAGCTGTATTTTGGGGGTTTCCACCTTTGTGGGTGCCAACAGGCCACAATGCATTGAAAGGGGTTGAGAGAATTATCTGGTAGCACTCTTCATGGATGATCCTTTTCCATATGGAGCTAAATGGTCAAGTTTCTGGATTTATTTTGGTTGAATGTTAAAAACCCATGTATTATCTAGAAATGGTGACAGAAGGGCCACTTGAATTGGAGCTTGTGAATATTAGGTTTAGTGTATCTGAGGATTGTTTTGGGCATTTTGGTGTCTGTTCCCGTTGAGCTCTTGTAACTGGTTTTCTGGGCAATCTGTAGCTGCATTGGTTACAGCTAATGGCTAACTGTTTGAGTCACTGGATGTCCTTCCCCACCTAACAAAGGCAAGAGCAAAACAACAAAGTGTCCATACTTTTTATTCACCCTTTCTTCATTTTTTGTTTTCTCTCTAGAGAAGTGGTTGGTACCAGATATGATCAGGAAACTATATATGTGTAGAAGTATCACTTCCTATGGATGGCGCACCTGAGAATTCTGAAGGGTTATGCCTTCCATATAAGAATTACTGGGGAAACAACTCACAAGGAAGCAGGAAGTGGTCCACCTGATGTTACATCCACTTTATCATCAACGTGCACAAATTAATTGACATTGTGTTTTCCAAGATTAAATCCCACTTCTCAACTGTCTTCCTAACTTTCTTTATGTAATACTGGTGTCCTTTGAAGATTCATGTGTGCTCTGTTGTTGCATGCTGCTTTCTTGTCAGCTGTAAGGGGCTCCTCCCTATCTTACCCTAAATCAGGTTCTTAGTACCACCTGGCTTGAATTATGTAACCTGAATCGGCCAACAGGTTCTCTCAAATCTGAATAGAAAGTGTGCAATGTAGATTGAAACACTCCATGGGCACTGCATCATCCTTTTGGAAATGGCACTCTTCCTATTTTAGTAGGAAGAAAATGTCACCCACGTATCACGTGTAACCTCAGTTACTTCCATGCCAAAAATCTTAATTTCCCTTGTTTCACTCTTTTTTGGGCTAAAAATTGCTCTAATGTTATCTCCTCTCTCTCTCTCTCCCCCCTAGTATTGTGGTTGACATTTTGTAGTACCTCTCTCTCTCTCTCTTTCTCTCTCTCTCTCCTAGTATTGTGGTTGGCATTTTGTAGTACCTATGATATGGGGCACCATCTCACATCAAGAACCAAAATTCTCAAACTTATTGTTCTTGAATAATCGTTGTAAAAGAAACTGACTTTTCAAAAGACTGAAGTTCTTAAGATAGTTTAATGAGCATTTGCATGGTCGGTTCATTGATGATGTGCTTTGGCTTGCAGCTTCCCTCATTTTATATGGTCTTCAGCAATATTTGTCTCTTGCTGGTTCACTTGTGTTCATTCCTTTGATCATGGTACCGGCTATGGGAGGAACTGATGTGAGCTTCTCCTCCCATCCCCTCTTTTCTGAAGTTATGGTAAATTGTGTGAGTCGTTAAAGTCAGTATAGTTTTCATGATGACAGGAACAAACTTCTGCTGTAATTTCCACCATGTTGCTGGTCTCTGGCATTACTACAGTTTTAAATTCGTATTTTGGTACACGACTTCCGTTGGTTCAAGGAAGTTCTTTCATTTACCTGGCTCCTGCTCTGGTCATTGCAAGTTCTGAAGAGTTTCGCAATCTTAGTGACAATGTAAGTTTGTTTTTATGGTGTAAACTTTTATTAGGCACGCTAATTTGAATTCCAAGCTAACTGAAAAAAGTGCCAATCAACTTGATGCTTTTTTAGCAGTAAACTGGTGTATGGTTAATTTTTGTAGAAGTTTACACGAGCTCATGAAGTAGATAAGAAGGATTATGCATTTGGGGTGATGTTTCTGTTTTTCACCCATGGGCATATGGCATCGATGGTAACTCTCTCGCCAAATGATGAATAGCATGGAGACTCTGGTATTAGGGTTGCCAAATGGCCAAAGTTTCCCCAAAGGCCAGCTTCCTTCATTATTGTTAGCAGTGTGAATTAGATCACTATCTACAATCAAGAGTGAATTAAATCACTATCTATAATATAAGTCTATAATTTTTATGAATGTATTATTTTTTTTTGAAAAGTGGATAGTACCAATGATGTATTGAGAATAGACAGAAAAGGAAAGTACAAGTATAGGCCGTGCAAAATCACAGCCAAAACCAAAAACCTATACACCAACAAGACACACAAAGAAAGTGTGGCTCCAATTTGCCCCCCAAACAACCAAAAAGAGGCGAAGTGAGGGAATTTACATTACAAAGAGTAACAACCCATTCCCTCACTCTATTACAAACGAAGGAAACAACGACTTCCTCAGACCGGGACTCTCTCCTGAAGATCTTGTTGTTCCGTTCCCCCCACAGAGTCCAAATGTGGCATATGAATGTATTAAATAGAAAATGAAAGTTTCAAATATTTGTCATTCTCAAACTACTTTGTTGGGGGACTAGTGTGGATCACACCGACTTGGTGTGAAGTTGTACACGGATCTTTTGGGAACACATTGATTATATTTGTATATCCCGTATACAATTTGTGGTACCATCCATTTTCAAAAATTCATTTTCAAACTACTTGAATGGTATGTCTAAAGTTACATCTCATGGTATTCCGTAACGGAATACAGTATGGAGCTGATTAAGAATGGGATTGTTCAAATGATGATTTCATGTGCCAAGTTTTGGATTTTAAATTGTAGAAAGTTTCCTTTATTCATATTCTAAAACAAAAGCTTCCTGCATTTTCTTTCACTAGCTTTTGTACTCCGATTTTTTTAAAAAAATCCTTGTTGTACTTTACTCAGTGGTGTTTTCTGATGTGTTCCATCATGCCTATCTTGACCTTCTGTCATATGATTTCTTGAGCCTATCTTCTTTTGTTTTTTCTTTTAAACAATTTATTGTGCCTGTCAACTGCAGAAATTTAAGCACATAATGAGGGAGCTGCAAGGAGCTATCATTGTCGGTTCACTTTTCCAGACTATATTGGGTTACAGTGGTCTTATGTCACTTTTTTTGAGGTATAAAGGGCATAACATGTTTATGCTTTATATCTAATACTATATGATATTTTGTTTTTCTTTGGTATTGCTCTTCATACTTGCACCCAATAATGCATGTTTAGGCTTGTTTCTTAGATAGTTGTGATTCAAATGGCTGAGAACTTCTAACGTTTGATTTTTTTAAAAATTTACTTTTCTTTGATTGTTATTCATAATTTTTATATTCAATCTCCATTTATCAGTTTATTGAGAATGTATGATTTGTCTTTCCCTTTTGTTAAAAAACTGAATTCTTAACCCAAAACATAGGCATTGAGTTAAAATAAATCCTCTATAGATAGAGAGGGATGGCGCTCACATATTGTCTGATGTGAGACTAAACCTCAACATCCTCTGGTGCCAAACCTGAATGGTTATGGTATAAGTGGCTCTATTGAACGGGTGGGGTGGCCCAATGGGTAAGCCTAGCATTGACAACATAGAGGCCTGAACTCGAGCCTAAAACTTAGGCATTGAGTTGAGGGAATCCTCTATAGATAAAGAGGAAAGACGCCCAAGATTATCTGTTATGGGACCAAACCTCAACACCCCTTGATGTTGAACTTGAATGGTTACGCTATAAGTGGCAATGTTGAACGGGTGGAGCTACCCAACAGGTAAGTCCAGCTTTGATATGATGTTAAATCCCTGTTGAAACAAAAAAAATTTGAAAGAAAAAAAAACAAAAAAATGGGGGGGGGGAACCTACTCGGGCTTCACCCCCTCTATCAATCTGCCTATTGGGTCCGGATAGGTCCGGTCCCATTCTCCTTCTCTCTCTCCCGCCTTTCTCTCCCTCTCTATTTCAAAAAAAAGAGGGAAAATAGGGGGGGAAGACCTACCCGGACCGGATAGGCTCCCCAAGGAACCTATCCAGACTGGATAGGTCCTCCAAAGGACCTATCTGAGGCCGGGTAGGTTGTCCCTCATACGGACTCAATAAATACCCTTGAGGGGGTCCTCATTTGAGGGACACATGGATCGAAGTCCATGGAAGCAGGAGGAGGAGAAGTAATCTCCTAGTTCTTTATTTTGTTTGCCTCCCCCAAAGAGGGTGTGTGCCCAACAAGAGTTGCACATGTCCCCTCGCGGTTTGCAAATATGCCCCTGTGGTTGTGCCTATGTAATTCCTTGGTTTGCATATATGTTCTCGTGATGTGGTTATACCCCTTGTGCCATTTCTTGGAGAGGTCGATCCATGGCGGTGCGTTGGCGGGCGTATGGAGATGAACCGTAGCCCATGGGAGTTCAAGAAGGAGAAACAATCTCTTGAGTGTTTTTTTTTTGTCTTTTGTGCCTCTACCAAGGAGAGACTTGTGTCTTATGTCAAAATTACACAAATGCCCTTGTTCAGTCCAGAAATTATGAAAATATCCTTGACTAGTCCCTATTTAGTCTAAAAATTACAAAAATATCTTGGTCTGTCCAAAAATTACAGAAAAACCCTTGTGTTGTCTGAAAATTATGCAAATACCCTTGTGTTATTCATAAATTACCAAAATACCCTTGAACCTCCCAGAAATTATCAAAATACTCGTGGAGTTCACAAATTACATAAATACCTCTGTTCAGTCCTAACATTATCAAAAATTCCCCTGAGCTTCCCAAAGATTGTTAACAAACCCTGGCCCGTCTAGAAATTACATAAAACTCTGAACTTTGCAGAAATTACACAAAGCTCCCGTTCTGCTCTGAAGTTTCTAAAATACCCTTGTCTATGGTCACGCCTCTTGCACGACTCAGTGGAGCGGGACCATGCCACTTTCCTAAAGCGGTGTGCACTCTCCTAAACTTTGCATAAACCTGACTAGGAACTATCAAACCCAAGAACCCTGATGCTCAGGAAAATTATAAGACTACTGCTGGCAGAAAATTGTAAATAAACCTTGGAAAGTCAAGAAATGACAGATAAGTTTAGAGAAATCTTGAAATTACAAATAAGCCTTGGACAGTCAAGAAATGATAGGAATGTCCACAAAATCTAGAAAAAATTATAAATATACCCTGGGAAGTCAACGAATGACAGAAATGTTAAAAAATGTCTAGAAATGTTCTGGAAAGTCAAAAAATTACAGAAAGATCCAGGAAAGTAAGAAAAATGACGGGCATACCCTTGGAAGCCAAGAAAGGACAAAGAAGCCCAGGAAAGTCGAGAAACTATAATTGTGCCCCGAAAAGTCAAGAAATGACAAGACTATCTCGAAATGTCAATGAATGATAGAAATATCCCAGAACGTCAAGAAATGACGAAAATACTTCAGAATGTCAACAAATGACGGAAATATCTCGGAATGTCAAGGAATGATGGAAATGTCTTGGAGAGACAGCAGAAGCACACCGGACAATCAAGAAATGATAGCGATGTCTTGCAAATATATCCTAGAAAGTGAAGAAATGATAGATAAGTCCAAGAGAATTATAAAATTATAGAAATACCCTGAAAGGATCAAAACTGCAGAAATACGCTGAAAGGGTTAGCAATTGCAAAAACATAAAGTATCAAAAACTGCAGAGACAGCCAAAAAAGGTCAGAAGTTACAAATGTACCCAAGAAAGATTTGATCATGATGAAACTTAAATTTAACGACTAGATCTTAACAGGAAGTAAATTCAACGGTCTAAACGTGGTCGGGAGTAAGTCCAACCTTCCAATTGAGGACAAAAGTAAATTCAACGGTTCGTTAAAGGTTAGGAGCAAATCCAACAATCTGATGGTGACCAGAAGCAAATTCAACAGTCTAGCCGTCAATGGAAGCAATCTAGAGATCAAAGTGTAAACAGAGGCCTACTAATGATCAAATGGCGATAAGATGTAAACCTGAAAACTCGATTACATAATCGGAACCAAATGTAAAGGTCTCGAGAGACCAATTATAATCCAACTTCTATATATTTCAGGGATGAAAGTATTTCGAGTTTCCTACAAGAGTATGTTTTTAATGGATGATCATCAAAGATCATATCCATTAGACAAAATCCATAATATCACGACAAATATTATAAAGGTTAAATGTGTATTATAAAGGTTAAAGGTGTTCTTTGATAGTTAATCAAGGGTATTCTGACTTTATGTCGATGTAAATAAACACCGGCTATAGTTGGTGGGGAAATATCCAATATTCGAATCCTAAATTGTCTGATAAACCAAATCTACAGAATTAAAAATGCATATGCTATTTAAATAGCTAACAAATGTGCATTGATGTTCAACAAATGAACACTTTTTATTTATTTTTCCATGTTTAACAAGCCTCAAACTTGAACCCAAAACCTTGGCAATTGAGTTGAGGGAGTCCTCTATAGATAACGAGGGAAGGCGTCCACAGATTATCCGATGTGGGACTAAACCTCAAAATCTTTGAAATTGCTTCTCTTTATTTCTAATAGTTTTTTAGTACAATATCTTGTATCGGTTCCGTTTAAGTGAAAGGTGCCTTTGATAGCATTTGGTGAGGAATCTGAAAGGCAGAAGTACACACTTGATGTGGAGCTATTAACTAGTCCAAGAAGAATACAGCTCTAAGAAAGCATGTATTTATCCTTCAAGAAATGTGTCATTTTTTAGTCCCATTAATGAGTTTTCTTGTAGCATTTCCTTTGGGCTTATTTTACTAAACCTTCCATTTGTCATGCAAAGTGTTTCTTTCCCCTTGTCATGCAGAGTGTTTCAACTATATGTGACATTTTTAATTTTCCAACAGCTCTCTTGAAGAACTACATTTGATTTTCTAGGGCAGGATTTTTCTGTTGATGTGAAATCATAACAGCACAAGTTTAGCAATTTTGTTTTCAGTTTACTAACTGCTGTCCATTTTGTTTATATCAAATCAAGAACAATCCAATTATTCATGTATATTTATGGACAGTAAGAGAGGGGAAAGTAGCAGTTCCTCTGGCATACTTTATTATGGCATAGATGAGTGTTTGGCTGCTGGTACTCCATAGTTCAAAATTGAGGTTACCTTTATCATACTGCAGATTGATAAATCCAGTGGTAGTTGCTCCAACTGTTGCTGTTGTTGGCTTAGCTTATTTCAGCTACGGCTTTCCTCAAGCTGGCAACTGTGTTGAGATCAGCATTCCCCAGATAGCATTGGTTCTTATTTTCACTTTGGTAAATCAGTTGTAAAATATGATTAAATGGTTTTTTGGTTTCCTTTTCTTTTCCTGATTAGTGTTGTCATCATTGTGGCTTTGTAACACCTTTTTCAACTTTTTATGACATTTCATATTCACTTAAATCTTTGACCATCAACATTTTGGATTCATTGCAGTATCTCCGTAAAGTTTCCATTCTCGGGCATCGTGTCTTCCTGGTGTATGCGGTACTTTTCAAACCATCCTTCTTGTTGACCTTTCAAAATTTGATTTGGTTATTCTTTTCTCTCTGAACATCCACCTTGAAGCCATGGAATGTTTTAATGTTTTTCTCAGGACTTAGCTAAGTACACCAAGGGGAAAAGAGAAAAGTTTTGTGCGTGCTTTTATCAAATGAACATGGATGTTGTAGCTTTTTTCCTTTTTTCCCTCTTGCATTTGCAGCATATCCTCATTCTACCACACGATAACAAAAACTGGAATAGAAGCATTGGTACTAAAACAAAATCAAAGTTTATGTTACTCATGTACTTACGGGGTGATATCCAATATGAAATAGAATGTAATTCTTAAACATTTTTTGCAATTTTGGAACTGAAAATGATCAGATTATCAGAGTAAAATAAATAGCTTAGCAGAAAATTGGGGAAACATTGAAAATTATCTGAATTTGCATACAAATATATATTCACTTCGTTTGTGGGCATGTACCTTGAATTCCCATATTTCTATGTTCTATGGTGGTCAACCACGGTTCTAGATGTCTCCTGGGTTTCTAGTCCATTTCTAGCTAGGTGAAAAATCAAGTCAAATTCATTTTGTTGAACATGTTTAGAAAAACTCCAGACCAAGTGAGAAATGTTCTTGTTGTCTATTTGTGGAGCATGTTGATCTCAATTTCATCATAAAATCCGAAAAACTATATGCAGAATTCTCCTTTGTGCTTCTAAGTTTATAGCCATGATTAAATTTTGCCTTTTCCCATTAAAAAACTTTTCAGGTTCCCCTCAGTGTTGCGATTGTATGGGCATATGCATTCTTCCTGACAGCAGGGGGTGCCTACAACTACAAGGACTGCAGTATGAATGTACCCACATCAAACATCTTGTTGGATTCATGCAGAAGACGTGCACTTACCATGAAGAGCTGCCGAACCGATGCTTCTAATGCATGGAGAACAGCTGCATGGGTTAGGGTACCCTACCCCTTCCAGTGGGGCATGCCCACTTTCCACTTCAAAACATCTTTCATAATGGTCTTCGTGTCACTCGTTGCATCAGTGGACTCAGTAAGTGCCTGAAGAAACATCGACTGTGGAACTAGACAGCACAGTTTTCTTCTATAAACACTTGATTCCAATCTGCTGCATCTTGTTTTGTCCCATACCTGTTGTACAAGAAAGGATACGAGTCTTGAATCTAATCATTGCCTAATTGTTTAGGTGGGATCATATCATGCCACATCCTTACAAATCAATTCAAGACCCCCCACTCCTGGGATTGTCGGCAGAGGGATAGGCCTGGAGGGTTGTTCAAGTATACTTGCTGGACTATGGGGAACAGGCACGGGTTCAACGACATTAACAGAAAATATGCACGCGATTAATGTTACAAAGGTGGCAAATCGGAGAGCTCTCGAACTTGGTGCAGTATTTCTAATTCTTGTTTCATTTGTAGGTATGTGTGCCTTCTATTTCCTACCATCAGGTCTCTTTTACTGTAGTGGCATATGGTTTGTCATTGCATAGTACTAAGCTTCAACAATTCTTTGCGACAGGAAAAGTGGGTGCTCTTCTCGCATCAATACCTCTGTCCTTAGCTGCTGCCGTATTGTGCTTCACTTGGGCACTGATTGTGGCACTGGGCCTGTCGACATTGCAATATACTCAAACTGCAAGCTCCAGAAATATCATTATTGTCGGATTTACATTGTTCATTTCTTTGTCTATTCCTTCATATTTTCAACAGTATCAACCCATTTCCAGCCTTATCCTTCCTAGTTATTTCATTCCATATGCGGCAGCATCGAATGGACCAATACACCTTGGCAGTAAATCAGTAAGTCTCAACCTTGGGAGTACATAGGCTCAACAATGCATAGCTTATTTTCATCCATGCAGAATTCTGTGGTTTATCTGAACATTTCCAATTCTTTTGCTTGCACTATCAAATAGAGTACCATCAGAAAGTTGAAAAATTCCCTGCACAGTCAAGAGATATAGCTTGTACGGTTCAGTAGTGACTCCAATTTGTAGAATATTTGCCAGTTCCGTCATCAGAGCGCAGCCGAATACCTGTAGGTTATGCCCATGCCTGTTGTTGCCAGAGAAAGTGTAAACTATCATTACATTCCATGCTCATTTGAATATGCAGAACGTGATACTGCCACTTACCCCGTATGCCACATGGTCATTATCTCATTCGTCCATTCCCAATTTCCCATTCTTCAGCTGGCCATTGCTGAACAAATTCATTCTGTCAGAATTTGAAAGGTTCTTACTGCTTGCCTTGTCTGGGCAGCTCAATTATGCACTGAACGGGATTCTCTCACTCAATGCGGTGGTGGCTCTCCTCGTCGCATTCGTGCTCGACAACACTGTCCCAGGAAGCAAGCAAGAACGAGGTGTCTACATATGGTCGGAGCGGAGCGGCCACGACGGCGACCAGTCTCTTTCAGACTATGCCTTGCCACAGAGGGTCGGACGTTTCTTCAGGTGGGTCAAATGGGTTGGTTGATTAAGGGAATGCAAACACAAGATATGTTTCATTCACAGATATGAATTCATACACGTATTCATTTTCTCTACCCAATATGTATATCTATATTTATTCTCACTGAATAATGAGTTCTTAAGGTGTAATCAGGCTTGAAATGAGCTCCATTATCAGTTGTTTCTTCTGGTTTGTAGTCATGTAAAGATGTCGCCTTTTCCCCCCTTCCAGAGAGATTTTTTGTTCTCCAGCAGATGCATAGAAAGAGAGATCCTCAAGATGAACACATTGAGTAAATATATAAGAGTCTGCGAAGTTTCACATTAATGGCTTTTCATACATGAATCAAGTATACTTATTTGTTCATTATTCTCCAAGCTGACACAAGATAGTGGTCATCGAAGATAATTAACGAGGTATCTCTTCAGGGGTGTTGCCAACTGCCCAGTAGCCTAATGACGAGATCGAGAGCTTTTCTTTTCTTTTTCTTTTTTGTTCTTTTTCATCAGGTGGAATGGTTGGTCAAATATTCAGGAATTCTCTAAGATAGAGAAGGTTTAAATTCGGATTTACTCAACATTTTCGCCTAATGAGAACATTCTCACGCAACTGCTACCTTTCCGCATGTTAAGGACGATAATTTTAGATTTAGTTTTTTTTGTAAGAAACCCCCTGTTGTACCCTGAATTTTTTATTATAAAAAAAGCAGATAAGAGGAGAAGAAACCCCGAGAGACCCCCTCCGGGCCAAGGTTTGTCGACTCGGCCGACCCGGTCTCGGCTTGGGTCGGGTCGGGTCGCTCCCGACTCTGTCCGTCTCGGTCCGTCCCGCCCCATATCTAAATAAAAAAGATTATATATATATATAATAGAATAAAATAAAAAAGTACACTCTATATATATAATATATTATTAAATTAATAGGGCGACCTGGTGACGCCTCACGACTCGGTCGTCTCGCAAACGGCCTGGGTTGGGTCGTGTGGGTCGGGGCGACCCGCATCGGGTCGGTAAACCATGCTCCGAGCTCGGCGCTCTCTCTCTCTCTCTCATTAAAAAAAAGAAAAGAAGAAGGGGTAAAAGAGGGAGGGGAATATCTCTAGGGATTACTTCCAAGTCTGGCAAATATGTAGAGATCCTCTTCTCTCTCGATCTTTCTCTCTCCTCTTCTCTTTCAATCTATTTCTCTCTCTCTCTCTCTCTCTCTCTCTCTCTCTCTCTCGACTAGGAGGGTATCAGAGGGACCTCTGGGTGTTATGAATTCAGAGGGATCCTCTCCAGGTGTGGCAAATTCAGAGGAGTCTCCTTCGGGTCATGTGAACCCGGAAGAGTGTCCCAACTCTGGGACATATGCAAACTAGGAGGGATTCCCCTCTTGTCCACCTTCGCCTTCTCTCTATATTCTCTCTCTAAAATTCAAAAAAAAGGGACAAAAGAGGGAAGAAAATGGAGGGGATATTCGGAGTTATCTTCTCTCGCAACACATCCGAAAGAACTCTATTCTTCAAAATAATTAAGAAACAATATGTAGATGTACTCTCTCCACGTGTCTCACCTCTCTTCTAAATAGGAGGGCTTGGCCATTAGGGAGGAAGACTTGCATCTCCATCCCGCTCCCACTGGGAAGCTTAGAGTCTTAAGACTTGGAGGAGCTTGGAGTTTCTTGAAGCTTAAAGATCGGGGATTTATTTTTTCAACTCAATCTTGGAGATTTATTGGACTCTTGAGGCGGAGGAGGTCAAGTCAATAATTTTAAAGATTTTGTTAAATTTGTATAAAATAATAACTCTTAATCAAGGGTTTGATTCATATAAAAATTTCACGAGGAGAAAAAGAAGTTCCATGCATTGGCAAAATTTATGTAAACTTCGGAATGATGATGTGACGTTCGTAGATAGGTAAAGGTGTGGAAAGTTATGAAAAAATGGTAAAAAAATCTTATTATGTTTAGAAATTGTAATCTTATCCTAAAATGTTACAAAATTATAGAAATATTCAAGAAAGTTATGAAAAATTTTTAAAATAAAAATTACATAAAAGTTTTATTGTTGCTCAGAAATTTCAATTTTATCAAGTAATTTGTCACAAATTACAAATAAACCCCTTGGTCAAGGGAAAACTATAAATACATCTAAAAAAGATTAAAAATTTTAAATATCCAAAAAATATTTTAGAATTATAAACATATACTAAAAAGTTCAAAATTGTAAACATACCAAAAAAGATTTGAAATTATAAATATATCTAAAACTAAAACAACTTAAAATTACATAAACACCTTCGGTGGTGAAAAATTATAGAAATACCCCTAATGACACAGCAATTATAAAAATGCCTCGTGTTTATGAAACTTGCATAACCCTCATATTGTTTAGAGAAGTTGAGAATTATAAATATATATCCCTACATTGTGTGGAAATGTCCTATATGGACATCAAGTCAATTTAATGGTCAGATCTTGACCGGAATCAAATCAAACAGTCTGTTAGTGATCATCTTGATGATCTAACGATCCAATCGTGGTCATATTGATGACCCAACTGTC
This sequence comes from Amorphophallus konjac, assembly GCA_022559845.1. Taxonomy (NCBI): domain Eukaryota; kingdom Viridiplantae; phylum Streptophyta; class Magnoliopsida; order Alismatales; family Araceae; genus Amorphophallus; species Amorphophallus konjac. Next base: position 22,611,870 of record CM040126.1, on the reverse strand, counting down.
CAATCAGGATAAAATTTAAAACCAACGGTCAAATTTCGATTTGGAGCAAATCTAATAGTCAGATCTTAACCACTATTGGTTAGATTATGATTTAGAGCAAATCTAATAGTCGAATCTTGACCAACTTAAATCTAATGGTTAGATCTTGACCCGGAGCAAATCCAAAAGTCTGATCTTTATTGAAAATAAATTCGACGGTCCGATAGTGATCATATTGGTGATCCAACGGTCTGATCACCATACAATTCAAATCTAATGGTCTAATCATTACTAGGAACAAATCCGATGGTTTGATCTCGACCAAAAGCATAATCCAATGGCTCAATTATGAATGGATACTAATTTTCACAGTTCGATTACAAGCAAAAAGTAAATTGGACGGTTTGATCATAAGAAAATGTAGATCCAATAGTAGATTTATGACTGAATGTAAATCAAATGACCCGATCATATAATCGAGGTTTCTTATACTATGTATAATGGATCCAATGAATGAAATATTTAATTTTCTCCTGTAAATATGTATCTATAATGGATGATCCATTTGATCAAATCTGTTAGATAAAATTCTCAATATGATGACATATATTGTAGAGGTTAGAGGTGTCTTTGACATATAATCAAAGATGTTCAAATTTTATGCCAGTGTACCAATTATGGTCGGTGGGGAAAAGGTTCAGTACACGAACCCTAAATTGTCTGATAAATCAAACTCACAAATTAATAATATACATGTTAATCAATTAGTTAAAATATGTGTATATTTATCTAATAAGTAGATACTGAGGAAGGTAAAATCGGTCTAGCCCAGATACGGTCCGGTAACAATCGGCCCATACCAGATCGCTCTCGATAAACGTGCCCAAGAGGCACCGGGCATACATGGCCCACCAAAAGGAGGTCCAGCCCAGGAGAGCATAGGATTCTACAGCGTATAAGCGATATGGCCCAAAGCGTGGATATCGCCGGAAGACCCTCCGACGACCGACCGTTGCCCCCACGACGCCAGCCTCGACCTCCTAAATGGGTGAGCACGCCTCATGACCGTCGTAAGACTCGCCCCGGATCAGGCGACGCCGGGGAAATCGCTCCCCCAATGGGAAACTCCCGCCACTATAGCGGGGAACGTTACTCCACTATGCGGGCCCTTCCCTCTCAAGGGATAAAGCCCTTTGCTCCAGGACAACCCCTATAAGAAGGAGATCGACAGAAACGAAGAAGGACGGTGTATGATTCTGCTAAAATCTGCTACACAAGATAATAGAGCTACTAGCCTACTGCACTACGGGAAGGAAGCGCCAACGATCTGGGCTGAAAGGGAAATTCTCCTCCGACGATCTTACCACCCAGCGAGCACTCACCGAGTGGACACTGGGAGCGGCGAGCACTCATTCTGAGGATCTACACGACCCTTCATCCCTCGACTGCGATCTCTTCTCTCTCCCTCTCTCCTTAGCTCTTCTCTATACTTCATTAATCCGTTGCTGATTTAAGCATCGGAGGGTTGTCCCCTGGGGTAACACTCGGGACTCCTTCTGACGCCATTATAGTTTCTGGTGTTTGCAGGCCTTCACGGGTGCGAGATGATTTTCCCAACAAATAAATAGAGAAGGTGGTATGTGGCATATGAACCATTTTCCTGCCTCTACATATATAAACTTATTTTTTTCACTTGAAACACCCCCTAAACTTTGGTTATATGTAAAAACGTCCCTATAGTGCTATTGAACACAAGTCTTGATACTTTCTGCTATTTTTAACATAAAAATCAAATTAATTTGTCACTTTTGTCCCATGACGACGCACAGTGGTATAAAATGATTGTCGTTGCTTAATTGGACAATTTACATGCACTCGAGATCTCGTCAGACGACCGAAACCCTCCCTTCTCAAAAAAAGAAAGAAAAGAAAACAAAGTAAACAAATGAAATTAAAGCTAACAAGATAAAATGCAAGACATGTGTCCGTTGATGTGCACTTCAGAGGCCTCACCTTCCCTGGACCCTGTATAAGGGAACACCGATGATGCCCTTGTAAGTCCGGCCCGGACCTTGGGGACCGTCCCCGTCGTGGTCATAGTTCGACCTCATTTCGGTCCAATATCCCTCTTAAACTGGACCCGTTTCCGCTGAGATTTAATTCCACTCTCTTATCAAACTTGCAACACCCTCCGCAGACATTTGCATGGGTTTATCTCCGTCTTCGTCATGCTTTTAATACCGGTTCCCGTCCGAATATAAAAAAGGTCAATGAGTGATCGACATGATTTGAATACTCATATCGTTAACGCGAGACTCTCAATATAATTCAAGATTTTTATTATCTCATCATTTTAATTTCTTTTTAGGCCATAGGGCCCTTTCTACTGGTGATTACTCAAAGGTGTTCTCCCCTCCGGAGAGATGTAATTAACGCCGTGACCTTTACGGCACGGCGGGTTTTGGTCCCGACGCGACACTCATAATCGTTTGATCAGTCAGACGGTGCGCACTAGTGGCTTCTTCGAAACCCGAATAAATTGACATTTTGTGACTGGCACGCTCACACACTAAATAAATAAATAAACGCTCCAAACGAGCAAACAAACGAATAGACAAATCGACGTGTCGAAAAGTGTGTCCACATGGGCCTAGCGATATCAGGCCGTGCTGGGCCTGGCGAATTTTACCCTCCTCAGTGATGTTCAAGAAAATTACAAAAATACGATGTTTAGAAAAATTATAGAAATGCCGTTGATGGTGAAAAAATTATAGAAATATATCTGATTTAGAAAAATTATAAAAAATCTCTAATTATGAGAAATTTATAAAGATTTTTTGAAAAAAATATTGTTATAGAAGAAATTACATATATATTACTCCTAGAAATGTATTAGCATATACATCCCCACTATCTTGAAAAATTTACAAAAATGCAACTACGGTTAACTATCGTTGATGGGTTCTCGAATATTTCTCAAAGATTCTAATATTGCCATAAAGTGACGATCAAATGACCAAAATACCCCTCTCATTTACACCACTGAGAGAGAGAGAGAGAGAGAGAGAGAGAGAGAGAGAGAGAGAGAGAGAGAGAGAGAGAGAGAGAGAGAGAGAGAGAGAGAGAGAGAGAGAGAGAGAGAGAGAGAGAGAGTTCTAGGCCACTAGTCGACAGGGGAAAGGGGAGACCAAGCCAACGACGGGCTAGGGGGTTGGTCCTGCTGATGGTCATAGAGGGAGGGGAGGGGCCTCTGGCAGACTGTGGGGGAAGGGGGCGGCACATGGAGGGGGGATCAGGTCGGTGGTGGTGGAGGGAGGGGGTTTCCAGGCCACCAGCCAGTAGGGGAAAGGGGAGACCAGGTCGACAGTGGGCTGGGGGGGAGGTTGGTTCTGCCGGTGAGCATGGGCAGGCGAGGGGTGGTCCTGCCGACTGTCGTAGGGGGAGGGGAGGGGCCTCTGGCAGACCGTAGGGGGGGGGGGGGAAGGGGACGACAGGCGGAGGGCTCATGGTGGAGGCGGGAGGGGATTTCCAAGCCACTAGCCGATAGGGGAAAGAGGAGACCAGGTAACCGACATGATGGGGGGGTTGGTTCTAACGATAGTGGTTGTGAGGGGGGGAGATGGAATGACGGAGGCAATGGCGCTCAACTGTGGGAGGGGGGGAGATGGAATGACGATGCCGACACTCGGCTATGAGGGGGCGAGATGGAATGACAGCGGCGGCGGGGGGAGTAGGGAGGGGCGACAGGCCACTGCCGTCCTCCATTAGGGTTTAGAAGAAGGGTGAAAAAAGATGCCTCTCTTTACATTTTCAACTTAAAATTTTGTTATTTATTTATATACTCGTATTTGTTGTGTGATTTTTACTTTAAGATTGTATTTAGGATGTTTTTTGTAAATAACTCAGGTTCTAATAGAGATAACCGTGGGCATTTTCGTCTTTTCGGACATGTAGTTAACTCTAACCATAGTTACTTAGACGGATGGTAACGAGGGGTTACGATGATTATATTTTTGCAAATTTTTCAAGATAGTGGGGATATATATGCTAATACATTTTCAGGAGTGATATATCTATAATATCTCATGTAACAATGGTTTATTTGTAAAAACTTAAATTATAGATATACTCTTATTTGTGAAAAATGATAGATAACAATATCCCCATGATTATGAAAATTGCAGAAACAACTCATCTTCTTAAAAGAAATGGACAATTGCAAATAAACTCTCGTCTTGTGCGAAAATGTCTTTTAGGGATATCAAGTCAATTTAATGATTCAATCATAATCAAAGGAGTGATCATGATCATAAGTCAATCTGGCAGTCCAGTAGTGATCATATTGGTGATCTAACAGTCCGATCGGGATGAAATTTAATATCAATAGTCAGATTTCAACCTGGAACAAATCCAACAGTCGGATCTTGATCAAACTTAATTCAATAGTCAAATTTCGATCTGGCACTAATCTAACGATCGGCTCGTGACTAAACTTAAATCTAACAGTTAGATCGGGATCCAGAGAAAATCTAACGATCAGATATTGACCAAACTTAAAATTAACAGTCATATCTCGATTTGAGACAAATCCAACGATAGGATCTTGATCATAAGTAAATCTGACGGTCCGATAGTGATCATGCATATTGGCGATCTAATAATTCGATTGTGATGAAATTTAAGTTTGGTCATATTTTGATATGGAGAAAATCTTACAATTGGATCTTGACTGCGTTTAAACCAACTTCCTGATCATGACATGGAATAAATCCAAAGATCTAATCTTGACCGGAAAAAAAAATCCAATGGTCAGGTCGTGACTAGGATACGAATTCTGATAATCCGATTATAGCAAAAAGTAAATAGGATGGTCTTATCTTGACCGCATATAAAATCCAAGGGTATGATCATAAGGGAATGTGATGCGGAACGAGCCGCCGAGTTTATGGAGAATAATTTTGATGTATGACGAAGCGCCGAAGACATCCAGTCAGGAGATGATTTTATTATTTTATTGTGTGTCATAGTTAATTTATGGGTTATTTTAGTTTAGAGTTTATATAATAGATTATGTATTTTTATTTATTTTAATAGTCGAGATATTGTAGGTGTTAAAGTAAAATGAACTTTGGTTCTAGTTGTAATTGTGTTTTTTCTATAAATAGTAGAAGCTAACCCTGATTAGGGTTAAGCAATGGTTGAGAAAAAAAACTTGCAGCATGTGTGTTTCTCCTAGCGGAAGCCAAATCTCCATTCTTCTTATGACGGAGGCCAAACCCTACTCTGATTTCTTCCTGATGGAAGTCAAATCCCCCTTCTTCTTCTGGCAGAGGCCAAACCCTACTCTGATTTCTTTCTGACGGAGGCCAAACCCCCCATTCCTTTATTTCTTTTACTTTGAATCTTCTTCTTTTCTTCTCCGCAACCCCATCTCCCCACCGTGATTACATCTCTTCTCCCCACTGTAATCACCGGTCACTATTCCTATAGGTTTGTTTTCTCCCGGCGTCAACATTTCCCCGGGCACTGTTCCTCTTCCCCATCCCTTCTTCTTCACGGTGAATCACACCACAGCAGGAGCCCTCCCCGCCGGTTCTCCCGCACCTGCTCCAACCGGTCGTCGCACGCGGCCACTGCCGCCAGCCACGGCCGGCGCCGTCCCGGCCAGCCGCGTCGTCGCCATCCGTGGAGGCCTCCGCAGTCGCCGTGGCCGCTAGGCCCCCATCGACCGCGTCGTCCGCGAGCAGGCACCCGACGCCGCCGGCCTTGTCTCACCGGTGGCCTATCTCACGCCGTTGACTGGCCTTCCCACAGCATCGTTTCCCCATCGCTGGCATCTTCTGCGGCCGTTGCTCATCCACCATCGCCGCCAGGTCACCCTGGAACAGCCCAGACCTTCCCGCCACAGCCGCTGGAAGGGCTATTGTTGATCAATATTTTAATCGCGAAGATGTGTTAATGAATTCTTGTTTGTAAATACCAGTTCACATAGGACCGTGGAGTACGTTCATCCTGCCTGGGCTCTTGACAATTCCAAGCTGCCTACTTCTACCATCAGCCAAAATACTCAGGTGCATTATGATATCAGGTTCAATTGTTGTCAATATTTTCTGAAATTTACGGTGCACTTCTGTCACTGTGGGGGTTTGGTATGTGGGATGATAGACGGGGCGTGTAGGTTCATATTTGGGCAAGTGCCGTGATATTCAAAGGCCATAAGATACCCTGATTGTGCAATTGCAGATTTAGCCCATGTTACAAGTAGTCTGAGCATCAGTCCGGCATAACTTTGTTATATGCATAATTTCTATGCTCATATAATTATGTCTGGTTAAGTTAGAAGCTGAGATTTGTTACATGTCATATGTTTGATCAAAGGCCCATGAGAGCTCAGATTATTTTGATGGAGTGAAGCGTATTTGTCCTGCATCAGATTTGGTATCAGAGCTCGTCAGGGAAATCAACTTATTTTCATAAGTTGAGGTCCTGAGTTCGACATTCGACATGCTTCCACTTCGATTATTTTTACTGCATGTTTACCTAATGGACAACGAGCATAAATTGATTTTATTGATATGGAAGATGGAAATTGGGTTTCACCTGACATTGTTAAGTCTCTTTCAAAGACTGGAGAAATTATTATTGAGGGTGACAGTGTATTTGTAGAGTTCTATAAGAAATTCAAAACAGTCACATATGATGATGGAGTTTGGTGTAATATTGGGTCCATGGCTGCTACATGTATTATTTTGGGAAGAAAGTGGCTAGAAGAAAGAAGTGCTATCATTGATCAAGAAAGTAAAACATGCACTTTGAGACATGATACCTTGCCGGGTGAGTTTATTTTTCATAATCTATTGCTATCTCATCTGCAAAGAAATAATATGCATCAAGATCCTGAATGTCAGTCAAAAGAGGAATTAAATGAGGAACAACTCCCTGTAATTGATCAGGCCCCATAGGTTATTTTATCTCCAGTAGAGATTACTGATAGTCAGGATGCTACTTCACAGACTATTAATTCATGGGATCACTCTCTGTTTATTGAAGTTGGATTTGCTACATTTCATGAGTCTATATTTGAAGATGTTCATTTTCATTCTGATGTGAATTCATTTCAGAAGCCGATTCTTGATGCGTGGGATCACGAGTTATTTATTCAGTCTGAATTAGATTTGATTTCTGATGTTGTGTTTGAGGTGTCTTCTACACGTGAGGCATCTTTAGTTATGATTCCTGGATTTCATTCTGCATGTGATCTAGTAGAGTGGCACCCATCATTTGATATTCATTCAGAGATCTTGTTTGAGCTAGAGTCGTCTTCAGTCACTACAGGTCCACAGGGTTCATGTTCTCTTGTTGGTGCTGATATGAAATTTTATATGGCACAGCATGACTTCGATTTAGTATGGGACAGTGTTGAGGCATCGACTCAGCGTCGCCGCCAATTTATTGATTTGAAGATCTCCGTGAATTCATTGATGTTGCATGTGCGAGATTCTCCTATCTTCACTTCAGTGCTTCTTCATCATTTCAAAATTCGAGGTCGAATTTTTTCGAACCAGGGGAGATTGATGCAGAACGAGCCGCCGAGTTTATGGAGAATAATTTTGATGTATGGCGAAGCGCCGAAGACATCCAGTCGGGAGATGATTTTATTATTTTATTGTGTCATAGTTAATTTATGGGTTATTTTAGTTTAGAGTTTATATAGTCGATTATGTATTTTTTATTTATTTTAATAGTCAGGATATTGTAGGTGTTAAAGTAAAATGAACTTTGGGTCTAGTTGTAATTGTGTTTTTTCTATAAATAGTAGAAGCTAACCCTAATTAATGGTTGAGAAAAAAAACTTGCAGCATAGACTGTGTGTTTCTTCTGGCGAAAGTCAAATCCCCCTTCTTCTTCTGGCGGAGGCCAAACCCTACTCTGATTTCTTTCTGGCGGAGGCCAAACCCCCCATTCTTTTATTTCTTTTACTTTGAATCTTCTTCTTTTCTTCTCCGCAACCCCATCTCCCCACCGTGATTACATCTGTTCTCCCCACTGTAGTCGTCGGCCACTATTCCTATAGGTTTGTTTTTTCCCGGCGTCGACATTTCCCCGGGCACTGTTCCTCTTCCCCATCCCTTCTTCTTCACGGTGAATCACGCCACAGCAGGAGCCCTCCCCGCCGGTTCTCCCGCACCTGCTCCAACCGGTCGCCTCACGCGGCCACTGCCGCCAGCCACGGCCGGCGCCGTCCCGGCCAGCCACCATATGCCCCGCCATCGTCCCTGCGAACGGACCCGTCAGCCACCGCGCCTGCTGCTGTCTGTGCGGAGCCCGGGCCGCCACCGCCGGCTTGTCCGCCGCCCTGGCCCTCCCCTCCACCGTGGCAGCATCCTCCGGCGGCTGCATCCGCCACCCCCTGCTCCACCTCGGCTACAACCGTCGAAGGCCGGTCGCCGCCGTCGCCGCTCCCACGGCCGCCGCTGCCCGTGAGCGGCCCTGTCGGGCTTGGCCTGGTTCGCCGCAGCAGCCATCGAGCAGTCAGCCACCCTCGAGTTACTCCGTAAGAGGAGCATCTCATACTTCAGGCAAGTCTTTTACTGCTTCAAACAGGTTTATGGGCAATTATACCAAGTCACTGGAGAGAGGACCGTGTGGAGAGTTCCAAGACTCCTTATTTATTGTCAACTGCCTGTATAATCCTCCTAAATATTTTTAAAATGTGCTGTTCACAAGCTTGAAAGGAAGGATAGGAACATTGCTGATCCCTTGGATGCCATCACAACACCTTCTGAGGTTTGATTGTCTAACTTATTCACCGTGCAATACATTGCTGCATCGAATTGATCTCATGAGGACAACTATTAGCCTAAGTAGTTACTTGTCTCCTGTGGCCCGGTAGAGATCTGATTTCTATTGTGATCAAACAGCTCATTTCATACTTATGTTATATTGAGTTTCATCATGTAGCAGAGATTTGCAGCATGCTAAATGTTTGATAAAATGTCCATAAGAGCTCGAATTAATTTGATAGGGTGAACCGTTTCTGTCCTGTATCAGAATGTAGATACAATGGTGGATTTGTGACCAAATATAAATCAAATGACTCGATCATATAGTCAAGATTCCATGTACCATGGATCATGAATTCAAAGAATGAAATCTTTGATTCTTTCGTGCAATTGCATGTCTCTAACGAGTGATCTTCGTCATCGTGTCCATTAGACAAAGCCCTCAATATCACAATAAATATTGTTATGGTTTAAAGGATATCTTTGACGGTTAGTTAAAGGTGTTTGGACTCTACATTGATATAAATTAACACTGATCATGATCACGGTCGGTGCAAAAAAGTTCAACACACCGATCCTAAATCGTCTGATAAACTTAAGTTGTGAAATTAACATTACACAAGTTAATTAATTAGTTAACGTCGTGTATTTTTTCCGATAAATAAATATATTAAAATAAATATTTATTTTTATTAATTCTGCATGTTAAACAAGTACATATGAAAAAAAACCCTATATAATATTTGTGTTTCATCAAAACCCCTTCATTCGTCTGTATGCCGTTTGTGCAAATGGGAATCCAGTTCAAGTTATTAATAACACAGCATTAACACATCAGTTAACCGGACCTGGCATCAGATTACTTAATTAGATACCCTTGTTAATTTGAATGATCCTCTTCTCTCAAATGAAAACCCCGCTCCCCACGGTTAACCGCCTCCTTCCTAATTAGTTGCTTGGGGCTCGCCAGTTTCTTAATCCCATCCTTGTCTTTTTTTTACCGTCTAATTAATGCCTGGGATGTGGTGTTTGTCCTCATTGTTTCAATCCTTGTAAAGCAATGTGAGTGAGATTCTGGAAATTTTCCTACTCGTAGAAGAGTAATCTCTGGTGCACCTGATGCACTAATTATATTCATCGGTATAATTAATATAATATTTAATATTTTATAATTTTTTTAAAGTAACTTTCATGTCTAATTAAGTTAGTGTGTCGTTCACGTCACCCGATGAATAAAAAAATATATCTCTATGTGAATAGTGAAATTGATCTAATTTTATTATTCATAAAGTTGAGATTTATTTAATTGACAACGACACACTAACTTAATTAGACGTGAAGATTATTTAAAAAAATTAAAAAATATTAAATATTATATTAATTACACAGACGAATGTAATTAATACATGTCAACATTACTCGTCGTGAAATTGTTCTAACGGGCTAACGTGCATGGGGATTCTTTCGAAGCGAACACCGACGAGGGAATTTTATAGATGGCAACTAACGTCCGTTAGGCACGAGGCGGCCTACACGTGCAAAATCTGTAGTGTGTGAAAGAGGGGTGTGTGTGTGTGTGAGGGGGGAGGAGCCGGGATACTTTTTACATTTTGCTGTCACCGGATAAGAAATCCCATGTGCTAACATTTGAGTAGAGTATAGTTTGTCGGATGGATATCGGTGCATGCTGAACGTGTCAGACTATGTCAGTGAAAAATTGACACGTCCACATGCACGGTGCGGTGTAATTTGATGCTCTTCTTCTTAAAATAAAAATATTTTTTGTGACCCCGAAGATTGTGTTTTCAACATGGCACCATCATACTATATATCACAGTGAGTCGCACCATCGTAAAATTATAATTATCACAATTTGATGGGACGGTGCAACAAATCTTGATGAGGGAGGAAATTATTAATCTCGTCTCAGCTAACGAAAAATAAGAACGGTGTCCACATTCTAAATCATTTGTCGCATTATATCTGAAAAAATTTGATACGGTACGGATCACCTTTAAGATCGATCGAGTCAAATCGAGTTATAATGAGAGAGAGGAGATAATATACGTCGAGTCAGGTCGGGTCGATTGCGAATCAAATGTACCGTACCGGATCAAGAAAAATCTGACGTGATACGGCCCGGCCCGAAAATTTAAATAATAAATAATAAAAATAATATATTTAATAATATAAAATTTATAACATCACTAAATTAATTATAATTTTGATGTTAATTAGTTAATTTGTTAGAAAATAAAGTTTTAAGTTTTTTGATCAAGTAAAATAACATTATTTTAATTAAATATTTTTTAAATTTTAAAATAAGAAAAAAAAGAACGGGCCGGGCCGACCCGTTGGTCGAACTCAAAGCCCAAGTTTGACCTGTGAGTCTAGTCGAGCTTAAAAACCCGGCCCGACTAAGAGTCCGGGGGTCAAAAATGATCTTACGATTTGATCTAAAATCAGGTCAAATTTACGTACCTATCGGATCTACCTGACCTATTGATAACCCTATAAATAATCACCGAACATAGATGTAGGCTTTGCTATTTAAGTGTCCGTGTAATGACGTGGATGATGGAGTTATCGCGGCTGTGATCGTGCAAAATATGAGACTTACCATTGCCGACAACCCATCACACTTAATTTGGCTTCGAAGTACCTACCCTTCAAACATTGTCCGTGTCAACCAATTGCTCACATGGAACTTAGTTACCCGTCTACATCACCGATTTTCCACGTGTCATGAGCCACGTCCTCGCCCACCTTTTTTTTAAAGGGTTTTTTGCATATTAGTCCCTACAAATATGACGAATTACTTTTTAGTCCCTACAATCTCTCTATTGTTTAAAAAGTCCTTAAAATCATGTAACTCTTACAGAAAGGCCCGTGTAGTTCACCGACGTTAAAATAATTGGATATTCGATGGAATATTCCATCCTTCCGTTAAAAAAAGTTGAAAATCCTAAACTACCCTTACTCATGACCCTTTCCCAGTGAAACCCTTCACCCCCGCAGACGCCCCACCGCCGTTGCAAGCTGCGGACTACCCCCACCGGCCGCCGCAGACGCCCCACCGCAAGGCCCCAGCCGCAGAAGCCCCACCGGTCGACGCTGACGGCCTACCGCCGACGGCCCACCGACCACCGCCGGCCCTTGCCATCACGCCCAACACGACAAATCGACCCTTGTTATTCTCCCCATGTCTGAAATGGTATGCTATTTTGATGGCTAGATTATTCTCCACATCTATGTTTACAGTGATAATAACTTGTTCGTGTCGTATGCAGTCATCAAATGTTAGTGGAATGCAGTTGTCTCGAGGAGCTATCGTCTCATCTCGTGTGCCGCCGATGGAATGCAACTGTAGAAGGGGTAATTGTCGGGTTTACGTCTCAAATCGTGAGAGGTCGAAAGGCAAGCGTTTCTATTGTTGTCCGTATGCAAATACTGACGGGGATTGCGGTTTCTTTGAGTGGGTTGATGATACTACCTATAATGTTGTGGATGTCAAATATCAACTGAAGGCGATGGAAGAATGCATGACAAAGAAATTAGAAAGGATAGAGTTGCAATTGAAAAACTTAAAATTACTGATGTATTGTGTCATATTTGTACTATTTGTCATTTGCCTATTCAAGTGAACGTGTTTAAGAGAGACGTATGCAATGTAAGTCCTATATTGGACATGTAATCGTCTTTACTAGAATGTAATGCTACTTATTATCGTTAGTCTTATATGCCCCATGTGTATGCTTCACCAGCTCATTTCCAGACCAAATGCCTGCCAGTGCATGCTTCACCTGCTCATGCCCATGTTTCACAGACATGTGTGAAGAGTGAGGTGTCATCATCATCAGCATCTCTGGCCATCATCATCCAAAACGAAATAAAGGCTTGTGGGAATGAACAACGTCATTAAAAGATGTTCAAAGTGACTGTGGTGGTTGGATGCAGACAGATATTTGAGTTGGTTTGTCTGCTTGACAGATGTTTGAACATGTGCAATCTGTGTATTTATGTCCGTAGCCCAGTGCTGCATAGTGTTCAATAAATGATCGAAGTGAGCTGTGACTGTAGAGGGAATATCAGAGCTGGAGCCGGCTAGATGCTGGGAACTAAGCTGCGAGGAGATGTGAACTACTGCATCCTGGAACTGTGAATGTTGAACAGAAAGCTCTTGAATTTGCTGTTGAAGTTCAGTGTTTTTCATCTGAGTGTCTGCACGGAATTCCTTAAGTTCATTCATAATAGGAAGCAGCTGTGCACTGACATATACTAGTTGGGTATGAATAAGCTCTTGATTGGAGTTCAGCTTAAAATTTTCACTTTTCATGACAGTAAATTGCTCCTGCATATATTTCATCATATGGGAATGAAGAGAATGATTGGAGCTTGTGCCGGCTTGATCTGGTGCAGATGTTTGTGTATGGAACTCTGGAGGTGCATCTGACTCTCTGAACATCTGAGGAGGTGAAGAGGGTGGAGATGTTCCAAAAGGAACTATAGCTCCAATGTGTGTGTCTGGAGTAGCCTGAAGTTCGGTTGAGGGAACTGTTGGACCTTGTAATGTCTCATAGCCTGGAAGATCTCTTACTATCATGTTTCCTTTCTTCTTGTAATGCATAAACGTGCCAATGAATTTCTGACAGTAGACATTGGTCCTTGGAATTATCTGAACATGTTCATCTTCCAATGAAATTCCAACCTTGATGAACACAGCAGTCAAGGCACCAGTATAGGGTAGAGTTCTCTTTTTCGCAAAGCATCTCTTGTTCAGTCATGTTCTGTTGCTCTTTAGACTGCAGTTTGATACTGCAGCGTCGACCCATCGAACTGCAGCGTCGACGCTGCCAAGGCACTTCAGAGGTAGCAGTAAGAAGTATTTGATCTGCTGCGTCCACGCTGCTTGGGCAATGCGTTGACGCTTGGTGCCTTTTATCCATTGGTCTGGTCTGTGGTGCGTCGACCCCTTGTGCTGATGGGTCGACCCCTCAGTTCATTCATCGGTTGTTTACAAGTCCATACATTGAACTGCTCTTCAAAGTCTGTACAGTGGCTTCGAATCGGCAAGTCTGTACATCGGCTTCACTCACTCAAGTGTATACACTGATGCACGTTGTGTCTCACTGTCAAGTCTACACATTGCTGTTCTTCACAGCAAGTCTATACACTGCTCCCTCATATAGGAAGTATGTACATTGCATTGGCTAAGTATATACAACGTCAGTTCATGCATTGGCTTAGGCTAAGTCTGTACAGCCTACGTCTCATGCAGCGTCAACGTTGTGAGCATTCTCAAGTCTGCAGCGTCAACGCTGTGAGTGTGTACATTGCATTCACGCTTCACAAAGTCTATACATTATGCATGGTTGAGTTGAAGTCTATACAGAGTCTGCATCCTCTAAAGTCTGTACATCCGATTGCCTTTGTTTTGGTCAAGTCTGTACAGCCGTTGGGTTTGGACTCAGAGTCTGTACACTCGATTCGCCTTTGAATTGGTCAAGTGTGTACATCCTTTCAAGCTTCAAGTCTACACATTGGGTTGTCAGGCTTCAACCCTATACATTCATTTGTTAGGCCCAAGTCTATACACTCATTGTTGAAGTCTATACACTGGACTTCACTTTACAAAGTCTAACCAAGTCTATACAATGCTTTGCATTCTTCAGAGACTGTACATGGTTTAGACTTAAACTGATGACTTCGTTTCATCTGCCTGACAGGGACTAAAAAGGCAAGGTTGTTTGTTCACTGGAACGTATCCATGCGTCAACGCCATTGCTAGACAGCGTCGACGCAGCCATTGAGCCTGATAGGCATCTAGCTCGGAGACAGTTTAGAAGGTTAACGCTGGAGTTCTTAGCGTCCACGCAGCATGCAAACAAGCCGAACTATTAGTTGCAGAAACACACCACTGCGTCAACGCTTTAGCCTAGCATCGTCAACGCAGCATGTCTATCCGCCAAATACATTGATCACTGGACTGCCGATGTCGATGCATCAACGCCACCAACTGGCAGCGTCGACGCAGCAGTTCAAGAAAGGGGCGACTTATCTCTGGCTGTCTTCAACGCGTCAACGCTACCACAGCATGGTCGACGCAGTGGGGCAATTTCAAATGTGTACAAGCAAAGAGTAGATACTGGATCACCGATGCGTCAACGCAACATGCTGATAGCGTCGACGCAGCACGCCCATCTGCTGAAGGCTTTTTGCATATATTGCATCATTCATATCAAATCACCTGCACCAGTTAATTACCCTTGCAACCATTGCATCATTCATATCAAATCATCACAACCCATGTATCATTCATTTCAAACCAACACAAACCATCTATCATTCAAACCTGGTTTAAGCCAAGCACAAAACTACAAATATCATTCATATCACCAACAAATAAACAGATACTTGTATCAGTTACATCAAAACTTCACAATCCATAAGAGTTTACATTGAGGACAACAACACATAAAACGGATATGAAATATTATTCTTCAATATCATTCTTCACATCCGGTCGGCAACAACATTCTTCACATCAGCCAATGTCCTGTAGGTGTGACAAAGAGAGGGTGTTAACTATTAGAAATAACATAATCTTTACCTACAAGTTAAAAAGTATATTTTAAACTCACAATTTGGCGGGAGTTGTTGGAAGTTGAACATGGAGGAATGCTGATCAAAGTTAATGGATGCTTGACTGTCCATATTTATCACCGTGTGCACACGAATGTCTCCTCCGCTAGTGCTGCTGGAGCCCGGTGCCTCCACCGAAATTGTGCGACCTACATGAGTTATACTTGTATTAATATCAGTCTAATTCTTATTTCAATTTAGAAATTTAACATGTGTGCTAACTTACCTCTCCCCCGACTGCTTCCTTCAGTGCTGCCCCTGCTGGTACCTCTCCTAGCCCTTCCGTGGGTCTGACCTGGACCAACCGAAGTTGCAACTTGTGGCCCTTCACCACCATCACTAGTTTGAGCCTGAGTAGCCCTACCACTTACGAACCTGGGTGGTCTTCTTGGGCCTTGCCTACAACATAACTTTCAATATTATGCACAAAGCAAATCAAATAGATAAAATACAAATCATAATTGCAATACAAACTTACTTCCGTGCCACAGTTGTGGAAGTAGTGCCAATGTCTGTAACTGCAGATTCTGGTCCTGGGAGGGGTTCTTTGCAAGTATTTTTATGGTGGCCCCATTGTCCACATCTTTTGCATTTATGGGATCTCCTAAGTGCCTTTTGATTTTCATCAGCATCTCTAATCCTCTTCTTCCGAGGGTGACCTCGGGGTCTTTGGTAGCGAGGAGAAAGCACCTCAACAGATTCTACAGTCTGCCACATGCTCTTACCTGGCAATGGTTGTATTGACTTTGCATATGTGACTTTATATGTCTCAATTGAATAACATCTATCAACAAAATTATTAATTTGGAGGCCCCTACGTGCATCAACAGCTGCAACAACATGTTGGCAAGGCAGCCCACTGACTTGCCATTGACGACAAGAACAATACATCTCGTCCAATTTAACAACACACCTCTCATACGGACCTTCCACCTCAGCCATAAAATTAGTGGAATATCTGACTGCATATTTTCCCAACTTCCTAACAATTGCATTTAAATAGGCAACAGCCCGTGGCACAAACTTTTCTTTGATCCTACGTGCATGTCTCCTCCTGTGATCCATTTTCACCATAATTTTCTGCCTAATTCATCTAACATGTCTACAAGTGGTAGGCCTCTCGTATCACCAACAAATGAATTGAATGACTCTGCTACGTTGTTAGTGATGTAGTTTAGCTTACCATTGTCATTAAAATGACATCTTGACCAGGCACAACGCAAACTTTCTAAATAGGAAACAACCTGTGGATCTAGTTTCTTCATCTCAAATATAGCTGCTTTATATTCTTGAACAGTGTAAGATTTTGCTGCTGCCCATGCAGCATTCTTGAAACCTGGGCCCGGCCATTTCTTCTTAAAATTCCTGTAAAGGTGCCGCATACAAAACCTACAAGCAATTCGAAATTACAATCTCATCATTAATATAAAACCTATAGTCAATGTCATTAAAATATATAGTCACTCAATTCATACATTATGGAAAATAAAACTAGCAGTAGATCAAACATTGTAAAAGGAGAAACTTAATTACCTATGCTCGGCACCTGGAAAGATATCTGGGACAGCTACCTCAATGCCCTTTTCCATATCAGAAATGAATGTAATCCCTGTCGGATTTCCAATAGCGTCTTTCAACTTGTGCAAAAACCATGTCCACGAGTCTATACTCTCCCCCTCAACAACACCATAGGCAACTGGGAACAAACCATGATTCCCATCAAGAGCAACTGCAGCCACCAAGATCCCAGTGTAATACCCTTTCAAGTGGCATCCATCTATGCCCAGCACTGGACGGCAGCCATCTTTGAAATCACTAATACATGCCCCTAAGGCAATGAACACCCTCTGGAAACAACCATCCAATCCAATCTTGTACTGTACAACTGAAGAAGGGTCGCTCTGCTTTAATTCATTCAGTAGCTGTGGCAAATACTTGTACGTTTCCTCAACCTTCCCAAACATCTTCTCCTTTGCCGACTCTCGTGCACGCCAAATGCGGTGATAATGGATTGAAATATTGTAAGCCTTCAATAAATCAGCTTGCAACTTTCTTGGAGGTATGTCAAGATTCTCCTTCACTGCTTCCAATACCCTGGCTGAAATCCAAGATTTGGATGCCATCCTGCTATCACACCTAGATGTGGCTGAACATGTGTGCTTTTCCTGCATTGTTTTGACTGCAAAAGTAACTCCATCTTGCAGTCTTGAGGCATGCACTCTCCATTTGCAATTAACATTTACACATACAACAGTAATTCTCATGCTGTCATTTTTCACTTGCTTGAACTCAAATTGATTTTTAATAGCATGCTGACGTAGAGCAATCCTTTACTCCTGACTATTTGCAAATAGAGAACCAACTGATATATCTGGGGTCTCTTCATCAGCCTCCAACAAATCTCCATCATCATCTGAAACTCCTCCATCAATATCAGATTCATCTGAGGGACATGGCCTTGAATGATAGCTGTCCTCAGTGTGTACCTCATCAGAATCAGCCACACTCTCGTCAAATTCGCTGTACTCATCTTCATATGCAACATATTCTGAGTCACTCTGCTCAGCTTCAGAACATATCCTCTTCTTTAAAATATGATAATCCTCATCAACTACAGGGGCAGGGGCAGGGGCAGGGACACCATGAATAACCTCGTCACGATGAACAACTGCAACATCATGAACAAACTCAGGATGTTGACCAACCTCAGCATCATCATCCATCTCATCAATGTCAACAAATGTCTGGGAATGGGCCTGAGTAGACTGGCTGGCCATACCTTTCTGTGGAATATTGGTTGGCTGTAAGTCTAATGGCCGACTGTCCAATGTGCTAACATATATGGTCATCTTCCCTACGGGTAAATGGGCTTTCATCACCTCATATAATTGAGCATCTGAAACAATTTCCTCATACTGAACAGGTCTGCTATTAGGTAATTCATAATGAAATTCTAAACAATGTGTACTTGCCCACTTAGATAGATGTCCCATATCCTCAATTAATATGCATCTACTGTAGTAATCAGGATATGCCACGACTGTCTTGCTCTGACCTAGTGCATATGCCCTCCTCCCAGACTGAAGAGTTTTCCAATAACCACCGAACTTATATGTCAACTTTAATGATGGCTCTCGTTCCCCCATTTTCACAATCTAACAATCTGAAGATAGAAATAAACTCTCTAGAACAGTTGTCCACATTACAAAATCAGCACGTATACCCAATAATCTGAGTACAATAATAACATTCTTAACTAATATGAATTGAGTGACTGAAAAATATTAAAGCAAAATTTTTTGACAGAACCATAAAGAAACTGCACCCGTGAATTCAGACATGTACAATTAATAACAAAACTTTTTAGAGCATTAAATAATCTAACAACATTATAGCAAAAAATGACATAACAACAATCTTATCCCTAAACCATATAGAAAGAAAACAAAAATTGATGTCCTTAATATTTCGACTCTGTAAACATATAAAATGCATGAGTAAACATTTATATTTACAGATCATACTGAGTGTGAGGTGGCAGGAGCGCCTGACGCGTACCGGAGTGGAGACGGAGGTGTGTGGCCCAGACCTGGACGTGGGGTGGTGACTCCGGTGATGCGGCGTCTGAACGAGGGCGGTCGTACGTCTGCAGCGGCAGATGGGGTGCCGTGAAGCGCCGCGGTTGTTACGTGCAGGTTTGGGCAATGGCGATGGTGCCTAATCGACCCTCACGGTGGCCGGCGATCGTTGCTGTCACGACGACCAAAGAGTGAAATCGACGGCAATGGCGACTGTGTACGGGGGGAAGGGAAAGAGGAGGGTGGCGATTGTGTACGGGGGGAACCCTAAACAGGAGGGTGGCGCGGCAGAAGGGTTACTACGGCCATGAACCTCGATTAATCGAGGGTGGGTTGGTCTTTTCACCAACTACGGTCAAGTTAACTCACCTTGCGTTTAATATCGTCGACAGTAAAAAATGATAGGGACTTTTTAGTTTAACGGTAAGATTTCCGAGGACTTTTTAAACAATAGAGAGATTGTAGGGACTAAAAAGTAATTCGTCATATTTGTAGGGACTAATATGCAAAAAACCCTTTTTTTAAACATACCGTAGGATATTTCATTAGTACCACACAAGATACGTAGTACAGGAAAGATAGAGACCCCAAACCGTACATGAAAGCCATCCTTAGCCCAAACCGTCGACATAGCAACATGCAAACATGGAGAAGAAAGAAGAAACATATAGATCTAGAGACACCCATCGAAGAGGGGAGCTTCTGGAGACTCCGAAGAAAAGTCAACCGGTGTTGAGGGTGACTGATATCTTCCTCGGGGAGCGCATAGCTTCCGAACCGCTCTTGCACGATGCGGTGAGATGAGGACGCTCGGGAAGCTAGTATCCAGTTGGATACAGGGGGGATAAGCGCTGTATCGTCGAGCTCCTTCGAGACCGAGGATAGAGACCCATTATCTGCAACACTGGGACCTGGTTCTAACTCCGACGAGTGACCGAGAGACGCTCGACCGGCGGGAGTAGGGCTGAGTGGGAAGGGGAGACGGTGGGCTTCAAAAGGTTTTGGGGGGGACGTCACACAGGGGGGGTAGAGGAGGAGAGAACAGCGGTGGCAGAAGATGGGGCGAGGGAAGAAGCGGTGGCCATAGGAACGGGGGAGGGGAGGCAGCAGGCGGAGTGAGGAGTGGGGGGGGGGGGGGTAAAGCGGAGCAGATGGGGGGGGGGGGGATGACGCGTGGAGGGGGGGAAGAAAGAGACGGGGAGGTCGGTGGGCGTAGGAACGGGGGGAGGGGAGGTAGCGGGTGGAGTGAGGAGTGGGGGGGGGGGGTTATAGCGGAGCAGAAGCGGGGGACGGCGCGGGAGGGGGGGAGAAGGAGGCGGAGAGGGGTTGTCGGCGGGAGGGCGAGGGGGTGCGCGGGCGGAGGGGGGGCGAACCAGGGGAAGAGGGTGACGCTAGCGAGGGAGGCGGGGGGGAGGTCGACGCTAGCGAGGGAGGCGGGGGGGAGGGGAGATCGGCTCAGGCGCACGGGTGGGATGAGGGATCGAGAGGGATGGAGAAGAGGGGGGGGAGAGGAAAGGAGGGGGGAGGTGAGTAGGGGCGAACCTGGATGGAGATAGAGAGGGGGGGGGGGAGTTCCCGAAAAGAGCTCCCCCCACCCGACTTCCACCGACGACGACGTCGATGAAGGTCCGCCGGAGATGATCGACGAGGAGAATCACCGCCAGAGACGGTGAACGTTACAGGAGTAGGTGAGAGCTCCCACCTACCCCGTGCGAGGAAGGAATACTCCTCTTGTTCGCCGCGTTCTCGCCCACCTACCACCATATATAATCATCCAAGAATCTTGGTAGCTCTGGTAGTCGTAAATCTGTATTCGAGATTGTGAGAAATAATATTGGCGGTTGCTGTTTTCCCCGTGTCTGGATTTCGCATATGTGGATACGAGTAATGATTTGTTGCACATTTAAAGGTGGTGCTGTATATCTTGGATGTAAAATGTCTTATATTTTATTTTAATTTTTTGTTGAAGTAGGTCACAAAATATTTTAATTTATAGTATAAATTATGTCATCATCAAATTATTTAAAAAATAAAAAATAAAAACAATATTTTTTAAAATAAATTTATTATAAATTATTTGATCTGATTTTTTATTTTTTTAATAATCTCATGATGACATGATTTATAAGACAAATTAAGATATTTGAAGACTCATTTCAACTTTTTAAAAAAAATATAATACGCTTAGATGCGCATCAAACATTACTCGTCCACAATAATTCCCGTGTTTGCCGTGACAATGTGTGCTTCGATCCCAAGATTTAAAAAGTTTTGCCAAAGTTGGTTCTACATTTTATTATGATTAACACTGTATCCGATCAATCTCAAGTTGTATCATTAGGGTTTGTCGATTCGCTTGTACGTATGTATGGATGTGTTAATAAGTAAATATTATTTTATAAATATTTATTATAATAAAATATGATAAAATTTATGTGTAACACATTTGTGATCTGGGTACTAAGACAAGGGTTCTAATCTGACCATAAGTTTTTGACTTTAATTTATGAGGAATAATAAAAAAAGAAGAAAAATTTATGCCCAATAAGTTTCGGACTCGAAACCTTCCGAACTAAATCATCTACGAAGACATATTTGATATAAAATAAAATATAATATTTAAAAGAATATGAGTAATGTATTACTTAGGTGCACCGGCCGCATCAGTCATCGGTTATATGATCAGATATATGCGATACAGATTATATCATATCGATTTGTCAAATTTTGATACGTACCATAGTCAGATCAAGGCGACTGAATCGACTTGACTTGGCTTTGAGTTGGCCCGAGTCTACGTAAGACATTTTGAATTAAATCAACTCGACAAATTTTATTTATTTTTGAATGACGAAAAAATTACCACGGTGATAATCAAGTCTGCACGAAACGTATTTTATTTTCTATCTTGAAAAAAAAGTTAATAGGGTGTTTGGGAGCAATTTTTTTTTAAAATCTATTTCTATCTAAAAATTTATGTCAACATAATTTTTGATCTAAAATTTAAAATTGATAAAAATAACACTTTCTGTTTGACAGTAGTGTCGTAAATTTTAAAATTTGTATGGATGTGTTTGGCAGGGGTCTTCCTCTCCGAGTTGCCTCCGGCAGTTGCAGAGAGAGAGAGAGAGAGAGAGAGAGAGAGAGAGAGAGAGAGAGAGAGAGAGAGAGAGAGAGAGAGAGAGGGGAGGTCGCCGCAGGGAGGGGGCCGCCGTCGGGGGAGGTGAGGGGGCGCCGTCGGGGGGAGGGGAGGGTGCCGCAAGGGGGAGGGGAGTCGGAGCCGGAGGGGGGGAAGGGGAGGGGGGAGGGGGTGCGCAGGGGGGGGGGGGAGCCGGCGCCGGAGGGGGAAACCGTAGGGAGGGGGGCCTGCGCACGGGGGGGGGGGGGAGCAGGCGTCGGAGGGGGGGCCTGCGCAGGGGGGGGGGAACTGACGCCGGAGGGGGGGCCTGCGCACGGGGGGGGGGAGGGCGCAGGGGGGGAGCCGGTGCCGGAGGGGGGAACCGGAGGGAGGGGGGCCTGCGCACGGGGGGGGGAACCGGAGGGGGGGCCTGCGCAGGGGGGGAACCGGCGCCGGAGGGGGGGGCTGCGCATGGGGGGGAATCGGAGGGGGGGGGCTGCGCACGGGGGGACCCGGCGCCGGAGGGGGGGGCTGCGCACGGGGGGACCCGGAGGGGGAGGCCGGCGGGGCGAAACGGGAGGGGGAGGGAGAGGGAGGGGAGGGCGGACGGCGGAGTGGGTTGCCGGGGAGGGGGGCACGGGGGGAAGGGGGGGCCGGCGGGGGAAAACGGGAGGGGGATGGAGAGGGAGGGGAGGGCGGACGGCGGAGGGGTTGCCGGGGAGGGGAGGGGAGGGAGCGGAGGGCCGCAGGGGGAAGGGGGAGGCCGGCGGGGTGAAAGGCAGGGGGAGGTAGAGGGAGGGGAGGGGAGGGCACACGCGAGTGAGAGAGAGTGAGACGTGGTGAGTGTTTTAAAAAAAAACTGGTCAAGTGTTGTTTTTTGTTTGAGGAAGATTTACACGGGAGTAAGTTGTCTCCCTAAAAACTAAAAGAGGTATACCAAACAGGATTATAAGACCGCTTCCTCTTTTTTTTTAAAATTGAGAGAAAAAAGAGGTAAAAAATTATAACCAAACACCCTAACCAAACACCCTATAAGACTTACCTGATGCGTGCTGGAAAGAGCACACATTCGCTGCTATTGATCCAACAATGACTGATAGATTCGAGGCGTGAGTGCACAATAAGTAATTTTTTTAATTATTTTGGAAAAGGCAGGCAATGAGTCCCGAGTTAAAAACATCACACCGTCCTGGTGTCAACATATGCACGACTTTTGCTTTTGAGTGTCTGGAAATTTTACGAGAAAGTGATTGGTTCTCTGTGGGTCTCCAGATTGCCTTTTTTTTGTGTGGTAATTGCTTCATCTATTAAGGGGTGCTTAGTTGTAATATTAGATAGTTCTACCACTATTGATTTTAATATTGTTACTAATAGTATTAGTAGGTGTCAAGTTACGCTCTAATGAATTTGATGTTAATATATTATTATGAAATTCATTACGATACCAAAATCCAGCAGGTGTAATTAAGTCTACGAAGATATGTTATAATAAATGAAATGTTAGCATAGCTAATAAGCAACGGGGGGTGTAGCTCATATGGTAGAGCGCTCGCTTCGCATGCGAGAGGCACGGGGTTCGATTCCCCGCACCTCCACTGAATAATGTTTTTTTACCCAATGTTGCTCCACGTGGCAGATTGACGGGGGTCTTCGCCTTTTGAAAGAGACCGGAGTCGTCTTGGACGGTTCTTACAATTGTGAAAAGGAACAGATGGGGAAAAAAAATGAAGCACAGGGACCACCGGTTAAAATGGGTACGAGAGAAGTGAAGCTGCTCTCTCACTCAGATGTGAGGAGAGAGAAATGGCTCTCTTCCTACGCTTTGTTGCCTGCCGGTTTGATTTTATTGCATATATAATCGCCGGGAAAGATATGATGGGAATTAATATCACATTTATCTCAATTACTGCATTTCGACGAGCTCTTTGTTGAATACATTAAAAATATTTTTTCGTCAACTCACACGGAAAGACAACGAGGAGTTGGAAGAAAGATGCCCTCGTTCTTTAGAAAGAATGACAGAGACGGGTAAAGCGTAGGAGGATCTTATTAGGGAATCAGGGATGAGTATTATTTAGATTTAACTCGTAATTTAAATTAGATATATATATTTGATTTTATTTTATTCAGATTGAAAATTTAAAATTATATTTAAATTAAATCAAATCTATTAATAAAAATAATTTGTTCCGATTTCTATTTTTTAAAAATAAAATCATATCGTATAAACTAATTTATTGGCATTTCTGTCATTTTGGAGTAGATCAAATAGTTAGTCACATTTCTTCTCACTCGGTTGAGAGATCTCTTCATCTCTCATTCTTATGCAATGAATAGAGATGTCTTTTCTCAAATAATAAATACCTTCTCTAATATGTTAATACTTATTCACATCAACTCTTTTGGAGAATTATGGTTCAAATTGAGAACCTTAATTTGTTTTGATTTTAAAGTTATTGGGCTTGATTTGATTCGGGTTGCACTCTTAATCTGTTTTGATTTAATTTAAAAAAATCATCTTCAAATCAAACCGTGTTCACCCATGATTCCTCTCTCTCTTACACACGTACGGACAAACACTCACGTTCTATGTTCCTCCGGTCTCCCCCACCCTTCTCTTTCTCTGTGTTTTACTCGATAACTCCAATTTAAGGGCATCAACGTGAAGGGGTCTCTCCCACACGTAGAATGGTTAGAATAGTTTCATATTGAAAATTGAATAAAATAAATGTGTTTACAATAATAGAGACTTTAGAGATGAGATAAAAAATATTAATTATAATAGTGGAGTGCAATCCATTTAACTCTAATGCAGTGCAAGATCTTATAGTTATAATTCAGGCCGTGCATTCCATGTTTATCATGATTCGTATGATATAATTTAAATCGGCCCGTGTGTGAGGGGATGTGTTAGAATATGATTCAAGTGATCGAACTTAAATCAGCTTGTATTTGAGAAGACGCGTTAGAATAATTTTATATTAAAAATATGATAAAATAAAATATAGTTTGAGTTTTTTTACATGAAAATTATTTTTAGAGGAGAATTTGTAAAAAAATCACTCTTACAAATATATTAGTAGGTATATCACTGTGTAAATCTGAATTGTGTAAAAATGTCATATTTATTTGCATGCATATCACTTATTTTTACCAACAACTTGTAAAAAAATCACACTTAAATGATATTTATAGACTATTTGAATTAACATAATGATATGTCTGCTAATGCATTTCTAAGAATGATTTTTTTACAAATTCACCTCTAACAATGATTTTCATGCAAAAATCCCATATAATTATAACGGTGGAACATTCTCCATTCAACACCTTAAATTTAAGTTGGATGACCCAATTAAATAAACACGCAGAAATTGAAAGGTGGAGAGAGTAGAGGATGAACATAAAATGTGAATATTTCTCCCTCTCTCAGGGATAGAAAGGTGGGGAGAGTAGAGAAGGGTTTTATGATGTGAAAGGGAAGGAAGCTCATCTGGCATCTCAAAGTGGCCTCCTGTTATGTACACACTCATAGGATCACAACAGAAGCCTTTGACAAGTCGGATCCCCTGGAAGATATATATAACCGAATTATAAAATATAAGATTTAGGAGGATTTACAATAAATATAAAAGATATTTAAAATATCTATGTAATTATTTCAGTGATATGAAGAAGTTGAAGAAGCATAAATTAGTTGTTCTCTGTTAATCACATAAGGTTAAGAAAAAGAAACAATAAATTAGTAGTATTTGATAACATAATGATATACAAGTATAACAGAGAAAAATGTCATGTTACAAAAACAAGCCTATATATATATATATATAGTCATGTTACAAAAATAAGCCTATATATACATATATACATATATATGCTCTTCCCATTATACACTACAATTTGTCATAAGATGAATATAACTAACATGTGTTAAAGTCCAACTATAATTATAAAATGTTCATAATGTTGCAGTGCAGAAATATCCTTACGACATAAAAGAAGTACAAGAATACCTTTCTATTATGCGCTACCACATGTTTTTAGATAGTAATTAACCACAGGCATTTTTGAACTCATATTTGTCCAATGGAGTTAATTTAATCAATATAAGTGTCATTTTTATAATTTGTATGTAATTACTTATTTTTATAATTATCTCAACATGTAATGACCCTTCAAAGCATTATATAATAGCATCTTATTTTTATAATTATCTCAACATTTAATAAGTTATTCGGTGTGGAATAGAGTTAAGGTCGGTAAAGATCGAATAACTCATTGGGCCTATTTGGTCGAATTGACTATGGTAAGGGCTGAAGTTTTTATCCACTTAGAAAAGTAAAAATCTGAGAATATCTTACCCGGCCTTATCTTGATCGGTTATCAAAGCCGCCCTTTATTCCCCATTTGAAAAATGGGTAAGGTTAAGGTATTCGACCTCAGGGGCTTGAATATCTTACCCGGGGTCGGGTAAGAGAGTTGTGTGTGAGATGTGGGAGTGGGGCCCGCATTTTGTCTTTCATGAGTTAAGATATCCTATTCTAACTTATTCTAACTTAATGATGGAGATACACTCTTGCATTCTTGCTCTAAAAAATTTATACTCCCATTGAGGTGTTTCCTGCTGCACTGTGCTGTGGTGACACCCACTTCTTGCAATTAACCTGATACTAAGCGCTAAAATACAGATAACAAGTAGGCTAGCTATGTCATTCCTGTGAACTGTGGCTTATCTGGTGACCTAGAGCTACATGTGATCCGCTGAAATGTGTTTGTATAACAGTTGTTAATATGTTAGAACAGTACCATTACTTTCAACTTGCTCGTAGGTAATCAACATACCTCTTGAAAGATGCTCAAGTTACAACGTTAACTTATTGGTTTTGGATACCTCGGAGTAACATAGATCTTCAAAGGGTACAGCTGTTTCTTGGAGTAAAGACGCAGATGGCAAGTGTTGAAATCGCAAGTTGCTGATGCACCCTCCTCCCAGAAACTGCTGTTCTGGAGGTCTACTCGATCGATCAGATAGATGGGGAGTTAGTCTAATGTGTTTACCCCTCATAATTTGATGGGATAAATGAAAAATAAGAACAAGTTGCATTGCAGGCAGATGAATGATTAGACTGCCTCCTTCGGAGGAATCTTTTTGCAGCTCCAATTCAGCAAACCATTTTTTCTATCGTCATGAACCATGTGGTTGTCCCCCCATGCTGATAGGAGCACTTGTTTCTTGAGCCCTTATTGCATTGCTCGTTTCTTCTCTTAAAAAAATAGGCCAATGTCACAATGTGCACACACAGAGAGAGAGAGAGAGAGAGAGAGAGAGAGAGAGAGATTGCTGCTTATTGAAGTTCCCTCAATATTTAACAATACCCAAGGCGGGGAGCATCAGCCTCCATCAAACTCTGATACCCCAACTCCCCAACATCAACACGTTGGCGGCATCTTCTCCTACCCATCAGCTTCCCCCTTGGTGGGTCACTGGCACCACACCCTTCTGGGGCCTCAGGAAAGGCATCTTTGAGGAGAAATGATGGCTCTATTGGTATTAAATACACAAACCTCTCTCTCTCTCTCTCTGTGTGTGTGTGTGTATGTGTGTGTCTCTGAGTGCAATTGGGAAATATGAAACACAATTTATGATTGGAAGCTCATCATTGGGGGATGTGGCTGAAGAATAATTGAAATGGGTTTGGCATGTGACAATGTGTGGGGGTGGAGATCGATGGGCTTGCACGTAGAGGTGAGGGTGTGAACAAGTTCATGAGAATACCCAACCAAGGCAGTTGGAATCCATTATTAGGTGGGGCTAGGGGGCCTTTTAAGCAAAGAAGAGTGAAAGGATTATTCACTGCACCTGGTGAAGCACAAGAGCAAGGAATAAGGTGGTCTACCCAGTAGTCTTGTTCCTTCACTCACTTGGGTATTTAACCATGAGGCTTTGAGAAGAGAGGACATACTGTGGGTTCCATCCCTCAGGACAAACTTCCAGCATTTATCCATGTTGATGATCGACACCACCTTCCCCCTCCATTGAAATTGAGACTGAACTGTTAACTTCAGCATTCCATGCATCCTTGCCCCTGTCAGGGAAAAGAAAAAAAGTCCAAAGCAATGTATTGATTCACATTAGGGCAATGCCGAGGCTGCTCTAAGGATCTCTAGTATATGGCATGTGGGGGAACAAGATTGTTTGAGTTGCGGTATCGAAGTTTCATTCAGGTTCTTAAAAAATCGACTCGGCGGGTACCCAATCATATTAAACTTGTGCCGAAGCTCCCTTTAAAAATAAGAAGGCCGATCGAGTTGTGCCAACTCATGCCGACAGATTTAAGTCTCATAAAGTCGAAAAATCAAGTTGGCTTCTATGAATTGACAAGCCATGATAGGGGGTGATGGGGACCTAGCATAACGCTTTCCTGTGTAGGAGTTGGCAGCAAGAAGTTTAGGTGCCCTCTTAAAGCTTTCAAATCTACAGCATTCACACAGTTATACTTTGGATTCAGTTTTCATACTGCACTTCCACAAAGATGGCCAGTGAAAACAGTAATTAAGGGAAGTGTAACCTGCACGAAGATGACCAATGAAAGACAGCAAGAGAAGTGTAACCCATTTCTTGGATGTTCATGGTAGTCAACCACAGACTGCAAAAATTCATCTGTCCAAGTCCAACCACACGGGGCCATCAATTTAGCTTCCATATCATAAAGTCCTGAATTGGATGTGCACCAACCTGATCATCCAGGCCTAAAAAAGCATCCATCTGCTTTGTTCATCCAAATCCATTTCAGATATGACAGTCCATTTGCTCCAGATATTTTCCTGCTTTTTTCCCCCTCTCTTTTGGTGGGGTGTGTGTGTGTGTTGGTGGTGTGGGGGGGAGGTGTGTTGTTCCACACACTCTTTCTTCCAATAAGCATGCTTTTGGCCAATCCAACAGATCCTAGTGGCAGCCTCCATTTGGATCCCCATTGCTCAACCCCCATGGCAGTGAGTAGAAACTCTTCATCTGACATCTGGACAAACAATACTGATTAAAACCTCCACTTTCAGAAAAAAAGAAAGGTACAAATCCCCACTGTCAAATTAAATAAACCATGCATGCAATGTCTTCAAGCAGTGAGGAAGAAAAATTTACCCATTCTATGTCAAGAAGGGGTGAATCTGGCCCTTGGATCCGCAGCCATGCCTAAAATAAGATTTGAACTCCCCCAGGTCAGCCCTACATTAATTCAGTATTTAAACTAAGCTGTTAGCTTAATTTAATCAGGTTTATTGGAAGGAGGGGGAGGGGACAACCGTGGGACTCCTGCTCAGGGGCGGACAGATGGGCTTTGGGCCTCGGGTGGTGGTGCAGCGCACGTGGCAGACAGCGCCACCCCCGACCTCCACGTGGGCCCAATGAGCCCCTCCAGAATGGCCCATCACATTGGGGGGGGGGTGTCAAGCGCACCCTCGCTTACCAATTACCATCACCATGGCTGCTGACTTCACCACTGTCATCTCACCCAATCGCATCCCATTATTAATTCCCATATCCCTTACATCAACTAATTTATAGAAGAAATATAAGTATTTTAACTGTTTCTGCTTCTCCCTGCACACCCCCACAACCAATTAAAATACGGACGATGGAACGGAAAGAATACGTCATTGTCTTTAATGATTTTCCATTTGTCTAACACTTTTCACATTTATAATGCCACATTTTATTGTAAATATTTTTTTGGTTAAGTAAATCAGTTGACTAAATGTTTGCAAGTATTCTAAAGGAGATCATTAATTTCTTCCAAGTAAAAAACCTTTTTTTTTACATTGTCATGATTGATTCATGTCGCGTGGAGTGATCTTTTCTTAGTGGACCATGTCTCACGTGCGGAAACATTCGACATCAGGGTTGTCAATGGGTCGGGGTTGGGCTCGGGTCGGATTTAGGTCAACTCGATCCGAGCTCGACTGATCAATATTAAAATTCGAGTCTGGCTCGTGCTCGAGCTATGTCGGGCCGGGCGGAGTCCAACACTATTAAAAAATTATAAAATCCGACTAAGGTCCCGACCGATAATCTAAATAAAAATAATAAAAATAATATATTTAATAATATAAAACTTATAATCTCACTAAAATAATTAAATTTTTGATATTAATTAAATAATTTATATAAAAATAAAATTTTAAAATTTTTAATTAAATAAAATAATATAATTTTAACTAAGTAATTTTTAAAATTCGAAGGAAGGAAAAAAAAGAGAACTGATTGGGCCGGCCCACGAGCTGAATTTAAAACCTGAGTTCGACCTGTTGGCCTAATCGGGTCAATCTTTTAGATCCGACTAAGAGTCTACGGATCAAAAAAGATCTTACGATCTGACTCGAAATCGAGTCAGACCTACAGATCTATCGAGTCGACCCGATCCATTGATAACCTACTCGGCATAACCCTGGATGAACCTGTGAGGAGTCAAATTTCTCCGAAGTGAGCTTTTATCCTAATAAGATCTCCCTCGTAAAAAGGTCGGATTTGCCCCCATTTAGACGCATTTTCATCGACTTATACCGATGCACCTTTTTTTGGTCGAAAATATACATACACTTTCTTTTTTTTT
This sequence comes from Amorphophallus konjac, assembly GCA_022559845.1. Taxonomy (NCBI): domain Eukaryota; kingdom Viridiplantae; phylum Streptophyta; class Magnoliopsida; order Alismatales; family Araceae; genus Amorphophallus; species Amorphophallus konjac. Next base: position 22,581,161 of record CM040126.1, on the reverse strand, counting down.
GTGGTGGTGGAGGAGGGGGGGGGGGGGAATATAGGTACACTTATTATTTGAACTTACACATTATTTGATTTTAGAGTATGTCCGACCATAAAGTCTCCACCTGTCCACCACCACACTTCGTACCGTCCACAACAACAAAAAAAAAAGCTAAGCAAAAGCCCCTTTAGTCGCCAAGTCGCTATGTGGCGAGTCACATTCTATGAATTATGATTCATGCTACAAAATCTGTTACCATAATGAATTTATATAAATCTGAACTCGTATTAAAATTTGGAGTTTGAAGGTCTCAAAAGTCAAGACTCTCTCTCTCTAACCTCTCATTTTACTTCAGCGGCGGTTCTTTCTATTCCTTCAGGGTCACTTTGATAACGAATTAAGTTAGGTTAAAGTGAATTAACTGGGGTCGGATGTGTTACTCCTTATTTGATAAATTTTTTTTAACCTGGGTCGAATAAGGTTAAAGTGGATTAACTCATTCCTAGAAAATATATGGAATGAGTTAATTCACCCATGTTAGGGTTAAGGATGGGGTGGGCTAACCCGGATAAGCCATCCGCCCTTATCCTAACCCGTTATCAAAGAAGTCGGGTTTGATATTAAAATAAATTAGAATAGAATATGTTTAACTCGTGAAAGAGAAAATATGGGTTTCACTCTCACATCTCACGCACAACCTTTTTACCCCACCTCGGGTTAAACTCGAATATTTTAACCCTACCCATTGTTGGACCTCTGTTTTTGCAATTGCACGTACATTCGCTAAACCCAAAACTCTACGGCCTCTTTTAGAAAGGTTTAAGGGCTCGGATAGGGTGAGTTAAAAATATATTTTTATACTGTGATATATTGGCTCTAGCTTTGTTGAAGGTCCCTTTGGTTGGGATTGACCGAGTGATTTTTTTTGAAAAATTTCTGTATAGAACAGACGTCAGAATGTCAATAATTTTAGACTTCGAGATCTATCTTGAAATGTTACGAGAGGAGTTTTTGTAGATTATTTAACATATGTTTTTCTCTCTCTATTTTAAAAAATTCATCCAATATAAAAGTAGAGACAATTTTAAGTCATTTAGTTGAGATAAGATTATATAGAAGATTCTAATCATTGAAATCTCTTAATAATATTAATTAAATGGGCCCTAAAGATCGGATAACTTTTCGAGCAAAATATTGAAATGAACTATTCTACGTCGACTACTGTAACCGAGATAGATTTTCAAAATTTAAAAAATATAATAAAGTATGGATACCCTACTTGGGCAATTGGCCCGAGTTTTCCTATAGGCCTGGCAATTATCCGTTTAAAATTCGAACCGAATTCGAATTCGTATTCGTTTAATCGAATAATTATCTGAATAAAATATCGACATATAATTTATTCGGATATCGGATATCCGATTATTAATCGGATACGAATTCGGATATTGAGATATCCGTGTCGGATATTATCCGACCGAATATAAATATGAGTTTTTTTGATATTATACATGAATCACTCTAGGTTGGCTCTCGGATTTTTCAGTTAATAATCATATTTTATATTTATTATATTTTTAATTCATTATGTATATTTATATATTTAAGAATTAAAAAACTATGAACATATAACATATTTTTATACCTAATCGGATAGTCGGATATATTCGAATCCGGATGATATTCGGCTATTCGATTACACCTAATCGGATAGTCGGATATATCCGAATTCGGATAATATCCGTCGAATTCGGATTCGGATAGTGACAAAAATACACCCTAATAGAATGTGTCGGATTCGGATATCCGACCAATTATAATCGGATACGAATTCGGATATCAAACTATCTGCTCCGTATTCGCTCCGTTTACAGGTCTATTTGCCTACCCCTTTCTCAAAGAGAGCCTGGATGATCAACTGGACAGCCAATGCAGGAGCCTGAAATTCAGTGTGAGTGGGGGAATCATAGCAAAATGCTCATCAAATCAGGAACATACGTTCATTAGAATAATTATTTGGTGACAACTTGAGGAGGAGGTAACTCCCCCAAGCCAAGAGTACTTGTTTTTGGTGGCGGTGACTTTCGGTACGGGGGTGCAGCGTAAGCTGTGGACAACGCGTGGGGAAGTTATCGGTGGAATGTGAGTCCACGCACAACAAAGACTTAGTATATGTAATCCACAAGGACACCATCCTTGCCGTATGATCATACTTGTTTTTGGTTAATTATAACAAAATGTTCATATCAATGGGCTCAAAGATCAGAGTTACCCTCTCTTCTGATGTTCACATAAAATATTATAATATCTATGATTCGACTCAAATATGATACGATACGATCTGACTCGTATATATTAGAACATGATTCAAAAAGACTTAGATCATATCATATCATAATGAATAGACGGTTCAATTTAACTTAGATACGATATAAAATGATCGAGTCAATACGAGTCCCATCGATACGGCAGCCACTTAGCATGGTGCATCTTACTTGGGATATTAAGTCTGTGTAAGTTTGATTTAGAATAGGAGCAAATAAATTTGGATTGTTAAGACACTCATTTTTTTGGATTTCTATATTTGAAAAAATTAGAGCTATTGATTATTGGTCAAATAATGAAATAGATTCAAATAATGGCGAGTCTAGGCCGAACTTAAAACTTAGTTCCATCAGGGGTCAGGATCATCAAATTTCAGTTTAGTCCTCACGAAAAACCCAATATTAACGGTCAGTCATCAGATAAGTTAAGGGTATCGTGTGCCTCTCCTTCTCAGGGTTTGTCGGCCCGATCGACCCGGCGGACTTGGTCTCAGTTTGGGTCGGATCGAGTCGCTCCCGTCTCGGTACGACCCGATCCGTCCCGTTCTAAAACACCACTTTATATATATATATAATATAAAATAATATAATAAAATAAAAAAATACACATTATATATAAAATATAATATAATATAATATTAAAATAATAGGCCGATCCGGTGGCGACCCACAACCCGGTTGACCCGGTCCCGACCTGGGTCGGGTCGGGTCGTGCGAGTCGGTGCGAGACGCACCGAGTCGGCAAACCCTGCTCCTTCTACAACGACACTAGGTCTGTGTTGTTTATGTCCCTGTAAAGCCACCCCTCGCGAATCGCGATGCGGAAAAGAACGACGTGCGGAGGCAGGCCTCGCTTCTTATCACCCTCTCTCTCTCGGGCCATCTTTGGAGAATTTTTTTACAAAATTATATTTAATTATAATTTATTTGTAAAAACCCCTAGATATATCTGTTTAATTAACAATATTACGCTGGGTTATGCTAGCTTAAAATAAATAATTTTAATTGGGCTCATTTAAAGTTTAATATCAAATGAACAAAAGGTAAACCAAAGATTTAACCAATTTGTCTATGTACTAACAATTTCAATCCCTTACAAATATGAATACACTTATACACTCAGCTCAGGTCCAAATATATCCAGACTCACATCACATATCGCACCCCCCACGCTTGTGATGTCCTCTTCAACAGCCCATCACTAAATCATCCCAACTTGATATTTTATAGTTAGGACAGAAGAGAGAGAATATATTATATACCACATTATCATTTGCTAAAACTTCTCTCTCTCTCTCTCTCTCTCTCCTGCTTTCACTTGTCCCCCCTCCTTTGTCTCTCTTCTATAAAATGCAGCTGCCAACTCCACCGTCCGCTCCACTGCAACGGCTACTACCAACAGCCGCCCACCCACCACCTCCACCATGGAGCAGCACTACTCGCCGGCCTCTGCACCTCTGCCGCCGCCGGACTCCGACCTGGACCTCAGCTTCACCAGCATCGCCTCCTCCACCACCACCTTCACCTCCACCTCCACCTCCAGCGCCCGCAGCAGCCTCAGCCTCCCCTTCGACCCCCGCTTCTCCACCTCCTCCTTCTCCTCCTCCTTCGCCCCCACCGCCTCCTCCTCCTCCTCCTCCTCCCTCCTCCCTCCCCGCCCCCACAGCCGCTGCTCCGACCCCCGCTGGTCCGCCGTCCGCGCCGCAGCCGCCCTCTCCCCCGACGGCTCCCTCCACCTCCACCACCTCCAGGTACTCCGCCCTCTCGGCAGCGGCCACCTTGCCCGCGTCTTCCACTGCCGCCTCGCCGATCACCCGTCCTCTCCGGACTTCGCCCTCAAGGTGGTCGACGTCGACGCCCTCGCCCGCACCCGGAACGCCGGCGAGCGCCTCGCCCACGTCCGCACCGAGGCGCGGGTGCTCGCCGCCCTCGACCACCCCTTCCTCCCCACCCTCTACGCCCGGCTGGAGGCCCCCCGCTACACCTGCTTCCTCCTCGACTACTGCCCCGGCGGCGACCTCCACGCCCTCCTGCGCCGCCAGCCCGGGGGCTGCCTCCCCCTCGAGGCCGCCCGGTTCGTCGCGGCGGAGGTGCTCCTCGCCCTCGAGTATCTCCACGCCGCCGGATTCGTATACCGCGACCTCAAGCCCGAGAACGTCCTCCGCCGGGGCGACGGCCACGTCGTCCTCTCCGATTTCGACCTCTGCCTCCCCTCCGACGTCACCCCCGCCGTCCACCGGCGCACGCGCCATGCAAGCAGCCCCGCAAGCAAGAGAAGACGCCAGAAGCACCGTTACAGCTGCAGCTGCTTCGGCGGCGGCTCCAGACGCTGCGCCGATGACGCAGAGGAGGCCGTCACAGAGTTCGTGGCGGAGCCGGAGGCTTTCTCCAAGGAATGCGTGGGCACCCACGAGTACCTCGCCCCGGAGGTCGCCGCCGGCGAGAGCCACGGCGCCGCCGTGGACTGGTGGGCCTTCGGCGTCTTCATCTACGAACTCCTCTACGGCCGCACGCCGTTCAAAGGCGGCAGCAAGGAGGCGACGCTGCGCAACATCCGCACCTGTCCCCTCCGCTTCCCCGACGTCGGCTCCGGCGACGACGGCTACGCAGCGGCGAGGGACCTGGTCGAGAAGCTCCTGGTGAGGGACCCACAGTGCCGCCTGGGCAGCACCCGGGGCGCCTCGGAGATGAAGCGGCACCCCTTCTTCGAGGGCATCGACTGGCCACTGATCCGGAGCTGCACCCCGCCAGGGATGGCGCCCAGCGTCAGAGGCGGCCGGAGTTCGAGGTCCGTAAGAGAAAGGATCCCACGCCGGCGGCGGGGCGGGTGGCCTTGGAAGCTGTGGACGGGCGCTTCTAAAAACAATATTAATGGCACCCATCATAAGACCACTAATGACACCGGCGATGTCCTTAACAATAATGTCGATGTGATTAGTGGCTCTAAGACGATGGTTAGCTCGGGATCGAAGCGCGGAGCCCGTAGGGCGTCGACCTCCTCCATGAACGGGTGGTTTGATTAAGGTGTATAAAAAAGAAAAACCCTAAAAAACCCTTGAGATTTGTGTATAAAAAGAGGAGAACTAGTGATCAGGGAAGAGAGATGGTGGCATTAGCCACCACCTAGCTGTACTATCTTGTAACTAATAAGTAATAATAGGGCAATGCTGCATCTACTACTCCTTTATATTGTACATCTTAGATGTACCGTTGTTTATTTGGCAATAACAACTAAGATCTAGTAGCGGTTAACGGCTTCTTTGGACCATCGGATGACTTGGAGATTTGTCGAGAAAAATGGATCACGTCTTAGTCGGTGGGCCAACCATCGGAGACGATGAGGAGGTTTGCGGGTGCAAAAACTCTAGTTGTTTCATTAGTTTTTTTATTTATTCCATTGGAGGGCGTCTTACACGACCTAGGCGAACCAGGATTATAGAGTCTGAGAAAGAGAGGAGGCGGCTCACATATAGAGACTAAGAAAGGAAAGGAATGCTGTAGGAGGTCGCCAGAGGGGCACCAGATCCACCGCCAAGAGCGAGCAAACTGGCGCGAGGAGGCAGACCAGAGGCGTGTCGCCGTCGACCATAGTTGTTAGGCAATGGAGTCTGAGCTCAAGGTAGCCCTAGCTGGAGAGCAGTCAAGGCGAGCGAGTGCGAGAGGCGGTGGCACGTCAAGGACAGCCGTACTGGAGTTGGGCACTAAGAAATGATGTCCCTGGCATGGTTACCTCATGGCATCTGCCACTGAGACTTTGAGGAGCAGGGCCGACAGGAGCTATGTCTTGGATGGCCACGATAGAGGGGCACAAATTGGGTAGCGCAAAAGCTTGGGTGGCCACCGCGTGGACCTTCCCGTGGGAGGGGAGGCGGAGATGAGGGCACCACACGGCTAAGAAGGGCACTAGATGGTGGCCCGACAGTTGACGCTCCCAGCATCAGCTCCTAGGTCCTCCAATAGGCGGTAGTGCGTTGGCGATGAGTGTGAGCCGGGAACCTATCCCAAAGGGGCACTAGCAGGGCCCCAGGATTTCTAGGAGTTGATGGCGGTGGCTCTTCACCGGCAATGGTGGCAGGACTAATTAGCTGCCTGAGATCAACTGAGGAGCTCCTAGATGGGGCAACCACCTTGAGAGGATATGGTTAGGTTCCTTTCTACAAGAGAAGTTTACTGTGGTGGGTGTTCCTTGTGAGAATCCTCCGACGCTCAACAGTCAACATGTGTCTTGGTAGAAAGAAGAGGGAGAGTTCTCTCCAACAGAGGATGCCTGGAGATAGCTGGAGTAGTTTGACGAAGGCATGGAGAAAGGGAGAAAGCCTTGACCAAGGCGGTGAGGCCTTGAGGTTGGCTTATGGAGAGAAGGCATCAAGTATGTTGACCCCTCTAAGCTTCTATTCTCTACATAGAGGAGGATTGCTATGTGAGTTTTACCTCTCTTGGGCCTTACCTTGAGGAGGTCGCAGAGACCCCCTTATATAGACATTGTAATGCTTTGAAGGCAAAGAGACTTCTCTGTTGTTGAGGTCAAAGAGATGCTTTAGGGATGCGTGTCAAGACGGCGTAATATACAAGATACGTAATGTATCACAATCTTTAAGAAGGGGTGCAGATCCGTTGGCGCCTTAATGACACTTAGGCTTCTCAAAATCACACGTCTGTAGCAAGTTTAGCGAGGCGCTGACCGCATGGCATAGACTTAGCGTTGTGTTTGCTTCCCCATGTTTCTTAGGGTGAGAGTGTAGATATGCAAGGCGACCAAAGTACTCTTGACTAGGTGTAGCGTTGTGTTTGCTTCCCCATGTTTCTTAGGGTGAGGGTGTAGATATGCAAGGCGACCAAAGTACTAGGTGTCTGTTCTCGAGGTGTCATCTTGTGATCACCGTAGAGGAGGTTTGACTGCATCGGTTGGCTTGTTGTAATTGCCTTGCTTTAGGACCTGCATGGTCGGGGGCAATGTTGGGCCTTCTGTGAAAGTGGTTGTTGGGGAGATGCCATTGGTTACCTCTCGGTCACGTTGTGCGGGCGGAGTTAGCGTTCTCTCTTACTTGATCCCGAGCTTAAAATGGCTCAGTGATTTAAGACCACGCTAAAGCTCTAGAACTTCTAAGGTTTAAGGTTGAGTTATCTCTGAAGACCTATTAATGTCTTAGGGCTGAGTTAAAACTCTAGGTCGCTGGAGGTTTGGAGCCGAGTTATCTCTCAAGGTCTCCTAAAATCTTGGGACTGATCGAGCTAAAACTCTAAGCCTCTGGTGGTTTGGGGTGAAGTTATCTTTTGAAGCATCTTGATGTCTAGGGGCCAAGCTAAAGCTCTAATTGTAGTCAAGTTATATCTCAAGATTTCCTGATGTCTCAGAGTCGAGTTAAAGCTCCAAGTCTCTGATGATTTAGGGTCGAGTTATCTTTCGAGATCTCTTGATGTCTGAAGACTAAGTTAAAGCTTGAGATCTCCCTCAGCTAGTGTTTGGGTGCTTGCTCTTCTAGCTTTCAATTTGGCGAAGGGACATGTGCGCTTTCCTCCTTGTGTTAGGCTTGACGAAGGGGCGCCTGAGCTTCCATGTCGCTCTGAAAGAACGAGTTAATAGTAGTGGGCTGCGTTATTAATAAGACGCATAATGTTGTTGGGCCATTGGGAAGGCAAGAAAAGCCCCCTCTACCGATCTCATATTCTCATATTTGGATAATTAACGTTTTTGTGCTCAAATGACATCAAATAATAATTGATATGTCTAAATTAATTAATATTTTATTTACATTAAATTTGAGAAATTGTCAATAACAGATCACCTCTTCACCTAGACCCTCTAAAAGCATGATCACTTTCTCCCTTTTTCCCATTTGTCCCCAATTCTTTGGAAACCTTCTCGTTGGACTTCCTTTTGCCTTGCATACTGATAGTTTTTTTATATTTTTTTCATTTACATAGTTCTTTAGAAGATAAAATATACATCTGACTATAAGACTAAGTATTCTATATAACAAGGGGACCTTTTAATTTTAAACACAGCAAATACTTAGATGCGTTTTTGTTGGCAACTTGGCATAAAGATGTGAGCTGCAATTTTACTTTTAATAAGAATATGAATTAGCAGTGGTGATTTGAAAGAGAGTTCTACAAGTAGAAAAAGATGATGACTTACACAAAACTTTCCCCCTAATTTAATTTTTTTTAAGTTTCACAAATGATAGAGTTTCTTAAATTTTGGTTCACTTTAATTTGTAAGTTGTGAAACTAAATCAAATTAAATAATCTGAATCATTTTAAAATATTTTTTGTTAATAATACATAATACATATTTAAAATATTATAAAAATAGTTATATATTTAGAGATATACATAAACATATATCTTTAATTCAAATATATATTAATAAATACTTATGTATTATATTAAAATACAAAACTTTGGCCTGAACCGAATCACACTATTTTTTATATATATAACACCTATTGCACACTAGGGTGCTCACACATGATCAGGACTGTGCAGTAAATTTTTTATTTTTTATTTTAAAATGATATTCATTGCTAAGTGGGGGGAGGGGTGCTGAGCAGGGGACAACTGCCTGCTGCTTAAGAGGGTTCTGCTACTTGTCCAGGGGGAAGAAGGAATCTAGAAAACAAAGAGTTGACATGGATGTACTAAACATTGATTAATGCTGGCTTCCAAGGAAGCATTCTCACATTTATTATATTGTGGACATCATCTAGGTATAAGAATATAGGAGATTAAATATTTTTATGATGGACAAGATGTACAATGAGGAAGTAGATTCAGCATTACCCATAATAATATATATATATATATATATATATATATATATATATATATATATATATATAAGGTAATAGAAGTACTTGGTTTGATCATGGTTTTGGTGTGACGGTGGGCAGGTGGGGGTAACATGGGCTCCGGATCTGGTCGTCCGGACTGCCTAAATCCGAATCTTTTTGGTGGTCAAAGTAAGTCAGAAGGTTTGGATCCGGCTTGAGGTATATGTCCATGGAAGTAGAACGCATGTGATGCTAGGTCAATTAGATTAAATCCTTGCTTAATTACCTAGGGTTGAATCGTGACATTTCTAATGTAAAAAAGAATAGAAGTGTAAAAAATTCTTCTACTTGGATCTCTTATTGAAACTTTAGTCTACGGATTGTTGTAAAAAACCTACTTCGTAGATGTAGACTGATCGAGTCACTTTACATCGTGCGGGTCATTGGATTTGACATAAAATATTATAATTTATTTCTATGTCGAAAAAAACAACCTCCATCTCACGTGTTTAAGTTAAGATGTTGAAAGGAGAGGCTAAAAGATACGTAGTCTCATATAGGGCTGCGAGTGACGTAACATCAATCGATTCCTAATTGACATTTAAATCTAAACACTAATTTTTGCAGAATTAGATATTTAGTGTTATTAATTAATATGCTATAACTTTGATATTGACGAGAGCCGTCTTGACAAATGACCGTGGACTTACTTTAGAGTAATACGTGAGTGCACACTTTGGTAAATTATATATTTAAAATATATAATGATTTTTTTAAAAGAAATTATGACGTACGGGAGACTCAGCTCCTCCTAATTTGTCATATAAATCACACTTTCGTCAAATAATTTAAAAAAATTAAAAATAAAATGGGCTAATTCAAAAGAATTGGGCCTCGTAGCATTCATTTGATCCAATCTTTTTTTTTTATTTTTTGCGTCATCCGATGTGTACGTGATATATACAGTAAATTAGAGAGGCTTGAATCTCAAGTCACTAATTTTTTAAAAAAATATTTAGTTGTTATAAATCTTAGATCATGTGTAATTATTCTGGGTGTGTACTAGTCGTTCCTGAGTTATATAATTATACTTGACTTGAATGACAGCTGCCAAAACAATATCTTCTTGTAGCGCCTTTGGTATTGATCATGAATCATGGATTCTTTCCATGATCAGTAGAGAGAGAAAATGTTGATCTTGGTCAGTTTTTAAAAATTTTCAAAACTCTCTTTTCTCTCTATCTCTCTCCTCCTTTCATAATTTTTATTTTTTTAAAAAATTGATGTGACATTAATCCATTTGAAAACACTTAATTATACATGGGGGTGGAGATTATGAGGAAACAATCCCCTCATAAATCTTTCCAAACACATCTCTCTTAAATGCCTTTCGACAGCTAGATAAGTGACTTCAAACTAGAGGCTTGCTAACTATCAAGATATATTCAGATGTACATAACTTTATCAGAATGAGGAACAATTGAGGTGATCTTTATCTGGAGCCTTCAATTCTCTTGCACATGCATGGAAGAAAAGGGGATTGGATTTCTTCTCCCAATGTTAGAATTTTTCCTGATGTCAAATTACTTGACCTTGTCGAGTAAAAAAGTTGATGAAAGGCTAATTAAATATCAGTGTTAAGTACTCAAACAGTCTTCCTCACATTTACTTGGTTACTACATGAGATCAGTTTCTAAACATAATTGATTTTTTTTTAAATTTGGTAACAAAATTTCTAGGTGCTGATTAAAGAAAAAGTTTATAGCATCCCATTAACTAGCCCAAGTCCAAAAGGATCAAGACACACAGGCGTGCTGTTGTGATGTCTGCTAAATTGGCAACGTTGCTCGTAAATCATTTTATCGTACAAGACTGCATATCATCTATGATTCTAGCTAGCTTCTTAAAGGAGCCAATCAAGTCACTAGCTAGCTAGTGACATTAATCTTACGTGCATGACACGATTGATAAAGATTTAATTAAGCTCCGACTAGACACAACAAGGTTAATAGTTTCAGCACACGTACGATCTTCTGAAAGTAATGATTTCTCTAATGAGTCACCCCATTCAAAAGAAGAAGAAAAACTTCAACCAAAGAAAACAGATTTCTCTAATGGACAGTGTACGTAGCCAGGCCCGTCTCATAACGTTGCACCCGGATTAATTAGATACAATTTGGACCTGTTTGATGATTGAGTTAAATGAGAGAACCGCATGAGAAAATCGAGATGACATAACATAGATGCGTCCTTTTAGAGTTGGACCGTGCGGTGTAATGCTTCTTGTTGCATCTCACCATATATTTTATTGGCCTAGTTCAGACTGATGAGATATACATATAGGAAAGAGAGAGAGAGAATAGTCAGCGTTGAATTAACTCGATTACGATCAGTGTTATGAGGATCGGATTGGATCGGTCGGTCTGATCGTGAATCGATTTAAGAATCAGTTCGATTAAGGTCGATCGGTCTAATATTAAAAAGTCGGACGAATCGGACGAACCGCGGTTCGATCGGTGAACCGGTCCGACCCGATTCATCTTTTAAAATAAAAAAATTAAACATAAAAATATTTATATATTTAAAATAAAATTTATATGTGAATAAAATTATCTTATTATTATTTATTTGTTATTATTTATCATTTCATATTAGATATATTTAAAATTTAAAATTTTAAACGAGTATATGTGTCAATTGTGAAAAGTGAAGACCAATAGAATATTACAAAATTTTAAGGTCAATTTATTTAACCATACTATTATTATTTTTTTACTTGTATAATTACATAATCATAATTCATGACTAATAATTATACACGTATGTTATTTTATTTTAATCATTATATCTTATTTTTTATTGTCTTGGGCTATAGAATCAGGTCAAACCATGTTTCAATATTACGATGATGACACGATTCAAATCGGTTCAATTAAATGGTCTAACCGGTTCAAATCGAACCAATTCATTGGCCGGTTCAGACACCGGTTCGATTCTGATAACATTAATTGTAACGACAAATTAACGATCCAGTAGACATGAGAGAGAGAGAGAACATTGGCAAGCGACGTACCTAGGTCATGTAATTAAATCTGATAAGCAACAAATTAACTCTGAGTGTCTCTGCATGCATGTGTATGTTTGAGAGAGAGAGAAAATGGTGTGTTATGGAGGAGTTGCAAGCTACCACCCACACGAAGCGCAGCAACGCAGGCTGTGGTGGTGCTAGTATACATGTTAATTACTAGCTATAGTATTATAAACGACAGAGCTTTGATCATTTGTCACGAGGAAACCCCGAGGACGCCCTTGTAGAAGGGCACCCCCGTGGCGTTGAGCCACCACCCCCCCTGCACGAACTCCCCCGTCGTAAACATATACACCTCCTCCCATTTCTTCATCAGGTGCACCGCCTTCCACCTCGCCCTCCCCCCTACCGCCGCCCCGGGCCCCCGGTTGCCGTACTCCCCGAAGTACGCCGCCGAACTGTTCCCCGAGTCACCCACCTGATCCCACCCCTCCGCCGTCACCGCATCCCCCAGGTACGACTGCACCACCACCACCCTCGACTGCTCCTTCGCCGGCCTCCCGAGGGCCGCCCAGGCCCCCCCGCCGCCGGCACTCCTGCCCGTGATGCTGCAGTTCTGCAGGACGAACCCGGTGGTCTCGTGCCGGTCCACCCTGGCCTGCACGACCACGGCGGAGGGCGGCCCCCCCGGGGCCGCAGGCTCCGCCACCACCACCTCACAGTTCTGGAACACCGCGGCCGCGTCCCCGGAGATGGCGTCGGCGCTGCCGGAGACGACGCACTCCCGGTAGAACTGCCGGTGGGCGTGGGCGTGGAGGGCGTTGCGGTGGCCCTCCACGTGGCAGTTGTAGAAGGCCGCCAGGTCGGACTCGACGCGGAGGGCCGTCGCCGGGCCCTTCGTGGGCCCCGCCGTGTTCCGGAACGTGATACCCTTCGCCACGAACCCGAAACCCGACACCGCTGCGGACACGCGAACATCGAGTTTGTAACCGGATCCTGGAGAAATGGGATTGAATTCGAACGGTCTGGCAATGTTCGCGCTTACCGAACGTTGCCGACCCGAAAAGGGAGTACCCGTTGGCGTAGCTTCGGTTGCCCGTTACGATGGTCTTGTCGGGTCCATCGCCGTAAACCGTCAAGTTGTGCATGCAGAACGTGACGCGGACGATCTCATCATAGATCCCCTCCTTCACATAAATTACGAACCTACCATCGCGTCTCCGCCTCTCGTTCGTCTTGTTGACCTGAGTCAACGCCCCCGAGATGGTGGCGAAGTCTCCGGTGCCGTCCTTCGCTACCACGGCGTCAGGACCGGTGACGTCACCTCTGGTGGAGAAGAGACGCCGGACCGCCAGCATCCTCTTCCCCTTCCCCGCATGCGGCGACTGCATAGGAGACGGCGCCGGCGCAGGCGCCAGCGGCGTCAGGTCGTAGGCAAGCTCCAGAGGAGAGGTGATGGAGGAGACGATGGCGAGGCTGTTCCGGGTGTTCTCGCTCGCGTTCCTCAGGACGGCAAGAAGCTGCCCCGCCTCGTCCTCCTCAGACACGCCGGCGAGTCCGTCGATGCAGGTCTCCTCGAAGGCCACGGCAGCGCTCATGGCGTCCCGGATGCCGGCCACCGTCTTCAGTAGGAAGTCGTTGAAGTCCGCGCTGCTCAGGTAGGCGGCCGATGCATGGAGCGCCCCGGCTGCGAGGTCCAGCAGCTCGCCGCAGTCGGCGAAGCCCACCCGTGTCCTCGGCTTAAGGGACGACGCGTCCACGCCGGCTGCGTAGGCTCGGGTCCGGTTGACGTCGCGGGAGGCTGCGCCGAGGGAGAGGAGGAGGAGGGCCTTGGGGCCGGCGGAGACCTTGGGGTGGACGCCGTCGTCGCCGGACAGGGTATCGACGCAGGTGGTCCGGAAATCGGTGACGGCGCAGACGGCCTGGACCTTGGCCTGGTAGTAGAGGAGGGCGTTGCTGTCGTCCGCCGAGGCCATGTTAGCGTTGTAGTCGTCGGAGGGGACGTCGGAGGAGAGGACGCCGGACCTGAACATGACGGCGACGACGGCGGCGATGAAGCAGAGGGAGAGGAGGTGGAGGGCGGCGCGGGTGAGTTCCCTGCGGCGCTCGGTGGAGATCTGCTCGGGGTTCGGCGACTCGAAGCGGTCGTCGACCTCGTGGTCGGCATCGTAGTAGCCATCAGCCGGCAGCTGCGCGGGGTAGCGGGAGCTGGTGGAGGTGGAGATGGAGGACGAGGAGGAGAAAGAATAATGGCGGCGGATAGGGTTTGGGAGATGCATTTGGAAGGACGGGTGGCGGCGAAGCGAGGGCGGGGAAGAGTGCAGCGGGTGGCCGCGCGCAGTTCTTCCTCCACCCCACCCTCTTCTTCCCCTCGCGGAGGTGAAGAGGGCGATGGTTGGATTAAGAGAGCGGCGGTGAGAGAGGGCTTGCGTGGGGGGCTTTTCGGGTGGCGTCCTGGTCGCTGTTCTTGTGTGTTTCTGGTTGTTGGTCTTGTTCTTCTCTTCTTATTGTTGGGTGAAATGGTTTTTTAGCATCTTATGAGTTGTCACGAAGTTATGAGTCTAGGGTGTGCAAGAACCCAGGTGCCAAAGTTTTAGTTGTTGAGTTGATTTGATCTGGACTAGATATTGCTATATTTTGTTTGCTGTGCTGTAGAATGATGTAAAACAGCATGGAATATTATTCTCTTGGTATTTTTTCTTCTTATATTTAGCTGTTGTGAGTATTTGGGTGTTCAAATGTAATTTGTACGATGAGCTGTAAATGATGTAAAACAGTATCTAAATACTGTTTTTGATGTTTTTCTTATATTTAGTGTGCTGCAAATACATATTTGGTGTCAAAATATAGTTTGCACTTGTTTCTTTTTTTTGCCACTCCAGATTTTTCATCGAAAACTATCTTAAACTAAAATCTGAGACTTTTGAAATAAAAACAAGTAATATTTTGCAACACACCAAAGTAACACCTTAAGGAGAAAACCTCACAAATATCAAGATCAAATTTTGGAGATTGTAAAATAGTTTTGAGTTCTTTGCATGAAACTTATTATTAGAGGTTAATTTGTAAAAAAAATATTTCAAGAAATACGTTAGCAGACATATCAGTGCGTAAATTTGAATTGTGTAAAAATATCATATTTATTTATGTGCATATCACTTTTTTTATCAACAACTTATAAAAAAATCACGCTTAAATGACATTTATGTACTATTTGAATTAACCCAGTGATATGTTTACTTATACATCTCTAAAAATGATTTTTTTTTACAAATTCAACTCATTTTCATGCAAAAATCCCAATAATTTTCTAAAATAACTCTTGTCACTAAAACATTCTGGAAATTAACCCCAGGGAGCAAAGATGAGAACCCATCCATCGGCCATAGAAATCTAAAAGGACCTTCTAGATATGTTCAATTTAAATCCTCATAAAAACCTTTCGGCTGTTTGGATTGAAGTTAAATAAAAATAAATAAATCGGGATCCACTGTTTTAATTACAAAAGGATCCTTTATTTTTTCCTTTCATCGAAAAAGGGGTCGTAAATCAAAATCAGGGATTTTCATTTGGTGTTGAAATCATTGATTTCAAAATCCAAGGATTTTAGTAATTTTAAATCTAACCAAACGGCTCTATTGCATATCCAGCTCTTACAATTAGCAGTGTATGATGTATGTCATCCTCTCGTCAGCAGCTCAAGACAGCCAAGGCTATTCCTTGCCATCAGTAGCTTGTGATGCCATGAGCACTGAAACGAAATGAAATTCCATTACGCCAACTTTGGAGAATAAAAATCTCATCCCCTGAGTTTTCCTTTTTCCCCTGGTGTCAAGCGTTATAATGGGAACCATGCTCAGCTTTATATCCCAACTTTAGTTCAGGCAGCAGCAAGAATTAAGAAGATTGAAATCCCTCAGCACTAGCTTTCATTAAGAGACAGTAATGACCCAGTCATCTTATTAGCTTGCAAAGAGCATTAGCATGAAAGCACCTGATGTAATCAGTACTTAGGGCTAGAAAAATGACGACTTGTGGAAGCTGTAAGAAAGCAGCAAATGAGAAAAAGGTCAAGACCTGTGGCATACAATGACAGTCGTGTTATCAATGAAAATGATGCATACTGCATTAGAGTTGTTCCTCAAAATTATTCCAAAGAATGTGAGGAACATTAATATAATAAACTGGTGTTCTTCGAAATACATCAATCTTTGTTATTTGCACCCCTGCTCAGTAATTTGGTAATTACATGGGTGACAATCCCAATAGGGCAGAAGAATAGGCACATAGAAACCGAATGCCGGGTCTCGATCTTGTTCCTCATGCCATCAAAGAATATTTGCCTGTTAACCATAAAACAAGTCATTACGAACTGGCAGCTGCACTTAACACTGAAGTTACAAATTTTTTCATGGGAAAAGAGATGATGGCAGACATAAGTTTTTCCTAGTTGGACAAAGAGATGAATAGGACAACTTCTGTGCACACCTTGCAGCAAACAGGTCAACTAACAATAAGTGAAGCCACGCCGATGCCAATGTCATCTCGTTTGAAAATAGTTTAGCTATACTGGGCAACTGCACAAATACACGATGTCAGATGCTTTACGGAGATAACAACAGGAAACAGTGAAGTATGGACATCAGAGGCAATCCAAGTGTGCAAATTGTGAACCCTGTCCAGTGCGGTGGAAATAATGAAAAGGACTTGATGTATGCTTTGTGAAGGATTTAATCATCTACAAAGGGCTGAAAGCCCACATATATGGCAGAGGGGTCATGAACACAAACCTCAGGCAACCAATATTTACTTGCAAACATGAACTTCATTGTATCGGGTGTCCATGAGAGACAAAGAAGGTATGCATAGGCAACACCAAGCACCACATAAGGCAAGTTGCTTTCCATGCTCTTCTTTGTCTGCATACAGAACAATGCGAGGAAAAGAAGAAAAATTAACAGAAAAAGCGACAAGAGTTCTCTTAATAGGAGGCATGCTAGAGAAAATTGCCTATTCAGGTAAACAACTATGCTTTTCTGGAGACTTGAGAGACACATGGGTTGACAGGATGATTTTCTGCAATGAACTAACCTTAAGCTGTGTGCTATAGGTATGGTAAGTTGACTGCAGTTGCAGATTTATTTACAGACACGATAAGACTGCTTGGACTTCTATTTCCAAAGTTATTTGGAATCTCAGAACTGGAACAGATTGATATGTGTTGATTGCTAAAAAGATGAAACGGCATTATCGGTGGTTGACTTCAAGAATGAATTAAAAGTGCAGGGGGAAGAGATATCTTCCTAGTGAAATCTACATACAGGTAGCTAACCAGTAACCAGGGAATATCAGCGAATTCCCACTGAAAGCTAAATATCTCATGTGAAAATTGTGGATCATAAGAACTACAAGCCAGAGAGAACCAGATAAAGAGGAACCTCTGTTGGACTTCATGAGGTGAACACCATGTTTCTCTTCACTGTCAGAGAAAAGAAAAGAGTTCAAAGAGGATGAGCATTACAGAAGTGCCCTGAACAATGGTTGACATGAAAAGCTTTTTAGAAGAAGATGGTCAGAGTTTCAGGGGAAGACAAGGAAGGAAACATGCTAGAATTACAATACACACTGCTTGTTGGACTTTTTAGAACATGCAGAATGAGACTTTGAAAGGAGAACAGCGAAGCAAAGGCAGGGATTACTTAACAATTGCAAGATTACTGAGCAACCACATCGTGGGCAAAAATACAAACAAGATTGAATTTAGATAGTAGGATATCTGGTAGAAATCTACCTTCTTCGGTGGATATATGCTATTTGTGTATCAAGGTAGTTCCTTCAATATCCAAATTGTATTTTAGTGATTTACGCTCGGTCTTACATCGGTACAAGTGACCTTTTGGGGACAAGGGATGTTACCGTTGAAAGAAAGAGTTGCATTATTTTTCATTGAAACAATCAGTTTCTTCGGAGTTTGGATCCATTCAAGCGGCTAAAGCATTAGGAAAAAATTGTGCATGTTTTTATTTAGCTAAAAGATACAATTTTCTCCTGCTTTGGGAGTATAGACTGAAACTAACCAGCTCAGAGTTAGGAGCCAGAACCATAAGCGTGTAGAATGGAAGAACTGCAACTGTTCCCACGGTAAAAGCATTGCTAGCAATTTGAGAGCCCACAATCCCTGCAGTATAAGATCCTTCAGGAAAAAAACTAGATCACAAAATTCAAACAACGGAACTGTGAATGTAACAAGCATATGTCCGCTTTTCTCAGCAATCAACTTTGTAGCCAATCCTACCTTATTATTACATTGACTTGCCACCAGGAAGAAATGTGAAACATTAACACAGGCTTTAAATGATTTAGAAGATGCGGAAAAGACAATTTTTCAAAGCACGAGGCTATGCCAAGGGCTACTTTCAAGACAATTTTCCAATTATCTAACTAGGGAGATGTTATTTTTTCCTTGTTAGGGGGTGGCAAGGAGGGGATATTTCACATGTCAAGAATGACATTTATGTTCGACTAATGGTCCCGGTAATTCAGTCTTTTGTCTGTTCGGGGGTATACAATAGACTTTTATCCTCATAAAGAGAACTACCATCTTTTGGGTGAACAAATTTTAAATCTAAAACAATGATAGAATTTCAAGTCTTTGCTGTCCGCACTCCATTTGAATTAGCATACACAATGCACCATCAATTTATAAGACTGAATCAGGTATAGCATAGAAGAGGATGGCATACTTTTTCTTTACGAGACAATCTAAAAACTATAGCATAATATCTTAACTATTGTGTGTCTGTGAAAGAGAGAGAGAGAGAGAGAAAACGAGGAAAGAATAAAGATAGAAAATTGAATTATACTGTCAACAAGCAGTAGGCCTCCTTTCCTTCAATAAAAATAAGCTCCAAATGAAAGAGAGGAGACAAAAAGATGCACATATGTACCCTAATTAATTAAGCTCCTAATGAATTCAAGTCAAGCTCTTCAATCAAATTCAAAAAATTCAAACAAATAGACATTTGTTGGAAGTAGGTCGACTCCACCTCCTCATATGACAAAGAAACAAGCAGTACTTACATATATATGCGAGACTACAAGGTAGAGATCTCTGAGGCTGTGTTTGACAAACGAGTGGTCAGCCGGTTAGCCAACACCGGCTAACCGGTGGGCCCTGCCTCCCCTCGCCCTCCCCCTCACACAAACCCCCTAACCGACCCCGGGTACCGTAATCGACCCTTCGGGGTCAATTACGGCACCCCTTACCCCATTATCAAATCCCCCCTGAATGAATAAACACCAAAGAGACATGCGAGCATGCAATGAAACATGGAAACAAAAGCAATGGTGTTGTCAGAAGATTACAAGAAGCCGATGGACAAAAACCCTTTCTATAGGGTACCAAGCTCGGAGCCTTTGGCTGGAGCACAGCTCTTGATCCACCAACGAAACTCCAACGATGACAAATCTTGTTTCCTGTCCTTGCAATCTGGAAACCAAGATATTCATTGTTCATACCCCTGAAGGCAAAAGCATGCTTGTCTACCCCAGTGGAGGGAACTGTCAGCATGACCTTCCATGATTGATTGACCTGCAAGAAAGAACCATTCATTAGTAAGACATTCTTCTAAATCTGTATTCAACTGTAAAAAACTGAAAAGCCAAAATAAAAATCAGCAGGCGGTAAAAACATTCTGAACCCTCATTAGCTCCTAATTTTCCATAGGGATAACGTATAATCAATCATTTTATTATTTTCGCATGCAAACTATCGACTAAACAAAAATCTAATAAGAAACTAAATAAAAATGGTTCAAGAAGTTGAAGGCTAATTAAAAAAAAATCTTATAAACATGAGTTTTACAAGTGCACACTTTACAATGGAAACAAGCTATACTCTAAAAGACTTTCTCTGTAGTCTGTTCATAAGAGAAAAATCCAAAACTTTATTAGAAGAGCTGTGATGATGGATACTCTAAAAGAAACCAATATTACACTTTTACGCTCTGGATTCTTTCAAGAAATCAGTTTTTTTTGCCTTATAAGTATTAAACAGATTTTTTTTCAAAGTGTATCATTTTCAAACTCTGTAGAGGCATAAATTGCACAGTGAATGAAAGCTTTTTCTTTTTTCAAAACCTTGTCCCCCAACCCAGAATGCAAAGGTTATTGGGTTGAATTATGACTCTGTCTTTTCTCCTAATTTTTTTTAAACAGGAAGCAAAATACTTCACCTTATCCTTATCTTCCACACTTATTACATTATCTTTGTCCTTCAAAACTAGATACCCAAAGCATAAATTATTGGATAAATTCACCCTCGAAATACATGAGGCAAGAGCATATTTCACACTTCTAAATAAGTTTTTGTTGTAATACATTCTAATATTATTTACATCTCAGAATATAAAAAAATCTAGCATTATAAGCTTTCTTTGGTGTCAATATGCATATAACTTTTACTCACTAAAATACACAATGCAAAAGCATATTTTCACATAATGCACAGGAGCAGAGTAAAATAACAAGTTTATAAAGCACATGTAAAGTAAAGACAATGAACATATTATAAATAAATATACAAAAAAACATTGATCCAGTTTTAACAATGGTCAAAATGAATTATATATTTTTTATAAATTAATATTGTAACTTTAATGAAAAATGGAGGGTTTTTTAATGAAAAAGGAGGACATCTGGACAATCAGACATGTAAATAGGTGTTTCTCTTTCCTTATCCTAAGCAGATCAGATCAGATTAGTATCCTTATCCTAAAGTTAATGAGATTAAATATCTTGGCTCGATCTATTGAGTAGCCTGGTAATCAAATGCCTGATATTCAGGCCTCAACAGAAAATAAAGAACAACAAGCGAGTTACTTCTATTTATTCATCATTTGTCAGCCTAAGAAAGCAAAGCTGCCTGTTTCAATGAATTCTGGATCCACCAGTGGCACACTGCGCCCCACCAAAGTGAATTGCCACAGCACCTGATGGCTTGCCACTGGGGTCCCGTGGCACCCCTCTATTGGTAGTGAGCAATGGTCCAGAAACCTTTGTCCATTTCAATTAATAAATTATGAGATTATTTTCAAGACTACAATCTCCTCTTCAGGACATTAACAATCCCCATCCAAGTGGAGGACAGTCACTCCCATCCAATGAGGAAAAGAGCAAATTTCACTCCAAACTAATCAATTGATACTAGAGAAAATCGAGCCTTTGAAATGTCAATAATTCCATATATTCAGAAACATGGATTATGGAAACTGTGGGAGTTAAATATCCTCGTCCCTGTCAGTATCATCTTCCAATTGTTGACATAAGCTCATCTAACAAGTTCCTAAAGAAAACACAAGGATAGAAGGACTTAGGTATGAGATATCCACACCGAATCCCAACTCTGATCAGTCTTTACATGGTAGGCACCTCCGCTTGCATATGTGCATAAACTAGCATGACCTACATGGAAGGATGCCGAAATGAAAGACTTCAACTACATAATATCCAGATCCATCCCCGTCAAAGTTTCCGTCCCTGCCTATTCTGGACCGATTAAAAAACTGAGTAGAAGAAAAGAAACAATGGCAGAATGAGAGGACAAACATGAGCAAACAAATATATGCTACTAGGATCAAGTCACTGGAAAATCGAGAAAGATGTCCACCCAAGTTTTCCCTCTCATGTGTATACGGAGATGTTGACACGGACACAGTATCCACAGAGCAACTAATCTCCAACCTACACAGGCACGCAGCAAAACCTTCACGGTCCAAAAGAAACGAGACACAAACAAAAAGAGTATGCAAGACACAACTCCCAGAATGAAGTCCAACTGCCGTAAGCAATAGCAAGAAATCACAACAGCAGGAGCAGCAACAGCGCAAGAACAGGATTTATCAATCCAACACCAATTTCAGAGATGTATTTCGACAACCATCGACAAAAGCAGCCGCGGCAACAGAAAGCAGGCAAGAACAGAGGGATGGCAAGTAGATTACCGCACAGCGGGAGACGGCGTCCATCTCTTTTCCGTCAAGAACCACCTTGGAGGCGTTCCGTATCCGGCTGATGCTGCCCCTACCTGCACGAGGAACCCAGAGAGCTCATGCTACCCGAGCTTGGAGTAGCCCACTACGCTATATCCACAAACACATCATGTTCCCATTTGGGCAGAGAGAGAGAAGGAGAGAGAGTCACGTGACGTGGACGGAGGAGACGAGGAGGCAAGTTGGTGGCGTGGCGTCCCCCACCAACCCGCCGCCCCACCATAGGCAGAGGCACATTTCCTCACCTGCACTTGCACCACCAGGTGAAGACGACAAACTCCTCCCCACGCAGACCACAGCGCACTCCCCTCCACTTGCAGAGTGGCGGTCGCGTGGCTTGTCTGCCCCCCACTTCGGACAGGCAAGATCCCCTTCTGCCGCAGCGACGCCATTGGTGATTTGGTGGCTACTTGAACTGTCGGAAGGATAAAAAAGCCAACTTTGATCGGACGCCAGGCGCGCCAAGAGCTCAGATGGCAGCTTTGCTGTCTAAAGATAAAACAGAGGGATGTTTACATATATACTCTTGACTTTTAAAATTTTCTTTCCAAAATATGCCCAAGTGCATCCTAGTGCAAGTGGCTGTGGATATACACATTCCCCTGCCAGGCCCTTTTAAAAAAATATTTCTAAAAATGTTATGCATTACTAAATACAGAAAAATCAAAGATATCCCCAAGACATGAGATCTCATCAAGTCCCAATGAAACTTAACTTGAGGGCAGATTTTTATTTTTATTGTCAAGATATTTACAAGTTCGGATGAATCTCAAGTATATATTTGGCCCTAAATAGAAGATTTCATGTATAATTACAATAATTCTACCTTATGTAGATGAGTATTCTAAGTCTGGAAGTCCCACCACATGGAGTACTAAAATAAAAATAAAAACTGCTGGTTGCCATCAACTCTTAAAGATACAAATTTCTATGCCTATATTAAAGTCAAGTATATTAAACACACATCATAAGGGTAGATGTACAAAATGCAAAGTCTTTTATCCGGTGGCCCACTTTGGCCCATTTGTGATTTTCCTCATTTATTCACCCATCTTTTGTTAATGATCGAGGTAAGATGCTTAGATATTTAGCACGATGATGGTATACTCTTCACATATTTTCGTTTTAAATTATTTAATAATTATGATCAGAGATAAGTTTATTTAAATTCATAGTTATATAGTTTCATATGAGTGTCATATATTATCAACATTTTGTACCATTAGCCATAGGCTCATTGGTAGCGTTACCAGGGTTGATTTGTCATTCCAATGCTTAAACCACGCTTCAATTATGTTAATCGAATAAAAATCACGGCAAGAGTATAGCCACAATTAGTAGGATGTATCTATGGATATTATTTTTAGAGTAATGTTTAGTGCACTCACTGCACTAATTCCACCCACCATCGACGTAATTAGTGTAACACTTAATATTTTTATAAATTTTTTTTAATAACCCCCACCCCAAACTTGCTTGGCCCTCATGCCACGTCATAGGTGACGTGACGTGGGGGCCAAGCAAAGATAGAAATTGGACCTTGTGAATATTAAAAAATAATATTTTTTACTATTCACATGGAGGTAAATTCTTTTTTACTTGGCCCCACGTCACGTCATCTGCGACGTGATGTGGGGGCCAAGCAAATTTGAGATGGGAGTCACTCAAAAAAAATTATTACGTGTTACACTAATTATACCAACGGGTGTAATTAGTTCAGCGTGTGCACTAAACGTTACTCTTATTTTTAATAAGTTTTGAAAGTTATAATTATTGATCTAAATACGACTGATCATAGGATATATTTATAGCAACATGGAAAAGAACCACAAGATGAAAGTGGGCTACCATTTGTTTATTGGATAATTGGAAAACAATATCGATGCACGCCGTGGTCTTTATATTCTCTTCACATCACACTAGTTATCTTAAATAGAAAAATAATATAATTTGTCAAGTATCTGAAAGGACTCTGTCATCTTGTATGGTGTTGACGTCGATGGTCATTTGTTGAGACTTATTTGAATCAAATCTTTTAAACGATGATCAAGCATTTATGTCTTTTTTGGTAGAAAGAATTTAAATTTTAAAAAATCACACAAATTGAATGAGCAATTTTCTCAAATTTAGGAGTATCCTACACCAAAAAAGTGATCCCTCGTACTACATCTATTACGTGAACTACGAGTACCACTTTCGTAATGAAATGAAATGGGTTAGGATGAATTATTCGCAATTGCATGACTTATTCAAATTTAGATGTCATAATACACCACTTAGAGTTGAATAAGATTAAGGCCCTTGACTCGGAGTTAATTCATTTCAATTCTCTCGCATAAATATTTTGCCTAACTCCAGATAAGATAAGTAATAAACTAAAAATATGAAAAATCTAGGAATAGATCACCCGAGCCCCCCTAAGTTAATTTATCCTAACCTATTATCAAAGTGACTCACGAGAGAATATTCTTATATTTACGTAGCCTTTTGAATTTGAATTTTTTTCCTTGAAAAGGATATCTAAATACCACTAAACTACAAACTGTTTGAGAAGATCTCAATTCTTCCTTTCCTCTTTTCTCATATGGCTAATCCCTTCCAAGACCCCTAATGGTAATAAGGCCAAGATGGTAGGGCATAGCTTGCCACATGATGTGAGGATAAGTGGAGTTGATTGACATACCCACTCTCCTTTGATTGCCTGGCTTTATGTCACAAGATTTGCCGGGAGGATGTATCTAATCAGTGGCTCCAAGTGTCCAATGACTCACATTGGGTTGGTCACACTATTTAATTCGCATTTGCTTGATAACTTAGCATGATTGGGTGCATTCATAAGCTTGAGTGAGAGGCCAATCTCTATAAAATAGAGATCATGCTTTTGTATCATGATAATGCTATCTGGGGCATCTCCTCCTCCTCCTCCTCCATTTTAAACTTTTTAAGCACCTTAATTTCCTTTATTTTCCTTATAAGATGACTTTAGATCTTTTCACCATACCCCAGGGATAAGGTGGGATGTGCTCCTCCATATTTCTTTAAATGTTTCATTAATAAGTTCAGCTCAAAGCCATAAAATGTGATTTTGATATAGAAACCATCAGCCGTCATAGGGATCACTTAAATTTAAGAAATTGTCAGATTGACCAAAACAACAGGTTGCACTGTTATAAGGAAACAATGAGGCAAAAGCAATTAAATTTGTTGTATGCTGGCTCATGTTTTGATGATTTCAAAACTCAATCATTTGAATTAATCAATCATGTGGCATTTTATGTGTTTAAGGTAAATTAATCAAAGTGAATCGAAGAAGAGAAAGCGGAACAAGTGCGCGATGATAGGCCGGAAAAAATGAGCTTGAACTGGATCGGGCACTGGTATTGGTGGACCAATAATTAGAGCCATTGGCCGACTGAAAATGCCAGTGAGAAGAAATTTCTCAGATATCGACTCAGGTTTGATATCGGTTGATTGATACTCCTATACTGGTCGGTCGTCATAAAGTTCTACTGAAGTTTAGTTTCAATGAAGGAACCGGTCGACCGATAATGTTGAATTGGTCGGTCAGAAATTACTTTTTACTTTTTGACCGATCAAGATTTTTGAAAAGTTAAATCCTACCTACTCTAATCATGGAGAGGACAAAGGGCTTGTGTGAGGGAGGATAAATAGGGACGGTCTCTTCTCTTTGAGGATGGCTGGAAGTGCTAGTAAGATAACATTTTTGTGAGTTCCAAGGGTTTTTTTTCACCATAGATAAAGCTTCCCTTCTTGCTTCAAGTTACCTCTTTGTGTGAAAGGGGCCCAAGGAGGGTGAAGGAGGGTTGTTACTGAGCATCTTCCTCGTGCTTTACATGACAGTTGCATCCAAGGGGAGGCGTGCTTGGAGTTTCACATTGGGCTACTACCCTTCTATCTCATCTTCTTTGTGTTTTCATTAAAAAGTTTGTATCTTTAAACTCGCCAGTATCCCTTGTGTGTGTGTGGGGTGCTCTAAGCACTGTGGTGAGCGCTTCTATCTCACCTCATCATGTATTCTTTGTGTGTGGCTTTCAAGCTTGCATTTAGTGTGAGAAATATCATACAAAGTGTGGGAGAGTGGATGTAAGTCTCCAAGAGAGTATAAACCATTGTAAAAATCATTCTCTTGGTGTGTGTGCTCTTTCTCTCTACATCTCCCATTTTATGGTTGTAATTTGATTCATCTAACTTAGTTAGTTGTTAATTTTCTTGTAGTTCTAAAATAGATCTAAATTTATTAAATTTTCTTAAAACTCAATTCACCCCCTCTTGGATTTATCATATAACAAGCCAACAATAATTTTAAAAAGTTGTATGAATTAAGTTTGACTTGGAGGATGTCAATGGACAAAAATTAAGTTTGGCCAGCCATGGATAGGTCTTATCTAGATTTGGGACTAGTCTTCCATATCAGGCCTAAACATGACCTACATTTAGTATTCAAACCCATTCTAAATTTATGGCCCCAATCTGCATATTTTAAATTTATTTCACATTGTTAAGAGAAGGATCATCTAGATCCTATTAGAATTGTTCCTCCCTTATATAGACTTTCTCTCTTTCTCTCTCTTTCTTATTTCTCTCTTGCTATACTATGTACCCTACTAAGAATAGGATATTGGCCATCGGCCTTGCCCTACTTTGGGGGTCTTGTACTTGTATATATATTGCAAATATGTAATGGGAGACATTGAGCTATCTAATTCTTCTATTGTAACATGGTAGCAGAGATCTAGCCATTGTGCCTTCCTCTTCTCCCCCATCTCTTGGCTCCGTCATCTTCGGCCCCACTTCTGCTTGCCCAGCTCATCGCCCTGAGCAATAGTCTGCTTGCTCCTGCAGCCTCATGGGAGCCATCACTGGTTCTACCTAGGCTGCCCGTGCCCTGCAGCACCATCGCTATCTCTCTCTCTCTCTCTCTCAGATGTCGATGATGTCCCAATCGACCGCCTCACTAGCTGTCGTCGTCACTTGTAGCATCGACCACCTATCAGCCCATCACCAACCACGATTCTTCTGAGCATCACTGTCGCCATCTGCAACCAACACTGCTGCACCATCCTGTGCCCTAGCCTATTTGGGATGATGTCGCCATCATTCGCCTTGCCCTCTAACGTGTCACCGACCATCGTCGCCCCTATAGCAACTATTCCCACCCGTTACGGTTGCGTACACGATCACCCCTCAACCAGCCGCCCCAGTGGGTGAAGAAGAAGATCCTCGATCCACCATACGCAGATCTTTGATGTCTAACCACGATCCATTGTGCCCATCTTGTAGGGCTGATGTCATCATCCATATGACGCCATCTTTAGCACTTGTTGTATAACCATCTGGGGTTTCTCGCTGCTCTGATCGCATTCATACAGTTGGTTTTGTTATTCAACATCACCTTTGAAACTTTCTACCTTCAGAACCATGTCCTATCCTCCATGTCAGATATTCCCAAGATGGATATTCAATTGACTGGGATCAACAAATATGCTATCTGGGCCACTACTGTACGCTCGACTTTGCGTACTGTGAAACTATGGGGATATGTTGATGGTTCCATCACTCCAGGTATTGTTCCTGCACCTGATTCCACTGCTAGTACTATTGCAGACCCTGCTGCAACAACCGGCATAAAATCTAGCACTACTCCCCTTGTTGTTTCGGATGCGCCCACTCTTAAAGCTTGGAAGGATACTAATGAGATCATCATGGGATATATATTTTTTGCTCTGTTGATCCTTCCATCCATCTAGACTTGCTAGAGCTCACTACTTCTCCCCTTCAGTGACTTTATCTGGCCAAGCACTACATTTAGGCTAGTGATGCATGTGAGTATTAGTTGGGTAGTGAGCTTGCTAGTCTCCATCAAGGTGAGCTCTCTATTCAAGACTTCTTCACTTGACTTCATGGCATCTAGTCCGAATTAGATGTTATGCATGTTGTTGGTCGGGTTTCTCATTGTTCGTGAAGTAAACAACATAATTGTCAATAGCTCTATCATTTTGTGATGCATCTCTGACCTGAGTTTGAGGTCCTTCGAGCACAGCTACTTCACCGCTCTCCTCTACCTACTTTAGATGATGCGCTAGCTGAGATCATGGCTAAGGAGATGCAGCTCTGTGCTCTTGGTTCATCTTCTACTCCTTCTGAGATAGTGTTGGTAGCCTGGACACGCCCTTCTCGCCAGCATACATCCTCTCAGGCTTCATCCGAAAGTAACACTGGCTCTGCGACTCCACTCTTCTACCGCTATTGTCATCTTCGAGTCCACCTTCAAGAATCCTACCCTCAACTTCTTTACAAACAAAATTGCTATGCTCGCCCTACAACTAATGTTGTTAATGTAGAGTCTTCTACTTTATATCTCTTGATCACGTCTCTTGATGCTCCAGATGTGGCACATTTTGCAAACTAGCAAACTCAGCTTGCCTCTCAGCTTCAGCAACTTTAGCAACTCCTTTAGCCCATTGATTCTCTAAATAAATCCTATGTTATGTCTACCTCCTCTGGTACCATCTTTACCTATTATTGGTTGGGGACACCCTAGAGGGGGTGGATAAGTATGCCAAATAAAAATTATGCCATATAAAATTTAAATGTTAGAACATAGTGAAAATAAAAGTGTCATGCTCTGCACTCTACACCGTCGAGGTATTGTCTACTTTGGCCTACAAATCTCACGGTTTTGTCCCTTTCTAATAGTAACCAACTCTAGAATGGGAACTTTATAGTTGAGGGTGTTACAATCTACTCCTTTTATATAGATGACGTCCTTGTTGCTAGGCACATATAGCACACAATCAGACACTTAGGTAGGTAGGATTCTAGAGGTGCTCCCCTAGAGGATCAAGAGGTGCACCCACTATGTAGCACTTTGTCCCATTATGGGTTCAAGATGTGACTCCCATAGCGTACCACTTTATCTTGTATAATATTTAGCTCCCATACTTTCAACTGGGGTATGACTCTGATACCATTCTGTCACTTCCCGTACTCTACACCATCAAGGTATTATCCGTTTTAACATATCGACCTCAAGATCTTGTCCTTTTCTAATAATAATCAACTCCAGAACTAGGATTTTCTGAGAGGTCACCCATCTCAGTACTACTATCTATTAAACACTATTAACCACGGAGTTATGTACAAAAACTGAGCCGATACTTCAAAATGTGTCTCATTGATATAGATTATAACTTAGCTATATTTGAGGGTGTTACAATATTTATAATACTTTAATTTTAGGAAGCTCATAGAGTGTTAGATTTTCCATGATAATAGCCCAATAAGTTGGCCCATTAAGTAGATTTGAGCCCGTTAAGAGTACTTCATAATTTTAAGAGAGCATACCATTATTTTTAGCATAACTTTACATATGAATGTCCAAATGATGTAAAATTAGACTTATTAGAAAGACAAATTGATTATCTTTAAATTTTGTGTTGAGCACTTTTTGAGATTCTATTATTTAAGAGGCTAAAAATGACAAACAACAAAGTGTAGTGTTGAATGGTAATATTGGGCTTTAAAATAGACGAAATATATGAGTTAGACGAAATACATGAGTTAGACAAAATGCATGAGTTTGAGGAAATACATGAGTTAAATGGAATATCATTTAAGTGTATGGTGAATTAGATGGAACATCGTCTAAGTGGATGGTGAGTTAGATGGAACATCATCTAAGTGAGGATCTAGATGAGTTAGATGGAATATTGATGGGGCATCAGAGCTAGACGAAATATATGAGTTAGACGAAATACATGAGTTAGACAAAATGCATGAGTTTGAGGAAATACATGAGTTAGATGGAATATCATTTAAGTGTATGATGAATTAGATGGAACATCGTCTAAGTGGATGGTGAGTTAGATGTAACATCATGTAAGTGAGGATCTAGATGAGTTAGATGGAATATTGATGGGGCATCAGAGCTAGGCCACTAATTTTTTGGGGTGTGTATTTGTTTAGAGTGTCATTGGTGTGTATTTATAATTTTAGGTTTCAAGAGAGAGTTAATTAGCTAAATGCAATGTGTTTCTTTGTAAAAAGGCCACTTAGGCTCGGCGGGCCTCCCACTCTCTCTCCTATTGAGCCACCTAAATGCTAGGGCCCATAGGGGCTGGTCCATGGTCCAAGGTTGACTTGGACCAAGTAGAAGAAAAATGCCATTTTACTTCTTTAAAAGAGGGTGCCCCCTCCTTTGTCTCCTTATGGGATTTTTCTATTCTTCTTTTGTGTCCCTTCCCCAATATACCCCCTTGACCAAGGGTATATATGGTCATTTGTCCTAGGTCTAAGGTTTACTACTTAATGTCTCTTGTAATAATATTTTGAGAGAATTATTGATGAAAATTTTATGAAATTGCCAAGAGATGCCTTGGGCACCCCCCTCTCTATCTAGTTCTTCATCTTCTTCCTCCTTGATCCAGGGTGTGAAGCCCTTTCTTTGGAGTGAATCTCACCTCTATCCCCTCTGCTGGATGCGACTTTCAGCCACCATCGCCACCGCCTCCGTTCGTGCCGCCATCGAGCCGCCATGGTCACTTTTCCAGTCTGCTGTCTAGGATTCCGAGTTGCTAGGCAAAAGGTTGAAGACGGATCTATAACTCCAGATCCAATCGTTGGATCAAGCTTATTTCTTAAGGGTTGGTTCATCTCGTCTTCCCCAATCCCCAATTTAATTTTTACTCCAATCAGATCCCGTTTGATCCCCCTCCCAGTGATTTCTTTCCCCCTCTCAGTCTGCCTGTGTGCAGACCTGTGAGACAGTAGTCTGTAGATCTATTTTTTTCACCCGCAAACCCACATCAGAAAATTACAAAAATATTTATGTGTGATCCTCACTTCCCCCCTCTCACCCATAAGATTCTCAAAGTCCAGATCTGTCAACTTCCATTCGGTCAAAATTTATTCTCAGACAGATCTCACTCGGTCCTGCCTGTTCTGTAACCCGAGCCAAAAATAACTATAGAGTTGCAGAGCTCTTCATTATGATCCAGACCGTTGGACGGATCTGAAATTCACATTTGTCGAAGCTCTCTGAGTTCCCTTCGCAACGGCGGTAGTCTCGTCCCGATCTGACACCGGATCTGGGCGTGGTGATCATTTTTGCCGGAGTGCGCAGTTTTGTCCCGAGACAGGCCAGCAGAAGGAGGTTACCAAGTAAACCTCAGGAAATACGCCGGTGCAGATCTAGCGACCGCCATTCCCCGGGGTCGACCAGGGACCATCCGCCATCGTCCTGGTGAGCCACCGCCTTCAGAAGGTCCCCGGAGGTCGACGTCCCTTTGGACACCTTTGTTCACTGTTCTGTCGGCTAACAAATTTCAAATCCAGAGCCGCAGTCCGCAACCGCCCCAGAACCCCGCCGCCTTGCTACCCATCAACCTAAGATCGATGCTCCCAGCATCGTTGTGTAGCATGTTACCTCCCTGCATGGAGTGGGTCGTAAAATCATTGTTGTAATTAAAATTTACCATTATATCGGGAGTTACAGATCTTGGCCGGGACGTCTTCCCCATGCCCCGAGCGTGGAGGTATATTCGCCCCCCTATGTGTCTTACTTGCTTGTTCCATATAGGTTCTTAAGCCGCTGCATGTGAGTTATTTTGATTCATAACTAGTTCAATTTTAATCACCACTGGGAGAAAGAGAGCGTGACCCGTCCCGTGACTCGATCCGAGCACGAGAGTGAGCTGACCATCCGAAACTTAGTGCCAGTTTCTCAACCGTGCAGATCGACACGTTTCCTTCGCTGGGGATGATCGTGAGCGAGTACTTCTTGTTCGGGACATGTTTGCCTCTTCAAGAACCCCGTTAGGTGCCGAGTCGTTCGTGTCGCCGCTAGTCGCATCGTCATTTTAGTCGCGTCGTCTCATAGAGTCTAAGGTTCACATCGAGTTTGTGTCGAGTCTCATGTCGTCCCACATCAAATATCATCTAAGTTGAAATATCATCCAAGTGGAGATCTAAATAAATTAGATGTAACATCGTCTAAGTGAAAAAAGATTAAATGTTATATTGAAGAGATAAAAGATATATTAATGACATATTGACGAAATATACGATACATTGAAAGATTATATGATATACTTAAGAGATGGGCGATTTTTTTAAATTTATCGGCCTCGAACCGAAGCACCCTGCTTAGGAGATATGATAAGAGGCAAAACACTGGCAAGCCGATCATTAGGGATCCAAGAAATGACTTTGTAAGAGAAATTACACAGACTTATGGGTCTAAACTCAGAACAAACAGTGGGAACGTCAATTTTGGTACACCAGAGCAATGATAGAAGAAGTCATCCCTTGTGGAATGGCATAGCTGCTAAAATAAGCTTGAATCGCTGCACATACATCCTCACAAATGAAAGACCAGTAGGACTAGAAGAAATGGCCAGTGAAACCATCTTGGCCAATAGCACTTTCAGGCGACAGAGAGAACACCACTCTCTTGATTTCTTCAGTGGTAGGCATAGCACAGAGAGCATCATTATAGGAAGAAGTGATAAGAAAAGGAATGCGCTCCAATAGAGAAGAGTCGACCGCAAGAGTTTGAGAGGTGAAGGCAGCCTGAAAATGATCCACAACCATAGTTTTAACAGTGGTTGGGTCATCCACAAACTGCCCCCAGCATTTTTAAGCTTGGAAATGACCGAACACCGCCGGTGGCAATGACAGTAGAATGAAAAAAAAACCATGTTTCGGTCCCCTTCTTTGAGCCATTGAATTCTAGCCTTCTGCCTCCGTAAGGTCTCCTCCTCTTTGAGTGTAAGGATGAGAGTAAACTCAAAATTGAAAGACCGTAGGGTGTCGCGATTCACTTGGGACGGGGTCCATATCAAAACAATTTTGAGCTACTGTCACACGATCCTCCAACTGTTTAATATTGCAGAACAAGTTCCAAAAAACTTCTTTATTCGACACTTTAAGCATGTGCTTGGCAGACTTCAATTTGAGGACTAAAGTCTGGAGAGGGTTTGATGTCAAGGGAGCAGTCCTCCAACACTGAGAGACATCCTGAAGAAACCGATCATGAGAGGTCCACATTTGTTACAAACAAAATCTAGAAGGAGCTGATGGACGAGTGGACAGACAGCTAAGTGTTGGCACTCAAAAATGAAGTAAAAGAAGAACATAATTGGGCCATTATCTGCTACCCAAGAGAAAAAAGAAATGGAAGAGAAAGAGAGAAGAG
The DNA here is from genome assembly GCA_022559845.1 of Amorphophallus konjac. Classification (NCBI taxonomy): domain Eukaryota; kingdom Viridiplantae; phylum Streptophyta; class Magnoliopsida; order Alismatales; family Araceae; genus Amorphophallus; species Amorphophallus konjac. The sequence continues at coordinate 22,547,796 of CM040126.1, read as the reverse complement.
AAAGGAAAATGGGCCAAGCCCAATACAAAAGGAGCAAAAGGGAAGAGGACGTGTACACAAATGGAGGACAAGGAGGGGAGAAGACAAAGAGGAAATTTTTTTTTCAAAAAAAATAAAATAGAAGAAAAAATCCCACGCACTGTACCCCCAAGTCACACCCTCTCCGCCCGTGTTTATTGTCCCCCTCCCTTGCATGAGCATTGAATGCTCGAAGTCCCCGTGCATTCGCCCACTCCGTCGGCCGCCGCTCGTCCCTGAGCTCGGCCACCCTCTCCCTGCTCCTTCCCTCTCCCACTCCACCGGCCAGCTGCACGGGCCCCCTCTCCTCCTGCCCCACCGTCAACTCTCTTCCACACTTCGCCATGCCCCTCCGCAGCAGCTGTAGTGCCAGCAACCACAAACAACATCAGCAACAGTAGACGTGTCCTCCTGAGAGGCAAGCACGACACCAGCAAGAGCAGCAACAGCAATGGCCATGCCACACTGAGTCAACCATTCACCCGTGATTAACAACAAAGCAACAGCAACAACTGGAGCAGCAGCAGCCGGAGCAGTAGCCCGAAGCAACAACAACAATAGCAAATGGCGCAGTAGCAGCGGCTGTCAACAGATAAAAAACAAGGGAAGAAGTGTAGAGGTTCTTCTCCTCCAAACAAGGGACCCTGTGTCCCCTATATACCGGCTCAAGGCTGCAGAAGAAAGGAGTAGAACACTCGACTGTTGGTGAATCCCTACTCCGAAGTGTGAAGAGAGAGAAGAGGGTGAGCGAGAAGAGAGAGGTGAGAGTAAGGGGGACTCTGACCCATGCTTCCCTCCTTGTAAATTTCTCCCTTCTTTCCTTTGATGTACTCCTTTGTTCCCTTTCTGATATGAAGCAATAAAAATGCTCCCTCCTGGGAGAGGTTGTTTGATGCAACAGCCTGTAACGACCCAAGATCCGAGTACCGAAAAAAATCGGCGCGGCTCGAACCTTGGCCCGCCACCCACGAGTCTGAAGATTCGGAAGGGTTAAGGATGGTGTGAGGGTACACAAGAAGCTAAAATAACTACAGAAATAACACAATAATCTAAATAATAAAGTAGGAAATAAAATAACTACCCACTAAGCTACAAAGTCCAGTGTGTCTCATGTCCAACATAAGTACAGTCAATAGGAAGAAAAGTACAAGTACATGGGACATACCCTAACACTGACAACTGGCGACTAACTTGTGGACACCAAAAAATTACACGCCCAGATATCCTGCTCGGCCTCTCATCAACAACAGCGCCGAGTGAAGAAGCCCCGGAGAGACTGGTCGTCCGAACTCCCCAAATATGCACACTGCCGTGAAGCCGTCCCCGGAGTCACGACAGCGAAGAGAAACCAACTCCCGAAAAGCTCATAACCCATGGGCCTCGAAGAAAATCAAACGGGCCACTTAACTCATGCTCACAACGGGCTCAAAACTACCCATTTAGGCCTTCAGCGGCACACCCTTGTGCCCCCTTTAGCGGCATGCCCCCTGGCAGCCTTCAGCGGCACACTCTTGTGCCCCCTTCAGCGGCACGCCCTCAGGCCCCTTCAGCGGTACGCCCTTATGGTGCTTCAGCCACACGCCCTTTGGGCTCTTCAGCGGCACATCCTGCAGGTTCCTCTCAGCGGCACACCCCCTTGAGGCCCCAGCGGCACACCCTCCATGCCCTCTCAGCGGCACGCTTCCAACGCCCTCAGGCCCTTCAACGGCACGCGCCAGCGAACCCCTTCTAGCGGCACACTTCTTGGGCCTTCCAGCGGCACGCTTTTGCAGGCTTCTAGCGGCACGCTTTTACTGTCTTCCAGCGGCACGGGTTTTCGCCCGTTCAGCGGCACACTCCGGCTGTTCCTCACCCGGCGTGGTCGGCAAGCAATCTTAACGCCCATGCCCTAGGGATTCTTGGCGCGCAGTGGGCTTGTTGAGGTGTCGCCCAGGGAGAGGGCCACGCAAGCTACTCCTCTGCCACCCAGGACAAGGGAGTCAACTCCCATTAAATGCTCGCCGGACGCTTCCCGCCTTCGAACGCTCCCGCCGTGTGGGGTATAAAAACCCCTCTTCTTCGCTGCAAAAAAAAGGAAGAAGAAGAAAAGGACACACACAAACAGGAGGAGACAGACACGCACATGCAGAAGAGAAGAAGAGAAAGAGAAGAAGAGGAGAAGAAGGGGAAGAGAAGAAGAAGGAAGAGAGGAAGAGAGGGGAGAGGCCCCGCCGCTCCACCCACCGCCGCCGTTTGTGCGAAAAGAGAAGAAGAAGAAGAGAAGAGGAGGAGCCTGTCGCCTCGATCACCACCGTCTGAGCGAGGAGAAAGAAGAAGAGAAGAAAGAGGAGGAGGGGAGGCTCTGGCGTCCCCCCCTTCCTTGCTGCTCCGTCCACCACCGTCCGCTCGAAGAGAAAGAGAAGAAGATAAGAGAGAAGAAGAATGGGTGGAGAGAGGGAGTGAGGTCTGGGAGGGGAGAAGTCCACGCTCCGCTCCCCCCACATTGTATTTCCTTTTCTTTTTTCTTTCTCTTCATTTCTTGTTTCGCCATCGTTGCGATGTATTAGCCCCCTTGGGGCACTCCTCTTGTGAGAATAAAAGTGGAAGGCTTGCAAGTATCTTCTTGAACGTCTTTCTAAAGCCTTTCTTCCATGTTTGCATCCCCCGGTGTTTCACGCCCCTTTCCCTTTCTCTTTTCGTTAGGGCTTGCTTCCTCCCGGACATTTTTATCTTCGCCCACCTCTAGGTGCCCTCAGCGGCACGCCCTGGCCACACCCTCCATTTGCCTTCAACGGCACGCCCTTGGGCATCCCCAGCGGCACGCCTCTGGCGAGCTTCAGCGGCACGCCCACGGGGCTCTTTGCGGACACGCTCCTGCCGCCTTCAGCGGCACGCCCTTGCCCCCCCTTTCAGCGGCACGCCCATGGGGCTCTTTGCCGACACGCTCCTGCCGCCTTCAGCGGCACGCCCTTGCCCCCCCTTTCAGCGGCACGCTTGAAGCCTTCAGCGGCACGCCCTGGCCAGGCCCTTTGCCGACACGCCCTCTCGTGCCTTCCTTGCCCGGCACACTTGCCCTTCCTTCTTGCCTGGTGCACCCCCCTAGCCAGTCCTAGAATAGTCTTCCACTCGTCGTTCCTTCTGAGTATTCCGAGGCTTTATAAAGGTGTTGCCGCTCTCGGGCGCCCACCTCCAATTGTCAGGTTCCGCCACTCCATGTGGGCGCGTTCCCTGTATCTCCCTTACGCTCGGGTCAAGGGATGCTGCCGAATTTTTGTTAGAAACGATAACATATTAAAAAGATAAAAGGAAGCAACAAACAAATGGAACGACCACACATTAAAAAGGACTAAAAGAAAGCAATAAACAAATAAAAAGAACAACAGTAAAATGCTTTAACCGAGGCAAGGGAGCCGTAATCAACTCAAAAAGAGTCGAACCGAATGACGACTAAGCGACTTGAACATTCGTCCTCATGGGAGAAAGAATGGAAGTTAATCAAGAGGAAGAAAGAAGAAACCTATTGTGGACACCAAAAATTGCACATCCAGATATCCTACTCGGCCCAGCACCAGCAAACGGCACCAAGTGAAGAAGCCCCGGAGAGACTGGTCATCCGGACTCCCCAAATATGCACACTGCCGCGAAGCCGTCCCCGGAGTCACGACATCCAAGAGAAACCAACCCCCGGGAAGCTCACAATCCGTGGCTCTCGAAGGAAATCAAACGAACCATAACTCGTGCTCAAAACGGGCTCAAGTCAGCCCTAACAGTACACCCCTGGGAGCCCCAGCGGCACACCCCCAGGATGCCTCCAGCGGCACACCCCCCTGGGAGCCCCAACGACACACCCCCAGGCGCCCAGCGGCACACCCCCCTGGGAGCCCCAGCGGCACACCCCCAGGCGCCCAGCGGCACACCCCCCAGGGTTCCTCCAGCGGCACACCCCCTGGGAGCCCCCAGCGGCACACCCCCAGGCGCCCAGCGGCACACCCCCAGGGTGCCTCCAGCGGCACACCCCCTGAGAGCCCCAGCGGCACACCCCCAGGCGCCCAACGGCACGCCCAGTTTGGGCTTCAGCGGCACGCCCGTTCGGAGCTCCAGCGGCACACCTCCTTGGGCTTCCAGCGGCACGTTGTTTGCCCCCTCAACGGCACGCTTGGGCAGCCCTTCAGCAGCACGGCCTTTGGCCCTCCCAGCGGCACACTTCTTGAGCCCGCCAGTGGCACAGCGTTAAGGCATTTCAACGGTCGAACGACGTGATGCCCATGCCCTACGGATTCTTGGCATGCAGTGGACTTGTTGAGGTGTCGCCCGGGGAGAGAGCCACGCTGCCTACTCCTCCTGCCACCCAGGACAAGGGAGTCAAACCCCATTAAATCCCCACCGGATGCTTCCCGCCTTCGGACGCTCCCGCAGCCCGGGGTATAAAACCCCTCTTCGCTGCGAACAAAAAAAAAAAGGTAGACACACGGAGACACACAGACGCAGACAGCGAAGAGAAGAAGAGAAGAAGAGAAGAAGAAGAAGAAGAGAAGAAGAGGGAAGAGAGGGGAGAGGCTTCGCCGCTCCACCCACCGCCACCGTCTGTGCGAAGAGGGAAGAGAGGAAGAGAAGAAGAAGGGGAGGGGAGGCTCCGCCTCCCTCTCCCGTTGCTCCGTCCACCGCCACCTGAGCGAAGAGAAGAAGAAGAAGAAGAGGGGAGGCTCCGGCTCCCCCATTGCTGTCCCGTGCACCACCGTCGGTGTGAAGAGGGGAAGAGAAGGAGAGTGAGTGGAGAGAAAGGATGAGGTCCGGGAGGGGAGAAGTCCGTGCTCCCCCCCCATTGTATCTTCTTTCTTTCTTTATTTGCCCCCCTTGTTTTCTTTTCCGTCGCCATGTATTAGCTCCCTTGGGGCACTCCTTTTGCGAGAATAAAAGTGGAAGGTTTGCAAATATTTTTGGACATCTTTCTCTGACATTTCCCCCGTGTTTGCATCCTTCGGTGTTTCACGCCCCTTTCTTTTTCTTCCTTTCTTTAGGGTTTGCTTCCTCTCGGGCGTTTCCTCCAACGGCACACCCCAGTCGTGCCTCCAATGGCACACCCCAGCTGTGCCTCCAGCGGCACACCCTTTAACTTACGCCCCTTGGCCGGCACACTGCCTTTCGGCCCTTTGCCCGGCACACCCTCCGTGTGCCTTCAGCGGCACGCCTTTGGCTCACCCGCTCCCTGGCACGCCCCCTTGATGCCTTCCCCGGTACGCCCTCCTTGAACCCTTCGCCGGCGCGCCTGGTCACTATAGACACGCTATTCTTGACGCCCCTTGAGAAAATCTCATATTACCACGCGACGCCCCGCAGCTGCTTCCGCATTTTGAATCACTTGAGTGTTTCCTATCTTTGAGTCTTCTCTCATCTTCTGGGCGAGTAGCGTAACGCTCCTTCGGCATCCGGAAACCACCTCGTTGTGGAAATCATGCGGCATTCGAACGGCATCAACATCAATCGCATGCATCAGAAGTTGCCGGGACCAGGAAAATGCCTAACGGACGACTGCCGATGCCCTTTTCGGGGGAATCCGAGGGTCATCATGGAGGCATACAGGCTCCTGGACGCCTCCATCAATACAAAATAATGACAATATATATATATATATATAAGATTGAACAAAAAATATATATAATTTCATGGAGGCGTCCAGGCACAGGCGACCCCCGGCCATCGATTGACCGTTGCTTAGCCTGTCGTTTGAATAAAATCCAAGTTATGGAGGCGTCCAGGCCTCTGGACGCCTCCATCAACCAGCTCACGGGCGACCCCGGGCCATCGACTGACTGTAGCTTAGCCTGTCGTTTGAATAAAATCCAAGTTATGGAAGCGTCCAGGCCCCTGGACGCCTCCATCAACCAGCTCACAGGCAACCCCGGGCCATCGACTAACCGTTGCTCAGCCTGTCGTTTGAATAAAATCCAAGTTATGGAAGCATCCAGGCCCCTGGACGCCTCCATCAACCAGCTCACGGGCGACCCCCGGCCATCGACTGACCGTTGCTCAGTCTGTCGTTTGAAGAAAATCCAAGTTATGGAGGCGTCTAGGCCCCTGGACGCCTCCATCAAACAGCTCACGGGCGACCCCCGACCATCGACTGACCGTCGCTCAGCCTGTTGTTTGAAGAAAATCCAAGTTATGGAGGCGTCCAGGCCTCTAGACGCCCCCATCCTCCCGACCTCTATAAATAGAGGCCTACCCCCCTCAGTTCAGGGGGTCGAAAAAAGAGCGCCGAGAGGCTGCCGGATTCTATTCCTAACCCATGGGTGTTTTGTAGGGGAGGTCCTGCTGGATCCTCGGGGGCCCGTGCTCGCAGGAGAGAGGCCGCCTTCACCCGCCGCGCTACCTCGTCGTCCCTACGCTACCAAAGCTCCGCCGGATCTCACCATCGACCATCCAATAAGCCATTCTCTCCTCTTCTTTTCTAGTTATCTTGCATTCATCATATCATATCCTCTACCCCCCCCCCCTTTTTATGAGGGAGTCTCTTCCCGTTTCTACGTCGGAATAATTGCCATTCATCATAAGCATTTTCCCCCTACTCGTGTCCGAGAGGGGTTTTAAAGACAACACCAACCAGGTGTGTGTCTTGCCATCATTTCGTTACTTGCGTCGTTAGAATTTGAATATTGCACCTTCATCTTTCTGATCCACCCGTTACTTGTTTGTCGTTGTTTTGCAAGGGTACCTGAGGAAAGCCCTCTCCGTCGGCCGGCCGAAGGGGGAGGAAGAAGCAACCTGCCATTTCCCGCTCTCGAGGAGTCACAATCTCCGCGCTCAATACAAGGTACACGCGATCATTTCGTTTCTTTGAGGTAACCCCTCTAGCGATCACATCCCTTTAGCATCCTACGTATCCTCTTTCCTCATATTGGCACGTTTCATAATCCTTCTTAATTTTTAGTCGCTTGATAGTCTGTAGTTTAGTTCGTTCTCTTCTCCTTGGGTGGATTCCTTGGCTTCCACGGATTGACGATCACGGTGGGACTTTCTTTTTGCTTTTTTGGGTTACCTTTGAACTCTCGGCACCCACGTGTGCCTCCCTTCTTTCGGCACCCGCGTGTGCCCCTCCCTATTGTGCCCACGTGCGCTACATCATTTCCCTCGTGCACCACGTGCACTCCCCCGGTCCTTTGTGATTACTTCGAGGTCTGCGTTATCTCGGCACCCACGTGTGCCCCTCCACTCGGCACCCACGTGTGCTCCCTCCACTTGGCACCCTCGTGTGTCCCCCTTCTTATTGCGCCCGCATGCGCTGTGTCATCCCCTTCGTGCACCACGTGCACGCCCCTTAGTCCCCTCTTTATTCATTTTTAAGTCGGTGTTGCCTTGGAAAGTAGAACGGCTATATCTTCCTCTATCTGTTTATTGTTGTTATATTCTTGTTATATCACTGCTATACATCTGCTATATTTGTGTGCTTATTTCTGCTCCATCTGTGTGTTACATATCTTTTATCCAGCACCGCATTTCATGCATTTACCCCCTTTTTTTTCTTTCCTTTTTTTACTCTTTTCTAAGGATCACCCTCTCTCGGTGAAGGAAGGACTCTCCGTTCGGGAATTCCTCTCGACGGACTAGAATCTTCTCCACTGGGACCTCCGTAAGTCCCCGACATTGAAGAATCTCCTCTTCGTTCACTGGGCCGGTTGTACCATTGAAGTTCCCTGGAGTTAGTCGACGCATTCGTGGTGAGACGAGAGCCCCTAGCTGACACGGTGGTGAAAACAAAAACGAACTAGGGTCCCTATTTTATGTGAACTTCGGATCTGGTTAAAAACACAAAAAAAAATCATCAAAATCAAAACACAAAAAAAGGGGCGTAAAGGCATCCACTTGTTTGATAATCTCTGCTATTTGCTTGCTAGTATATGTTTTTGCGTTCCGGGAAAACTGTGAGCATGGCTCACGAGTCTTTTGAAGAGAACCACCCTGGTCGTGGTGAGTCAGTCGAGCCGCGAGTCCATGCTATGGACGCGGGTCCTTCCCATGAGCCCTCACGTGAGGTGCAGGTTACCACAGGGGACACATCCCCCCCACAGGACATCTCCTCTTTGCTAGGTGTCCTCGCCAACACGGAGCTTACCTCTGAGCAGCTCCGGGCCTTCCAGGCCATTCTGAAGGGGAAATATGTTTCCCCCGCTCCCCAGGAATCAACTCCGGCCATCGCACCTCTCCAAGAATTGGTGCGGGCCATTCCATCTCCTTTGCTGGCACAAGCCATCCAATCTCCCTCGCTTCAAGGGCAAGCGAGCCAACAACCACCCTCGTTCCAGTTCCCTTCACAATCTCAAACCCCTGTTGTTCCCCACATACCGTTTCAGCCGGGGCCAACTATCGGCGGCCCGGCAGCTCCCTCTCATTCAGGGTTTCCCCCTCAAGTCTCTGGGAGACATTTTCCTCCCCAGTGGCAAGTGCCACCTTCACCGCCCGTGGAGCTCGCCCAATCGCTCCTCAATAGGTTCAATAGGATGGACGAACAGTTTCAGAATTTGAAGAAAATGGTGGACGTGAAATCCACCCCGGAGGTTGCTTTGCCAATCCTTCCGGTCATCCATCTTCCTCCCTCCGAAATGCCCACGTACCGCAGGTACAATGGCACTGGCAACCCCTTCATTCACCTTAAGGATTTCATGTATGAGTCATCCTATTGGCAAAATGACCAGAGGTCCCTGGCATACCTCTTTCGGAGGTCATTGGACGGTCCTGCGCTAGAATGGTTCTATTCTTTGGAGCCCCGGGAGGTCGAGAATTTTGAAACAGTCCAGAGAAGGTTCTTGCAAAAGTATCGGGATAGGGTCGGTCCCTCTCTCTCCATTACCGACCTAGTAGCCGAAAAGATGAAGTCCGACGAGGATTTTGTCCGCTATGCTGATAGATGGAGGTCTCTGGCAGAAAGAATAAGAGATACCCTCTCGGAACCTGAACAAGTAAAGATGATCGTATCCAATGCGACCCCACAGTTCAAGCATGTCTTGGCCATGAATAAGCTCACCACCATGGAAGAGCTCTATGAAAGAGCCCGGTACATCCAAACCCAGTTAAAAGATTCCCCCATTATGAACATGTTTGAGCCACCGAAGCCCAAGGTGGTCAGAAAGATAGGCGCTGGTGTCCCAGGCGGAGCAACAGAAGGGGTCGTGACAAATGACCAAGTAAGTGCGGTCAACAACGCCAACTATGCAGCCAACCCAAGACTTCCATAAATGCCCCGACTTCCCCTCCAACCAGGTCCCTTCCCCTCTCGTCCTCCACCCCAAAACGATCCACCTCAGAATAACATGCCTCAACTACTTCAACCCCAGCAACAACCTCGACACCAGCAACAACAACCACCACTTCAGTACAACCAAGTTCCACCCCCAGGAAATTACGGTCCCCCACAGCAACAAAGGAGGCCGATTGGTCCCAAGAGAGCCTATTACCCACCATTGCCAGAAACTCTGGTGGATATTTTCAACGCCCTCATGGCCTCAAACACACTCATCCTACCCAGGGAAAGGCCTGTGTGGCCCCCGAATGTTGATACATCTAGATACTGCATCTATCACAGGCAGCCAGGACACACAGTGGACAACTGCTTTCAGTTTAAAGATTACATCCACGATACGAATGATGAAGGCGGGATTGACTGGGATGAAATGAGGTGATACGTCACCACTCTCAAGGCTAGGAGACCTCCTCCTAGGCCACAGTTCCAGCAACAACAGCAGCCACAGCAACAACCACAACAACAGCAGCAGCCTCAACAGACCCAACCACAACAGCCCAACATGGGCATAATCCAGAATCCATTATTGGAGCACCAACATCCCAATCATTAGGTCAACCCCATCTCCTCCTTCCCGAAAGTCGGGAGAGAGCAGGTGTGGCATCTAGAGAGTACCTCTATTCTTTCTACCGCCAACCCTATCATCATGCAACCCCCTCGCCTTGCCCGGGTAGCACCTCTCTCTCATCAACCCGCGTTAATACCGCCTTCACCATTCCCACTGCCATCACGCCCTCTCATTCGCACCCCAATGACCTATCAGCCAACACCCTTCATTACACCCTCACACCCTCTCATTTTCTCTCACTCCCCCACTTTACCATCCACCTCTACTGCATTTGCCCCTATGCCTTCTAAGCCCCTTATCACCCGTCCACCGTACGTAACCCCGCCTGTCTCCACCATACCACCGCCAATGCCCTCAAAACCACTCATCATCCACCATCCATCTCAACACCATTACCCGCTCCAAACCTTACCCACTTCCACTTTGCCTCCACCTCCACCTTCCAGACCCCTTATCCTTCATAACCCGTGCGATATCCCCTCTACCTCCACCATGCCTCCACCTAACAAACCCCTCATCAGAATCCCTGCTCCCATCATCACCCCTGCTTCATCAACCATCCCTCCACCACTACCCCTCAGATCTCTGTTAAAACCCACTGCTACCCCTATAGAGGTACAAAAGCCACAGGCAATGGTGCTCCGGAGTGGAAGGATTTTTCACAGGATTTTCCCCCATAACAGTCAGAATCCCGAGCAGTCTCAGCCAGAGAGGGACGATGGAGAACAACCGGAAAGATCTATCCCTGGAACATAGTATGATTTGTTGAAACACTTGGACAAGACGCCTGCTCGGATCTCCATCCTGGAACTGCTTCAGAGATCCACATCCCATCAGGCAGCCTTAATGGAGTATCTTCAAAAGGTCATGGTGAATGAGGACCTCCCTGTAGAAAAGATTTCTGCCGTCCTGACCCCAACGGACACACAACCGACCATCATGTTCCACAACTACGAGCTCGCTCCCAAGGAAGCTCGGAAATATGCATTGTGTGTTTCAATAAAAATTAATGGGATATCCATAAACCCATGCCTTGTAGACACGGGTGCGTCCATAAATGTGATCTCCATGAGCACCCTTCAGTTGTGTGGGGTCGAACAGGAACAGATAAAACCTTCAATCACAGTCACGGCTTATGACAATAGTAAAAGGCCGCCACAAGGGATGATTATTCTAAGGGCAGAGGTATGTCCTATGTCAGTCCCCACAGAATTCCATGTCCTTGACATGGACCCCACATTCAAGGCCATACTGGGTCGCCCTTACATTAAAGCCATAGATGCTGTGCCTTCCACCAACCATCAGTGCTTGAAGTTTCCTTACAGTCACTCCTTCGCCGAAACACCCCCATCGGGCCTTCAGCGGTACGCTCCAATCGACCCTTTGCCGGCACGCCTATGATGGCCCTCGCCGGTACGCCCCTTTGGGACTTCCTCGGCACGTCCTTCATGGCCTTCACCGCCATACCCTTGGCCTCCTTGGCCCGGCACACTTGCCCCTTCTTCTTACCCGGTGCATCCCCCTTAGCCAATCCTGGGATAGTCTTCCACTCACCGTTGCCTCCGAGTTTTCCAAAGTTTTATTAAAGGTGTTGCCGCTCTCAGGCGCCCACCTCCAGTTGTCGGGTTCCGCCACTCCATGTGGGCGCGTTCCCTGTATCTCACTTACGCTCGGGTCAAGGGGAGATGCTGTCAAATTTTCGTTAGAAACGATAAAATATTAAAAAGATAAAAGAAAGTAACAAACAAACAAAAAGAACAACGGTAAAATGCTTTAACCGAGGCAAGGGAACCGTAATCAACTCAAAGAGAGTCGAATCGAACAACAACTAAGTAACTTGAACATTCGTCCTCATGGGAGAAAGAATGGAAGTTAATCAAGAGAAAGAGAGAAGAAGCCCATGCAAACTTAACAAAATCAAGAGAGAAAAGAAAAGAGAAGAGATATAAGAACGGAAGAGGAGTGGGCTCCCCATGCCCTTCGCCGGCACGCCCCTTCAGCCACCTTCGTCGGTACACCCTCTAGCCACCCTTGGCCGGCACGCCCCTTCAGCCACCTTCGTCGGTACACCCTCTAGCCACCCTTGGCCGGCACGCCCTCCGCCGGCGCGCCCTTCATGGCCCCTCGCCGACACACCTTGCCAGGCCCCTCGCCGGTACACCCTGTAGTCGCCCTCCGCCGGCACGCCCCAGCCCAGCATCCCCGGCACGCTCCTTCCACGGTACACCCCTTTGAGCCCCTTGGCGGTACACTCGCCACACCCTTCACCTGTACACCCTGCAGCACCCTCTGCCGGCACGCTTCCTCTTCCTTCCCCGGCGCGCTTCCATGGCCTTCACCGGTACGCGCTTCCAGCCCCCTCGCCGGCACACCCACTTGGCCCTTCGCCGACACGCCCCCTATACCCTTCGCCGGCACGCTCAACGCACCCCTCGTCGGCACGCCCGGTTGCCCTCGCCGGCACACCCATCACGGCTCTGCGCCTCTTCGCCGGTACACCCTTTTTGGCCCTCCAGCGGCCCACTCTCTCTCCAGAAGATATATATAATATAATAATAGTAATAATAAATTAATACAAACTATGATGAGTAAATAAATCTGAATATATATATGAAATAAATAAAAAATATGAAATAATAATAATAATGGTAAAAAAGGGCAAATATGATAATAATGATTAACAATATGGATAAAATCATTCGGAACAAATAAATAAAAGGGAAATAAGCAATAAAATATATATGCACATGATTTAAAGCCCAGATAAATAAAATGGTAAAATCTATGTTGCAGCCCCGTCTCTCTCGTGACCCGATGCTGAAGGAACAACAATGTCGCCCTTCCAGGTTGGGCCTGAGTCTTGGGAATTATCCCGAAATGGCCATGGCCCGACCTCGCCTCGGGCTGACATTCCGATTAAATCGGACTCGTTTCTCAGGCCGGATCCCTTCCGAGCCAATACTAAAATTACCGCACGTTCGGCAGACATTTGAACAGGTTCACCTCGGTTTTCGCCGCGTTTCTATTACGGACCTATGTCTGAACATGAAAAGACCCATGAGCAACCAATATGGCTGACGGCTCCCACCCCGACGTGGTCGTGACCCGGTATTGCTCTGGGCCGATAGTTCGTCATATCGGATTCGTTCTAATGGGATTCATTCCCGCTCTTTCGTTGAAAGTGCCGCAACCTCGGCACACATTTGCACGGGGTTGTTTTCATCTACGTCGTATCTTCAATACGGACCTCTGTCCGAATATAAAGTGGTCCGTGAGTGACCTACAAAATCGGAATAGAACGAGACGGCTCCCGTCATCCCTGGACCCTACACATGGGAATATCAACAAGGCCTTTGTGGGCTGTGCTTGGACCTCGGGTCCGTCCCGATTATGGTCATTGTCTGACCCACACCCTCGGCCTATAGTTCGCTTCCTTAGAACATGTTTCGGTTTTGGAATCTAGTCCCGGGACTCTTCCCCGTTGCCCTCCGGCACCGGGAACATTAATGATGCCCACGCAAGCCCCGTTTGGACCGCGGGAGGCACCCCCGGTGTGGTCCCAACTTGATCTCGCACCGGGCCAATAAATTCGCTAGTTTCCTGCTACACTAACCGAGATTTAACCGAATGTTTTCAGAGTCTCGGAATAATATGTTTGCCGTGTCCCGGCATACATATGTTCTAGGTCCTTCTGCGACAATTACGATATTCTCAAGCCGGATATCCGTCCGAATATTAAACGGTCTCCCGAATGACCGACACGTTTTGAACGTCCGCTTCCCTAGACATAGGGCTTTCCAGCCGATTCAAGGGATATCCCCTCGTTGCCCCTTGGCACCGGAAATATTAATGACGCTCATGCAAGTCCTATTTCGACCGCGGGGGGCCCACCGCAGTATGGTCGCAGCTTGCTCTTGCACCGGGCCAACAGATTTACAGGTTTTTGACCTCTCCAACCGAGACTCGGCCGAACGTTTTCCGCTCTTCCAAACAATAAATTTGCCGTACCTTGACATACATGCGTTCCGGTTTTCCCGCGACAATCGTGATTTTCTCGAGCCAGACATTCGTCCGAACATTAAATGGTCAGTACACGACCGACATGACCGCGAATGGTTTTCTTCTCGCCCTCGCGTGAGGATTTCAATACCTCGTAATAGACCTTTCATGCAATTAATTTCTTGGCCATGAGGCCCTAAATCCCGGTGATTAATCAAGGGTGTTCCCTCGTATGGGGGATGTAAATGACGCCGTGACCTTTATGGCGCGGCGGGTTTTGGTCCCGACACGAACTACACAATCGCCTGACGAAGTCAGATCGAGCGCACCATGGGCTCTTCGGAGCCTGAATAAATTGTCACTTTGGTGACTGGCACGCCCACGCACTTAACAGACGAATCGCCTAAATAAGTGAATTTTAGTGCGTCCACACCTATGCAAACTCAGTAAAAGTCAGAAAAGAAGAAACGAAAAGCCTTAAAAGAAGAGGAGGAGGAGTGGGCCTTCACCGGTACACCTAATCCAGTCCTTCGCCGGCACACCCTCCATCATCCATCGCCGGCACGCCCGTGATAGCCTTCCCCGGCACACTCCCATGCCCTTCGCCGGTACACCATCCAGCCACCCTTAGCCGGTACGCTCCCGCGACCCCTTCGCCGGCACGCTTCCCCACGCTCAACCCTTCAACCCTTGCCCGGCACGCGCAGCCAGGCCATTCTGCACGCTCCCACGACCCCTTTGCCGGCACACCCATCACGGCCCCTGCGCCCCTTTCGCCGGTACGCCCTATAGCACCTTTCGCCGGCACGTTGTCTACCCTCCTTGACTGGCGCACTCCTCTTCTCCCTTCGCCGATGCGCCTTGGAAGGTCTTCACCGGCACGCCACCCTTCTTCCTTTGTCGGTATACTACCCGTGGGCTTCCCCGACACGCTCCATGCCGCCTTCGCCGGCACGCTGCCTACGGCCTTCGCCGGCACGCTCCTTCAGTTCCCCTTACGGCCCACTCTCCCTCCAGAAATGTATATGTATAATATAATAATAATAATCATAATAATAATAATAAATCAATAACAATTCTGATAAATAAATAAACCTATATATATATATGTGAAATAAACAAAAAATGTGAAATAATAATAATAACGGTAAACAAAAAAGGGAGAAAATATAATAGTAATAATAATAAACAAAATGAAGAAATCATCCAGAATAAATACATAAAAATATATATATGCTTATAATTTAAAGCCTAGATAAAAAAATGGTAAAACCTATGTTGCAGCCCCGTCTCTCCCGTGACCCGATGCTGAAGGAACAGTAATGCCGCCCTTCTAGGTTGGGTCTGAATCTTGGGAATTATCCCGAAATAGTCACGACCTGATCTCGCCTCGGGCCGATACTCCGATTAAACCGGACTCGTTTCTCAGGCCGGATCCCTTCCGAGCCGCTACTAAAATTGCCCCACGTTCGGCAGACATTTAATGTCCAGATTCTATTGCGGACTTGCGTCTGAACATGAGAAGGCCCGTGAATGCCCGACATGGCTGATGGCTCCCATCCCGACATGGTCATAATTCGGCATTGCTGTGGGCCAATAGTTCATCAATTCCAACCCATTCCCATTGGGATTCGTTCCCGCTCTTTCACTGAAATTGCCGTGAACTCGGCATACACTTATACGGGATTGTGCCTGTCTACGCTGTACCTTGTCCGAATATCAAGTGGTCCGCAAGTGACCGACAGAAACCTGAATGGAACGAGATGGCTCTCGTCATCCCTGGACCCTACACATGGGAATATCAATAAGGCCTTCGTGGGCTATGCTGGGACCTCGGGTCCGTCCCGATTATGGTCACTGTCTGACCCATATCCTTGGCCTACAGCCCGCTCCCTTTGAACACATTTTCGGTTTTGGAATCTAGTCCCGGGACTCTTCCTCGCTGCCCTCCGGCACCGAGAACATTAATGATGCCCACGCAAGCCCCGTTTGGACCGCGGGAGGCGCCCCCGTCATGGTCATGACTCGATCTTACACCGGACCAACAAACTCGTTGGTTTCCTGCTACACTAACCAAGATTTAACCGAATGTTTTCAGAGTCTCGGAATAACATGCTTGCCGTGTCCCGGCATACATATGTTCTAGGCCCTTCTGCGACGATTACGATATTCTCAAGCCGGACACCCGGCCCAATATTAAACGGTCTCCCGAATGACTGACACGTTTCGAACGTCCGCTTCCCTAGACATAGGGCTTTCCAACCGATTCAAGGGATATCCCCTCGTTGCCCCTCGGCACCGAAAATATTAATGACGCTCATGCAAGTCTTGTTTTGACCGCGGGGGGCCCACCGCAGTATGGTCACAGCTTGCTCTTGCACCGGGCCAACAGATTTACTGGTTTTTGACCGCTCCAACCGAGGCTTAGCCGAATGTCTTCCGTTCCTCTGAACAATAAATTTGCCATATCCTGGCATACATATGCTCCGGTTTTCCCGCGATGATCGTGCTTTTCTCGACCCGGACATTCGTCCGAACATTAAATGGTCAGTGCACGACCGACATGACCGCGAATGGTTTTCTTCTCGCCCTCACGCGAGGATTTCAATATCTCGTAATAGACCTCTCATGCAATTAATTTCCTGGCCATGAGGCCCTGAATCCTGGCGATTAATCAAGGGTGTTCCCTCGTATGGGGGATGTAAATGACGCCGTGACCTTTATGGCGCGACGGGTTTTGGTCCCGACACGAACTACACAATCGTCTGACGAAGTCAGATCGAGCGCACCATGGGCTCTTCGGAGCCCGAATAAATTATCACTTAGTGACTGGCATGCCCACACACTTAATAGACGAATCAACCATCTGAATAGACCGAAACGCGCACCATGAGCGTGTCGAAAAGTGCGTCCACAAGTCTGGCACGCCCAGTGGGACTTAAGCTACCCTTCATCTCTTTGCCGGGATTTAGGGCCTCATGGCCTCCTAATTAATGATGTTTGCCTGCTTTGATGAATAGCAGGTGCTGTCTTCGCCAGCCCTATGGGGTGAAAATCCAGACTCGGTGCAACTGCCTTCGTGGCCTTGAGGACGCTGCTTCGAAGCATATGTAGCTTCAAGGAATCATGGGGGCTGTTATAAAAAAGGGAGAAGAGAAATAGAAGAGAGGGGAGGGGAAATCAAACCCCCCTTTTCCTCAAGAAGAAAGAGAAGAAAAGAAGAAAAGAAGAAAAAGAGAAAAGAAAGAAGCAAAAAAAGAAGAAGAGAAAGAGTCAGCGAGAGAGGGTTGTACGGTCACGCCCGTTGAGACCCGTGCTGAATTAAGATTACTATTGTGGGGTTGATGCGGTGGAGTGAACCACTCATCCCCTCCCTGAGGGGGTGAGCGCTCTCCTGCACCTCCACCCTGGTCAATCATACAAGAAGACAAAAAAAAAAGAGAAAAAAAAGGGAAAAAAAGAGAAATAAAGAAGAAATGAAGAAAAGTTGGCCAGCATCGCCGACTAAAAGAGCAAGAAGAAACCCGGCAGCCCGCCCGACTCTAGGAGGCTCCAAGTCTACGGTGCAATGACCCCGCTCGTTCCTCCTTCATGCTGCCTCCATCCGGCACAAAACGGTCCCCCCGAGTGGTTGTTAAAAGACCCAGCGAGCCACAATTGTAACTTGGTGAATGGCTGCCCGCTGTGGGGAATGCTTTATAGCAATGAGGCCAAGCACGACCACCACTCCCGAAGCGAGCATGCACATACCCCGCCATGGGGGATAAGAAGAAGATATATACCCTGCTACGGGGGCATAAGAGGCAAAAAAAGAGATTCACCCCATTCCCAGGGGCACATGAAGAGAACCCGCCCCGACGGAGGGGCACAAAGCAAAAGCTACACCCCGGCTTCGGGGCATTTGAAGAAGAATCCACCCTGACCTGGGGACATAAGAAGAAATAGAGTTGCACCCTGCCTCAGGGGCATTTGAAGAAGAAATACACCCCGATATGGGGGCACATGAAGCAAAAGACATACCCCGCCATGGGGGAATAAGAAGAAAAGAATTCACCCCGGCCTGGGGACACCCAAAAAAGAGAAACTCACCTTGTCTTAGGGGTACAGGAAGAAGAAACGTACCCCGGCATGGGGGCATAAAAAATAAAAGCACACCCCATGCTAGGGGCATATGGAGAGGAATGCACCTCACCCTGAGGGGCGCAAAAAGCATAAGAACACACCCTGGCTTAGGGGCGTTTGAAGAAGAAACATACCCCGCCAGGGGACATAGAAGTCATGAAGAATATGCAACGGCTTAAGGGCATTTGAAGAAGTCACATCCCGTCTCGGGAGCATAAGAAGCAGCAAGAATACACCCCGGCCTAGGGGTATTTGAAGAAGAAACATACCCCGCCTGGGGGCATAGAAGCCGTGAAGAACACGCCTCGGCTCAGGGGTATTTGAAGAAGCTGCATCCTGCCTTGGGAGTATAAGAAGAAAAGAGTCCACCCCATCTTAGGGATATTCGAAGAAGAAACACACACCGCTAAGGGGACATAGAAGCCATAAAGAATGCGCCCCGACTTAGGGGTATTTGAAGAAGAAGGATACCCTGCCTCGGGGGACATTGCAAGCAGCGATACACCCTGCTAGGGCGCACAGGAAGCAAACCACACCCCACTCCTGGGGACACATAAAGAGAGTACACCCCACCATGGGGGCACATGAAGAGAATCCACCCCGACTCGGGGGTACATGAAGCAACAAAGAATACACCTCGCCGTAGGGGAGTCTGAATAAAAAGCATACACCCCACTTTGGGGGCACAAGAAGCAAACATTCCCCAGCGTGTCGGGGCAGAAGAAGAAGAATTCCCCCCTCGGGGGCATATAAAAAAAAAAGAAAAGCAAAGATACACCCGGTGCCTGGCGCACATGAAGAGAAAGGCACCTCCCTTTGGGGGCACAACAAGCAACAAAGGTACACCCCGACTGAGGGGCACAAGAAGAGAAATACACCCTTGCACCAGGGGCATATGAGACAAAACTATACCCCGATTTAGGGGCATTTGAAGCAAAGACTTCACCCCGCCTCAAGGGGGGGCATAAGAAGTGAAAGATATACCCCACCCCAGGGGGGCACAAGAATAAAACACACCCCACCTTGGGGGCGTAAGAAGCCAAGAGATATGCCCCGCCATGGGGCAGTAGAGGAAAAATGCATTCCCCCCGGGGGCACATGAAGCAACATACCCCTCGCCTCGGCAGCATATGAGGCCAAGAGGCCACATCCCGGCTCGGGAGCATAAGAAACAAAAGATATACCCCACGTCGGGGGCATATGAAGTCAGGAATAACACCCCCGTCTTAGGGGTATTTGAAGAAGAAGCATACCTCACCTCGAGGGCCTAGAAGCTATAAAGAGCATGCCCCGACTCAGGGGCATATGAAAAGAAGTCCACCCCGGTCTAGGGGTATTTGAAGAAGAAACATACCCCGTCAGGGGGCATAGAAGTCATAAAGAACACGCCCCGGCTTAAGGGTATTTGAAGAAGATACATCCCACCTCGGGAGCATAAGAAAGAGAAGAATACACCCCATCTTAGGGATATTTGAAGAAGAAATATACCCCGCCAGGGGGCATAGAAGCCATAAAGAATATGCGCCGACTCAGGGGCATTTGAAGAAGAAACATACCCCACCCGGGGGACGCAGAAGCAAAGAGACAGAGTACACCTCCACCCGGGGGCACCGAAGCAAAGAGGCATACATCCCGACCTGGGAGCACATGAAGAAAGAATATACCCCGACCTAGGGGCGTCAGAAGAAGAAACATACGCCCCTATCCAGGGACATGAGAAGCAAGAGAATATGCCCTGCGAAAAGGGTATGAGAAACATGAAGAATATACCCCAGCCTAGGGGCACAGAAAGAGACACACTCCGCCCTTGGCGCATAAGAAGCAGAAGCACCTACCCCAGCCTGGGGGCACAAAAATACACTCCGCCCTTGGCGCATAAGAAGCAGAAGCATCTACCCCGACCCGGGGCACAGAAACAAAGAGACATACATCCCGATCTGGGAGCATGAGAAGAAAGATATACTCCGCCCAAGCGGCATTTGAAGAAACAACATACCCTGCTTCGGGGGCATAGAAGCCGTAAAGAGATACACCCCCGCCTCAGGGGGGCGTAAGAAGAAAAAGATACACCCCGGCTTAGGGGCACATGAAGAAGAAACATACCCCGCCTGGGGGCATAGAAGCCGTGAAGAGTATACCCCTGCTTGGGGGGGCATTTGAAGAGAGCTACACCTCATACCAGGGGCATATGAAGAAGAAACATACCTCGCCTCGAGGGCCTAGAAGCTATAAAGAACACGTCCCGGCTCAGGGGCATATGAAGAGAAGTCCACCCTGGCTTAGGGGTATTTGAAGAAGAAACATACTCCACCTGGGGACATAGAAGCCGTGAAGAGTATACCCCACCATGGGGGCATTTTAAGAGAGCTACACCCCGCCTCGAGGGCATTAAAAAAAATAACACACCCTGGTATGGGGACAAAGAAGCCAAAAAAAATACACCCCGCTTGGGGGCATAGAAGCGAAGAGGCAAAACACACCCCCCTCAGGGGGGATGCATACCAAATGAAGCTACACCCCAACCTGGGGGCACATTAAGAGAAATACACTCAAACGTGGAAGCATTAATGAGAAAAGAAGAGCAGAAAAGAAAGAAAAAAGGGGCACATGAGGTAGACGTGATCTTCGTGCCCGCCTCATCCCATAAAAGAAGAGAAGAAAAGAAAGAAAAAAGAGTCGCGAGGCAGACGTGGTCTTCGAGCCCGCCTCATCACACAAAAGAAGAGAAGAAGAGGAAGAAAGGACACATGAGGCAGACGTGGTCCCTGAACCCGCCTCTTCACACAAAAGAAGAAGAGCGGAACCAAAAGAAGACACAGAGGCAGACGTGGTCTTCGAGCCCGCCTCATCACACAAAAGAAGAGAAGGAAAGTAAGAATGTACATGAGGCGAACATGGTCCTTGCACCTGCCTCTCCATAAAAGAAGAAGAGAAGAAGGAAAAGAGCAATTTTGAGGCGAACACGGTCTTTGCACCCACCTCTCTACACAAAAGAAGAAGATAAGAAAAGAAAGAAATGAGCAACGAGGCAAACATGGTCCTTGCACCTGCCTCTCCATAAAAGAAGAAGAGAAGAAGAGAAAGAGCAATCATGAGGCAAGCATAGTCTCTGCACCTACCTCTCTACAAAAGAAGAATAGAAGAGAAACAAGAGACATGAGGTGAACATGGTCCCTGCACCTGCCTCTCCATAAAAGAAGAAGAGAAGAAGAAAAAGAGCGATCATGAGGCGAATATGGTCTCTGCACCTGCCTCTTCATAAAAGAAGAAGAGAAGAAAAAAAAGAGAGCAATTATGAGGCGAACACGGTCTTTGCACCCGCCTCTCCACACAAAAGAAGAGAAGAAGAGAAAGAACAGCAACGAGGCAAACATGGTCTTTGTACCTGCTTCTTCAAAAAATCTTTATGAGGTAACCTTTTACCTCCGCCCTCCAGCCACCCAACAAATAGAAACCAATCAGCATTCCGCCGACGGGGCGTTAAACCGGAAGATATTCAGCCATCGGGGCTTCAAGCCGACTAAACCTGCTGCCGACGGGGCGTTAAACAGACTAAACCTTCCGCCGACGGGACGTTAAACCGACTAAGCCTTCCGCCGGCGGGGCGTTAAACCTACTAAACCTTCTGCCGACGGGGCGTTAAACCGACTAAACCTTCCGCCGACGGGGCGTTAAATCGACTAACTTTCAGCCATCGGGGCTTCAAGATGACAACTACCCCTTGTGGACGTCGAAAAAATATCAATGATGATCATACGGCATGCACGTCTCGACACTCGAGAGTAAGCCAAAGATGAAAATACCGAATAAACATTATACCTCGCCCGATCAAGACGAGGACTCGCTTGGTGGTCAGCTAGCCGATGAGGGAGCCCCCCCCGGATGGAAGATACGGCAACAACTCTACAGCCAGCCATGCCGAAAGCTGAATCAGAGAAAAGTTGGGAACTCCGACACAGTCTCAGCTTGCATCGAAAGTCACGCAAAGTCTGGGACCGAGTCCCGGAGGGTGCGAACGGAAAATTGTGGAAGCCATGCATCGCAACCGGAACATTTCGGGGATGCCAATATTCACATAAATGGCCGTAGCTTCGAAAAGAATCCATTCGGTGCTTAAAACGGCGCGGAAGGGCCTTAAAGAGGCGCGCCTTAAAACGGCGCGCCCCCTTGCTTAAACGGCGCGCTCACCTTTGATTCATGCCCCCTTTACCTTGTTAAACCGGCGCGCCCTTGAGGATGACAAAACCGGCACGCCCATTTGCCCATCTCTAAAAGTCTTTTCTTCAAATATTTACTATGGCGTGCTCACGTTGAAAGCAAAAGGAAAGCTATTCCGGCGTGGTTACTATTCCCCCACGCCGGATTAGGTGATGCGAACAAGCCGTTCTCTGAAGCGTTTCCCCGGCGCGCAATCAACCCATCCCATCCGCCAGCCGATACCCTATTTTTGCATCAGCCTGGTGCCTAGAGGGCATTCAATGCTCTGAAGCCCTGTCTCCATGGGCATTCAATGCTCTGGAGCCCTATCTCCACCTCCGTTCGACAACGCAGCTGCATCGACCGCGAAGGCATGCATCCACGGTGGAGAAGCGGTAGCAGATCTCCCAGCAGGCCTGCGAACATCCCGTCCTAGGATGAGCGCCAGTGTACGGCGCGAATCAGCATCATCCAGCACAACAACAACGTTGTTGCGAACAAGGCAGAGGTGGCAGGAGTTTTCTCCCCCACTGTCCGTTCCATATATACTCTACCTGCTCCACCGGAGAAGAAGAGAGAAGCTGGAACCCCCTCGGCGGTATGCAGTGAAGAGAAGAAGAAAAAGAAGAGGAGAAGGCCACCCGAAGAGAAGAAGCCCCCCGTCCCTGCGCCCGTGAGGTGAAGAAGAAGAGAGTGAGGTTGAGAGCGAGAGGTGAGCTGGGGGGGAAGAGCTTGTGCTCTATTCCCCCCCGTCCATGTATCTCTTCCCCCTTTTTATCCCTCTATAATGTATTTCTCCTCCGTGGAGATGAAATTTCTTGGGCTTGAGCCGTTTTCCCCCCTTCGGTGGATGAATAAACAGAAAGCCCTTTTGGTAAACACAATCCTTTGTCTATCTTCTTCTTTCCCTAATTCACCATCTACTCATCTAGGGCCCTCCGAAGCATGCTTCTCCATAGCGTGGCCTTCGAAGGAGTCTGTCAGGAGATGAACATTCATGGCCTCATGGCATACATTCGTCCCGCTTCATGAAATCATCACCTGTAAGCTGCTGGAACTCTTGAAGGCTGGTCCTCGAGTCTCCACAGGCACTTATGGGTTAACGGAGGCCTCACTCCGTGTTTTGAGGTTCACCCCGGAGCAATCCGTTTGGCGTTCCTCTATTTTCTCTGGCAAGCCTCTGTCCGGGGGAGATGCTGCCCAAATGTTGCCAGAGGAAGAACACGTAAGAACAGAGAATACGTAAGAACAGACAACAAACTCACCCCTGAACGAAACACTTGAATCCTCATGGTAATTCACCCTAACAAACAACTAAAACGCTTAAACTTGCTTTCCGCAAGCTTAATCCATCCATAAGATGAATAAATCAATCAACAGATTAACTTGCAGTTGAACGAAACAAGAAACAGAGCCAACAGAATAAAAGAAAGCATCATAGAACCTATTCCGACGTGCTCCTAATCCGGCGTGGGCTAATCCGGCGCGGTACCCCCCCGCGCCGGTTTAGCTTCACACTCAAAAACTCCCTCCATTTCCTGACGCTCTCCCCGGCGCGCTATACTGTTCATTGCCCAATTCCGGCGCGCCCCTGACCCCTCTTCCTTCTTGCCATATAACTGGCGCGCTATACTATTCATCACCCTATTCCGGCGCGCACATGGCCCCTCTTCCTTCTTGCCATATAACCGGCGCGCCCCTCTTAACACACCTAATCCGGCGTGCCCCCCCTTAACATCTTTAACCGGTGCGCCCCTCTCAACACACTTAAACAGGCGCGCCCATCCCTTGGCTTCTCC
The DNA here is from genome assembly GCA_022559845.1 of Amorphophallus konjac. Taxonomy (NCBI): domain Eukaryota; kingdom Viridiplantae; phylum Streptophyta; class Magnoliopsida; order Alismatales; family Araceae; genus Amorphophallus; species Amorphophallus konjac. The sequence continues at coordinate 22,523,819 of CM040126.1, read as the reverse complement.
CTTAACCGGCGTGCCTAAAGAGAAAAAATGATTAATCAAATGAGAGGAAAGACTTAAAGCTAATGAATAAAACTAATAAAAAAAGTTTCCCCCTTCCACAATCAAATTTTTGTTTCAGGGGCGCTGCCCCTGGAAACCCCCGGAAACCCCCGAAAACCTCGAAAACCCCCGGGGTGGGGTATATATTTTCTCCCTTGACCCCCGCGACCTGACCGCGTAGGTTGATCCGCGTGCGAGGGTGCACGTTGGCGAGTTCGGGCTTCACACTTAACAATTCACACCCCCGGACTGGGTGCAAAGAGAAAATCAATGATGCCTTGTGGTATCGGACGTGGACCTCAGAACCTCCGACATGGTCATGATCCGAACACATCTCGGGCCAATAGTTCGTTAACTCGACCCGCTTCTCCCGGGATCTAATCCCGCAACCCCACAATAAACTTGTCGTGTCTACGGCAGACATTTGCATGGTTTTATCATCATCTTCGATGCTTCAAACGTGGACTCGCGTCCGAACAATGAATGGTCCGACCGTGACCGACATGCACGTATACCTTGGAACCTTCGTTTCCCAAGACTGTGCGTGAAGAGAAAAGTAATGACGCCCCGTGGCATCAGACGTGGTGATGGGGACATCGCTTACCCCTTCACATGGTCCTGCTGCTCGCCATTTTGTTCGCCATCATTTTCTGAGTATAGCCATGTAGTTTTCTCATTTTTTTCTTGAGTCTTATCTATGTAATTTTCTCTTTATTGAGTCAAGTACCTAAGTAGGTAATGTCATCTACCTAAGTCCAAGGTCGCATTAAGTGGTTTAATAGGATAGTGGGTTAGTAGGCCTTAAGGGGCCACTTCTTTGGGCCTGGCCCATGGGCGCCCCATTCCCCACCCCTTGGTCTTCTGTCATTAATCCATTTTCCAGGGACTTCTATGTAATTGGGGTTTCCCTATAAATAGGGCCCCAAGCCACCATTTTGGGGTAATTGATGAATGAATGAAAATTGAACCCACTTGAATCCCCTTGAGTCTTCTCTCTCCCTCTCTAATTCTCTCTCCCTATCTCCTTGGGGCGAACCCCCTCTCTCTCCTCCCCCCCTCTCTCTCTAGTTTGAAATTCCCCTCTCTCCTCACCCCTTGCCACCTCACTTGCCACCTAGGCAAGCCCCTTCAACTCCCAAGGCCCCATTACTTCTCTCCATTAACTATTCCACCTCCCCAAGCACCCTTCCACCTTCCCAAGGCATCCCTCCCCCTTCCCCAAGCAACCATCCACCTCCCTAGAAGACTCTTTCTCTCCCCAATACAGCCCATCATCTCCAGGTCGACCAAACCACCCCCCCTCCTCCCAAGTTCGCCCCTGGCCACCCCATTCCTCTCCCCCCCCCCTTGGTGCCTAGGCCGCACCCTCCACCCCTCCTCAACCCCTAGCTGTGTCCACCCCATCACCCACCTCTCCCCCTGCTGTCTTCGCCCCTCCCTCCTCTCATCATCTTCTTCCCCACAACACAAGACCCCCCCTTCACCCTACAGTCACCCTTATACCATATTCCACCCACCAAAGAAGCCATTTCCCCTTCATAGAAACTCCAGCTTTGTGTGCAGGCCGACCTGCAGATTAGCATTCTGTTGCAGCGACATCCACGACTGTATCCTGGTGCTGCTGGTGGCGTGGCCTATCTTTCTGGAAAGGCCTCCCTGTGCTCTTCACAGGCGAGGTGGAATCACTCCATTCCGGGTTCGTGGCCGTCCGTGAGGGCTGTTCTACCCCGACTGCGCTAGACGCCACCTGCAGAGAGCCTGAGCCCGATTGAAAGCTACTTCACGACCAACGGCGATGGAATCAAGCTGAGGTTTCTTCTTCAAATCTCTTCCTCCATCTGTCCACGACCAGAAGCAAGAAGCGGAGTTTAATTCGGCATCCGGGAGCCAGAGTTGCGAAGTTTTCCCCTCAGTCGCGCGGGTCTGCCTCCTGCAGTTTGCAGCGACCAGTGGCCACTCATCAGGGCACACAGACCGCTCTCGGCCTTGGATTTCATCTCCATCGACTCCGGCTGAAAGCTACCTCGACCACGGAGACGACGCCACTGGTTTTGTGCCATTTGGAGTCCGGGATCGCCCGTGACAGCATCTGCAACCGGCTGCTACAGAACCAGGAACCACGCGGTGCCGCCCCTGCAGAGAATCAGAACCAGCAAGAGCGAAGTGCCACGATCAACCACTGCTGAACCAGGCCAGGGTGTCTTCATCAAAGTTCTGCTCCTCCCGGCCCTCTTTCAGGATCAGAAGGCGGAACGGCATTCGGACACAGGGAGACAGAGATACGAATTTTCTCCCTCAGTCTCGCGGGTCTGTCACCTGCAGTCTGCAGCGACCAGGGCCCACTCTCCTGGGCACACCGTCCACTCTCAGCATCGGATTGCAGCTCCGTCGACTCCTTCTGAGAGCCACCTCGACCACGGACTCTCCAGAGCTGATCCCGCCACATTTGAGTTCCGGGAGTGATCGTGGCAGCCAGTTCTTCAAGCCCCTGCTCCTGGAACCTGTTCAGACCAGAACACTTCGGTCCTGTTGCAGAGCTCCTACCGGCCAGCGACGACCACCAGAAGCCCGGCCAGAATTTACAGACCTCCAGGAGCCAATCACCATCAATTTGGCACCAGTCCCACGCCATTCTGAGGTCGTCAGCGAGCTCGGGAACTTCCACAGCACAGACGGGTCAGCAGATCGGGCAGCAAGCAGAACTCGGGAAGATCATTTCAGTTCTTTCCATAGTTTCCTCGCCCCTTTGCCTGGCCGGCTTACCGCCCCACCCTACGTGGTTTTAGTGTTTGCTGTAATTAATCAATTCCCACTCCCGAGATCACCCTCCTGCGCGAGGTGTAGTAATTGTACTCTTGACAGGTTTTTGAAGCTACACCGGCGCAGTGTGCGGGGACCACACTTCCCCGCTCGCCCTCGTCTCCGCCCGGGTTCGGCGTCTTCACGTCGATCAGGTGAGCTCTTGGCCACTCTTCTTTGCTGGTTATTACCATTGCTTGCTTAGTATTGCTTTTAGTTATCCATCGGAGGTGAGAGGAGCGCCCGATCCTCAATTCAACCAATTATAGTGTTCGCCGCGGAGTGAGTTGAGAGAGTTCCATCACATCCCACGCCCTCGGCGTGCCGGCTACCCGTGAAATCGGACATCCCTGGCCCATTGGGATCTATCCCTATCCGGCCGACCCTTGGAACCGCGAGGTCCAAACTCGGACCCTAACCCCCATCGTCGGTCCTCCTACGGATCCGAGCGTGCTTCCGCGAGCGAAACCGCCTGTGTGACGTTGCCGACTCATAGTGCTGCTTGCTATCCTAGGTCCAAGGGAGTCGCGTCACATCAAATTAGTATCATTATCCTCCGCTGCATATTGTGTCACATCACGTGGTCCTCGGAAACCCCGATATGGCCATAGTCCGCAACCACCTCGGGCCAATAGATCATCATCTTGACCCATCTTCATCGGGATCCGATCCCGCAATCCCATGAAACTTGCCATACCTACGGCAGACATCCGTGCGTCTTTCTCGTTGTCTTCGATGCTTCGAATACGGACTCTCGTCTGAATACTGGGTGGTCCGTTAGTGACCGACATATATATCGGGATCTAGCCCCGCACTTGCACTAAACTTGTCGTACTCACGGCAGACATTTACACGGATTCGCTCCCGTCACCGTCTTATTTTCTATACGGACCTTTGTTCGAACATAAAATGGTCCGTGTATGACCAACAAAATCTGAATGGAACGAGACGGCTCTCGTCTTCCCCGAACTCTACGTGCGGGAATATCAATAAGACCTTCGTGAGTCACATTTGGACCTCGGGTTCGCCCCAACCATGGTCATCGCCTGACCCACATCCTAGGCCTATAGTCGGCTATCTCTGTACAAATCTTTGTTTCGGAATCTAGTCCCGGGACACTTTCCCGCTGCCCTTCGGCACCGAAAATATTAATGATGCCCACGCGAGCCTGACTTCGACTGCGGGGGGCCCACCGCAGTATGGTCATAGCTTGGTCTTGCACCGGGCGAACAAACTTATCAGTTTTCGACCGCTCTAACCGGGATTCAACCGAATGCCTCCTATCCCTTTGAACAATAAACTTGCCATACCCCGGCATACATATGCTCCAATTTTCCCCGTGATGATCACGATTCTCTAAAGCCGGACGCTCGTCCGAATATCAAAATGGTCCCTTGAGTGACCGACATATTTCGAATGCTTGTTTCCCTAGACATAGGGCTTTCCGACTGATTCGAGACCGCTATCGGCTCGTTTCTCTCGATATAGTTTCCTGGCCATGAGGCCCCTTTTCCTGGCGATTAATCAAGGGTGTTCCCCTCTCCGAGGGGATGTAAATGACGCCGTGACCTTTATGGCGCGGCGGGTCTCAGTCCCGACACGAACCACATAATTGTCTGATTAATCAGATCGAGCGCACAATAAATCGTCACTTTGTGACTGGCACGCCCACGCACTTAATAAACGCCAATAAACAAATAAACAACGAACTTAATAAAAAGTGCGTCCACACCCCTTCATCGGCCTTCGGGTCGACAGCTATATAATCATCGGCTCCTAGCCGATAGCTACCTCATCATCGGCTCTTAGCCGACAGCTACCTCATCATCGGCTCCTAGCCGACAGCTACCTCGTCATCGGCTCCTAGCTGACAGCTACCTCGTCATCGGCTCCTAGCCGACAGCTACCTCATCATCGGCTCCAAGCTGACAGCTACCTCGTCATTGGCTCCTAGCCGACAACTACCTCGTCATCGGCTCCTAGCCGACAACTACCTCGTCATCGGCTCCTAGCCGACAGCTACCTCATCATCGGCTCCTAGCCGACAGCTACCTCATCATCAGCTCCTAGCCGATAGCTACCTCAGCATCGGCTCCTAGCCGACAGCTACCTCATCATTGGCACCCCAGCCGACAGCTTCCCCGTTAAAAAAAAAATATAGACATCTCACTTTGGTTCGGATCCTTCCCCGGCCAGAGAACAAAAGAATAAACCTTCAATTTTGGTCCAGATCCCTCCCTGGCCAGAGAACAAAAGAGACCCTTCTCTTCGACTCTCACGTCCCGCTACCTAACGCCCCCTCGGCTCAGCCATTTCGGCCGAGGCCTACTGTCGGGATTAATCCATCTGTCCCACCGCGCTTCCCGGTTCTGGCTCCTGCAGCCCGCTTCCCAGCATCTCTTAGCCCTTATGGCCCACTCCCCTAATGTCCCTTGGGTTCTATAGCCCGCTTCCCTAATACCCTTTCAGCCGTTCGTGGTCTGCTTCCCTAATACCTTTACTACCACTACACTTATACGTAATAACAATATTTTCTTATGCAAAAAAAAAACAACAAAACAAACACAAAATAAAAAAAAAGTAAAAAAAAAGAGAATGCATGATTGCCCTGCTTGCGTGGTTGCTTAATATAGAATAATACACCTCCTTGGAATTTTCTAGGACCGTGTTTCCTTGCTAAATAATATCACCCCGGTTCTGGATGCACGGTCGTCACGGCGCACGCTCAAAGGGAACCCGATTATGGCGGGTGCACACGTCAAGGGGAAGAGTCATGGCTGAATCGCTAAGCCCAACTCATAAAATAAACTTGAGGCAACGCTCCCACACTTAGCACTTAATGTGTTCAATAGCCTTCGACTATAGGGATTGCCCGAATTTCTTCTTAGCACTCTACGAAAACTTGAATTCCTACACTCGCGTGAAAGAAAATTGTGAGGAAAAAGCTACCTGCCCCCACTGTAAAGGAAAAAAAAAAGAAAAAAAAGGAAGAGAGAAAAAAAAAGAGAAGAAGAAAAGAGAGAGACACGTGAATCCGAGTAGCCGGGAATCCCCATTGAGACACATGAGGAGACTCGCGCGAAATGGTGAAGCGAATTATAATAAGGACGAATCCTAGTAGCCGGGAATCCCCATTGAGACACATGAGGAGACTCACGCCAAACGGTGGAATCCGTAATAAAATCACAATAAGGACGAATCTTAGTAGCCGGGAATCCCCATTGAGACACGTGAGGAGACTCGCGCCGAATGGTGAAATCCGCTACCAAAATAAACAGATGGGGGCTGTGTAAAGCTACCAAAAGTCGAAAGCCTGGAACTAATGTGTAGGCGTTAGAGTGATCCTCAAGTGTCACCAGGAAAACCTGCATATCCCTATGGTTAGGGCCCTTTGTTCACACATTTGCACCGCCACGCCACAAAGAATTACCTCGGGTGAAATGCGTGAATTTAGGCTATGCATGCAAGACATGCGATATCCTCTTGACGGGTGCACCACCCCTCAATTGTGCCTCGCGGCCCGCACCGCATCTACGAATTACGGGCGATGTCCCTATCCTATCCCCTATAGGGGGAGCTGCCTTACTTATATTTATGTTATGCCTGCTAATGAATGCTTGCATGCTTGAATAAAAGGAAATATAATAATAAATAATAATAAATAATAAAAATGTGTGTCTACAATAAACTTAATTTCGGCCATCAAAGCCTACGTTCCCAGCTACGGCTCTTAGAGCCCAACCTTAGCCCCCATGGCGTACCTCTTGCCCTCGCTTCTCGTTAATCCCCAACTCTGGCTCTTGAAGCCCGCTTCCAGCCTTGGCTATTCTGGCCTCCCTTATCGGCCCTTGAGCCGACAGCTATTCAATCATCGGCCCCTGAGCCGACAGCTATTCACTTATCGGCCCCTGAGCCGACAACTTTTTAATCATCGGCCTTCGGGTCGATAGCTTTTCAATTATTGGCTCCCATGTCAACAGCTTTCAATTATCGGTCGCTGTGCCAACGGCTCTTATATCATTGGCATCCACGCCAGCAGCCACCCGGAGTTCTTCAAAAAAAAAAGAGAGAGAAAAAAAAACAACAAAAAGAGAGAAAAAAAGGGGGATAACAAAAAAAGAGAAGAGAAGAAAAAGAAGAGAATAAGAGAAAAGAGAGAAGAAAAGAAAGAAAAGAGAAGAAGAGATCAACAAACCATGTCAGCTCCCGGCACCCTGTCGGCACTGGCGAAGAGACCAAGAGATCAATAAACCATGTCAGCTCCCGGCACCCTGTCGGCACTGACGAAGAGATAAAGAGATAACCATGCCATGTCAGCGCCCGGCACACTGTCGGCACTGACGAAGAGACGAAGAGATCAACAAACCCTGTCAGCTCCCGACGCCCCGTCGGCACTGATGAAGAGAAGAAAAGACCAACATACTGCTTCAGTTCCCCGGCACCCCCTCGGCACTGATGAAGAGACTAATATGCTGCTTCAGTTCCCGGCACCCCGTCGGCACTGATGAAGAGACCAACATACTGCTTCAGTTCCCGGCACCCCGTCGGCACTGATGAAGAGACCAACATACTGCTTCAGTTCCCGGCACCCCGTTGGCACTGATGAAGAGACCAACACACTGCTTCAGTTCCCGACACCCCGTCGGCACTGATGAAGAGACCAACATACTGCTTCAGTTCCCGGCACCCCATCGGCACTGATGAAGAGAGGAAGAGACCAACAAAGCATGTCAGTTCCCGACACCCCGTCGGCACTGACGAAGAGACAAAGAGACCAACAAAGTATGTCAGTTCCCGACACCCCGTCGACACTGACGAAGAGACAAAGAGACCAACAAACCATGTCAGTTCCCGACACCCCATCGGCACTGACGAAGAGACAAAGAGACTAACAAGCCATGTCAGCTCCCGGCACCCGTCGGCACTGATGAAGAGACAAAGAAGCCAACAAACCATGTCAACGCCCGACACCCCGTCAGCACTGACGAAGAAAAGAAGAGACAAACAAGTCACGTCGGCTCCCGACACCCCAGCGGCACCGACGAAGAGAAAAAGAGACCAGTACACCCGCGGGCACCGCCTGGCTCATCCTTCACCTGCGCTACCCGTGGGTGGGGGGCATTTGTGGACACCAAAAAATTGCACGCCCAAATATCCTGCTCGGCCTCTCATCAACAACAGCGCCGAGTGAAGAAGCCCCGGAGAGACTGGTCGTCCGAACTCCTGTGGATGCACTAAAATTCGCTGGGGAATCTGTTCGTTTGTTGATCGGGGTTAATTCGTTTATTTAGTGCGAGGGCGTGCCAGTCACAAAGTGACGATTTATTCGGGCTCCGAAGAGCCCATGGTGCGCTCGATCTGACGTCGTCAGACGATTGTGTGGTTCGTGTCGGGACCAGATCCCGTCATGCCGTAAAGGTCACGACATCATTTATATCCCCCATACGAGGGAATACCCTTGATTAATTGCTGAAATTAGGGGCCCTGCGGCCAAAATAAATAATACTAACTGCGCGAGAAGGGGACAGGAATAAATCACACTAAAGTCCATATCAGGATATGAGCGATTGGCCATGTCGGTCACTCGCGGACCTTCTCATATTCGGACTCGGGTCTGTGATAGAAACGCGACGGAAATGGAGGTGGACCCGTTCAGATGTCTGCCGAACGCACGGTAATTTTAATGATAGCTCGGAAGGGATCTGGGGCGAGAAGCGAATCCGGTCTGATTGGAATGTCAGCCTGAGACTAGGTCGGGGCCTGGCCATGTCAGGATGATTCCCAAGACTCGGGCCCGGCCTGAGAGGGCGGCACTATTGTTCCTTCTGCATCGAGTCACGGAGAGAGGGGACTGCAATGTAGAATTATTAATACCTTATCTTGTTTTATCATTATTGTTCCTATTACTTCGTTGCTTATTCCTCTTTCCGTATCTGTTCCGGGTGATTTCCCTCATCTTGCTTACTGTCATTATTACTCCCTTCTTTATTATTATTGTCACTTATTTCATTCATTTATTTTTTTTTATACGGATCTGTTCAGGTTTATTTATTCCTCATGATTTTTATTGGCTTGTTAGTTCTGCCGCTAGATGCCTATATGTACATATATATGTGTATTCATGTATTATATATATATATATATATTATTATTATTTCTTTTTGGGGAGAGTTGACCCTTGGTGGGTTGAAAGATGGGCTAAAAAAAGGGGTGTACCGCTGGAGGAAGATGGGCAGAAGCGTGTGCCGGCGAAGGGCTGGGGATGGGTGCCGCTGAAGGGCCAAAGGTGGTGTACCGGCGAAGGAGGGCGGAGGTGTGCCGGCGAAGGGTTGGAGCTGTGTGCCGCTGAAGGGCTTAAGGAGGGTGTACCGGTGGAGGCCTCAAGGCAGTGTACCGCTGGGGGGGAGGCCTGAAGAGTGTATCGGCGAAGAAAGGGAGATAACATAAAGTCTGTACATTCATCCGCCCCAAAGTTTGTACATTATCTATTCAACCAGCATATCAAGTCTATACATCATTCAGCTCAAAGTATGTACGTTGCCTATTGACTGCAGCTCACAGTCTATACATTGGATGCTCAAAGTCTGTACATTGGCCAATTCAAAGTCTATACATTGCCCTTTGGCTGTAGTTCAAAGTCTATACACTGTCCCTTGGCTGCAGTTCAAAGCCTGCACATTGGGCAACTCAAAGTCTATACATCGTTCATCGGCTGCAGCTCAGAGTCTATACATTGCAGCTCAGAGTCCGTACATCGGCCAGCCCAAAGTCTGTACATCGGCCGGGCCAGAGTCTGTACATCCTTCAGCTCAAAGTCTGTACGTGGCAGCATGAGGTCTATACGTTGCAACATGAAGTCTGTACATTGGCCACAAGGTCTATACACTGCGGCATAAAGTCTGTACATTGCAGCATGAAGTCTGCACTTCCTAACATGAAGTATGTACATCGCCCATCCTAAAGTCTGTATGCTGCAGCACAAAGTCTGTACGTCACAGCATGAAGTCTATACATTGGCTGTCCCAAAGTCTGTACGCTGCAGCACAAAGTCTGTACGTTGCAGCATGAAGTCTGTACATTGGTCAACCCAAAGTCTGTACACTGCAACACAAAGTCTGTACGTTGTCCCTTGGCTGCAGCTCGAAGTCTATACATTGCTTGTTGCTGTGTTTGTGCGTCAATCTGCCAAGTCTATACATTGGGTTCCACTGAGATGGTGGATGAGGGTGTACCGGCGAAGAGGGAGAGGCCATGGGAAGGAGTGTGCCGCTGAAAGGGCCAGGAGGTTGTGTCGTTGAAGGGGCATTAGAGTGTGCCGCTGAAGATGGGCAGTGTGTACCGCTGAAGGCTCTCTGGAGTGTGTCGTTGGAGGTTGGGAAGGGCGTACCGCTGAAGGCGGTTTGGGGTTGGAAATGTTAAGGGGCATGATGAGGGTGTACCGCTGGGGGGTGATGAGGGTGTACCGCTGGCGCTGGGGGTTAGGAGGGGTGTACCGGCGAAGGATAAAAAACGGAGGGTAACGATGAAGGTTGGAACAAGGGTGGAGGTGAAGGCCCGCTCTTCTGTTATTTATTTTTAGGCTTTTCTTTTCTTCTTTCATTAATTTTCATTTAGTCTTATGTAAATTTCCTCTCTTTCCTTGTTTTGTTATGTTCGGCTTCTTCTCACAGATCGGGTGTTCAGTCTACCGTGTCGTTGATCAGTTCAGTTCTTCTCGTGCTACCGGAAGGGCCTTGATTAGTTGGAAAGTCCTATCATTAATCGTTCATGCGTTTGTTGCTTCCTTGTGCCTTTTTAACAAATTTATTATTTTCTGACAAAAATTCGGCAGCATCTCCCCTTGACCCGGGCGTAAGGGAGATAAAGGGAACGCACCCACACGGAGTGGCGGAACCCGACAACTGGAGGTGGGCGCCCGGAGGTGGCAACACCTTTATAGAACCTCAGGAAAACACGAAGAAAATGATGAACGGGAGGCTTCTAATACTGGACAGGGTGGACGGGGGATTGGCCAAGGCGTACCGGTCAAGGACGAGCATAGGGTGTGCCGGGCTAGGAAGGCTAAGGGCGTACCGCTGAGGCACAAAAAGGGGGAGGTGTACTACTGAGGGCTACTATGGGGTGTGCCGGCGAAGACTGCTAAGGCCGTACCTGGGAGGAAGTCTCAGGATGGGCTACTAAGGAGGAGGGTTAAGGGCCAAGAGTGGGCCACTGGTGACTGGGCGTTCCGGAAGAGGAGGAGGGTTTCTCCCCCGCCGAGCAAATAGGCACAACTGACGGCCTTAGAAGAGGGCAAAGAACCCATGAGGCCAAGGATCATATAGGAGGAATCACGTCCCTACGGGGACCCCAAAAGCATCGGAGAAATAGAGAAATGGAGGAAAAACGAACAACGCATCATACACCATGAAAACTGGCGTAAACCAAGAGAAATAACAGAGAAACCCAAGGAGGGTGATTTTCATTCATGGGGAGCAAGGGACCGTGGCCATCCATATACATTGCCGAGCACGCTCGAGTCAAGGCTACGGGCAAGGAAGAAAACCAAAATACAAGATGAAAGGATGAAGAAAACAAGGAAAACCACGGAAGGGAAAGTGTTGGGGATTGAAGCAGGGACGAGCGTCCACTACTCGTTCCCCCGCACCTCCCCCTATTACATTCAGCCCTCCTTCTCTCTTACTCTCTCTTCTGCCCGGTGGCCGTCGGAGGAGACTCACGCCGGAGCCCTTCTTCTTCTCCCTTCTCTTCTCTTCCTCTCTTGCGTATGTCTCTCCCTCTGTCTGTGTGTGTGTTCCTCTCCAGCCTTTTCTTCCTCCTCTTTTTTTTTTGGAATGGGAGTCCCTTTATACTCCCAGCAGCGGGAGACTTCGAGCACGGCCGTCGGAGGCGGGAAGTGGCTCGTGATGATGGGGTTTGACTCCCCCTGTCCTGGCTGCCAGGGGAGTAGCCCGCGTGGCCCAACTGTTGGCTGACACCTCAGGGAGCTCACTACGCGCCAAGGACGCGTAGGGCATGGGCACCATGTCGTTTAGCCGTTGAAAAGGCTTAACGCTGTGCCGCTGGTAGGCTGAATAAGTGTGCCGTAGGAGGGCCAAAAGGGCGTGCCGCGGGAACACCCAACGGGCGTGCCGCTGAAGGCCCAACAGAGTGTGCCGCTGAGTGCCCAACGGGGCGTGCCGCTGAGGGCCATGGGGAGTGTGCCGCTGATTGGGCATGCCGCTGAGGGCCCTGGGGGCTGTGCCGCTGAAGGCTCTGGGGGGGTGCCGCTGAAGCCCATTGGGGCGTGCCGCTGAAGGCCCTGGGGGCTGTGCCGCTGAAGCCCATTGGGGCCTGCCGCTGAAGGCCCTGGGGGCGTGCCGCTGAAGGGCTAAAAGGGCAATGTTGAGCCCGTTGTGAGCACGAGTTGTTCCCCGTTTGATTTTCTTCGAGGCCCATGGATTGTGGGGCTCTTTGTGATTGATTTCTCTTCATTGTCGTGACTCCTGGGGGCGGCTTCATGGCAGTATGCGCATTCGGGGCATCCGAATGGCCAGTCTCTCCCGGGCTGCATCTCTCGACTTCGTTGTTGATGCCGAGTCGAACAGGATATCCGGGTGCACAATTTTTGGTGTCCACAAATGCACCCACGGGTAGCGCAGGTGAAGGATGAGCCGAGCGGTGCCCGTGGGTGTACTGGCCCCTTCTTCCCTTTGCTGGTGCCGACAAAGTGTCGGGAGCTGGCCTGGTTTGTTGATCTCTTTGTCTCTTCGTCAATGCCGACCGGGCGTCAGAAACTGACCCGATGTGTTGATCTCTTGGTCTCTTCGTCAGTACCGACAGGGTGTCGGGAACTGACCTGGCTTGTTGATCTCTTGGTCTCTTCGTCAGCGCCGACAGGGTGCAGGGAGCTGACCTGGTTTGTTGATCTCTTGGCCTCTTCGTCAGTGCCGACAGGGTGTTGGGAACTGACCTGGTTTGTTGATCTCTTTGATCTCTTCGTCAGTGCCGACCGGGTGTCGGGGACCGACATGGTTTGTTGATCTCTTTATCTTTTCATCAGTGCCGACGGGGTGTCGGGAGCTGACCTGGCTTGTTGCCTCTTGGTCTCTTCGTCAGTGCCGACGGGGTGCCGTGAGCTGACCTGGTTTGTTGATCTCTTGGTCTCTTCGTCAATGCCGACAGGGTGTCGGGAACTGACCTGGTTTGTTGATCTCTTGGTCTCTTCGTCAGCGCCGACAGGGTGTCGGGAGCTGACCTGGTGTTGACACCTTGAAAATGAACAAGGGTGAAAGCACAATTGAAAAGAGGATCAGACCAACAGTGAAAGACCAATGATGAAGCCCGTCAACCATTTACCCGGCTGAAGTCTTTGTCGGCCAAGCTGATGCCCGGTGCCGATATCATTCAGACGGCAACACTGATAAAGCAGCAGTCACTCGACTGATGGGACCTCCTAGCACACTTTAATGAGAGCTGTACTACTGCCTCATCCAAGAATCCACAGATGACATGTCAGGGTAAGTCAGATGTCGGCTTATTGACAGATGTGATATGAGATAAAGATGAAGCCGGTACTGGCAGATGAAGATTGTAAAGGCTTTTGCAAAGTCAGATCAATGAAGAAGAATCGTCTCCACAGATTATACGCCCGGCTGAGGTCTTCCCAGACTAAGGCTGATGTCCGATCTCGTCACCATTCAGGTGACGATATCGATAAAATGATACCCGGTTTTGTCATCATTCAGATGGCAATACTGATGAAACCCCTGTCTACGGACTGATGAAAACATATCAATGATATCAATGGAAGCTGTGTCACCAATGGAGGGCCCTTTTGGGTGATGATGCAAGTGGGCCTGTGAAAGTGGCTAAAGACCCAAGTGGGCCTGTGTGAAGGTGGCGCCGAGAGGTTGAATGCCTGCGCGCCGGGAAGCCCCAGCTGAGGCGCGCCGTGATGAGGCCTGCCGAGAAGGGGGGGAGACAGATATAAAACCCCTTCCCTTCGATAAAAAAAGGGGAGAGATCGAGAGGATAGCCAGAAACCAAAGGAAAAAGAGAGCCCCAAGAAAAGTGACTCGAAGAAGCGAAGAGATATCTGAGAAGAAAGGAGGAAGAAGAAGCTCCAGGTGGGCTGCTCCGGGGAGGGAGAGGAGTCAATGCTCCGCCCTCCCCCATACTTTCTTTTCTTTTCTTTGATGTAATCTAGCGAGTCTTTTCTCGATTTATCAAATGTAGCCGGAGAGTTCCGGTCTTGATTTCCACCTCTCTGCTTTGCATTTCTCTTTTACGATCTGTGTAAGTCTTCGATACAACGCAATGAAGTATCAACATGGCCCATTTGGGCATCGATTGATTGAGATATCTGCTCTCCGTCTCTCTCCATGTACATAGTTCTCGGCTGAAAAGTCCAGTAGCCTAGACTCTTCGAGTTTCAGAGCCGATTGAATGAATCTGTTCTTCGAGGAGGGATGAAGATAGGACCCCTACCCCTATCTAATGGGTTATTGGGTTCCACTTTCTTCTCCCCTCCTGTCTCAATGGCAGATCCTCCGCATATAGTCCGAGTTTTCTCTTGAGCCCTTGTGCTGTTCAGGAACCAGAGACATCAATCTCTTGGTTCCCTGAACTGCTGGCTGTACAAAGATATGTCTGCTCTGCAGGTTAATGCCATCCCGCGAGATTCTAACAAGCGATGACCTCAGTCTCTCGACCCTCCATTCTAACCCTTGAATGATTAGGGTCTGGAGTTTCGGCGCTAAGAGTTCCTCCGTCGCCGTTTTTTCGATGCAGTTGGGCTCGTCTAGGGGATCAGAGACAGTCATCTCTTGATCCCCCAGACGGCCTGCAACAAACAGATGAAACCCTTCACAGGATATAGACGATGGTCTCTTTTCCCCTACTGATTCGGCCTTCCAATTCCCTTGGCATCCTTCAAACAGAGCTATCCACGAAACCCCCTCCTGCACTCCACATTCGGTCTCGATCCGAGCCAGAAAACTCAGAAAATTCCCGAACAGAGTACCGTAATCAAGCCCTGAAACCCTTAACCCTTTCACCTTCCCGGCGTGCTAATTTCCACGCCGAGAGCTACGCCGCCGAGAGGCCTCCCTCTTCCTTCCCCTTCAGCAAAACGACAAACCCCCCGGTTAAACCCCTGTTCCTTCACAGCCTTCCCGGCCTGTGGCCTCCCGGCGCCGGGTTCCCGGCGCGGCGAGGAGCGCGCCGAGAAGCCTCACGCCGGGAGCTTCCCCCCCTTTTTTTTGCCATTAAAGCCATGCCGAGAGCTCTCCCTTTGGCCAATAGAAACCCACGCCGAGACCCTCCTTCTTTGGCCAATGAAACCTAGTCCGAGGCCCTCCTCTGCACTGTCATCCTTCAATCCTTTAGTCTCCCTACACACCTGTCTAGGGGATGTTCGGAGACCATCATATGTGCCCTGAGAAGATACAGTAATGGGGAAGACCTCCCCTACAGCCCTCATTTCCGATCCGGATTTCACTGCTACCTTACGAACTCAAAGAGCCATGTTATTATATGCGTTCTGATGGGTTCCAAGGGAATATTAACCAATGAGATAGACGCAAGTAACATCCCCGGGCCCGGTGCCCTTCTTATCTGGTCGTCATCCCGGCATCCCGTGGATGATGACCTATTCTCTCTTGGCATAATCCAAGTTGAGGGGACATGCTGCCGAAATTCATACATACCCTACCGGGTAAATGTGATATTCTCTCCCAGCCCCGCCGGCCCACGGAGTTATGTCCTTGCACGCTCTCCGATGGTCCCTCGAAGGGGGATATAGATGCGGCACCGCACCCACATGGGACGTGCCATGTCGCGCCGGTCCCTATTCGGACTCCGGGTCTATTATACCCGATCTTTTACGGATCCTACCCTGCCGCTGCATGGGTGGTTTCCTATTCCCACTTGGCATAGTCCAAGATGGCGGGGATATGCCGTCGGATTTGTCCCGTACTTAATAACCCCCTGCTTTGTCTAGTCCATTTAGCATTCTGCAAATAAATCAACCCCGTCTCTTCTGAGCCTTATCTTCACCGCTGCTTTCCTCCTATTTTGGCGTTTAATCAAGGGTTGTCCTTCCTTGGAAGGGCGTAATTAACGTCATAGCCTTTATGGTATGACGGACTTCTGGTCCCGACTCGGACTTCACAATCGACTGACCAAGTCAGATCGAGCGCACAATAAAATCGTCACACACGTGACTGGCACGCCTAATAAATCAATAAATCAAAAATCCAAATAATAAAAAATAAAAAATATAAATAAATAATACAACGAAATAAGATAAGATCCACGTTCCACAAGCTGGCACGCCCGGTGGGACCTAGTCTCCCTTCATCTCTACGCCAAAATAGGAGGCCCAGCGGGCCCCCCTCAAATTTCTGATCCTGTGCGCTTTCCTTATTTTCAGGAAGATGACTACTGGACTTATGTCTGTACGCTTCGGCCAACAACCGATCGATATGCATGTGCGAGAGGGTTACCTGGCGGTACCCCTGTCATTCGGAGCAATGCCCCCTGCTGTCGGGCTGCCCAACTGTCTGGGCCTCGTCTTCACCGACCTTCTGCAGGTCAACAACGACGAGCAAGGCACCGCTGCAGGTGCCCCTATGAAGACTACTGGTAAGAAGGCTGGCTTACCGGAGAAGACGACCTCGACGGCCGTCGCCTGCTATGTACACCAAGTTCAAAGGAGGGACACGGTTCCCGCTGCTGCCCAGAGGGGAAAGAGAAATAACCGGAGAAGCCGGTATGCTGCTGCTGAGCGTCGTCTTTCCAATTCTGGGAAGACAATGATGATGGGAGATGTTAGGGTGAACCTCAACGGTCGCCCCAGAGAAGTCCGGCCGGACAGGATTGTCCCGACTGTCCAGACCGACAACAGGTTCCGCGTCCTGGCCGCTAGGAGGGCCAACTGGGAAGCTAATGAAAGGAAGCCGCTGGCGCCCAAGCCAGCAAAATATAAACAGGTCTGGCGACCAAAGAAGATTCAGAGCTGGGCCCCAGCTCGATATGAGAAGAAGGCTACTGAGGATGCTGTTACCCGCTTCAGGGCAGGAAGCAGAAGAGAAGAAAGAAACTACAGAAGAGATGATGTTGCTGCTTACCCCAAGGCTCGGGGGAGGAGAGATGAAAAAAATGATGAAGGAAGGAATCTGACTACTACTCGCCCCGTGATGAAGGGCAAAAGATATCAAAAGAATGAAGACCTTACTATCACCCATCCCAGGGCCAAAGGCAAAAGATGGCAAAGGAAGAACTATGATGACACTGCCAACTGCTGCCAAGATGGCGATATGGGAATGAGCAAACCAGTCACGGTTGCCATTCCAAGAAGACCAAGAGCCTGTGCCAGACAGGCTGACATATTCAAATATTCCAAAGCCGAGCATTTGAATGCTCAGATGACAAGACTGGCTCATCAGCAGAAAAGTCAGGAAAGATTGATACTCCGACCAGAGCCGCGAAGGCACGATCCAGAGGAGATGAAACAAGTGGTCCAAGACTACTTCCATTACCTGGGGAACTCTGCCCTCGGTCAGCAAAGATTATCCCGTGCTCTGGGCACCGTGGATGAAGAAGAAGGAGAAGCCCTTCAAGAAGTGATGCTCGGAGTCTCCTCCTCCGATTCAAATGATTATGAAGAAGGCCGCAAGGCCGGATATGATAAAGAAGACCTGTATAGGGAAGAAGCTGAAGAAAGAGTATCGGTCTTCGACCGACTCAAATACCCTGACCAGGCAAAAAGAAAAGTTTGCAGGCAGAAGGGAAGAATGCAAATCTTCGCCTGTAACATGGCTGGAATCGCCAGGGGGCAGAATATGCTACCAACTCAGCCAGATGAACTGCTCAGGCTGGCTACCAGACCAGGCCCCGTCACAAGAAGAGGTCAGGCTGCAAAAGATAAGATGAAGAATGATGAGGAAACCCGCAAGATCACCACCATGACAGTCAATGTGGTGACAACAGAAGAAGAAGACAATCCCTTCGTTGATGATGCTGAAGGGACTTCAGAAGATATACAGATCCCATCGACTCTGGATCCCATGATCCAGATGATGTTTAGAAGATATCAACAGGAGATCAGTGCTCTCAGAAGACAGCTAAATGAGAGGCATGAAGCCACACCGATCTCCAAGCAAGCCGAACCTGTGGGGCAGACTTCCAGCTCAGCAGAAATGGCTGTCCCAACTAATCCCCTTCCAGCTGATAAGGGCAAAGCTCCGAGCCAGCCTGTTCTGCAGCAAGCAGCAGCTCAGCCCTCTACATCTCAGACGCAGCCCGCCGCGCCCACCTTGCGCGCAACTGTGATGACGACTCCCTACAGCCAGCAGCAAGCTCACTTCTTCCCAGAAGAGATAGATCCAGCCCTAGCCCACAAGCTGATGATTGAAAGAATTGTGGAGATGAAGCTGTCTGAAAAGACCGGTGATGGTGTAAATACCTATGACGTGTACAAAGTACCGTATCCTCCCCAGTATGCTGCTAAAAGACTACCCCCAGGCGTCAGTAAGCCGCCGAAATTTGAGAAATTCAACGGCCAGGGCTCTCCCAGGGAGCACATTGCTTACTATACCACAATTATGGGCGACCTGGCAGCTGATGAAGCCTATCTGCTTAAGTTCTTTGGCTCGTCCCTCACTGGGATAGCCTTTGAATGGTATTCAAGCCTGCCCGCTGGATCAGTGGTTGATTGGCCTGATATGCAAAGAAAATTCCGCGATAGATTTCATGTCACTGAAAGAGAAATTACAATAGCGGAGCTATATGCAACCAAGCAAAGGCAGGATGAAACAGCACTGGACTACATCAAAAGGTGGAGAAACTTAGCCATGAGATGCCGAAGACCTCCTCATCAGGAAGATGCAGTGCAGATATGTAAACAGAGCCTCAAGAGAGAGGTGCTAGAAAAGATGATCGGTGCAGATGTCAGACATTTGACCGGCTGAACAACATAGTGGCAGAAGTCGAGACGTTTTTGTCCAAGCGTCCGACCGCCAATGTTCCCACTATTTCGAAGGGTAAAACCAATGACCGGCGGCCATCACATACTGAGGCTAACGCCGTCGATTTTAGAACCTTCGAGCAACAGAAAGGGAAAAAGGAGGCAGACGAAGCTCCCCCGCCTGAGGGTGCAACAGAAAGAAAAGATAAGGTCTCTCTGAGAGACAGAATGAGAAGGGCTTACTCTTTCCCAAAGATAAGACATCAGCACTATTTAACTGGGCATATAAGTTCAACAAGGTAACATTGCCCGAACCGAAGAGACCTGCGGATGCGACAAAGAAAGATGATCCGCTGTTCTGTCCATTTCACCGTGCGCTGGGGCACGCAATTGAAGATTGTTATGTCTTCAAGGATATTATGGAAGGAATGGTCAAAAAGGGTGAGCTACAGTTGGGTGATTACCAGGTGAAGCCACCTCATCCGCATGAGCCTCCGCCCTGGAGGATGGCCGCCAATATGATTTCAGTCTATCAGCAGCTGCCTGAGGAAGCCGTTGAAGAATGTACCAGGCATACTTATGAAGCTTGCCTCCTCACCCCACTGAAAGATCAGGAAGGATGGCAGACGAAGCCCATAAAGAACAGGAAAAACACTCTTGCAGCCAGCACCAGTGGGGCAACTATTCGGGGTGTCACCCCAAGGCCTGAGCCACCTCCAGTAAAGCCAGTATGGCATACAGCTGAGACCGGCCAGTCATCCGGATCCCTACTCACAACCGGAGGAGACAAACTCCCCTACCTGCACATAAAGAAGTAAGTCCTGCAGCCAGGCGTCTACAGCAGTATATCAATGAGCTCGATGAATATGAGCAGAAAAAGCCCAAAAACCTGCTGGTAAAAGATTGTATACTCTGGGAGCAGCTCGAAGAATTGAAAATGAAGAGCAGCCAGAGGCAGAGCAAGAAAAGATGAGACTGAGCCCTTCTGGGGGCAGGAGCCAGCAAAGCCGAATTCCCAGAAGAAGAAGAGACGGCCCAAGTCCAAAAGGGGAAAGAAAGTCACGACAGTACAATGCAACACCCTGTCGGTACTCTTTTCCTTGCCCGGGGAGAATGATGAGGATGAAGCATCAAATGCCCCGCTAGAAGCCAACCATGCTGAGGCCTCTACCTCAGCCCATGCAACACGTTCTGGGAAAAGATGGGGGCGCCCGCCACCAGCCAATCATAATATTATATTCAGAGGGGAGCAACCCTATCAGATCCCCGAGCCAGAGGTACGAGGTGTCCAGGTTCCTCCCCCTGCCAGCTTGTACCAAGAAAAAGAAGAGGCTCCTTCATTCCTGGAATTCTTGTCCAGTTTGGAAAATGAGCAATTGGCTCACACTGCTTCAGCTGAAAACAATAAATGCCAGCAGACTGCAGTTAGAAAGCAGAAGCAGCATGAAGAAAATAAAGGAAGTAACCCTCTAGCAGAAACAGGGGTCGTTACTACAGAAGAAGCCTCCCGGGAAACCGATCAAGAGGGTAAAACCGGCACTGGGCAGCAAAGGCCACAGGCACCACATGAACCTCCAAGACCCCGTTGGGTGGAGGAGATGAGACTGTCTAACGTCCGGGTGGGCAGCCGGATCATGAAAATGCTGAAGAAGCTCCCTACCAGGTTCTCCATCTGGGAAATCCTCTCTCTGAGTGAAGAGGCTCGCCAAGCCATTATTGATGCCTTGCAGTCGCCAGCACAGTATGAAGCACTCTTGACAGAAGTGAATTCTGGTCCATCAGTCACATTCACAGAGGATGATATGCTAATCCCAAATTCCGGCCATAACAGACCGCTGTATATGAGGGGTTCCCTGAACTGTCAGCCGATAAGCAGAATACTGATAGATCCCGGGGCTGCTGTGAACATTCTCCCATACCGCATCTATCAGAAATATTACTTTGATCTGCAGCTCACCAAGGTCAGAGACATGAAGATTGCAGGATTTAACCAAAAGTGTGAGACACCTCTTGGGGTAGCTGATTTCAACCTCACATTGGGAGACCTCACTACAGTGGTACGATTCTATGTGATCGACTCCAACACCACGTATAAAGCCCTGCTGGGGAGACCGTGGCTGCATGAATATCAAATAGTGCCATCCACGCTACATCAGTGCATCAAATACTGCCATGAAGGAAAAGAAGAGAGGGTGTTTGCGGATCTGCATCCTTTCGAAGTGTTCGAGTGCCATATGCTCGATGCATCCTACTATACCGAGGTGTCGCAAAACTGCGAAAGGAAAGAGGCTGTGGTCAGCCAGAAAAAGCCCGCGACAGAGGCAAGGAATTGGTCTCCACCGCCACCAAAGGGCTATGTTAAAAAGCATAATGTATCTCACATCTCTTATGCCGGTGACTTTGCTCGGGTTACCCCTCCTAGCGTCCACCCGGATAATGCCGATGAAGAAATGAAGCAAAAGTACACTCAGGTGGAGGTGCCGCAGGGTTTATTTAAACCCATCGTCAGCCTTGAGTACCAAACGGTGCTACCACTGAAGACTATGGAAATCCCTCGCTTCTGCGAGCCTCCTATTATATTCTACACCGGGGAGCCAGTCGAAGAAGATGATCAAGACTGTATGGCCCCTGAAGAAGCCGCAAACCGGATGGTACCGATTACAGGCTTGGATTATACTACCCAACGGGTTTCACAAATGTTCTCCAAGATGCAAATGCCATCAATGCAGCCTGCTGCTCAGAAGAAGGCATTCAAGGAACTGTGGGATCCGCCTCGAGATAGTAAAGAAATGAGGAAGATCACTCAACACCCAGGATTGGGTTATACCCTCCAAGAATACTATGAGGCTGAGGTAGACGTCATATCTGTCTCCTACCAGCATGACGATCCTCCCGAGGTAGGATATGACAAATACCCCTCGGAGGATGAAGAAATCATTTATCAATCCATAATAAGCAATGAAGCCTCAGACAACCTGCCAGAAACAGAGACATCTGATGAGACAAAGAAAGCTTGGTACTGGGAGGACCTATCTTCCAAAGAGGATCTGTTCCAGGCTGAAGCAAAATTTGATACGGGAACCCCGGATGAAGATCAAATAGCCAGAGAGCTGGAGGAGTGTCTGGAGTTCGGGCGCATCCTAGAAGAATTCCGGGCTCTACAGAATGATGACCTTTCAGGGGAGCCCACATTAGAAGAGCCTCTAAGGACGGAGGGGTCCACTTCTGAATTTCCTGCTGAACCAGTCTCGCCCTCGGAGCAGACTGAACAGGATCCGGTAGTATTGGCCCTATATGATGCGCCAGCATCCGCTGATGACCAGTATGATGAAGCAGAGGAGCATGAAACTGAAGAAGATTATATCCCGGGAGGCTTTATTGATTTGCAAGGAGCCCCGCCCGAAGTCGAAGACGGAGGCCAAGCCACCGTCGATGAGCTGATAGAAATAAATTTGGGGTCCGCAGATGAGCAAAGGCTGACATTCCTCAGCGCACTGCTGGAGCCAGATGTCAGGGAACAATATATACAGTTCTTGACAGAATTCTGAGACTGTTTTGCATGGACATATGATGAAATGCCAGGACTGAGCTCTGATGTGGCACAACACCGATTGGCAATAAACCCAGAGGCTAACCCTGTAAAGCAGCCTTCCAGGAGAATGCGTCCTGAACTGATAAATCAGATTAACAAAGAGGTTGACAAGCTGATTGACGTAGGCTTTGTCGAAGAAAACCAGTATACTACATGGCTGGCCAATATAGTGCCCGTAAAGAAGAAGAACGGGCAGATCAGAATATGTGTCGATTTCCGGGACCTTAATAAGGCCTGCCCGAAAGATGATTTCCTGGTGCCAATCACTGAGGTGATGATCGATGCAACTACTGGCCATGAGGCCCTATCATTTATGGATGGGTCATCCGGATACAATCAGATCTGGATTGCTGAAGAAGACAGAGTGCACACTGCATTCCGCACTCCGAAGGGGATATTTCACTACAAAAGGATGCCGTTCGGCCTCAAGAATGCCGGCGCTACTTACCAAAGAGCTATGACAAAGATCTTTGATGACCTGCTCTTCAAAAAGGTAGAGTGCTACATTGATGATCTGGTGGTAAAAACCAGCAAAAGAGAAGATCATTTGCAAGACCTAAGGATAGTATTCCAGAGGTTGCGCAGATATGAACTCAAGATGAATCCTATGAAATGCGCCTTTGGCGTGTCCAGTGGAAAATTCCTCGGATTTATTGTCCGACATAGGGGTATTGAAATTGATCCATCCAAGATTAAAGCTATCCAGGAGCTCCCTCCACCAAGGAATCTGCACGAGTTGAGATCCCTGCAAGGGCGTCTGGCCTACATCCGACGATTTATATCAAATCTATCGGGAAGATGCCACCCCTTTCACAAACTCATGATGAAAGATGTGCCGTTCCTCTGGGACGATGGCTGTCAGGAAGCCTTTGAGAAGCTGAAGGAATACCTCAAGACCCCTCCGGTGCTGGGGGCACCCATTAAGGGCAGGCCCTTGATACTGTATATCGCAGCCACATACTGTTCCCTGGGGGCAATGCTGGCACAGATAAATGAGGAAGGCAAAGAACAAGCCCTGTACTACCTAAGTAGGAGGCTGATGAGAACTGAAGAAAGCTACAGCTACATAGAGAAGACCTGCTTGGCACTAGTCTTTGCTGTCAAAAAGCTCCGACACTACATGTTGTCACATGAAATCAGATTGATATCTGCAGCAGATCCACTCAGATACATATTGACTCAGCCAGTACTGAAAGGCCGGTTGGGCAAATGGGCAGTAATTCTGATGGAATTCGATATCACATATATACCCCAGAGGGCAATAAAAGGACAGGCCGTGGCTGATTTCTTCGCGGAGCACCCTGTGCCGGAGAATGATATGTTGGGGACTGAGTTACCCGATGATGAACACTCGAGGCCTGTCAAGCTCAGCCAGTTATGTGGCAACTGTTCTTTGATGGAGCATCCAGAACGGAGACAGATTCCGATGGAAAGACCAGAATACGGGCTGGAGCCGGTATTGTGCTGAAATCACCAGAGGGGGAGGTTGTGCATACTTCCTGTTCTATAAACAAGCCATGCACCAATAATGAAGCCGAATATGAAGCTCTGATAATCGGACTCAATATCAGCCTCAACATGGGTATCCAAATGCTTCAGGTATTCGGGGATTCGATGTTGATAATAAAACAAGTCCAAGGGGAGTTCGAAGTGCGGAAGCCAGAACTAAATCCCTATCACCAGAAAGCTGTACGCCTCATGGCAAAGTTCTATCATATTGAACTCAAACATGTGGGCCGTGGACATAATGCCCAGGCTGATGCACTGGCAAAGCTGGCCAGCTCGCTAGCAGTCCCGCCAGATGAAACACTGAACATTGTTGTTATGAACCGGCGGCAAGTCCCCAGTATGCTAGAAGGGTGCCCCGAAGAGGAAGAAGTTGCCACTATCAGCGCAGTACAGGCGTCTGATTGGAGACAGCATTTGCTACAGTGGTTTCTGCACCAACAGCTGCCACAGAAAAGGGAGGAAAAGATGAAACTCCTGAGAATCAAAGATTCCTATGAATTCAGAAATGGAACTTTATTCCGAATAATGGCGGATGCACGCAAAAAGATTCTACTCCGCTGCCTGTCCACTGAGGAAGCTTGGCAAGCGATGAAAGAAATACACGCTGGGACAGCAGGCGCCCACCAGGCTGGCCCCAAAATGAAGATAGAAATCAAAAAGCTGGGCTACTATTGGCCTACCATGTTTGAAGACTGCTGTAAATTTGTAAAGTCATGCCAGAAGTGTCAGGAGCATGCTACCGTGCCTAGAAGGCCACCTACAACTCTGCACCCTACAGTTCCTAGCTGGCCATTTGCACAATGGGGAACTGATGTAGTCGGGCCACTGCCGACTTCCTCGGCCGGTCATAAGTACATATTGGCCATGACAGATTACTTCTCCCGATGGGCGGAAGCTGTAGCATTAAGAGAAGTGACTGGTGAACTGGTCGCCAGATTTATCAAGCAGAATATTATCTTCCGGTTCGGGATCCCCAACCGAATAATATCTGATAATGGAAGTCATTTCAGAAATCAGAAAATCTATCGACTTGCCGAGAAGTATAAGATTGAATGGAGAACCTCCACTCCCTACAATCCCCAGGCAAACGGATTGGCAGAAGCTTTCAACAAGACTTTGTGCACCTTGCTAGCCAAAGTTGTCAGTTCTAATAAAAAGGACTGGGAAGAAAAGATGTATGAAGCTCTGTGGGCATACCGCACCGTCTTTAAGACACCTACAGGGTGCTCGATCACCATACTCATTGGTATACGGCTCGGAGGCAGTGGTTCCACTAGAGCTGGAAGTCCCGTCACTCAGAGTGTCAATCCAATATGGCCTGGCCCGTGGCGAACAAACAAATGCTGAAAGAAGGTTAGAAGAACTGACTGAATTGGAAGGGAAGCGCCTCCAAGCTCAGAAGAATATCCAAATGTATCAGGCCCGCATGGCCACTGCATTCAATAAACTCGTAAGAGGATGAGAATTCAAGAAAGGTGACCTCGTCATGGTTAAGAAAAAAGAAGTCATGGCGTCCAACCCAAAAGGAAAGCTGAATGCTAATTGGGAAGGTCCTTATGTGATACAAAGGGTCTACGAAGGAGGGGCCTACGTAGTTGTTAACCATCGAGGGGAAATTCAGTTCTCGCCACTCAACGGTAAACACCTCAAGCTGTATCATGTTGCACAACCAATATTCCCCGAGTAATCGGGCCAAAACACCCTTTCCTTGGCTTAGTGGCATCCCGCCCTAGCCGAGATACTACCTTTCTTCGGCTTAGTGGCATCCAGCCCTAGCCGAGATATACCTTTTCCTTGGTCTAGCGGCATCCAGCCCTAGCCGAGATACACCCTTTCCTTGGCTTAGTGGCATCCCGCCCTAGCCGAGATACACCCTTTCCTTGGATTAGTGGCACTCCACCCTAACCAAACTACCTTTCCTTGGCTTAGTGGCACTCCGCCCTAACTGAGCCACCTCTCCTTGGTCTAGTGGCACTCCGCCCTAACCAAGCTACCTTTCCTTGGTCTAGTGGCACTCCGCCCTGATCGAGCTACCCTTCCTTGGTCTAGTGGCACTCCGCCCTAGCCAAGCCACCTTTTCCTTGGTCTAGCGGCATCCAGCCCTAGCCGAGATACGCCCTTTCCTTAGCTTAGCGGCATCCCGCCCTAGCCGAGATACACCCTTTCCTTGGATTAGTGGCACTCCGCCCTAACCAAGCTACCTTTCCTTGGCTTAGTGGCATCTAGCCCTAGCCGAGATATACCCTTTCCTTGGTCTAGCGGCCTCCCGCCCTAGCCGAGCTACACCCTTTCTTGGTATAGCGGCGCTCCGCCCTAACCAAGCCATCCCTCATCATGATCTAATGGCATTCCGACTTGTCACCCTCCCAAAAAAGAGGGGAAGAGAGAATAAAAGAATAAAAATAAATAAATAAATAAAAAAGATGGGGTTAAAAATAGAGATACCCCGCCGGTCTTGTTCAGGTTTTCTGAGCAAGGGCAAAAATGGCTAAAACCCAGCTGTGGTGAAAACCCGAAAGGGCACTTCAGGCAAAATCGGGTATCCCGCCACGTGAAAACCCGAAAGGGCGCGTGGGCAAAAGCAAGAGGGGGCTGGCCCCGGCGAAAACCCGAAAGGGCGCTTGAGTCAGTAACGTGGTGATCCTAAGGAAGACTCACCTCCCGCCATAAACCTCTCGTCAATCGACCGGCACCTTGCCCGATCAACGATCAAACCCACCCAGTATAGACCCTACGTCTGTCCTGATAAAACCCCCATACCTTGTCCAAAGTCCCGCCATGGCGAAGTTCACCGTTGATCGATCGGCATCCTGCCCGATCAATGATAAAACCTGTCCAGTTTAGACCTTACGTCTACCCCGATGAAACATATGAAATCTTTGCATTGGTATAAACCCAATACCGATGATGAAACCTGCTGTTGATCGGTCGGCATCCCGCCCGATCAGCGATGAAACCTGTCTGGGCTAGACCCTACGTCTTTCCTGATGAAACATATGAAATCTTTGCATTGGTATAAACCCAATACCGATGATGAAACCTGCTGTTGATCGGTCGGCATCCTGCCCGATCAATGATGAAACCTATCCAGTTTAGACCTTACGTCTATTCTGATGAAATTCATGAAATCCTTGCATTGGTATAAACCCAATACCGATGATGAAACCCACCTTTGGTCGATGGGCACCCTGCCCGATCGACAAAGAAACCCGTCCTATTAAATTTGCATGTCTCTTTACGTCCCGCCGTGATGAAACCTGCTGTTGATCGATTGGCGCACTGCCCGATCAATGATAAAACCTGTCCGGGTTAGACCTTACGTCTATCCTGATGAAACATATGAAATCTTTGCATTGGTATAAACCCAATACCGATGATGAAACCTGCTGTTGATCGATTGGCACACTGCCCGATCAATGATAAAACCTGTCCGGGTTAGACCTTACGTCTATCCTGATGAAACATATGAAATCTTTGCATTGGTATAAACCCAATACCGATGATGAAACCTGCTGTTGATCGATTGGCGCACTGCCCGATTAATGATAAAACCTGTCCGGGTTAGAGCTTACGTCTATCCTGATGAAACATATGAAATCTTTGCATTGGTATAGACCCAATACCGATGATGAAACCTGCTGTTGATCGATTGGCGCACTGCCCGATCAGCGATGAAACCTATCCAGTTTAGACCCTATGTCTATCCTGATGAAACATATGAAATCTTTGCATTGGTATAAACCCAATACCGATGATGAAACCTGCTGTTGATCGGTCGGCATCCTGCCCGATCAATGATGAAACCTATCCAGTTTAGACCTTACGTCTATCCTGATGAAGCCTATGAAATCCTTGCATCGGTATTTACCCAATACCGATGATAAGAGCAGCCACTGATGAAGCAGCACATCGCTTGATCCGTGCTAAAAATCCTAGTTCAAATATATATATATAAATATGGGGTTAAAAATAGAGATACCTCGTCAGACTTGTTCGGACATTCTGAACAAGGGCAAAAATGGCTAAAACCCAGCTGTGGTGAAAACCCGAAAGGGCACTGCAGGTAAAATCGGGTACCCCGCCACGTGAAAACCTGAAAGGACGCGTGGGCAAAAGCAAGAGGGGGCTGGCTCCGGTGAAAACCCGAAAGGGCGCTTGGGTCAGTAATGTGGTAATTCGAAGTTCCATGCCAACCGGCACGCTACCTTTACCTCCCCTTCACTGATGAAACCTTCCGTCGGTCAGTTGGCTCCATTCCCCACCGATGATAAAACCCTTCCGGGGTAGACCTTACGTTTACCCTGATGAAATCTACATACCCTCTTTCAAACGTCCCACCGACAATGAAACCCATCACCATTCTGATGAAGCCTGTCCAGCTTAGACCTCACGTCTGTCCTGATGAAGCCTACGCATTTCTTGGCAAGCCCCACCTGCGATAAAACCTGTTGGAATAGACCTTACGTCTGCCCTGGCGAGACCTACACCGTCACGTACGTCCAACTGTTGATCGATTGGCACCTCGCCCGGTCAATGATGAAATCCTCTGTCCGGTTTAGACCTTACGTCTATTCTGATGAAACTCATGAAATCCCTTTGCATCGATATAAACCCAATATCGATGATGAAACCAACTGTTGATCGATTGGCTCCTTGCCCGATCAATGATAATACCCTATCCAGTTTAGACCTTACGTCTATTCTGATGAAACTCATGAAATCCCTTTGCGTCGATATAAACCCAATATCGATGATGAAACCCGCTATTGATCAACGGGCACCTTGCCCGATCAATGATGAAACCCTACCCAGTTTAAACCTTACATCTATTCTAAAATTTCCCTTGCATCGATATAAGCTCAATATCGATGATGAAGTCAACCGTTGGCTGATCGGTACATCGCCCGGCCAATGATACAATCTGTCCAGTTCGGACTTTATGTCCATTCTGATGAGAACCACATATCCTTTTCAATGTCCCACCTGCAATAGTCTCTACCCAGCCTAGACCATACGTCTACTCTGATGAGACCTCTTCATTTGCATTCCGACAAATCGTCTCCCCTACGGCACACATGGCCAATAGGACGTTTACTGCCACCAACAAAATTCGGTTCAAGCACCTCCTCGGATGCCGTCACGCGGTGGAGCGAGTTCCCCATCCTTTCTCTGAAGGGGTGGACGCTCTCCTGCCAAGATACGAGCCATTCGCATGAGGGATTGTCAAAACCGCTACCCCACCTTCCAAAGTGATAAAACCACATGCAGAATAAGATGGAGACGCATGAAGCCAAGAGATTCCTTTCCATTAAAAAGGGAGTACATAAAGGGCCCCGAGGGGACATCATATCACAAAAGAGAATAAAAAGAAAAAGAAGGGATAGACAATTTATGGCCGCCGGAATATATCTTCGAAGGCCAGAAGACCCACATAAGGAGCGGCCCCCAGCTCATGAAGGCGCGCCTCCTCCTCCTGAAGCCCAGTGGACATGTCCTGGAGAGACATCACTCATCCTTCCAGCGAGGCTACCTCCTCTTCGGACCGCGGCCGGATAAAGGATAATTGTTGCAGTTCGGCTCGAAGTCCAGAGAGCTCCGTCTCCAAGATGGCCATCCGGTCCCGCACAGCTTCTTCCCGCTGAATAGCACCTTGTAGCTCGGCTCGGCGTTCATCAAGCATAAGCGTCAGCTTCCCCAGCTCAGATTTATATTCTGACCTCTGCAGCTTCAACGCCGTTAGCTTATCAACCATGGTCCGTGCTAGGAAGTCTCTCCGATGCATGAATTTCAGTAGAAGCAGCACCCGCTGAACCCACATGTCCAAAGGGCAGCCCATGGCCTGCAAGCCAGCGGTGAAGCGATTGGCGATTTCCTTCAGTTGCAGATACGTCAAGCCAGGCTGGGATTCTACCAGCTGACGTAGCATGTCCAGATGCTGCCAGACAAAGTTGTCAGAGGAAGCGAAGCCGAAAGAGGTAGAGGGGACGACTTCAAAGGTCACCTCGCCATCGATATCTTCCCATAATGCAACGTCCGGCTGAGAGGACGAAGACGGCAGATCTGCTGTAAGGGCTGGCCAGTCCTTTTCTGTGCTCTCCTGCTGAGCTGAAGATTCCTCCCCTATTGCTGTATCGGAAGCTATAGCTTGAACATCCACAGGGGGAGAATCGATGAAGGATGGAGCTGCCTCTTCATGAGTCTCTTGAATAGGGGCCTCATCTTCAGCTGCTCTTTCTGGTGACAGGGAAGGAGCTGCTATAGGCGGAAAAGGCAGAAGTCCAGTCTCTATAGCCACTATGGCGGGGACTGTTGACTCGGGCGCAATTGACATTACTGCAGCCGGTATAAAAGCGGAGCTTCTAGATGGATCGGCTTCGACTCTGAAATCCGAAGCCCTGATAGGAATGCAACTCTCTCCTGAGGCCCCTAAGTCCAACGATGCTAAATCCGTCGAAGACTGTATCCGCACTGGCACAGAGCGAATGACCTCAGGGACTCCCATGCAAGTTAAAGGCAGAAAAGGGACAATAGCCCAGTTTGTAGAGGAAATGTCCATGATAGCTGCGGTTGTGTCTGAGCTAGCAGTGGCAATGCCCTAAGACCAAAGCAAAGCAACTTTCAGCACTAGATGAAAGAAACAGATGAAGCAACAAACATGTAAAGGAACCCACCTTTGAAGCAGGGTCCACACCCTCGAAGTGGGGTGAAAGAGAAGGAAGCTCCGTAGTCGGAGCGACAAATGGTGGAGTTATGTCGATCTCGGTGTCGAGCCTGGCAAACTCCTCTTGCAACTCCTCCTCAGAAGATAGCACCAGCAGCTTAGCAGGCTGAAAAGGCAGAGCACCTTTTGCAAATACAAGCGGGGCCTCTGATTCAGGAGCATCCCCCTCACTGCCGCTGAAAGTCGCTTCCTCCTCATCAGAGACGGTCTTAGAACTGCCTGAGGATATTTCCACACTAGCTACATGCTGTGGGGCCACCTCTAAAACATGTCGGGATGTAGATCGGGTAATTATGCGCCTGGCCGGAACAGTACTCTGCTTCGACTGAGTCTTGTGACCCTCCTGTGGTTGAAGCAATTCTTCTATCATCATAGCTTCAGTCTGCTCTTCGCCTGCCACTGCTGTAAAAAGGGACCTCTGAGGAATATAGCAAAGAAGACAATGCAAGTATGAAACAGATGAGAAAAAAAAACACACTTACCCTCCGCCTCACTAGCCGGCGTGGGAGAAGGCAACCTGGTCCTCACCACAGAAGGTGCTACAACTGGCTCTTGGGCTGTGCAAAAGGAAGGGGTCAGATTCAAGGACTTCTTTGAAATCCAGCGAAAGAGAATGAGGAATGCAATTGCAGGCTATTGATGTTACCCTGAACCGATGTCTGAGCAGCCTCCCTTTCAAATTCAAACTTATCAAATGAGGGAATATCAGGGAGAGGGGTCCCGGTGTCCATAGCTACCGAAGCCGATTGCTGAGCATAAACCTTCTTGGCCTTCCTGGCCTTCCCAACTGCAGCCTTAACTACGGAAGCCTTTCTCTTCTTGCCAGGAGGCAGGGGAGTAGTAGTCGGTGCTGCTGCAAGGATTTCAAAATAAGTAGGCTTCTCAGCCTGCGCAATGATTTTTCTATAAAGCCCCTGTCGCTTTATATCAGGCCTGTCTGTTGAAGATGTCAGAGAGGTAATGTGATCAGTGGATGCAAAGTGTGAATACTGAGCAGAAATCACTGCAGTCAGGAAAGAAGAGATCATACCTGCTGGGCCGTCGTAAAAGATAGAGAGCGGCCAGTACAGATAAGCTACCTCCTTGGAGCGTGAAGCAGCCTCCTTGATAAGCCAGCATACATCGCCAAGTACCTGGCACTTCTCCACTAAAGTTGCCAGGTCACTATGACCATGAAGGTCAAGACACCGAAACAAGTCGAGGTGGTCCATACCCCAGCCGTCGACATAATGAAAAGAGATAAACAACGGCTTATTCAATATGCCGGCTATCGGGTTTTCTGCAGATAACCCATGTAAATTCAGCAAAATAAACAACCAAGACGTCTGCTTGTAGTACGTCTGGGTTCTATCTTCCCGGCGCACAAACGTCTTATATGGGTGAAATCTATCTGTCGGACCCCTCCAAAAAGCTACTGCCGGGAGCGGCTTTTCGACAGGAAATGGATATTGTTGCACCTCCAAACGAGCGTCCCCTACACGGCTCAAATGTTTCAAGTTCTGCATGAGGGTGTCCTCATTGATAGCAGCAAAGACAGGAGCAGGCGGGTCGGAATCCTTTTCCTTCAAAGCCCGATGCTGGGCCAGATAGTTCTCAGCCTCCCTCTGGTGCTGTGAATAAAGCCTTCTCAGGTGGGCCTCGGGGATGTCAAACACTGGCCCGGGCTGTTGTTTCAGAAAGGAACGCTCGGCCACGTCCCAGAATGCACCTCTACTATCCCTGTAGAAGCTGGTTCGAATGTTCCACCATTTGATATATTCTGATGTTACCCGGGGAACACGGTTGGAAACTGTGGGAACTCTGAAAACTGCACCGTCCTGGCGATGGTAGAAATCCCACCACAACCGGCCATCGCCGACAATGGTGGACCCATGCTAAGCCTGGCTATCCAGGGGAAATTGAGCAACCGTTGTGGGGATATGCTGGTCATAACCAAAGTTCCGCCCAAAGCGGAATGGATAGTATGGTTCCAGAAGGAGCAGGCCACCCTTTCTGAAAACTAAGACACTAGGACGGATGGCCATGGCCCATCTGACCAGCTCCGGCTCCAGGATTGGCCGGGCAGTGTTAACCCCTGAGACAGGATGGATATATGTCTCTACCTCTTCCAGCTTGCACTCTCTCTGAGGATCAATCAAAGGAGCTGAACCTGCCGCCAAGCTACAGAAATGAATGCTGCCAGGGGCATCCACCGTCACCTTTATCAGTCGACCCCTTATTTTGAACAGCTGATCATAGAAAGGACCAGGTTCAGCACTGGCAAACTCAATCATTCTGGGCAATACCGTATCTGCCTGCAAAGTTCTCGGAGCCAACTCAGGAAATAAACTGCAGACCCAGGCGTTGAAAAAATGAAAAGGACCCACGGTCCTCAAAGAACGGGGAGTCCGATGCTTGTACAGATCCCCCAAAGACTTGTATATCAAACACAGGGCCACTGGGCAGAGCGACAGCCTCATTCCCCAGGCCATCTGACAGGCCGGATATATAGCTTCTGGCCGGATGATTGTCTCGTCCCCTTGAGGGAGAGTGAAAGTGCACAGCCAGAATGTGAAGTAAGCCGCACAATGTGTGATGGGGTCTACTCCTGCTGGGTTGGGACCACCGCTGCCTGCACGGCGCAATGAAGATGGCAGCGCCGACTTATAACGAGGAGCCCTTACCTGCTTGCTAGCAGTCGGACCCACGGAAGGGAAGTCGGCATATTTCAAGGGCCCGTCAAAGAAGTACTGAATCCACTGCCCTACCCGAATCCGCAGCTTGCTGCCCTTCTCTCGGGGATGATAACCTTTGGAGGACCCTCTACTGTACGCCAGACAAATGGAGCGATATGCCTTCAACAGGTACCGGTATGAGAAGCCAATGGAATATCTGCCTTCACCATCGGAGCTATCCTTCTCAGAATCTGCCAAGCAGACTTCTTCATACGGCTCGCCATCAATAGGCAGTCCGGAAAGCTGTGACAGACTCCAGAGGTCAAGAGATGTTTCACCCTCTGCTGTATAGAATATGTTGAATAAGGGGCAGAAGACCTCGAACATCCCACAGCATAACCCTTGGGATATAGGATACCGAAATCGGGAAGCAAAAACACTATGATATACCCCGACTCTGATCAGCAGAGGGGCATATTCCTTCAGAACAAACTCAGCAAATTCCACGGCTCCTGCTCGAAATAGGTGGGCGTCAGTGATCTTGGTATCCCCAAACCAACCAGCGGCCAAATGATACTTGAACTGAATGGCCGAACAATTCAGCACAAAAGGCTCTTCGCGGTACCCCCACTTCACTGGCGCCAGGAAGAGACCATAGCCGGGCTTCTCCCTATTGACTCGGCCACTGGCATTATCCCACCGAGCAGGTGTGAACTCCGGGGCCCGGGTCAACATTTTCTTTTCCGACTCCAGCTCCGATATGCCAAGGACTGCATCCCAGTCACGCTTCTCCCCGGGAAGATATATAGCCTTTCCGCGATATACTGAATCTTTCAGGCTGTCTCTCTCAACCAGAATTGCGGCTTCAACTATACGAGCTATTCGGTAGTTCCGCATTCCACCCACGGTGAAGGTCCGGATAAACGGCAGCAAGTGTTTGTCCTTCGGGAAATCCGGGCGATAATCAGTGCCCCGTCTGAAGCATGTTTCCATGGCAGTGGAGTATACCCGGGATGTTGACACCGTATCGGTATCAAAATCGGATGATTCATCAACGGAAGCGATCTTGTCGTATCCGAAGTCTAAACTGTGCACGTTCAGGTTTACTGTGGCCCGTGATATATCTGGTTGGGCTGACGAACTTGTTCCGACGGCTCCAGAAGATGTAGCAGCAGAGCCGGAAGCCATTGCAGTGTCTGCAGTCGAAGAAGAAATGTGAATTAAAAGTCCTAAAATAAAGGTCAGTCTTATAAAGATTATAACATGAGACCCTATGAAAATTTCGGCAGCATCTCCCCTTATTCGGGGTCTGCCCAAAAGAATAGGGAGTCACCAACCAAGAGGGGGTGATCCCGGAAGCAAAAGGGATTAAATCCCCAAAAAACGTCATATCCGGGACGGGAAGAACTCGCGGCCACCGCCGAGAGGATGAAAACGGCTCGCGCCGAAGAAAAGAAATGGAGAGAAGAGAAGCTGAAGAAAGAGAAAGGAAGGGTGAGAATGAGAAGAGAAAGGGCCTCGGCGCCCTAAATAGGGGCCCGAGCGACCAGGGTCTCGGCGCGGTGAAACGCGCGCCGAGAACCCCCCCAGGCCGAGAGCCCCCTTGGGCCAAAAGGGCGCGCCGAGATCCCCAGGCCGAGAGCCCCCTTCGGCCAAGCGCGCCGGGAAGCTATGCGCACCGAGAAGCTCCACGCCGGGAGGTCTTCGTGCGCCGAGAAGCCCCTGGCCCCGTGCCGAGAAGCTCCAAAATGCTGAAAATAAAGAAGATATGAAGATGGAAAAAAGTGAAAATGAAGAATACGTGTGCAGAATATTGTTGCAACGAGATGATCAGGTCTGAGAACCGGATTGAAGAGAAATTGAAGAAGATGCCCTCGAATAATGAACGTCACCTGCAGGTCCCGTGCCGCCCATTCTGCGCTTACGCCGCCCGCAGGTGGGGGGCATTTGTTGACACCTTGAAAATGAACAAGGGTGAAAGCACAATTGAAAAGAGGATCAGACCAACAGTGAAAGACCAATGATGAAGCCCGTCAACCATTTACCCGGCTGAAGCCTTTGTCGGCCAAGCTGATGCCCGGTGCCGATATCATTCAGACGGCAACACTGATAAAGCAGCAGTCACTCGACTGATGGGACCTCCTAGCACACTTTAATGAGAGCTGTACTACTGCCTCATCCAAGAATCCACAGATGACATGTCAGGGTAAGTCAGATGTCGGCTTATTGACAGATGTGATATGAGATAAAGATGAAGCCAGTACCGGCAGATGAAGATTGTAAAGGCTTTTGCAAAGTCAGATCAATTAAGAAGAATCGTCTCCACAGATTATACGCCCGGCTGAGGTCTTCCCAGACTAAGGCTGATGTCCGATCTCGTCACCATTCAGGTGACGATATCGATAAAATGATACCCAGTTTTGTCATCATTCAGATGGCAATACTGATGAAACCCCTGTCTACGGACTGATGAAAACATATCAATGATATCAATGGAAGCTGTGTCACCAATGGAGGGCCCTTTTGGGTGATGATGCAAGTGGGCCTGTGAAAGTGGCTAAAGACCCAAGTGGGCCTGTGTGAAGGTGGCGCCGAGAGGTTGAATGCCTGCGCGCCGGGAAACCCCAGCTGAGGCGCGCCGTGATGAGGCCTGCCGAGAAGGGGGGAGACAGATATAAAACCCCTTCCCTTCGATAAAAAAAAGGGGGAGATCGAGAGGATAGCCAGAAAAAAGGAAAAAGAGAGCCCCAAGAAAAGTGACTCGAAGAAGCGAAGAGATATCTGAGAAGAAAGGAGGAAGAAGAAGCTCCAGGTGGGCTGCTCCGGGGAGGGAGAGGAGTCAATGCTCCGCCCTCCCCCATACTTTCTTTTCTTTTCTTTGATGTAATCTAGCGAGTCTTTTCTCGATTTATCAAATGTAGCCGGAGAGTTCCGGTCTTGATTTCCACCTCTCTGCTTTGCATTTCTCTTTTACGATCTGTGTAAGTCTTCGATACAACGCAATGAAGTATCAACATGGCCCATTTGGGCATCGATTGATTGAGATATCTGCTCTCCGTCTCTCTCCATGTACATAGTTCTCGGCTGAAAAGTCCAGTAGCCTAGATTCTTCGAGTTTCAGAGCCGATTGAATGAATCTGTTCTTCGAGGAGGGATGAAGATAGGACCCCTACCCCTATCTAATGGGTTATTGGGTTCCACTTTCTTCTCCCCTCCTGTCTCAATGGCAGATCCTCCGCATATAGTCTGAGTTTTCTCTTGAGCCCTTGTGCTGTTTAGGAACCAGAGACATCAATCTCTTGGTTCCCTGAACTGCTGGCTGTACAAAGATATGTCTGCTCTGCAGGTTAATGCCATCCCGCGAGATTCTAACAAGCGATGACCTCAGTCTCTCGACCCTCCATTCTAACCCTTGAATGATTAGGGTCTGGAGTTTCGGCGCTAAGAGTTCCCCCGTCACCGATTTTTCGATGCAGTTGGGCTCGTCTAGGGGATCAGAGACAGTCATCTCTTGATCCCCCAGACGGCCTGCAACAAACAGATGAAACCCTTCACAGGATATAGACGATGGTCTGTTTTCCCCTACTGATTCGGCCTTCCAATTCCCTTGGCATCCTTCAAACAGAGCTATCCACGAAACCCCCTCCTGCACTCCACATTCGGTCTCGATCAGAGCCAGAAAACTCAAAAAATTCCCGAACAGAGTACCGTAATCAAGCCCTGAAACCCTTAACCCTTTCACCTTCCCGGCGTGCTAATTTTCACGCCGAGAGCTACGCCGCCGAGAGGCCTCCCTCTTCCTTCCCCTTCAGCAAAATGACAACCCCCCCGGTTAAACCCCTGTTCCTTCACAGCCTTCCCGGCCTGTGACCTCCCGGCCTGTGACCTCCCGGCGCCGGGTTCCCGGCGCGGCGAGGAGCGCGCCGAGAAGCCTCACGCCGGGAGCTTCCCCCCTTGTTTTTTTTTTTTTGCCATTAAAGCCATGCCGAGAGCTCTCCCTTTGGCCAATAGAAACCCACGCCGAGACCCTCCTTCTTTGGCCAATGAAACCTAGTCCGAGGCCCTCCTCTGCACTGTCATCCTTCAATCCTTTAGTCTCCCTACACACCTGTCTAGGGGATGTTCGGAGACCATCATATGTGCCCTGAGAAGATACAGTAATGGGGAAGACCTCCCCTACAGCCCTCATTTCCGATCCGGATTTCACTGCTACCTTACGAACTCAAAGAGCCATGTTATTATATGCGTTCTGATGGGTTCCAAGGGAATATTAACCAATGAGATAGACGCAAGTAACATCCCCGGGCCCGATGCCCTTCTTATCTGGTCGTCATCCCGGCATCTCGTGGATGATGACCTATTCTCTCTTGGCATAATCCAAGTTGAGGGGACATGCTGCCGAAATTCATACATACCCTACCGGGTAAATGTGATATTCTCTCCCAGCCCCGCCGGCCCACGGAGTTATGTCCTTGCACGCTCTCCGATGGTCCCTCGAAGGGGGGTATAGATGCGGCACCGCACCCACATGGGACGTGCCATGTCGCGCCGGTCCCTATTCGGACTCCGGGTCTATTATACCCGATCTTTTACAGATTCTACCCTGCCGCTGCATGGGTGGTTTCCTATTCCCACTTGGCATAGTCCAAGATGGCGGGGATATGCCGTCGGATTTGTCCCGTACTTAATAACCCCCCTGCTTTGTCTAGTCCATTTAGCATTCTGCAAATAAATCAACCCCGTCTCTTCTGAGCCTTATCTTCACCGCTGCTTTCCTCCTATTTTGGCGTTTAATCAAGGGTTGTCCTTCCTTGGAAGGGCGTAATTAACGTCATAGCCTTTATGGTATGACGGACTTCTGGTCTCGACTCGGACCTCACAATCGACTGACCAAGTCAGATCGAGCGCACAATAAAATCGTCACACACGTGACTGGCACGCCTAATAAATCAATAAATCAAAAATCCGAATAATAAAAAAATAAAAAAATATAAATAAATAATGTAATGAAACAAGATAAGATCCACGTTCCACACCTGGTTCGTCGTCTCTTGGTCTCTTTGTCAGTGCCGACAGGGTGTCGGGAGCTGACCTGGTTTGTTGTCTCTTAGTCTCTTCGTCAGTGCTGACAGGGTGTCGGGAGCTGACCTGGTTTGTTGTCTCTTGGTCTCTTCGTCAGTGCCGACAGGGTGTCGGGAGCTGACCTGGTTTGTTGATCTCTCTTCTCTTTTCTTTTCTCTCTTTTTTTTGAACCACATTACCGATACAAGCGCCCTTTCGGGTTTTCACAGGTACCGGCCCCCTCTTGCTTTTGCCCACGCGCCCTCTCAGGTTTTCACGTGGCGGGGTACCCGATTTTGCCTGTAGCGCCCTTTCGGGTTTTCACCACAGCCGGGTTATTTCCATTTTTACCCTCGTCCCCGTGCAGGGGCGAGTCCGGCGGGGTATCTCTATTTTTAACCCCATTTTCTTTTTTTTCTTTTTTTTGACAAGTGAGTGATACGCAAGTGTCGGCTTGGGCACGAAGCCTTGCGCCGGAAGGTAAGGCTTATTCGTTGGCAAGAAGAAAATGCCAGCGCAATGGGAGAATTCATGCCGATTCGGACGTAGGGTCCGTAATGGCAATATTGTGCGGAGTGGGTGGCTAGGGCACGGGGCCTTGCGCCAGAAAGGGTTTTATTCGCTCTCAAGGGACGAATGGCAACGCAAGGATAGGGGTCATGCCGATCCAGGCATAAGGCCCGTGGTGGCAATTTTGTGTGACGGGAGGTGGTTGAGGCACGAGGCTACGTGCCTGGGAAGGAGTTGCTTGCTGGCCGGGCACTAGTGCCGGTGCGGAGGTGGAGTCGTCCTTGCTCGTACGGACGCCCGCAGATGCATAATATTTATGTATATATATGTATATCTATGTGTATGTTCGCATACATATCTATACTTGTGTATACATATATATATATGTATATGTATATATATATACATTATTATTATCGTTGTCGTTCTCCCCCCCCCTCTTTTTTTCTCTTTTTTTATTCCATTTCCCCCATTCCTCTCTTCTTGCCCCCCTTTTTTTTTCTTCCTTCCCCTCCTTTTTCTCTTCTTCTCTCTCTCCCTCCTTTTTTATTCATTCTCCCCCTCCTTTTTCCTTTTTATTTTCCTTTCTCCTTTTTTTTTTATTTTCTCCCCCCCTCCTTCTTCTTTTTTTTTTATATAAAAGGGGCGGGGGCGGTTCATTCGAACCACCCCCCCTTTCAAACCCCCCCATATCCCTCTCTTCGGTGGCAGGCGAACCGTCCCCCCCTTCCGTTCTCTCCTCTTCCCCTTCTCTTTCTCCCTCGTCTCCGGGCGTCACCGTCGCCGTCGTTGCCACCGTTCCCACCGTCGTCCTCATCGGGGTGAGGACGTCACCGTAGAGGGGACTCCCCCCCCTTTCCCCTTCTCTTCCTTCTCCCTCCTTCGCCTCCTCTTTCTTTCTCTTCTTTGTTCCTCTTCACCCTCTTCGTCTTTCTCCCCGTTTGGGCTCGGCGGAGCCCTAGGCTCCTTCCCCCCCTTCCTTTCACTTCTTCTTCTCCTTCCTCGTCTCCCTTTCTCCCTTTTCTTCTCCGCCTCCGACGTCGTGGACGGCCGCCGGTCGCGTCGGGCAAGCGCGGGGCCGTGCCGTTGAGAACGGGTTTGGGCGTGCTGGGGAAGCCGCAGGAACTCGTGCCGGGGAGGCCGCAGGGGCTCGTGCCGGGGAAAAGGCGTGAGGGCGTGTCGGGGAAGGACCCTCACGGGCGGTGCCGGGTAGTGGTTTTGGGAGGTGTACCGGCGAGGGAGCATCACAGGGTGTGCCGGAGAGGGCGCCCGGGGGCGTGCCGGCGAAGGCCCGGGTGGGGGGCGTACCGGGGAGGCACCCCGGGTGTGTGTGCCGGCGAAGAAGCGGCAGAGTGTACCGGGGAAGGTATTAGGGGCTGTGCCGGTGAAGGCCCCAGGGTGTGCCGGGGAAACACCGAGGGGGCGTACCGGTGAAGCGCTTTCGGAGTGTGCCGGGCAGCACAGGGCACAAGCGTGCTGGAGAAGCTTGAGGGTGTGCCGGGGAAGGCACCTAGAGGGCTTTAGGC
Source organism: Amorphophallus konjac (assembly GCA_022559845.1). Taxonomy (NCBI): domain Eukaryota; kingdom Viridiplantae; phylum Streptophyta; class Magnoliopsida; order Alismatales; family Araceae; genus Amorphophallus; species Amorphophallus konjac. The sequence continues at coordinate 22,483,459 of CM040126.1, read as the reverse complement.
AGTGGCCTGGTAGGGGAAGACGGGCAAACTTTTTCAACTGGCGGACTGCTGGTGTTGCCTCTCGGGGCCCACCATGACTTTGTTGGGGCCGTCACTCCTTGTGGACGTGCACCCGTGTTTTCCCTTACGCCTCTGGCCTAGGGGAAACTCTGCCGAAATTTCGTCAGAAATTGGCAATGTTTTATTTATTTTACTTGTAGTAGAGTCCCCTTATAGTCTTTCATTCCCTTTTGCATGTGGCTTATTCTGATCTTCTATTTGTGTATCTTTGCAGCCAAATGGCTGCCCCAAGTGGTTCTTCTGCCCCTACTGCTGCTGTCGGTGCCGACCTTATTCCACGGGGTCTAGTGCCAGCGGTCACATGGCTCAACGTGGAGGACTTAGACCGAGAGCATGCAGAGATAGCCACCATGGCAGAGTTGTCAGGGTCTGACCGGGAGACCATGGACTTCGGCAGGCTGGCCAGGGTCGAGGGCGGCTTCACGTTCGACCAGGCCACGGGGGAGTACAAGAAGGACTTCCCGAAGGATAGACACCTGGTCCGGTTTCTGAAGCATTTTCGCTCGCGGGAAGGGCGAGACTTCCGGGCTGTGAAGAGTGCCGAGCGGGCCATCCTGCAAGCCCGAGACAGCTTATTATACAGTGTCCCCCGGAGCATCCCAATGTACCTGGTGGGAGAGGCCAGGGAGTGGAAGCCCGTTCTGGGGATCGGGGGGGTGCTGCCAGCCGAAGACAAACTGGTGCGAGCACCTCAATTCACTCCGGCAAAATGGGACATGTCCGCCAGAAAGGTGCACGGCGAGTCGCCCCGATTCGGCTTATTCTTGGCTCCCCTAAAATGGGGCTACAGGGAGGAGCCATTTATCTTAGATTGCCTGACCATCAGGTTCAAGTATGAGCTATCGCTGGGCTGGTTCGGGGAGCTGAAGCTTCAAGACGCACACAGCTTCCGTGAAGGGGCGGTGGAGTTTACGGAGTATGTGTTGTTCAACTATGCTCCATTGCTGGTCCGGGTTGGCATTTACCACAGCGTGTACGCCTCTCGGTATGGCTACCCCATTTCCAAGGGTCTCTGCTGTGGCATGATAGAAGTGTTCAGTGCGGAGACCAACACCTTCTACACGGCGGAGGGCGAGACTTCACTTGATTTGTGGAGCCTCAGTCAGCTGAGCAGCTTGCCCATCGACGGGGAGCCTTATGAAGAAGTATGCCTCCCCGATATGATCAAGGATGAAACCAACGGGGATGGCTATTATTCTCTCGGGTATTCGTACCGGTACCTTATGAAGGCGTACCGGGAGTTATACCAGCTGTCACATGGTGGGAGGCAGCCCGCCCGTGGAGAAAGGAAGAGGGTGCGTCTGACCCTGTGGTTGCAATACTTCTATGATGGGCTGAAGCAATATGACTAATTTCCTTGCGTCGGGACCGCCGTTGCTCTCAAGAAGCGTGCGAAGCCCAAGCTTGATGTGAAGATCCCCTCCAGGGGGCGTCGGAGCGGGGCCAACCCCATGGGCGTCGACCCGCTAACTCACTGCGCCGCTTATCTCACGTACTGGCTATGCTCATTTGCCATGCCGTACGGGGACGAGACGGTTATTCGGCCAGATGCTATCTACCCGGCGTGTCAGATGGCGTGGGGCATCAAGCTGTCCCTGTGCCCGGCAACTCTTTGCTTGATCTACAAGGCGTTGGGGGATATCAGCACTCATCAATTCCCGAGACAAGCTCGGTACATATGTCCGCTGCATTTCTTCAATGTGTGGGTCTGCTCGTTGTTCCCCGAGTTCGCCCCGCGAGCTCTTCAGGACTGGGGGCTGGTGCCGAGGATGCTGGAATTTGCTAGCGCAGAGCCCAGTTCCATTTCTATGCGGATGTACGACATTCGGGGCCGGTTGACAACGGTCCCCTGGGACGCGGCCGGCACTATTCACTTTTGGACGCTGGCCGCGCACTCGAGCCCTCTGGTGAATAACAAGAGGGAATGCAAGGACGATCAGGTGGAGAAGTACATCCACCCCATCAGCCAGGAGAATGTAGTTCGTCCGTTGCTGGAGCCCGAGCTGAGGGACTGGGCGCTATCTATTCGCCCAAGTGTGTTGGTGTTTAGAAAGGGGGATAATGTATTGCTGGAGCCGTACTACCCCTTCCGATTTGGCCGGAACTTCGGATATGATCAGCATATCCCTAGCTATCATGCACAGTTTGGCCTGCCCTCACGGAACATCCGGGGAAGTTCAGTTTCCGAGCACGCCAGGAGCTGGTGGGACTTCTTCCACCGGGCGGACTCTGCCTCCTTCAGGGTGCCAACCCCGGGTCACATTCCCCGAGTGACCTAGGATTACATCAAGTGGTGGAACACCCGGACGGCCTTCTATCGATTGCATAAGACCGACTGCTGGGATGGGGCCGAGAGGAGGTTCCTCAGCAGGCAGGCGGTGCCGGTGCTTGACATTGAGCCAGATCATCTTCTTCGGCTCAAGAACAAGCATGAGAAGGAGGTGATGGCATATATGGCCGCCCGTCAGGAAGCCCGGGACGCGAGGCCGACGCCGAAAGTAGAGTTGCCTCCGGTGGCGAAGGACAACTATAAGAAGACATTGAGGGATCTTTGCCGGATAGGGAGTGACCGTCTGGAGCTCATTAATTACCCGCTCCCCATGGAGGAGGAGGGCACCCCCGTAAAGAGCTGGCATCCAGAGAGGGACCCGATCTGATCATACCGCACGTTTATGAGGCGGGAGGAGAGGAAGCCCGAAAATTATAAGGACACCACATGGCTATACGTTCTCCTCCGGGTAAACGGACTGAAGATCGAAGATCAGACGGCCGCCATCCTGGGCAAGCGCCTACACATCCCGTATTATTATGCCGACGGGTGGGGCATGGACCACTTCAATCTCTTCTGCCACCTCTCTTCGAAGAAGCATGCAGATCTGGCTGCCCTTACAGACCAGTGCCAGAGGGTCGAGGACGTATGATGGCTGGTCCGAGAGGCGGCGCATCGGGACAAGGAGCTGTCCCTGAGCTACTGGCCGATAACACTTCGGTTGTACACCGGTCCTCACGGTATTTAACCTTTCCATCTCCTTTATTCTCATTGCTGCGACCTTAGCGGGTTATCGGATGCTAATCATATGCGTGTGTCTATTTTGACAGACCATCCCGACAGCGTGCAAATGGCGACGTACCGAAACTTCCTTCGGCTCGTCCAGAAGCCCGCCTATTTTGAGGCGGCACTGCCAGCTCCGACTACTGCTCCCCTGCCCAAGGCTGTGAAGAGGTCCCGGGCCAAATCGCCTGTGAAGAAGGCGGTAGATGTTGCTAAAGCGGCCAAGCAGCGGGACGCGAAGCGGCGAAAAACTGAGCCTGCTAAGGCTTCGACGACCGCTCCCCCAACACCACGAGTCCCATCTTTTGAGGAGTTTGAGGTCGCCCGGACCGAGCCGAGCCAACCTGCGGGTCAGCGTCTCCGACCACCAGCGTGCCTTTTAAGTCTCCTTTTTTTTATTTTCATTTTGAAGCAAGGCCTCGACACCTGAATGCTTCCTTTTGTCTCAGCCCCTGTAGAGGAGCCCGCACCCATGCCCATTCCTGACGTGGAGGAGCCGGTTCCTGCGCCCGTCCCCGATATGGGTGAAGCTGCAGCCGTGGCAGGGGCGACCTCGGTGCCAACTCCGACTCCCCCACCACAAGCCAAGGGGAGGTCCCGGGCAAAATCACCTGTTAAGAAAGCGTTGGCCGCCGCCAAAGTGGTTGGGTGGCAGGAGGCAAAGCGAAGGAGGGCGACAGTCTCCCCGGCCTCGGCGACAGTCTCCCCGGTGGCTTCCATTCCATCTTTCGAGGAATTTGAAGTCACTCGGACCGAGCCGAGCCACCATGCCGGTGAGGCTTATCGACCGCTGACATCTTTCTGGATTTATTTATTTCCCGGGTGAGCCCTTTATATGCATATGACCATTGCCTCTCTTCCTTTCACATGGTACGGAGGAGCCGGCACTTGTGCTGATCCCAGGCGAGGGGGCGGATACGGCTCCCGAGAAAGCCTTGCCTGCTGAGGAAGCCCGTGGGTCACCCCGCGCTGTAGGAGCTGAAGAGGGTACTTGTCTTTGTCGACCTAATTGACTCCTTTCATTCTCCAACTGGGTTTGATGTGACCCGCCTTTCCTTCTCTTTTTTTTATGCGACAGGCACCGCTGGGGCAGTTACTGGGCTATTCGGGCCTCGCCTGCATCTCTCGGCGATGCAGCAGTATATGAGGAAAAGGCTGAAGTCTGTCGTACCCGCCTCATCCAGCCCGTGGGGGGATGCGCCAGTCATTGACCTCGAAGAGGAGGTCCCTTTGCCGGCAAGAGAGGAACCCGTGGTGGCTGAATCTTCATCGGGTGAAGAGGTAGATTACAACTATTCCTCCGATGAAGTGGCTTATGACAAGGGCGCGTCTGGAGCATTGGGGCTGCCCGAGCTAGTCTTCAAGGCCCCCTTACTTGCTGGCTCCTCAAGCTTTATGGAGAGGGCTGCTGTAAGTGTGAGCTTGCTTGGGCCGGACCCCCCCTTTTTTTCCATAGTGGGCTAATGATCTCGTTCTTGTTGTCCTTAGATTTTCAGGAGCTTACCCAGCCGGAGGCTGTGGGGAAGGCCGCTTCAGTCACGCCGGTCGACCGCCCGACGGGAGCCGCTGCTGGCATGGGCAAGCTAGCCCTCTTGCTCGACACCCTTCAACGGGAGGCGTCCGCGGAGCCTTTAAGTGCTACCGAAACGGCGGACGAGCCTCTGGAGGAGGGGGAGATTGCGCCCGAAGGCAGCATCATCCCGGTGGCCGAGGTAAGTGCGTGGGGCTGATGGTTCTTCCCCGCCTTTTGACTTTGCGTGATCTGTTCCAGGCAGCGGGTGGCTGACTCTGCTTCCCATGAGCAGGTGATGCCGACAGGAGGGAAGACGTCCGGTCGTGCCCGGAAGGCTGTCGCGAAACGGAGGCCAAGCATTGGCCCAATAGCGGTGGAGGGGCGGGCTTCTGTCTCGGGCTCAGGGGTGGAGAGCCTTGCGGCACTCGTAGAAGCGGGGGGCATCCCCCAGCTGCTGGTTCCACTTCTGCCTCTCCCGAAGCTCCCGGCCCAAATGGAGGACCCGCTCCTGAGGCAGATATTTGCGGGGCTTCGCGCACACCTGGAGGGGTCCCGGACGCAGGAGAGGGGTCAACCAGCGATGGCTTCGGGTCCGGCCTTGCTCGAAGCCCCTCCTTTTCCTGCAACAGCGGCACCTGCATTCCCGTCCAAGGAGCCGGCGGCGGCACCAGATGGCTTGGCGGCGACCTTGTCCCCTCCCCTGGCATTGACTGACCAGAGATTTTCTGTTGAGCTACGCCGACCCGAGGACCTGACTCTCGCTCTTCCATCTTCCTCGGCCGCGGCAGACGCTGATTTGTGGGCCGAGGTGGACAGCTCCGTAGATTTTATTCCTCCGAGGGTACCTTCGGTCAGTCACACCTCATCAGGCGCACCGGTCCGACAGATGTTGGTAACGTTGCGGACGATGTTCTTGGTCGATCCTACCCTATCATATCGGGAGGTGCACAGCATAGTGACGCAGCTGACCGGGGCACTGCAAGTGTTGGGCTGCCCACTGGAGGAGTGGTCACGGCGGGTTCTACTGTTGCTGAAGTATGTGAAGCGTCGCGAGTTCCTTGAGACCCAGGCTCCTGACGAGTGCGCCACCCTTGATGCCCAGGCAGACGAGTATTTACAGACCTTGGAGGCACGGCGCCATGATGAAGAGCGCCATGGGAAGGCTCTCGGGGAAGGTCAGAGCAATGTTCGCTCCCTTAAGAGCCACATTGCGAAACTGGAGAGCTACCTTGCTGCGGCCAGGTCTGACCTTGCCGAAGCCGAAAAAGCGGTCGAGGCGGAAGGCGAGGCTCTGGCCGTTACCCAGGTCGAGGCGGCGTCCGTGGAGGCGGAACTTGCTCGACTCGAAGAACGGAGGGGCCGCTTGCGCGACATGACGAATTTTCCTTGCGTCGGAATCCTCCCCCTCGAGGACATCTTCAGGGGCACCGACTGAGCGTTGCACCCCTTAATTCCTTTCTCTTTTCTTTTGAATGTAACACAGGGGTATGCCCCGAAGCTCATGTAGGTCGATTTTTTTTATCTGAATTGAACAACAGATTTATGGTTTCACATGCTCTTCTAGCACGCATTCCCCTAGGGGCCTCTTTTCTCCTTCCTCCTCTTTCGCGTATATCATCCTTTCTCTCTGATGAGGACATCTCCCAGTATTCACTATGGCACGAGGCGTCCCCGACTTCGTGACCCATTGGAGAAGTGGTTCTCATATCTATCTTTATTTTCTTGCTTATGTATTTTCTTTTATTTGAGTCATATCAGGTGTAATTGTCTTTTATTTGAGTCCACTATCTAGGTTTAAGGATTAATTAGCCATAGTGAGTCACTTGGGCCCTTAGTTGAGGATGTTAGGCCCACTTAGTGGGCTTGGGCCCAGGGGCGCCCCCTTCTTGACTCATAGTTTTCTGTAGTTGTGTTAAATGTCAGGGGGTTTTGTGTAAAGGTCCTAGCTCTATATAAGGACCCCCCCTCCCTCCTTTGTAGCAGCTTTTGATGAATTAAGAAATTTGCCACCCAATATTGTCTCTAGCTCTCTCTCTCTCTCTCTCTCTCACTCTCACTCTCTCTCTCTCTCACTATAGGGGCCGGCCCCTTTCTCTCTCTTCCCTCCCCCCCTTCTCTCTCTCTCCCAAGGGCGAACCTGCCCCTTCACCTCCCCTCTCCCTCCTCCACCTCATCAGCCACCTCACCATTCAACCCTTCACCTCCCCTAGGCCCATAACTACCATCAATACCCACCACTTCCCAAGTAACCCTTCCTATTCCCCATACACCATCTCCACACCCAATACACCCCTCCCTCTTCCCCAAGCAACTCTCCCACTTCCCCACACCCTCATTAACAGCCCTCACCCAGCCATTACCCACCCCCCTAGCTGGTTGCGCAACATTTCCCTTGCCATTCCCCCTCTCCCATTGCCTTGGCCGAAATCACCACTCCCCCTACCTGCTGCGGTTCCCCCTTCCTCCCCCCTCCACACACCCCTTCCCCACCTGTTCTTCCCCCCCTCCACAGCCCTAGATCCCCTCCTCATCCAACCCTCCACCCCACAGGCCCCTCCATTACCACCTCCTACCCATACTCCCTTGTTCTGCCCCATCTTCACATAAGAGTCTGCAGGTGACAGTTCAGGTCTCGACTTGCAGAAGTTTTCCCGGAGTCATACGGCGACATCCTGGTGCGTGGCCTACATCGACGGAAAGGTCTGCGGAACCTCTTCGCAGGCGAGGTGGAATCGTCCGGTTTCGACTTCGTGGCCATTCAAGACGGCGATTCTCCCACGACTGGTCCAGTTGTCCCCTGCAGAGGACCTGAGCTCGGTGGAAAGCTGCTCCACGACCAACGGTGCCGGAATCAGACCCAAGTCTCTTCAACAAAAATACTCCTCCCCCTGTCTGCGACCAAGATCAAGAAACAGAAGTGCGTTTGGTCCCCGGGAGCGTGATTTCTGATTTTTCCCCTCCAGTCACTCGGGGCAGTCTGCTCAGGTCTGCTTCGACCCACAGTCAGTCAACAACGGCCCCCGGATCACTCCGACCCCGGAAGACATCCCCGCCAGTTTTGCTGCAAGGGGGATTCGACCACGGTTCCAGATCTTCAAGCGGTTCGAGAATCGGAGTTCGGGAGTCCCAGGTACCGTTCCTGCAAGCTACTGCAACAATTCTGTGGGTACCGGCTCTCAGATCCTACCTCCAGTTCGCACTTCTACCACGGCCAGAGACTGCGTCCGATTAAATCAGTAAAATTCAGAGGTGTCCCTGGCCCAGTCACGAAGACTACGCAGGTGGTCTCGCCATCGGCAAAATTCCTGAGGGTGAGATACGACTGCTGCACCGCCTCCTGCCCCTGTCCACAGCAAGCGAGCAGAATCGACGGAGACATCCGCTCCACCGTCGGGGGCACATTTCCCCCACCCGCCTGGCCGGCTTAACGCCCCTCCCTGCGTGGAGGTACATTTTGGTTGTAATAAGTTAATCCCCACCCCGAGATCACCCCTCCTGCGAGAGGCGTAGTGGTGTAACAGTTAACCCGCAGGTTGAAGCTACCCCGCCGCGGCGTCCGGGTACATACCCACGCCTCCCGGCGCGCCCGTCGTCTCCGGCCGGGATCGGTGTTTTCACACCGATCAGGTGAGCAGCTGGTCCCTCTCCTGGTCCTTTCAATTGCTTTGCTCGTTTAGTATCGTTTCCTTAGTTCGCCGGCGGTGAGTGAGAGCTTGAGCATGAATGTTTGATTTCGCCGTGAGTATCCACCGTGGTAAGTGAGGGAGAGCCACCCTAAACCCACGCCCCAGCGTGCTGGCCCGCCCATAAAGGGGGCATCCCAGGCCCATTAGGGGTCAACCATAAGCCCACCAACCGGTGGAAACCTTGGGGTCCCACCCCGGACCCTCGCCGTCATCATTCGGGCCCACCCGGGTGCACGTGTGCGTCGTGTGAGCTCGGCCACTCGGTGAGCCATTTGAGTGCTTGTATGCTTGTGGATTGGTAGGTCCAAGGGTCAAACATCTCATTAGTGGGCTGTGCCACATCAAGTGGTATCAGAGCCAGGTTGTAGGTTTGTCCCATCAAGCCTAGTCTTGGGTCATTTGCATCCTAGGTCTTAGGTGCATATCGTTCGCCGTTGCATAGCCCAACCTTGCATGACCACCCGGAGTGGTACCCCTTACCAACATCATTCAGCATCATCTTCCCAAACTACAATGGAGCCCAATCCCCATGAGGAGCCCGACCACAATGGAGCAAGACACCCCGATCCCATGGGCTTTGTAATGGAGGGTATGGCCGACATCATGGTTCGGCTTGATGACATCACTCGGCGCCTTGGCCAACTTGAGACCCACATGCCAAGATTGAATGAGAGAGTAGCCCCTCCCCCACGTGAGGAGCCCGTCAATAGGGAACCACACCATGAACTTCCTCCCGAACCACATAGGGGTCCCATACCTAGAGGAAATGAACGGCCACCCCGGGACAACCCGGATGACCACCTTATGAGGCTTGTCAAAGTGGATGCTCCCACTTTTGACGGATCACACCACCCTAGTATCTACCTTGATTGGGAGGCAGCCATGGACCAATATTTTGATTGGTACCCAATGACCGAGGATAGGCGGGTTCGGCTTGCAAGAATGCAACTAATCAAGCTAGCCAAGACCCATTGGCTAAATGTGGAAGCCCTTAGAATTGTTAGGAGGGAGGCACCCATTACCACATGGGGAGCCATGAAAGAACAACTTAGGATCAAATATGTCCCACCCTCCTACCACCAAAATCTATTAGATGAATGGCAAGCCCTGACACAAGAAGGAAAACCCGTCATGGATTATATCGAAAAATTCGATTACTACCTTCTCAAGTGTGGAGTCCAAGAGGACCCCGCCGTCACCCTCTCACGCTTTAGGAATGGCCTCCAATTCCATATCAAAAAGGAACTTTTCATGAGGCAAGTGACTACCCTAGAGCAAGCTTACCAAGTGGCTAGGGATGCGGAGAAGTTTACCAGGTTCACGCGTTTCACTCCCCCACGGGGAGTTGACCCCAAAGCCATGGCACCTCGGCCTAACCCACTCCCTCCCCAAAGGGGCCTCCTTCCCATACCCCCGGGAACCCAACCCACTAGGGTAGCCCCTCCCAACCACACTCCATTCCCTCGCCCTACTAATGGGCCCCAAAACCCCACCCCCACTAGGCTCAATCCTACGCCCACCAAAGGTGCCCAAAATCCCCCTAGTGGGCCACAATGCTTTAGATGTTCGGGGTATGGCCACATTGCCACTCAATGCCCTACTAAAAGTGCATCCAACCTCTACATAGAGGAGGCCACACCCCAAACCCAAGTTGAGTACGAGGGCGAATTAGAGGTTTATGAACCCTCCCAAGAATGGGAGGAGGAATATGAGAGTCATCTTCTAGGGGCCCACCAAGAACAACCTTCCCCATCCGCCGACTCCCCCCTCGGAGTTGTGAGGTGCACCCTTACCCAAACCCAAGAGCATGATTGGAGGAGGACAACCATCTTCCATACTTACATCCGGGTAGGGAACCATGTTAGGAAAGTCATCTTGGACAATGGGAGTAGTGTGAACGTAGTGTCACCCGACACCGTCAAACTCCTAGGCCTTACCATTACCCCACACCCCCAACCATACCGGGTAGCTTGGATAGATGCCACATCCGCACCCGTTAGCACCCGATGCCTTGTCCCCATCACCTTCCAGTCATATCAAGGGCAAGTTTGGTGTGACATCCTCCCAATGGAGGTGGGTAGCATTCTTTTAGGGCGACCGTGGATCTACGATGTAGATGCCACTTTCTATGGGAGGGTCAACACTTGTGTCTTCACCCATGAGGGGAAGAAGATCCTTCTCAACCCCACACCCCCACGCCCAAGTCCCAAGAAAACACCCCCTTCCCTTGAAGGGACTCCTACCCCCCCAATCCCTCAAAACCCCACCCCAAGTCCACCAAACCTAACCCCAAGTCTCCCTTCCCCCTCACCTAGCCTTAGTGTAGTCCAAGAGCCCACTAGGAGCCTCCATCTCGTCACTAGGCAGGAATTTGAGGAAGAGGTTAGCCAAGGGGGTCAAGTGTGTGCCATTGTCATTTGTCTTGGGGACTCCACCCCAACCAACCCCCATCCCATAGAGATCCAACAAGTCCTTGAAGAATTTCAAGATGTATTCCCCGAAGAGCTTCCGGATAAGCTACCTCCCATGCGCGATGTGCAACATGCCATCGATCTTGTACCCGGGGCTACCTTACCCAACCTTCCCCATTACCGCCTCAACCCCACCGAGCACGCGGAACTTAGGAGGCAAATCGAGGAGCTCATCAAGAAGGGCTTCCTCCGCCTAAGCAAGAGTCCATGTGCCGTCCCGGCCCTCTTAACACCCAAGAAAGATGGGACATGGCGCATGTGCGTGGATAGCCGAGCAATCAACAAAATCACGGTCAAGTACCGATTTCCCATCCCTCGGCTAGATGATATGCTCGACATGCTTGCAGGAGCCACTATCTTTTCCAAGATAGACCTCAAGAGTGGCTACCACCAGGTCCGCATTAGGCCCGGGGATGAATGGAAAACCGCCTTTAAGACCAAGGATGGTCTTTATGAATGGCTTGTCATGCCTTTCGGGCTCTCAAATGCCCCAAGCACCTTCATGAGGCTAATGACCGAGGTCCTTAGGCCCTTCATAGGCAAATTCTTGGTCGTCTACTTTGACGACATCCTCATCTATAGCCAAAGCAAGAAGGCCCACCTCGATCATCTTAGGCAAGTTTGCATCACCCTTAGGAAGGAGAGCCTCTTTGCCAACCCCGGGAAGTGCCACTTCATGACCAACCAATTGGCCTTCCTAGGTTACATAGTCTCTTCCCAAGGAGTGTCCATGGACCCCGAGAAGGTCCAAGCTATCATTGAGTGGCCCGAGCCCAAGAACATCCATGAGGCCCGTAGCTTTCATGGACTAGCCACCTTCTATAGGAGGTTCATCCGTGGGTTTAGCACCATCACCTCCCCCATCACGGATTGCCTCAAAAAGGGGAATTTTGTTTGGACCAAGGCGGCCTCCAAGGCCCTCTTAGAGCTGAAAGACAGGATGACTCAAGCCCCGGTCCTTTGCCTACCCGACTTCTCCAAGGTCTTTGAAGTCACATGTGATGCCTCGGGGGTCGGGATTGGAGGAGTCCTTAGCCAAGAAGGTCACCCTGTGGCCTACTTTAGTGAGAAGCTTTGTGAGGCTAAGACTAGATACTCCACCTATGACAAAGAGCTCTACGCCGTGGTCCAATCCCTTCGGCATTGGAGACACTATCTCCTCCCCAGTGAGTTTGTGATTTTCTCCGACCATGAGGCATTAAAATATCTCAACACCCAACAAAAGCTCAATGCCCGCCATGCCCGCTGGGTGGAGTACATTCAGTCCTATACCTTTGTCCTCAAGTACAAAATGGGTAGTGAGAACCGGGCCGCCGATGCCCTTAGCCGGAGGGTGACTTTGCTATCCACTATCCAAGCGGAAGTCACCGGGTTTGAGAGAGTGAAAGAAGAGTACCCCACTTGTCCCGACTTTGGGACCATCCATAACACTCTCTCCACCCAACCCCTTAAGGAACATGAGGGGTTCATTCTCCAAGATGGGTACCTCTTCAAGGGTACTAGGCTGTGCATACCCCGGACATCCCTTAGAGATTTCTTGGTGAGGGAGTTACATGGGGGTGGCTTGGCTGGCCACTTTGGGGTCCAAAAGACCATTGAGCTGGTAGAGAGACAATTCTATTGGCCTAGCCTTAAGAGAGAGGTGGCCAACATTGTTGGTCAATGCCGTACTTGTGCCTCCGCCAAACAGGTGAAGCAAAACACCGGGCTCTACACACCCCTCCCCATCCCAGACCGCCCATGGGAAGACTTGAGCATGGACTTCATCCTGGGCCTCCCCAAGACCCTACGCAAGCATGATTCTATCTTTGTGGTGGTGGATAGGTTCTCTAGGATGGCCCACTTTATTCCCTGCTCCAAAACCTCCGATGCCTCAAGGGTAGCCCGGCTATTCTTTGATGAGGTGGTCCGCCTCCATGGACTACCCAAGACCATTGTTTCTGACCGGGATGTCAAGTTCACTAGTTATTTTTGGAAAACCTTGTGGCACCTTTTGGGCACTCTTCTCAAGTTCTCTACCGCCTACCACCCCCAGACTGACGGCCAAACTGAGGTTGTCAATCGTAGTCTCGGAAACTTGCTCCGTTGTCTAGTTGGGGACCATCCTGGGAATTGGGACCTCCTCTTGCCCCAAGCTGAATTTGCATATAATGATTCTGTCAATAGGTCCATAGGAAAGAGTCCATTTGAGGTAGTGCATGGATATAGTCCTAGAAAGCCTTCGGATCTCATACCCCTCCCCCCTCATGCTAGAGTGTCAGTCTCAGCTGAGTCATTTGCACAACACATCAAAGAATTGCATGCAGATATCCGCAAGCATATAGGCAAAAGCAATGAGGCTTACAAAAGGCGGGCTGATGCTCATCGGCGACACTGTGAGTTCCAGGAGGGAGACCAGGTGATGGTGAGAACGGAGCGGCTCCTCCCAGGGCCCGCCTCCAAACTGAGGGCACGGGGTTCGGGACCCTTTCGGGTTCTACGACGGATTGGTACCAATGCTTATGAGTTAGACTTACCTGAGGGCTTTGGGGTTCACCCCACTTTTAATGTGGCGGACCTAGTGTGCTACAAGGGCCCCACGGTGGAACCCAGTCAGGATCTTGAACCTCTACCCCCCCTTGTGAGTGACCCTCCCGGAGCGAAATTACCACCCCAATTGAGAGGCCGGCTTGAGCAAGTGGAGGCAATACTGGATGAACAAAGTACACTTACCAGGAACAGAGTCTACCAGCGCTACCTCGTGAGGTGGAAGGGCCGTCCCCCGACCGAGGATGCATGGGTAAGCCGAGAGGACTTGATGCGCCTGGACCCGAGCCTGCTGGAGCAGTATGAGAGGCGATTGGACCCCTACTCGACGGGGTCGAGTTCTCCCCACCCCGGGGGATTTGATGAGGACATCTCCCAGTATTCACTATGGCACGAGGCGTCCCCGACTTCGTGACCCATTGGAGAAGTGGTTCTCATATCTATCTTTATTTTCTTGCTTATGTATTTTCTTTTATTTGAGTCATATCAGGTGTAATTGTCTTTTATTTGAGTCCACTATCTAGGTTTAAGGATTAATTAGCCATAGTGAGTCACTTGGGCCCTTAGTTGAGGATGTTAGGCCCACTTAGTGGGCTTGGGCCCAGGGGCGCCCCCTTCTTGACTCATAGTTTTCTGTAGTTGTGTTAAATGTCAGGGGGTTTTGTGTAAAGGTCCTAGCTCTATATAAGGACCCCCCCTCCCTCCTTTGTAGCAGCTTTTGATGAATTAAGAAATTTGCCACCCAATATTGTCTCTAGCTCTCTCTCTCTCTCTCTCTCTCACTCTCACTCTCTCTCTCTCTCACTATAGGGGCCGGCCCCTTTCTCTCTCTTCCCTCCCCCCCTTCTCTCTCTCTCCCAAGGGCGAACCTGCCCCTTCACCTCCCCTCTCCCTCCTCCACCTCATCAGCCACCTCACCATTCAACCCTTCACCTCCCCTAGGCCCATAACTACCATCAATACCCACCACTTCCCAAGTAACCCTTCCTATTCCCCATACACCATCTCCACACCCAATACACCCCTCCCTCTTCCCCAAGCAACTCTCCCACTTCCCCACACCCTCATTAACAGCCCTCACCCAGCCATTACCCACCCCCCTAGCTGGTTGCGCAACATTTCCCTTGCCATTCCCCCTCTCCCATTGCCTTGGCCGAAATCACCACTCCCCCTACCTGCTGCGGTTCCCCCTTCCTCCCCCCTCCACACACCCCTTCCCCACCTGTTCTTCCCCCCCTCCACAGCCCTAGATCCCCTCCTCATCCAACCCTCCACCCCACAGGCCCCTCCATTACCACCTCCTACCCATACTCCCTTGTTCTGCCCCATCTTCACATAAGAGTCTGCAGGTGACAGTTCAGGTCTCGACTTGCAGAAGTTTTCCCGGAGTCATACGGCGACATCCTGGTGCGTGGCCTACATCGACGGAAAGGTCTGCGGAACCTCTTCGCAGGCGAGGTGGAATCGTCCGGTTTCGACTTCGTGGCCATTCAAGACGGCGATTCTCCCACGACTGGTCCAGTTGTCCCCTGCAGAGGACCTGAGCTCGGTGGAAAGCTGCTCCACGACCAACGGTGCCGGAATCAGACCCAAGTCTCTTCAACAAAAATACTCCTCCCCCTGTCTGCGACCAAGATCAAGAAACAGAAGTGCGTTTGGTCCCCGGGAGCGTGATTTCTGATTTTTCCCCTCCAGTCACTCGGGGCAGTCTGCTCAGGTCTGCTTCGACCCACAGTCAGTCAACAACGGCCCCCGGATCACTCCGACCCCGGAAGACATCCCCGCCAGTTTTGCTGCAAGGGGGATTCGACCACGGTTCCAGATCTTCAAGCGGTTCGAGAATCGGAGTTCGGGAGTCCCAGGTACCGTTCCTGCAAGCTACTGCAACAATTCTGTGGGTACCGGCTCTCAGATCCTACCTCCAGTTCGCACTTCTACCACGGCCAGAGACTGCGTCCGATTAAATCAGTAAAATTCAGAGGTGTCCCTGGCCCAGTCACGAAGACTACGCAGGTGGTCTCGCCATCGGCAAAATTCCTGAGGGTGAGATACGACTGCTGCACCGCCTCCTGCCCCTGTCCACAGCAAGCGAGCAGAATCGACGGAGACATCCGCTCCACCGTCGGGGGCACATTTCCCCCACCCGCCTGGCCGGCTTAACGCCCCTCCCTGCGTGGAGGTACATTTTGGTTGTAATAAGTTAATCCCCACCCCGAGATCACCCCTCCTGCGAGAGGCGTAGTGGTGTAACAGTTAACCCGCAGGTTGAAGCTACCCCGCCGCGGCGTCCGGGTACATACCCACGCCTCCCGGCGCGCCCGTCGTCTCCGGCCGGGATCGGTGTTTTCACACCGATCAGGTGAGCAGCTGGTCCCTCTCCTGGTCCTTTCAATTGCTTTGCTCGTTTAGTATCGTTTCCTTAGTTCGCCGGCGGTGAGTGAGAGCTTGAGCATGAATGTTTGATTTCGCCGTGAGTATCCACCGTGGTAAGTGAGGGAGAGCCACCCTAAACCCACGCCCCAGCGTGCTGGGCCGCCCATAAAGGGGGCATCCCAGGCCCATTAGGGGTCAACCATAAGCCCACCAACCGGTGGAAACCTTGGGGTCCCACCCCGGACCCTCGCCGTCATCATTCGGGCCCACCCGGGTGCACGTGTGCGTCGTGTGAGCTCGGCCACTCGGTGAGCCATTTGAGTGCTTGTATGCTTGTGGATTGGTAGGTCCAAGGGTCAAACATCTCATTAGTGGGCTGTGCCACATCACTCTCTCTTTTTTTTTGTGCCGGGATGCATCGGGAGGGCGTGAGTCTTTGCGATGGTTCGCTCCAAGAGGACCGGGCAGGAACCCATGTCAGGGCACGGGAGAGCGCTCACCTTCCCAGGGGGAGGACGAGGGGACCACTCCACCATACCGAACGGACGACTCACTAGCCTCGCCACAACGTTGGAAACACGTACTGGCCTCAGGCAGGGGGGTCTCGGTCAGAGACCGGGTTTCTCGTCGTCCAGAGGGGACGGAGAGAAGAGTTTGTCTAGTCAATGACCCGGACGGGAGATCCGAGCCAAAGGGGTACTCACCGCCCGGGGGGGGGGACGGAGAGAAGAGTTTGTTTAATCAATGACCCGGACGGGAGATCCGAGCCAAAGGGAGTTTGTTTAGTCAATGACCCAGACGGGAGATCCGAGCCAAAGGGGTACTCACCGCCCGGGGAGGACCGAGAGAAGAGTTTGTTTAATCAATGACCCGGACGGGAGGTCCGAGCCAATGGGAGTTTGTTTAGTCAATGACCCGGACGGGAGGTCCGAGCCAAAGGGGTACTCACCGCCCGGGGAGGACGAAGAGAATAGTTTGTCTAGTCAATGGCCCAGACGGGAGATCCGAGCCAAAGGGGTACTCACCGCCCGGGGAGGACGGAGAGAAGAGTTTGTTTAGTCAATGACCCGGACGGGAGGTCCGAGCCAAAGGGAGTTTGTTTAGTCAATGACCCGGACGGGAGGTCCGAGCCAAAGGGGTACTCACCGCCCGGGCAGGACGGAGAGAAGAGTTTGTTTAGTCAATGACCCGGACGGGAGGTCCGAGCCAAGGGGGTACTCACCGCCCGAGGAGGACGGAGAGAAGAGTTTGTTTAGAAATTTCTTCTAGTACTTCCGTTGCTACGGGGTGACGGCTGGAAATGGGGGGAGTTCCCTCTTTCTCGGCTTCCACTCTTCCCTTGCTCTTGTATCTTTCCCTTCTTTTTTTTCTCACTTCCTTTTTTTCCTCTTTCTCTTTCTTTTCTTTCTTTATCTCTTCTCTTCTTTTTCCTTTTCTCCTCTTTTCTTCTTTTTTTTTCTCTCTCTCTTCTCTTTTTTTTTCTCTCTTTTCCTCCTTTTCTCTTATTTTTTTTTCTTCCTTTCTCTCTTTTCTTCTTCTCTCTCTTTTTCTCTTTTTTTTTTCTCTTTTTCTCTCTCTCTTTTTTTTTTACCTTCCTCTTCCTTTTTTTTCTTCTCGCTTTTTGAAAACATGGATAGTGGTCAAGTTGTTTGGACATTAATCACGCAAATCCGCCCAAAATAGGGTGGAGGGTTATATTATTGATTGAACGGGGGCGCCGGAGCGTGGTACAGTCCCAAGTGCCTTCCATTAAGAGGCGGGAACTGAACTTCCCCGCGATGGTTGACAATTACATAGGCTCTACCTTCGTAGACTTTTTGGACTACGTAGGGTCCGAGCCAGTTCTCATTCAGCTTACCCTTAGGGTTGGCAGCCATGAGATCTCTTCTCTTGACCATGACGAGGTCGCCCTTCTTGAATTCGCATTCCTTGACAAGCTTGTCAAAGGCGCGTGCAATCCGGGCCTGGTAGACCTGAATGTTCTGTTGGGCCTGGAGCTACTTTCCTTCTAGACTGGAGAGTTCCTCGAGCCTTCGTTCAACGTTGGTCTGCCCTTCAAGGACAAGCCCATGTTGAATGGCAACCCTGAGGGACGGTATCTCCAGTTCAACGGGGACGATTGCCTCCGAGCCATATACGAGAGAAAAGGGCGAGCAGCATGTTGGAGTCTTGTATACGGTTCGGTACGCCCAAAGCGCCTCGTACATCCTTTCTTTCCAGTCCCTTTTGTTAGAGCTGACAGTCTTGGTCAGGAGAGTGCAGAGTGTCTTATTAAAAGCTTCGGCCAGCCCATTAGCCTGTGGGTTGTAAGGAGTCGATGTCCTCCAATCAATTTTATATTTTTCTGCCAGCCGGTAGACCTTCTGGTTACGGAAGTGGCTGCCGTTGTCTGACACAACTCGGTCGGGCGCGCCAAACCGGAATATGATATTACGGCGGACGAACCTGACCACGATCTCTCCGGTGACCTCCCGTAAGGTGACAGCCTCTGCCCAGCGGGAGAAGTAGTCAGTTGCCGCCAAAATGTACTTGCAGCCTGTGGAAGATGCAGGTAAGGGACCTACGACGTCCGTTCCCCACTGGGCGAACGGCCAACTGGGCGCGGTTGGGTGTAACTGCACGGGGGGCCTTCTGGGTATGGTGGCATGCTCCTGACATTTCTGACACGACTTAGCTGATGCGGGACGGGACCATGGACACGACAAGCTCACGATCGTCCCTTGATGAGGGAAGCGTCGGACGTGCACGGTTGAGAAACCGGCAAGAGCTAGGGTGGTCGATTTGCACTCTCGTGCCCGGATCGGGTCACGGGGACGGTCTCGCTCTCTCTCGCAGCAGCGGTGAATGATAATATAGCGAGCTAACGGACCTAAAGCATGCTCTCTAGCAGCGGCATAAACAAGTATATAAGAAAATAAGCAAATGCCGAGTGTAGGGAGCGAGAACGATACCTCCACGCGCTCGGCGTGGGGAAGACGGGCCCGACCGAAAAATCGTACTCCCGGAACAATATTACACAATATTACAGAAATGCAAGCCGCTGCCCACTCTACGCAGGGAGGTAAAGGGCTACACAATGGGGTCCGGGAGGACCGAATTCGGGTTGACGGGCGGCTTCTTGCGTTGATTCGGCAACACCCGAACACGTGACGGTGGGGTCCACGTGCGGTCCGGAGGGGCCGTGTGGGACCCGGTGGCACCGCTGTACTGGTGGATGCCCGGAGGGTCACTCCTTGGGATGGCGGCACGCTGGTTCGCCGGCCGGAGGCCGGGCGGCTCCGATCGGCACCCGTCGGGTTTGCTGTCCACGGACTGGTTGCTGCTGTTTTGCAGCGCACGCTCCGGCGAGAATGGGCGCTGAGATCAGCCCCGATGTCAGATCGACACGAGACTGGCGCCGTTGGAAAGCTACCTTGAAGTTCTTCAACTAGGCCCAAAGATCTGGCCTGGATCTGCTCGGATCTTGACTTATGGAATTTTCAATCTCCTGTTGTACAGTAACCGAAGACTCAGGCCTGCAGAGAACTTGACTGTGGACTGCCTTTGACCGTGAGGTGGATGTCCGACTTCGAAGATGTGTTCTTCAGAGAAGTTGTTGGAAATGGAGTTTAGAAGACAGAAAAATTGGTTTGGACACGTTTGGATGTGTTTATGATTTTCTGGGATTTGTTTAGTGGATGAAGGTCGGATCTGGGATCTGACTGAAAGTACTATAGCTCCGGTAGAACATGAATTTCTAAAAATAGGT
The DNA here is from genome assembly GCA_022559845.1 of Amorphophallus konjac. Lineage (NCBI taxonomy): Eukaryota > Viridiplantae > Streptophyta > Magnoliopsida > Alismatales > Araceae > Amorphophallus > Amorphophallus konjac. The sequence goes on along the minus strand of CM040126.1, from coordinate 22,464,030 downwards.
AAAAGGATGATAAAAATTTAAGAAAAATTGTGATGGTAGGGGACGATGGATAGAACACATAGTTAAATTGGGAGGTCTAACATAAATCAAAAGAGTGGTTGAAGGTGGAGAACTCAAGGCTACTATCACTATAGACAGTGACAGAACAGATCTGAGATTGAGAGTTGAACGAAATGGTAAAGATACGAAATGGTGGCTTTTGAACCTGGAGTTTTTTGTGGAGACTGGGATAGAAGATAGGAACCAACTCTCAAAATTTCAAATCGATCTGAGCTCGTGGCTGGCTTCAGAAAATCACGAACTGCACCTCTATCCAGTAGGACAGAAAACCAAAGATGATCCCGTGGCGGCTCGAAGGCGGCACGAACGGCGGCGGCGGCGGCACAAACGATCACCGGAGATAGAGGGGAGGGGATTGAAGATAGAACCACTCTAGAATTTGGGGTTGGAGAAGGAAGAACACCAGGGGAGAGAGGGAGAGAGGGCACACCCTTCTTGCTTCAAGCAATTTTCACATAATTTCTTCATTAATCTCTAATGACACTATATATAGGCTTATATAGAAAATAGCAAGGGGTGGGGGGGCTGATAATTTCGTGGGAAATATGTCATTTTCATCCCCCATGTGGTCAAAACTCAAAATAAATAAATTACATGTGGATGGGGCACTCCTTTGACTAGGTAGGTAAGGTAGGTGGCCTACCTTTGAAATTTTAACCCCTTTGTCTCCCATGTGGTCAATTAGCATTCAAACCTTCTAGATGGCCACCTAGGATGGTTGACCAGCCCCACATGGATGAGGTGGACCAATGGGGAAGGGGAGGGGGCCCCCTAGCTGGACCTACTACACATTTGCACAAAAACCCACACAATCTAAGGGAATGACGCATTGGCTTACAAAGCCGTACAATTGCGCTTATACTTTCCCATGGATATAAAAATAAACTAAAGGACACAAATGTAAAATAAAATGTACATGCTCGGCGTCGATTCCCATCATTAGCATATTTGCAGCAGTCGTCGAACATTGCGGGCCAATAATAGCCGAGCTTCTTTATTTCAATCTTCATTTTCGGCCCCGCCTGGTGTGCGCCAGCTGTCCCGGCATGGACCTCCTTCATGACCCTCCAGACTTCTTCAATGGACAAGCATCGGAGGAGTAATTTTTGCTTGGCGTCGGCCACCATTCGGAATAATATTCCATTTCGGAGCTCATAAGAATCCTTAACTCTGATTAGCCTGATCTTCTCTTCTCTCTTCTTGGGCAGCTGCTGGTACTTGAACCACTGCATCAGGGGGTCTCTCCAGTCAGGTAGGCCAACGGCTTCTACTGTGGTGACTTCTAGCTCTTCTTCTTCTGGTTCTTCTTCTATCATACTGGGCATCTGGCGCTGATTTATTACTTGGATACTGAGAGATCCATCTGGAGGCATTGCCAGTGAGCTTGCCAGTTTTGCCAGGGCGTCAGCTTGTGCATTCTCCCCTCTGGCGACATGGCCTATCTCAAGGAGGTAGAACCGCTCCATGAGTCTCTTCGCCTTAGTGTGATAAGGGAGGAGCTCAGGTTTTCAGACATCAAACTGTCCCTGGACCTGCTTGATGACCAGCAGCGAGTCGCCGAATACTTGGAGCATTTTGATCTCCATTTGGAGGGCCACCTAAAGGCCGATGATCAGAGCTTCATACTCTGCTTCATTATTTGTACAGGGCTTGCTAATGCAGCAGGAAGTGTGCATCACTTCTCCGTCTGGCGATTTGAGGATGATGCCGGCTCCGGCCCGTACCTTGGCGTGTCCGGAAGGGGTCGCTTCTGTTCTCGAAGTCCCGTCAAAGTATAGCTGTCAGATAGCTTGTTGGACATGATCCACCTCCAGTGTCTCATCCTCGGGTAGCTCTGTGGCCAACGGGGAGTCTTCGGGCACAGGGTGTGCTGCGAAGAAATCCGCGACGGCTTGTCCCTTAACGGCCTTTTGCGGCACGTAGGTGATGTCAAACTCCATGAGCAGCACGGCCCATTTGCCAAGGCGCCCCTTCGGGACAGGCTGGGAGAGAATGTGCTTGATGGGGTCAGCTCTGGATATTAAGCTTACTTCATGGGCAGCATGTAGTGCCTCATCTTCTTGACTGCGGAGACCAAAGCAAGGCAGACTTTCTCTATCGGAGTGTACTTGGCCTCCGCTCCCACCAATCTCCGGCTGAGGTAGTAGAGCGCCTGCTCCTTTCCCTCATCATTATTCTGGGCCATTGCCCCCAGTGAATATTCGGTAGCTGCTATGTGGAGAATAAACGGTCTGCCTTTGACAGGGGCCCCCAGGACTGGCGGGGTCTTCAGGTACTCTTTTAGCTGGTCGAACGCGTGCTGGCATTCGTGACCCCAGCTGAAGGGTGCATTCTTCATCATCAGTCTGTGAAAGGGTTGGCAACGCCCCGACAGGTTGGAGATGAACCTGCGGATGTAGGCTAGACGGCCCTGTAGGGACCTTAGCTCTCTTAGACTCTTCGGAGGGGGAAACTCCTGAATGGCTTTTATCTTGAAGGGGTCAATCTCGATCCCTCTGTGCCGGACAATAAAGCCGAGGAACTTACCACTGGACACGCCAAAGGCGCACTTCATAGGGTTCATCTTCAGCCCATACAGCCGGAGCCTTTGAAAGACGACCCTGAGGTCGCTCAGATGTTCAGCTCTCTTCTTAGTCTTGACAACTAGATCATCAATGTAGCATTCGACCTTGCTATATAGCAGCTCGTCGAAGATCTTTGTCATTGCCCGCTGATATGTAGCACCGGCATTCTTGAGACCGAAGGGCATCCTCTTGTAGTGGAATATCCCCTTGGGCGACCTGAAAGCCGTGTGAATCCGGTCGTGGTCGGCTATCCAAATTTGGTTATAGCCGGACGATCCATCCATAAAGGACAAGGCCTCGTGGGCAGTGGTTGCATCAATCATCACTTCGGTGATAGGCACCGGAAAGTCATCTTTTGGGCAGGCTTTGTTCAGGTCGTGAAAATCCACGCAAATCCTGATCTGTCCATTCTTTTTCTTTACCGGTACAATGTTGGCCAACCAAGTGGTTGTAGATCTATTTAAAAATCCACTTAAAAGAAATATCAATAAAAAATGATAACAATTATAAGCATGAGCACGATGTGCTAAGGGGAGTGTGTGTGTGATCGCCAGAGACGCGAGGGTCTCAAGTGAAAAATAATATGGGAAAGGATCGCAAAATACCTCTTGAAACGCGGTTGATTGTAGGTGCTTCCTTTCTCTTCAAATCGGCCGGCCGACGAAGAGAGTTCTTCACTTTTATTACCCTTGCAAAAAAAAATCAAAGACAACACCAAAAGATTGGAATTAGAAATATGGTGTGTAGTATCAAATTCTATGTATAAAGATGAGCATGAAAATTGTAAAAGAACACACCTTGTGGGTGTTGGCCCTTAAACCCCTATGCAATAGGGTATGATGATGTAATGATGAATGATATAAGAAATAATAAAAATGAAAAAAAAATGTGCAAGAGTTGCACTGCTGGAGGTTCTCAACGTGGTTGAGAATAGAAATTAACAAGATGAACAGGTATGATGCATGCATGCAAATAATGAAATAACAAAGAGAGACGGAGAAAGAAGAATCTGTTCTCTGGCTTTGATATTCAAGGGGGAGAGAGCCCCTGTTGGATGAAGATGATGAAACAAGAAACTCCTCCTTAGCCAGGAACGGCAGCAGCCTGCGTGAAGAAAGAAAAGAAAACCAAAAAAAAACAAACAGAAAGCAACAGAGAAGAAGAACAACGGAGGGAGAAGAAAAGGATCGAACCTCCTTAACAGAGCTGCAGAAGCTCTATAAAAAGGATTAGATCAAACAGATGAAAGGATAAGAATAGCAAGAGTCCAACAAGGGAAAGGATAAGAAGGGACAAGAGCCCAAACGAAGCAGGAGTCTCTCTGGGAAAGGCTGCGTTCGTTCGGAGCACAAAAGTGAAACACGACCTGGTTCAGGGCGTCAATTGTTGAATTGACAACCTGCCCAGAGGGCGTTTCTTAAAAACACGCCCTGCACAAGGGCGTTTCTTTCAAAATCAATTTTAGAAATAAAAAACTCCCCATATTTAAAAAATGTAAAACACGCCTCAATCAAAGCCACTTTTAAAAACACACCCCTGGGAAGGGCGTTAATTTCAAGTTTTCAAAATGGGGAAGCCGGTCAAATCAAAAGAATTGACGCCCTCAGGTCAGACGTCCTTTCTCAAAGAAACGCCCTAGATCAGGTCATTTTTTATAAGAACACGCCCTTCCCAAGGTCGTGAATTTCAAAAATGAGATAAATGCCCAGAGAATCCAAAAAATAGGAAAAAGGAGGAAATGAGGGAAAAAATAAGAGAAATTCAAGAAAAGTGGGAAAAACTACTCAAACAAGCTAATTTGAGGGTCAAATGGGGCATTGCACAGCAATATGAGAAATACTCAAAGTAATGTCAATTTTGGCGTGTCTACAGTGGTGTATTGGTTCTCCGCCACGAAGCCGATATCTATGAGCTTGTCGACCTCCTTGCAGATCTAGCTGATCAATTCCGGCCTCATACGCCGGGGAGACTGCTTCACTGGTTCCACCGTGGGATCAATGGCCAAGATGTGCTGAGTCACCTCGGGGCTGAGCCCAGGCATTTCTTTATAGTTCCAGGCAAAGCAATCCTGGAATTCTTGCAGCAACTTTGTGTATTATTCTCTCTCCTGTAGGGGCATGAGAGCACTCAGAAAGGTCGGCCTGGGGTCACCTTCGGTGCCAAGGTTGATCTCAATCAATTCGTCGACTGTGGCCTGGCCGCCATTTTCAATTTCCAGCGGGGCCGGCGACAAATCGATGAAGTCTTGATCTTCATTGTCTTCGGGCTCGAGGACGCCATCCCCCTCTTCTTGTTCCTCATGAAGGGGCGCGGAGGCTGCATTTGTTGCGCATTCCTCCGGGACTATAGCTGCCGGGTCCGCGGGGTCCGCTGGTGCAGAAAGGCACAAGGCCACCTCGGGGTCTTCTGTATAATCATCATAGACAGCTCCGGCTGGGGTCGGGGCAGCCGCATCTTCAGGCGCCTGGTACTGGATGGATAGTGTATAGGCTCCTCTTCTGGGGCTGTCCGCCACGTGGGGGCGTGGCGGAGCTACCACATAGTCTCCCATTCTGAGCTCGTCCCTGTCAATGAGGTCTTGAGCAATGTCTTTGAAGACATAGCAGTCTTCGATGGCGTGGCCCAGTATCTGGTGGTAGGGACAAAACAGTGGGTCCCCACTTCTTCGGGTGTCCTGCGGCCTCTTGGACCGTGGGAGGGAGACCTTGCCGTAATGGCAGGCCCAATCAAAAATACCCCGAGTCTTCTCTCTTGGGAAAGAGTAGGGCTTCTGCAGCTTCTCTTGGAGTGTCAGGCCTCGCCTGGTTGGCCGCCCGGTTAATGGGCTTGCTGTGTCTCATGTCTCCCTTCTTGACCAGACGGGGACATCGGGACTGGTGTCTCGGGGTCGAGACATGTAGCCACCCCACGGGCGGAGAGAACCCTGGATGAGGTCGACAACTAGCGAGGTCAACTCAGCCAGCCGTGCTTTTAGCATCTCGATCTCCCGTTGCTGCCTATGGTACAAGGCGTACATGACGGGGTCATATCGAGGGGAATTTGGGGCATGACCCATGCTTCTGCTTCTTGCTTCGCCAGCAGGCCGAAGTGAGGGCGCCTCGGCGGTGTGCTCTTGCGAGGCTAGCCTGTCAGAGAGAGAGGAGGTTTTCCCCGTGCAGCGGCGGCGGAGAGGGTTCCAAAGGAACACTTCTTCGTCTTGTGCCTCCTCAGTCGGAGGCCTGGGATATACTTCTTGGTGGGCTTCTCGCAAATCTGCAGCTTCCGCGGGGTCGTCCCTGGATAAGGCCGAAACCGATATCACATCAGTTTCGTAATAATCTTCTAGTGAAAAGCCCAGACCGGGGTGCTTGGTGATTTGCAGCAACCGCCGATCCAGGTTTGGTGGGTTCCACATTCTTTCAAACATCTCCTTCCGGTTGGAGGGTTGATAGGGGAGAATCTTTTGCTTTCTGACCATTCTGGCTGCCTGGTCGGTCATGTGGGGGAGTCCCGCAATGGGGACGTGCGGGTCATGCAACTCATCAGGAAATCAGCAATCATCATCTTCCCTGACTGGCTTTTCCCCGGCAACATAAAAGATAGTGGGTGGCCCCTCCAGGTTAGGCACTTCAAAAGTTCTCAACTGCTCGGCTGCTTGACAGTCAATTTCTGTAATGGGCTTGATGACCCCTGGCGGGACTCTGACATCCTCCAGCAGGTCTTCGAGGCAAGGCGTCCCCGGTGTAGAGTAGATGGGGAGAGGGGCTGCCTTAAATACCCCCCCCCTCTTGTGCAATGAATGGTACATGTGAAGGAGCCACATAACTTGGGGGCGGCGGAGGAAACCAACTGCCCGACTCCACTTTCTTCTTTCCCTTGTCTTGGGCGGCTTGGGGAGTTTGCTTCGCCTTTTCTAAGTATAGATTGGCGTCTAACAAATGACATTCAAACACCTCGAACGGGTGGAGGTCGGCGAAGATCCTGACTTCCTTCCCCTCGCAAGGGTATTTAATGCATTGGTGCAGGGTGGAGGGCACCACTCTATTCTGGTGTAACCAGGGCCGTCCCAGTAACATCTTGTAGGAAATGTTGGAGTTGATGACGTGGAACTGGACCTTGGTGGTGAAATCATCAAAAGTCAAGTTGAATTCTGCAACCCCCATGGGGACCTCACATTTCTGGTTAAAACCAGCAATCTTGACATTTTTGACCTCAACCAGGTGTATGTCAAAGTAGTGCTTTTGGTACACCCGGTAGGGGAGTATATTCACTGCTGCCCCTGGGTCGATCAGGACCCTGTTGATAGGCTGGCCGTTCAACTGCCCTTTCATGTAGAGGGGTCTGTTATGACTGCAAGTGGGCAGGAGCATGTCATCTTCTGTGAAAGCCACGGCCACCTCAGGTGATATCTCTGTTAGGCAAGCTTCAAGATGTGCTGGCGTCTAGAGCGTGGCAATGATGGCTTGCCGTGTCTCTTCGTCCAAAGACAGCATCTCCCATACGGTAACCCGGGTCGGGATCTTTTTGAGGTGTCTGACTATTCGGTCGGCAGCCCGCACCTTGAGTAATTTCATCTCTTCGGGCTTGCCGCGCCTGCCCCCACCTTGGAGCTAGGGTGTCAGATTAGGGGATGCCAGCTTTGTGGGCTCTGTTGCAGCCTGCTGAGCCGGCGGGGCCTGCTGGGCTTCCTCCGTCCCCCGCATGAATTCGGCGAGGTTTGGGATGTCACTGTTGTCCGCTTCTGGCTGAGGAAGAGTTACCGCCGGTAGAGCTTGAGAGCTGCTTACTTTTTCGGTCGAAGGAGACCCCTGGGAGCGCGCCTTCCCGCCTGCTCGGGCTAACAGGAATTAGACGAATGAAGGGGTGCCTCGACTCCTAGCCCCTACGGGATAGAGACCCGCCGGAGGAGGGATCTCGGTGCCTCGGACCTCAGGGTCGGGAACCTGGTATGGTTGTTCCCCCCTGAGCATGATGTTGAGGTTATCCTGAGGAGGGCGCCCCCACTTCCTTCCCGACCTGGTGGCATGTTGGGAAGTGGAGACTTCAGCTTGATTCACCTCTGGCGGCTCATGGGGTGGCTCTTCTTCTGTTTCCTCCAGGGAAAGGGCAGTGTCAAATAACGCCGAGAGGGTGTTGCAGGCGACGACAACCTCCTTCTTCTTCTTGCCCCTGGGTCTTCTCTTCTTCTTCTTCTTTCCTGTTACAGCGGATGGCTGCTCTTGGGGAAGTTCAGCCCACAGGGGAGGCTCTTTCTCTGCTTCAGCTTCTGCCCCTGGAGCCAGTTCGAGTGATTTGAACTCCTCCCATGGGACATACTCCTTCAGCTCCACGGGCTGGATTTCGGGCTGCTCATAATCTTCGAGCCCATCAATAATATCCTGGAGTCTTTGGACCGCCGAACTGGTCTTCTGACGCATCCGCAGCGGGACAGAGCTCTTTTTGTTATGAGTGGGCCGCCTCATGACCAGCCGAGGGGCCGTGTCGTGACGTACTGGGCTTGCCGGGGGCGGTGCAGGCAGGGGTGTCACATCCCTCAGACGAACTCCGGGGCTGGGTCGAGGGACGTGTGCTCTTCTATTCTTTCTAGTTGTAGTCTGCCAACATCCTTGATCTTGAGCCGGGGTCGCGATGAAGGTCTCATAAGTGGCGCGGGCGCAGGCCTCCGCCCACTCCTCAAGCAACTCCTGGTATTGCGAGACCATGCTGACAGTGGAGGTTATGCTGGGCAACTCATGCGGTTGCGGGGGGTCTACTCTATGCTCCCCCATGTCCAGCTCCCCATTCTTGATTAAGGATTCAATAACATCCTTGAAGACATAGCAGTCTTCAATGGTATGCCCAAACACTCGGTGGTACAGGCAGAAGCGCGGGTCGTCTTTTTTTTCTTTAGGTCGCTGGGCCTTTTCAGCTCTGACAGTGTAATTTTGTTGTACCTGGTTGCCCATTCGAACAGGAGCTTGGACTTGTCCCGGGCGAAGGAATATAGCTTGTTTCTCATCTTCTCCCTTAGTGAGGGGCCCTCCCGCCGTTCTGTGGTTCTGGGCGGAGGAAGGTTGGCAGCCCCTTTGGCTTTCTCTTTCTACTTTTCAAAAGCCTGGAAATCTAATGTGTGCACCTCAGGGGGAGCTGGCTTCTTCTCGGCCTGCCTGGCTCTTTGGCTTGACATTGCTGGGGTGGAGGAGTATCGGGCCAAAAATGCCTCGATCTCTGCTACCACATTGTTCAGGCGGTCAAATGTCTTGACCTCGGTGTCAATCATCCTTTCCAGGATCTCCTTTTTCAAGTTCTGTTTGCATATCTGCACCGCATCCTCCTGGTGTGGGGGACGCCTGCACCTCATGCTGAGGTTCCTCCATCTCTTGATATAGTCGAGGGCCGACTCGTCATTCTTCTGTCTTGTGGCATAAAGTTCTGCCACGGTGACCTCCCGTTCTGCAACATAGAATCTTTCTTTGAACTTCTTTTGCATGTCGGGCCAATCGGCGACAGGCCCGGCTGGCAGGCCGGAGTACCATTCAAAGGCAAGCCCGATGAGTGTCGAGCCGAAGAACTTTAGGAGGTAGGCCTCATCAGCAGCCAAGTCCCCCATGACGTTCATGTTGATATTTATTTGTCTATCTTCTATCTTTCTTTTGAGGTTTGAAAAGTGATATGGTAAGATGACAAACAAGCAATCAAAGATCTACTCAAACCTATGAACATGTGATCATGAACCTAGGCAATCATAGCTAGCTCTAGCATGGGAGAGAAGGGGTAACTTGACCACCTTCCATAGAAGTGGAGGATGGGAGAGGGGCAGTCCCCTATCCAGAGGAAAATGTAATAACCCTAGGGGGGTTTTCCTGGAGCCCTTGAGGAAGAGAGTCCTCTTGGGAGCGAGGAGGATTGAAGGATGCCATGGTGGACTCGAAGAGGGGATTAGAATAGAACGTGAAGAAGGAACTGACTCGAGAGGATGATTCAGACGGATGAAAACAACTCCACATGCAACGGATAACCTTGACAATATGCAAAGCAACCAATACAAAAAAGAAACACACAATAAGCAACCAACTTAGGTGATTCTAACAAGATGTAAATGATAAAAGATGAAGACACCCAAAATCAACCAAGTTGTTTAAGATGATGCAACAAGGTTCTTATGATTTCTCCTTTGGAACTTTAGTGAATTGATTGATATGTGCTCTCAAAAATGCGTTCCTAGTAGGAGATGGATATGGGACTTGATTTGACTCTCAGTGTAACCACTCTTCACTTATGCAGTCCTAGACACGGGGTGGGAGAGATACAACCAGCCCGGCGTCCGTGTGGGAATCCACGGCTCGCGGGGACTTACGGAGGTCCCTGCTGTGATTTCCTAGTCGGCCCCAAGGAATATGGAGACGAGAGGTCCTCACAACAAGGTAGGAAAATGCAATCTAACGTATGAAAAGATGAATGACCCTATGTGCACCGGAGTGCATGCAAATTCTAGCCTAGAATCTAACAATCAATGGTGCACACAATGATATGTAGATATGAGCAAAGTAAGAAGGAGGGCAAGTATCACCCAAGCAATAAATCACAGCAAAAACTACGGAAATAAATGCACCTCGGATGCGTACCTGCCAGGAGAATAACGGTCGAAGGACCCTGCGTCAGAGCACAATAACGGTCAAAGGCCAGACCGCCAGATAATGTATAACGCAGGGGGATGAGACCGTCGGATGAGCCAGGGAACCAAAACCAGATAGAAGTAACCGGAAAGCCCGTGGAAGCTCACACAGCAGAACCAAAGTGGCGGTCTAATGCCCCTGCGTCAGAGGACTTTGACGCGGGGACATCGGGCCGTCAGAGAACTCAGAAAACCAGAATGAGCAGTAATCAAAGGGGAAACAAAAGGCAACTCAACAAGCAGATGATGGCAGGTTTAAACAAGAATCAAAAGCACGATTGGCACAAGTTGTCCCACCGTGATCGCCAAAAAATTATCTGTTGATATTTATTTGTCTATCTTCTATCTTTCTTTTGAGGTTTGAAAAGTGATATGGTAAGATGACAAACAAGCAATCAAAGATCTACTCAAACCTATGAACATGTGATCATGAACCTAGGCAATCATAGCTAGCTCTAGCATGGGCATGCTATCTCAATCAAAATACGCTAAGGAAAAGGAAAACACACGCCGGGGCGTGGAGCAAGGAATAAATAAAAACACACCGTGAAGGTGGAACAAGCGAGGAAAATAGAAAGATATGATGAAGAAGACAGTTAATGCCCAATACCAAGGAAAGATGTGATCGCCACCAAAGTAAAAATAAGTCAAAGACCTGAATATACCTTAGAAATAGGTGGATGAAACACCCGCCCACGGGAGAGAAAACCAGAGAAAGCCTGCAGATCGACTTAGAAGTAACGGCCAGAACCCCGTGCGTCGCTTGGAAGCGACGGCCACACGATAGACCGCCGGAAGAGAGTGACGCGCCTGCACAAGGCCGTCAGATAACCTGCAGTAGCAAAACTTGAATTCTCTTAACTCCAACTCTTCCAGTCGGCTAGAAGACCTGGGCCTCGTGTTAATGAACCTGTAAACCTGCCAAACATATAGAAAGACAAAACAAAATAACCTCAATTAACCCTTTTCACAAGCATAGCATCAATTCTCAAAGAGCTTAACATCATCAAAAGGAGAGGGGATTACCGGGGAGTTTTGGTTTTTTAACCCCTCTGGGTGTTTTAAAAGTTTGGGAAGATGTTTATATGCTTAGAGGACAGTGAAAAAACATGGAGAAAGAGGAGGGACAATGCTTTGATTGAGGAAAAATCAGAGAAGAACTCAAGCATGCAATGATGAACTTGAAAGACCAAAACCAAGGTACTCCCTTGATTATGAGATAGATGGACGTGGGAAGCAGTTCCTCTTGGATGAAGATGGCTCCTGAGTTTGGCAGCACTTCATCGTGAATTCAAATCTTCCTCCTTCGGGCCATGAAGTCAAGGGTTCTATTTATAGACCCTCAAACTCTCAGGTCGAGCAGAGGATAATCAAGCAAGATAAAGAGATAACTCTTTAGTAAATCCTCGAAGATAATATCACCAAGAGTCCATAGAATCGAACGGAAGGTCCTGAGGATCAGATTTGAAAGAGATATCGTCAATCCAAACCCTTATCTCGACCACAGAGTAGCAGAGAAAAGGTCCGAACTGCCAGGACTCTCTGAAGGAAGTAACGGCTGCACGACAGACCGCCGCTTGGAAGCAACGCATCAAGGTCCATCCGTTACTCTCAACCCTATCCCAAAGGATAAGATCGACGGTAAGAAGACTTAATCAATTGGACTCTGCAAAGAAGCGACGGCCAAGACATAGGGCGTCACTGAAACAACGGCCTCTCGACAGACCGTTATTACCAATGTGTAAGCCAAAGGATAAGCACCGAAAATGAGGCCTTAAGCCTTAGGACTCTTCAAAGAGTAACGGTCCAGCACCCATGCGTTATAATGAAACAACGCGCCTGGTTCGGACCGTTATTTTCATTGAGTTTCAAGAATAGCAATGAAGGGTTGCTAAGCTGTTGCCAACGCAACGCCACCAGGAGCCATATTTTAATCCAGGAATTAAGACCCAAGAAACAGGCTTCAACTGATCAAGAGACTCAACGAAGAGTGAACAACTCGGAGCATCATATTGAATGAATAAGGAGATGACCCAACTTATTGGGTATAAAACGGGTGTCAACAGATGCCCCTCCTTAACGTCCTCTTTGCAGGGGAGCGAGCGGAGGTGAAGCGAAAGTGAAATGGAACATGGAGAGGAAGCGAAAATGAAGCGGAGTGGATCAAAAAGAGGGCGTTAAGGTAAACGACACCCGTTCTTTACCGACAAGCGATAGGAATTTTCTGGAAAACTTCGAATTGATCACAAGGAAATAGCCAGCCAAAGGGATGCGAGTCTGGAGGAACTAATTAACTAAGGAAAGGAAACACGGCTAGCCGCCGAAGGCAATGGAAAGGAAAGAGACTAAACTCCAGATAGGAATCTTCAGCGAACCAGATCAAGCGAGCAGATCGAAGGAAACCTTCTAATTCAGAGTGGAATGATTCTCCTCATCCAGAATCAAGAACACAGCTGTTCACCATCATCGAGACACCTTGAATAGATGAAGCTTCATGAATGCTCAAAGAATGCGTATGATGCATGCTGGGCTAAAGGAAAACAAAAATCTTCAAAACAAATGCGAAGAAAGATAAAATAGAAAATACTTGAGAATAATATTGCTAGATCGGAGAAATTAGAGTCAGGACACCATCTGCAACCACGGCGTGCAAGATAGAACCATCGTCCCCAAATTTTCCAATCTAACGGCCTATCCAACGATTAAACATGTGAACTTAGATCATCATCATTTTTGTTTAAGGGGAACATCAAATCCCAGGACACATGAATGACCAGCCGGTTCTCGAGATAATATATCATAAGTAACATATAGTAATGCATTAAGGGAGTGAGGGAACGAGATACAATACCTGACTTACCTGCCTGACGGACGATAAAGCATGACTTCACTCATAATTTCTAAATGAAAGATAGGTTAGCCAACAATAAATATGATAAGGAATCAAGGCATAACCATTGTACGTGCAAGGAACATCAATAAGGAACATTAATGCATAACATGAGATCATTTGACATCAATTAGACCTTTCAGTTCATCAAGGAACTTGCAAGCATATAACGGTCTAATGAAAGGGCGTCATACCAAGCAACAGATCACCCCTGGTCCGTCATAAATCAGGCAGTTCACATTCTTCAATAAAACAGTCCAACACATGTAACGGCCTGTCAAGGCGCGTCAGAAGGATGTAACGGTCTGTCGATAGACCGTCGCATTTCCTGAGTTTTCAAAAAAAACAACCGAACGGTCACTGCCCATTCATTCCACACTCAACGCCCCAAAAAACCAAAACCGAGAGAGCTCCGGCGATTCCAGCCCCCACCACCGCAATGGCCGGCGACGAGGCACCCCAGCCGCCACCACAGAAGAGGGGGAGAGGGAAGAAGATGGCCATATGGCGGTTCCACCGCCGGCTCGAACGGGAAGTGATCCCACCAGCCATGGAAGAAGAACCGACGAGGAGAATCCCAATAGAAGAAGAAGAAGTCCCCACGACCAAGGAGGACCAAGGAGAAGCCTCATTGGGCGCAGAGGAGCCCAAGGAACCAGAGAAGAAGAAGAAGAGAGGCATGGACCGTGAGGTAGGCCCCCTTGCCTTAATTCCAAATTTTGATTTTTTTGTTTTTTGTTTATGAATGCATGTGGGGAATAGGGGTAGAAATGGGTCTATGAACCCACTAGGAACAATTGTAGGCCATTTGGCCATAGTGGGAGACCACGGGGGCGCAAGGGAAAAAATTCCCAAATGCAGACAATGTGACGGTCCTGCCAGCAACCGTCACTCGTCTGACGCACCATGCTGAGTCCGTTAGAGTCAAACGACGCCCTACCCCAGGGCCGTTACTCATGCCAGGGACTTAAGCTGTTTTTTAGGGTTTCCAGTTTTCAAATTTTTGTTTTGTTTTCAAGTATGAATGTTTATGCAATGATTATATGATGCAAATTGGACTAATTAATGATCTAATATGCAATGCAGGGGAAGAGACGATCGCGGATCTCCTGGCTACAGATCCGGGCAGTGTACCAGGCATTGCCCGACTACCAGAGAGAGAGATTAGCCGGCATGGGATTCGCCGAGGTGCTCAGCATCGAGGTGATCCGGATGGACACGCCGCTACTGTACGCCTTGCACGAGAGATGGGACCCGATCAGCAGAGCTTTCATCTTCTCGTGGTGCTCAGCATCGAGGTGATCCGGATGGACACGCCGCTACTGTACGCCTTGCTTCTAAATGCTGACCATGCAAATGCTGATGAATGGACTAAAAATGCTTTCAGGTGAGATGGACTCCGTACCACGGCGAGGGTTACACAGGACAGCCATGGGTGGAGGCGGCTTTATCGTACCGGGGGCGAGACATATGGTTGCATTGCATCCATATCATCGAGCCTCTGCATTACAGGCTGATCCTGCGGACTCGGGGACTACACCAGCCCGAGGTGACCTTTCCGCACCGCAATGACGACCACCCAGGCAAGTCAGCAAGGGGCATCAGCGGCAATGTGGATTGGTGCGCCCGGAAGGCAAAGTACGTCCTCGATTGGAGGAAGCGGGGCAGAGCCGTGAAGTAGCGGGATGAGAGCAACGAGGCATATCTGAAGGCCTTCGCTCGATTCTACGGCGACCGGGTGTACCGAGGCACCCGACGACCGGTATGCAATTCTAAATCTAAAAGCCCTTTTCTATATGCAAAATGCAATGTGATAGATGCTGACTCATGCTTTCTAAAATGCAGCTAGATCCTGAGGGACGGATAGCCGAGCTGGAGGGATTACTCCATTCCACCATCCAGCAGCGGGACGGGTACCGGACCGCTCTGGAGCTCCTGGTGAGACCTAAAATGCTTTATGATTATGCTTAATGGAATATCATGATGCAAATGCTGATTAACCATGACTTCTAACCATGATTTCTAAATGCAGCGGGCCGAGGGAGCCCAACGAGCTGGACCGGATGCCCCATCGTCTTCCTCACAGCCTGCGGGAGGTAGAGCTGAGCAGGAGGCCGATTTTGCTCGAGCAGTTGCCCGGGCCGAGGAGGCGGAGGCCACCCTCACGGAGCGGGTAAGATGCTAAAATGCTCATGCTTATGATTATGCCTAAAAATGCCTTATGATTAATGATATGATATAAAATGCAATCTACAGGCGAGGGAGCTAGCAGCAGCAGTGGTCGAGGCCAGTCAGGCGAGGGCAGAGGCAGAGAGAAGCCGGGCTGAGACCGATTGAGCCCGAGCGGAGACAGAGCTTGTACGGGCAGAGATGGCTCGGCTGAGAGCGGAGGCCCCGCGACGCTCAGATGATGCAGAGATGGAGCAACTACGGACAGAGTTAGCGCAAGCACAGGCTGAGGTGGAGCAGCTCCGTATCGGGACGGCGGACCTGGATCGCTACCGGACCGAGGCACGGGAGACGCGGCGTCAGATCTTCACGCTGAAGACTGCGGACGCTGGAGCGGACGGTCCGGATGATGGGCCGGGGACCAGAGCGGAGTGCCTCCCAGAGTGGGGCACAGAGGAGTGCTGCCCCGAGCGGATTGATAGGAGACTTTCTTGTCAGCTCCTCCGGCCAACGGAGGAATGAGAGGGCGGAGCGGGGACAGCAGGAGGAGAGTGCTTCCATAGCGCCGCCACCCGCGAGGAGACCTGAGGATGGAGAGGATGATGGCGGCCCGGCGGATAAGCCGGCCAAATGATGCATTTTTTATGTTTTTCTTTGTATATAACTTATGGTAGATGGAATGAGATCTTTTTTATTTTTGGTTTTCTATTTTATTTTGTGCAAGTGTGAAATGAAGGGACGTGTGCAGGAATGTGGATGAGATGCGAATGAATGTGTGCATGAGACATATGCAGGAACGTATGTGTGTGGGGAAAACTGTGGAGGGAATGAGGTGTATAATGTGAAAGACCGCCAGGTCTAGGCAAGGGCAGAAGGAATAGCCTGAAATTAGCAGTAGAGAAAGTAACGGTCTAGGCTTAGACCGTCTTAATCAAACGACGCGCCGGTGAAAGGCCGTTAATCATAACAGGGGCCCATCCTGGTAGTAGGGCTTTAGGAGAAACGACGGCCAACGGCAGGTGCGTTAAAGACAAATAACGGCCAAAGACTAGACCGTTGATCATGGCAGAACGATGGTTGTCAGGACAACTAGCAGAAAATGTGACGGCCTGAGGGAGACGCGTCAGAGTGAAGCAACGGCCATAACCAGGGCCGTCAGGAAGTGCTTAGCCCAGAAGAGAAAGGACTGAGTGGATGAGAGTATAACGGCTTAGGATTCGTGCGTTACAGGAAAACGACGGTAGGCCCCTGGACCGTTATTCTCCACAGAACATGATCGGGCGAAAATTGAACCCACAGGAAATGCGACGGCCTAGTGTTGGCGCGTCGGAGTGAAATAACGGCCGCACGATAGACCGTTAGAGCCTGGGTTGTACCCCGAGACGGATTGAGCCGTGAGAACTTAAACCCAAGGTTTAGCCACTTAATCCATCACTAGAACTTATCCTGATTGAAGATAAAGCTTTCTAGTCCGAATCCTATCCTTCCAAAAGCCAAAATCAAGCTTTTAAGACTCGGAAACTCAATCAAAATCATAGCTTTGCTGAAAACCTCTGTTCTAGGGCTGAAGAACTCTCCCAAAGGGCAGCAACTATGATGAAGAGGAGCTTCGAGGCGATGATCATGGAAGGGAAGGTCTATACCGGCCTCAAAGCTGCAAGGAAAGAGCATGGAGAACTCCAGCGGCTGACATCAATTCCCAAGCACCTAAGCTTCAATGTTCAAAGGGTGGTAAGTTCCCATGACTCATCCAAAGTTCAGAATTTCGCTGCACTTCAATCCTTTTCATGACTTCTTTCTTCTCCCTTTCTCAAGCCCCTTCCTGGCCCAAGGTGCTATTCCAACTTGAAGTGGGTGGCTCCCATGGTAAAGGCACTCCCCATAGAGGTCACATCAATCCTTAAATCATGGCACCTTCAACCTCTCTTGGTTTTAGGCAAGAATTTCTAGAAATTATCCTTCGATTGGCCAAGCCTTTCAGCACTTGTGGAACTATGGCATCCACAAACTCATACCTTCATCTTCCCTTCCTTCGAAGCAACCGTCCTATTAGAGGAGGTAGAAGCCTACCTAACCCTTCCTAAGACTAAGGTGGGGGATGAAGACCGGGTTTGCTATACAATAGAGCCCATTGACCCGTCCTTGATCTTGAGCGACTTCATTCATAATCCAAAGGACGTGAGAACCATGATCAGCCCACACCACATTCACTTGATACCCTTGGCACAATGGATAGTTTCTCATTGTAAAAATAAGTGGGAGAGACATGAAGCAATAGCCAAGGCGGTGGCGGTTTGCTTGTGCGGGGTCTTCCTTTTTACCACAACCGACCACCTCTTAGACATCCAAAATCTTAGCATTATTAGCGGGCTGTGGCGGGGAATGTCTATCTCTCAAGCGGTCCTCTCATACCTCTATGAAGGACTAAGCTCGGCTTGCATAGGAGGTCCTTTGTTTGGTTCCATGATACTCCTTGAGTGCTGGACAGGAGTGAGAGTCAAATTCCTTCCCAAGGAAGACATAACTTCTGCAAGCCGGATCTTCGGGAGCCACCCTCTCTTCTTCATTGGAGGGGCATTTGGATATTCTTCTCAGGTGGAATGCAGGACGGCGGATAAGAAAACTCGGGATGAATGGCGCCTCTTTTTCAACACTTTGCCAATGGACAAGTTCATTATGTGACCAAGAATCCTTCGAAGCACTCTTCTCAAAATACCGCGGCGTCAAGGCCTGGTCCTCCAGCTAGTGGGGAATACTACCATGGCGATCTACAACCCGCACCGATGCCATCTTCAGATCGGACTACCTCGAACCGGCGTTTCTGCACTATCACACTACCCTCCCCTTCTACCTAGGAAGATGGGGACCGAGGAAGATGAACGAGCAGTCCGGAACGCGCTGATCATGTGGGAGATCAGCAAGGTGCGCCCGTGGCAAGCAGAAGTTGAAGAGAACGACGAAGCACGCCGAGATTATGTGAAAGAATTGAGAAGAATCCGCCCTCTTGCGGATAAGAAGTTGAATGTATCTTGATTTCTTTTTCCTTATAAAAGATGTTGCTTGTAATTGACAATCAGAGTTTTGAATTTATCATGAATTATATTTTATTCAGTTTGCTTACACGTGATGAGATTGTCTTAGTTGAATGAGCTTGAGTTTTATGGTTTGAATGGCTGGAATGATGTGGACAGGCAGAGCCTCTGGAGATAGCAACGGATATGCAATGGGCCGCCACAAGGAAATAACGGTCTTACGACAGGCCGTCAGAATGAGAGTAACAATAGAACCCTGTCTCTGAAGGATATGACGGATAGGCGTTGGGCCGTTATAAGAAAGTAATGGTATTCGCCAGACCGTTATAGTGATGGTTAGTGAAAGAAAGAAGGCCCATGCCTGCAGAAAAATAACGGTCGAAGAGGGGGCCGTTATGTGACTGTAACGGTCTGATGTTGGCGCGTTACATACCTTGAACCTGCATAGCTATGAACTTTTTGCTTTGAATCTTGCCCCTGCATTCTGCACACACACTTTAAACATGAATCAAGTTAGATCTGTTCTTAGACTCAACCCCTTGCCTTGAAGAAAGTTAGATAATGACCGTTCCTTGATATTCGGTCAAGGGGTGGAGCCTTTATTAAATAGGCGGAAACATAATGAAAATGCAATGCATGCTATGCACATGATGGTATTTTTGGGAGTTTTGAAAAATATTTAATATTTTTGGATTTTTAGAGATATTTGTTTTGTTTTGGATTTTTGAAAATATTTGTTGTTTTTGGATTTTGAAATATTTGATGTTTTTTGGATTTTGAAAATATTTGATGTTTTTAGATTTTGAAAATATTTGATGTTTTTTGGATTTTGAAATATTTGATGTTTTTGGATTTCGAAATATTTGATGTTTTTGGATTTTGAAAAACCAATGCCTCTCTAGCAACGCGAACCCTTCCTTGCTTTAGATTGAGTCCCGAGATTGGCGTGTAATAGTGTGACAACCCCTGGCCAAGACCTAATCATCATGGCGGTGTTTCTACCAATGCCATACCCAGGGTACTAATCTTAGTCCTAAAAGGAAAAAAAGATCATGGGGGTAAGCTTAGGCCAGATATGGGAGTTTTTAGGACTTGATTTTCTCACCGCACAACCCTATTAGAGATTTGGTCTGTTGCGCCGGGGCTTTTTGCGTCCATCATCGAACCTTTGTCCACCCTAGGCATGCATGCGACCGGGCTCATAACGTCCCACGGGGAACTGTACTACCACTCTTGTCATGCCTAGCTTTCTTTTCTCCTTGGAGTTTTCGGAAATTCGGAATCTGTAGACCTTTGAGATAACGCTTTTTATTTTGTCGTAAAGAGCACTCCTTTTCTTTTCTTTTCCTTTCTTGCTTGTGGCGTCAGGTCATAACGGACTTGCCCCTATTTGAGACCTCCTCTCATTAGGGTGTTTGGATTGGTTGTCGCCTCCTTATTCACTCCTTGCCCCTGGATTCAGCCGAAGAATGAAGCGGACAGGGACTTCGACTTTCCCCTAAAGCATGGCCAAGGAGAAACGGTGTCTTTTAAACAAGGAGCCCGACCAGGGATGTCGTGTGGTGTGTGATTGCCTTACTCGGGACCTCTTCTTTTGAAAATAGGAAGGAAGATCTTGCTGCCGGGAAAGCACGTGGTTTAGACTCTAAGGAAAGAAACGCTTAAGATACAACCCATTCCACGGGTGAGGGAGCTCCTCACCTTCCGCATTCATTAAACGATAAGTATTCCCTGGATAAGCCTCTTTTATTACAAACGGCCCTTCCCAGTTAGGTTGCAATTTAGACCTAGGACCTGCAGACCGAATGAATTTACGTTTCAAAATAATATCACCCGTCATAAACTTACGTTCAATCACCTTCTTTTGAAAATAACGCGAAACCCTCTTTTGATAAACAGAATCGTGATCGGCTGCATTCATCCTCTTCTCATCTAAGAGTTCCAACTGGACCAGCAACGCCTCTCGACGTTCATCGAGATTAAGTTCCTTATCGAGCTGCACTCTAAGGGAAGGGATTAAGATCTCATATGGGAGCACCACCTCCATCCCATAGGTCAGGGAATAGGGAGTTTGCCCCGTAGGGGTACGGACGGAGGTGCGGTAAGCCCACAGAGCTTCTACCAATCTTTTAGGCCAATCAGAAAATTTATGTGCTTCGCATGTTTTCTTGATGATTTTAAGAAGAGTTTTATTAGTGGCCTCGGCTTGACCGTTGCCTTGAGGGTAATATGGAGATGAATGATGCAGTGCAATATTGAACTTCTTACATAGGTCCTTAAGCTCTTGGGAGACGAACTGGGGTCCGTTGTCGGTGATGATGCTGCTTGGCACTCCGAACCGCGAGATGATATTCTTCATGATAAAGCGGCACACCGTTGTAGTTTTGATTTCTGCGTGCGCCTCGGCTTCGGCCCATTTGGTGAAGTACTCAGTAGCGGTGAGGATAAAGGATTTTTACTTTATCTGAGAATTAGGATCACCGAGCGGGCCGACGACGTCGAAAGCCCACATAGAGAAAGGCCAGGGAGCAGTCATAGGATGGAGAGACGAAGCTGGAGAGTGAATTTTATCAGCATGGAGTTGGCATTTAAGACACCTCCGGACATAGAGGGAGCAATCTTCCTCTAGAGTGGGCCAATAGTAGCCCTGCCTAAGGATCTTCTTCGCTAGAGCCTAGCCATTGACATGACCTCCACACTCACTAGAATGGGCTGCTTCAGCCACTTTCCAAGCTTCTACATCATCCAAGCATCTCATGAGCATTCCATTAGTAGCGCGCCTATACAGTTCTCCTGCAATGATAGTGTACCTTGCGGCGGCTCTTCTTATTGCTTTACGCTACTCGGCCTTTGCCCCTTCTGGGAATGACCCTTCATTGCAAAACAATTCAATTTCATGATACCAAGGCAATTCTTCTTCGTCCAGAATCTCCTCTAGCTCTGTTAATGAAACTTCCTTGAGATCTTCCTTCTCAGCTCTTGCCTCTATAGATTTCCTGAGGTTGATGAACCAAGGATCTTGAAGAGAAGGTGCATCCAATCTCTGGACGACGATGGTCTCAGTACTACGACTGAGAGGGAAAGATAAGGAGGAAGCAAGAGATGCCAAAGCATCAGCTAGAATGTTCAGAGAACGGGGAGTATGGATATAGATCAGCTTACGGAATCGCTTAGCAATGAGCGTGACCAAATCTTGATAAGGCTTGAGTTTGGGGTCACGAGTACGGTAAGTGGACAGAACTTACCGAGGACGAGCTGAGAGTCTCCTATGATGTTCAAATAACGCGCGCCTAGAAGATAGGCGTGCTTCAAGCCGGCCAGGAGAGCCTCATACTCAGCGATGTTGTTGGTAACAGGAAATCGAAGTTGATAAGCGAAGGGATGGTTACTCCCTCTGGAGTAAGCAAGACAGCACCGATCCCTTGGCCTTGGGAGTTGAGTGCACCATCGAAGTGCAGAGACCAAAAGGGATGATGAGAAAGGACAGAGAGATGCTCATCAGGGAAATCATCCTGAATAGAATCGGTGTGAGGAATAGGGAGATGTGCAAGATGCTCAGTAATGGCATATCCTTTGACTGCCTTCTGAACAACAAAGGTGATGTCGAACTGAGAGAGGAAGCTCTGCCAGCGAGCTAACCTACTAGAAAGGACGAGTTTTTCTAAGAGATAACGGATCGGGTCCATTCTAGAGATCAACCTAACTGGGTGGGCGAGAAAGTAATGTTTAAGCTTCTGAGCTACCCACACTAAGGCGGCACAAGTCTTCTCCATAGCGGTGTACTTGGATTCAGCTGGATTAAACAGTCGAGAGAGGTAGTATGCAGCCCGCTCTTTCCCTTCATCATCTACTTGTGCTAAGACCGCCCCTAGGGAGTCCTCAATAACCGAGATGTATAGGATTAGGGGTTTCTCAGGGACAGGAGGTTGCAAAACCGGGGGATTGGATAGATACTCTTTGAGGTCCTTATAGGCCTTCTGACAATCTTGATTCCATTCGAACTTGACCCCCGCCTTAAGCAATTCATAAAACGGACGACACCTCTGAGAATGCTGAGATATAAATCTTCTAATGAATTGCAGTCTACCAATCAATCCTCGAAGTTCCGTAATGTTCTTTGGCGGAGGCATGTCCATGACGGCCTGTGCTTTATTAGGATCAATCTGGATCCCCCGTTTGCTCACTATGAACCCTAACAACTTCCCTGAGGAGACTCCGAATACACACTTCTTCGGATTCATCTTAAGCTTGTACTCCCTGGCTCTCTGCAGCACCTTAGCCAGGATAGAGGGGTGTTCTTCTTTTGTTCTTGACTTCACCAAGATGTCATCCACGTAAGCTTCCATATATATGTGCATCATGTCGTGGAAGATGGCCATCATCGCCCTTTGATAGGTGGCACCTGTATTTTTCAAACCAAATGGCATAACTACATAACAATACGTGCCCCAGGGCGTGGTGAAGGAAGTTTTCTCTTGGTCTTCCGGAGCGAGACGGATCTGATTATAGCCCGAGTACCCATCCATAAATGACAGAGCTTCATACCCGGCAGTGTTATCCACTAGGACGTCTATATGAGGTAGCGGGAAATCATCTTTGGGACATGCTTTGTTTAGATCCCTGAAATCAATGCATATGCGTACTTTTCCATCCTTCTTGAGAACAGGGACTATGTTTGCCACCCACTGAGGATACAAAACTACTCTGATGAATCTGGCTTTGTATAGTTTGTCGACCTCTTCTTTGATCCTCAAGGCCATGTGGGGGTGAAATCTTCTTGACCTTTGTTTCACAGGTGTTGCCCCTGGTTTAAGCACGAGTCGATGTTCCACTAAAGAGGGGTCAAGACCTGGCATGTCCTCGTAAGACCAGGCGAAGGAATCGCTATACTCCCTTAGGACCTTAATCAATTCCTCTTCTACTTGTGAAGAGAGATTAGCAGCAATCATGATGGGCCTTGGGTCTTCTTCGGTTCCTAGATTGATTTCCTTTGTAGGTTCGTCCACCGACGACGACGGCTCGTCGAATCTTTTCAATCCTTGTGCGTATAAGTCGGCGGTGTCATCTACATCGCTGTCTTCATTAATTGGATCCTTCTCATCCAAAATCTCATAGACGCCTAATCCGTCATCGCTCCACACCCCTTCTATTTTCTCGTCGTCTTCAATTACGATTGCCGTAGCAACAAATTCCGGGCACTTCAAGAGAGGATGGCAACGCTGAGCTAAATCTTGCAAGAATCTATCAGGAACAGACCGGGAAGGATGCGCCAGCTAGCGCGGCTCAGCAGAGGAAGGGTTAGATGGCCTGGAACAAGACCCTACTTCTCTAGACCTGACTGACTCTACTTTCCTAGGCTCGACGGACCCTAATCCTAACCTAGGGGACAGAAGACCTAGTGGAAGGGAAGGCGCAGGGGACTCGTGCCCCTGGGAGGAAGATGGTGACAGGATAGCGTAATCTTCCACTGAAATCTCCGTTTCAAATTTGACGTTTTTTTTTTGGAGATCAGCGGAGACTACACAGCAAGATGGAGGAGGTGGGAGCTGCATAGGGAACAGCTCGGGGAAAATGCAGTCGAAGAAAGGATCGGAAGAAGAGAACCACATCTCGTGGAGTCGGGCATTGGGAGGAGGAGTGAAGAGAGTGGATAGATCGATGGGTGGGCACTTCCCGCAAGCACAAGGAATAAATAGAATCTCGGGTGGATCAATGAAAGACGGATTTATTATGATGGGAGGAAGGCGGGGTATGAAATCCCCTTGCTGGAAAATAGATTGGAGGCGTGAGGGAGACCAAGAAAAGATAACGGGAGAGCTCCCCCTTTCCTGTAGATCAACAATAGGCTGCTTCTTCGGCCTCCACTGCATAAGCCGAACTTCTTGTTGCTTCTTCTGACATTCTTCCTCATGAAAGAGCCCCTGCAAGGCCTGACTGTAGTCGAGCATGTCATCATCTGACCCTCCTGGCAAGGGAGGCGGACTGGCAATTGGACAAACTGTATTCCTTTCTTGCTGAACCGGCTTTGGAGCTAATGTGCCAGGCTGGAGAGGCCCTTTGACAAAATGCTGACGATAATCCCAGGTGAGCGGCCCAGAATCACCCATCATAGATAATTCTATCTCTTTGTAGCCGAGACCTCTCCTACCCATTTTTCTTCCCTTAGGTATAGGCTTAGTCATCCCTTGCAGTTGCGCACCGAGGCCTCTCCCCGATTGATAGCCCAGTTTCAATATAATGTTCCACCCCTTTGAATCTCGAATCTGCGGCTTCACTTTGACATTAACTTGAGTAGCGACGGGCTTAGGGGATGTGTAAGCCCAAGGAAAGTATAAATCCAACACTGACAGAACGGGTCGGCTGCTTGGCCAGAGTGTGGGAAGAACCTGCTCTGAAATAGCCTTTACTGACTGTACTGTGGATAAGCTCTTAACTTTGACGACCCTCCCTTGGAAGGGAATTTAATGCACTGATGTGCGATGGAGGGCACGGTGCCGAGCGTGTCAATCCAGGGACGACCCAAGATAGCCTTGAACATAGGGTCGATATCAAGAACATAGAATTCCACGGCCATAGTAAGGGGCCCGAGCTCTGCCTGAATGGTGACTACCCCGTGACATGCTCGCCTTGAGTTGTCATATGCTGCTATAGTGGTGGGGGTAGGCCGTAGTAACTCTTCAGATATGTTGCATGCTCGGAGGGTGCTGAGTGGGCAAACATTAATTGAGGCCCCTATGTCAACCAGCGCTGCTTCAATGTCGACTTTGTTCAGGGTAATTGTTATGCAGAGCGGCATTTGCCGAGCCCCCGGAGGTGCGAGCTCGGTTTCAGAGAATGTGATTGCCGGCCCTTTGGAGATAGTTGCCAGTGCCGTTGGTAGGCTATCAACTGCCATGTCTTCGCTAACCATTACCTTCTGTAAGAAGTCCCTCAGCGCATCCTGATGAAGGGTGGACCTTTTGATCAGCTCCAGCACAGATATTTTGGCGGGTACTCGATCCAGATGATGCAGCAAGTCATATTGAGTACCCAGCAAAGGTTCAGTTTCTTCTTGCTCGGCCACTGGCTGAGAGGACTGGGGATTAGAAGTAGTAGCGTAATTCCGATGGAACATCTTCCCGCTCCTCAAAGGACAATTTGCCGCGGCATCTGAAGATAGTATGATGGGCCCTGCGGGATGGATGAATGGAACATGTGGTGCGGGGGAGGCGGTTTGGTGGAGCGTAGGGTTGGTGAGGTTAATGGGCGATGCGCGGATGGTGGGTGAAGGATGGGTGGAAGGCAGGGTGGTGATGAATGTTGATGCGGGTGGAGGGAAGGCTAGCGGCTGGGTAAGAATGGGTGAAGGATTGGGTGGTGGTGTGATGACGGTGATGGGAGTAGGTGATGGAGGGTACGATGGAATGGAGAGTGGTAGAGGATTTGCTGGAGCGGGTGTGAATGGGAGGAGGAGTTGAGAGGGCGTCGGCTGTGCAGGGATGATGAAGGGAGGATTGCGCTGGTTATGGTGGAGGGCCATGACCTGCGGTGTGGTGCCATCATCATCGAAGGACCATCCGGCGTTGGGGGCCGGTGGCTGGACCATGTTTACTTGCGCTGGTGCTGGCGGCTGCTGCTGAGGAGCGGGGGGATGATTTGGCATCGGGTTCTGATGGATGCCCAGGTCTTGTACTTGCTATGGTTGCTGCTGTTGTGGCGGCTGCTGCGGCTGCGGTGCTTGATGCTGCTGCACTTGCTGCCCCTGCAGCTGCCTTCTCTTTTCTTTAATCTCAACAATGGCCCTATGCATTTCGGCCCAGTCGATTCTCTGCCCTTCATGAAGGTCATACACAAGATCTCGGAACTGAAAACATCCTTCTATGGTATGGCCCGGCTGCCGGTGGAACATACAATACTTAGTCTGATCGACTGCCGGGTTCCAAACATGCTGTTCCGGAGGAAGTTGGATTGCATTTACTGACATGAGTGCCGAGAAGATATCTGTAAGTGTCTCTGGCAATGGAGGATACTGGGCTCTCCTGGGAGCCGGGCGCTTGCTATTTGGATTGTTGTTGTTGTAGCCGTTGGGTGGAGGGACGTTATGGTATCGTGGTGGTGGTGATGGTTGTTGTGGTGTGGAGAAGGTGTTTTGTGGAATGGTGAAGGCGGGGGGAGGGTTTTGTGGAGTGGCTTGGAAGTTTTGCGGAGTGAAGTTTTGTGGATTGCGGGGGTTTTGGTTGTAGCGGAAAGGTGCGGCCTGATATGGAAAAGTAACGGCTTGTACTTGCTCATTTGTTTGGACTCCCTCAGTAACCGGCCCTTGTGGTTTCTTGTGGTACTTGGGCTTTTGGTTTTTGAAGAGGGAATGGATAGGGGAGTCCTTGAATTGAGTCTGGATGAAGCGCGCCCGGCTATAGAGTTGATGCATGTTGGCTATGTCATTCATTGCCAGGATGTTGCGGAAGGTCGGGGTGGCATTGGAAATTAGCAGTTTGACCTTCTCTTCCTCCGGAATGTGGCCCGGTACTCTGGCGGCCATTTGTCTCCACCTGTCTGCATAGGTGGCGAACTCTTCATCCGGCTTCATCTTCTCGGCCACTAGATCTGTAAATGAATATTCAGGGCTGACCCTGTCTTGGAACCGCTGGATGAATTTGTCCTTTACTACCTTGAAACTCTCGGCCTCTTCCAGTGGTAGAGAATAGAACCATTCTAGAGCAACATTGTCCAAAGATCGGCGGAATAAGTACGCCATGAGGCGATCATCATATTGGAACTGCGCCGATTCATAAAGAAAATCCCTCACATGGATGAAGGGATTGTTGTTCCCATCGTACTTGCGATAGTTGGAGAGCTCTGATTGCGGAGGGAACCGGATGTTATGGAAGCTCGGAATAGGAATATCGGCCAAGGATTGTGGACCAACCCTTTTCTGGAGAAAGTCGAGTTGTTGCTTCATGGTGGCCCACTTGTCAAGCAAGTCCTGCTCTCTGGAGGGAGCAGGGGTAGTGAAGGATGCTGATTGTATTTGAGGGGCAGATGGAATGGCTGTAGCAACAGGTGGGAGCCCGTAAGAAGGAGTGGAAGGATAGACAGTGGAAATAGGCGGCGCGTAAGAAGGATATTGGGCCTGAGATAGACCCGGATTAGAATGATTTTGGGCCACTCCTTGCTGAGGGCGTAAGAAATCGGAAGGGTTCATAAGGAGCTGCGGAGCTACCGAACCAGAGTTGTGATGATCCACCTGGACAAAGGAAGGGATGGGTGACTTCCCTTTATCGAAAGATTGATGGGCTGAATTAGAAGATTGGCCCATCTCCATGCCAGCGAAAGTGATGGTCCGGGGTTGGACTAGAGTGAGATCAATCGGAGTGGGCTGAACGGACGGCCCAATAATGGAAGGATTAGATTGACCTTGGATAGTGGCAGAGGGAGAAGCATTGGACCCTTGCATAGCTTGATATAGAACTTGGAGTTGGGTCGGATCCAATTGGGCCATCATATGAAGGATGGAGCCCGCGGAAGGAGTAGAGAGAGAAGGGGTAACTTGACCACCTTCCATAGAAGTGGAGGATGGGAGAGGGGCAGTCCCCTCTCCAGAGGAAAATGTAATAACCCTAGGGGGGTTTTCCTGGAGCCCTTGAGGAAGAGAGTCCTCTTGGGAGCGAGGAGGATTGAAGGATGCCATGGTGGACTCGAAGAGGGGATTAGAATAGAACGTGAAGAAGGAACTGACTCGAGAGGATGATTCAGACGGATGAAAACAACTCCACATGCAACGGATAACCTTGACAATATGCAAAGCAACCAATACAAAAAAGAAACACACAATAAGCAACCAACTTAGGTGATTCTAACAAGATGTAAATGATAAAAGACGAAGACACCCAAAATCAACCAAGTTGTTTAAGATGATGCAACAAGGTTCTTATGATTTCTCCTTTGGAACTTTAGTGAATTGATTGATATGTGCTCTCAAAAATGCGTTCCTAGTAGGAGATGGATATGGGACTTGGTTTGACTCTCAGTGTAACCACTCTTCACTTATGCAGTCCTAGACACGGGGTGGGAGAGATACAACCAGCCCGGCGTCCGTGTGGGAATCCACGGCTCGCGGGGACTTACGGAGGTCCCTGCTGTGATTTCCTAGTCGGCCCCAAGGAATATGGAGACGAGAGGTCCTCACAACAAGGTAGGAAAATGCAATCTAACGTATGAAAAGATGAATGACCCTATGTGCACCGGAGTGCATGCAAATTCTAGCCTAGAATCTAACAATCAATGGTGCACACAATGATATGTAGATATGAGCAAAGTAAGAAGGAGGGCAAGTATCACCCAAGCAATAAATCACAGCAAAAACTACGGAAATAAATGCACCTCGGATGCGTACCTGCCAGGAGAATAACGGTCGAAGGACCCTGCGTCAGAGCACAATAACGGTCAAAGGCCAGACCGCCAGATAATGTATAACGCAGGGGGATGAGACCGTCGGATGAGCCAGGGAACCAAAACCAGATAGAAGTAACCGGAAAGCCCGTGGAAGCTCACACAGCAGAACCAAAGTGGCGGTCTAATGCCCCTGCGTCAGAGGACTTTGACGCGGGGACATCGGGCCGTCAGAGAACTCAGAAAACCAGAATGAGCAGTAATCAAAGGGGAAACAAAAGGCAACTCAACAAGCAGATGATGGCAGGTTTAAACAAGAATCAAAAGCACGATTGGCACAAGTTGTCCCACCGTGATCGCCAAAAAATTATCTGTTGATATTTATTTATCTATCTTCTATCTTTCTTTTGAGGTTTGAAAAGTGATATGGTAAGATGACAAACAAGCAATCAAAGATCTACTCAAACCTATGAACATGTGATCATGAACCTAGGCAATCATAGCTAGCTCTAGCATGGGCATGCTATCTCAATCAAAATACGCTAAGGAAAAGGAAAACACACGCCGGGGCGTGGAGCAAGGAATAAACAAAAACACACCGTGAAGGTGGAACAAGCGAGGAAAATAGAAAGATATGATGAAGAAGACAGTTAATGCCCAATACCAAGGAAAGATGTGATCGCCACCAAAGTAAAAACAAGTCAAAGACCTGAATATACCTTAGAAATAGGTGGATGAAACACCCGCCCACGGGAGAGAAAATCAGAGAAAGCCTGCAGATCGACTTAGAAGTAACGGCCAGAACCCCGTGCGTCGCTTGGAAGCGACGGCCACACGATAGACCGCCGGAAGAGAGTGACGCGCCTACACAAGGCCGTCAGATAACCTGCAGTAGCAAAGCTTGAATTCTCTTAACTCCAACTCTTCCAGCCGGCTAGAAGACCTGGGCCTCGTGTTAATGAACCTGTAAACCTGCCAAAGATATAGAAAGACAAAACAAAATAACCTCAATTAGCCCTTTTCACAAGCATAGCATCAATTCTCAAAGAGCTTAACATCATCAAAAGGAGAGGGGATTACCGGGGAGTTTTGGTTTTTTAACCCCTCTGGGTGTTTTAAAAGTTTGGGAAGATGTTTATATGCTTAGAGGACAGTGAAAAAACATGGAGAAAGAGGAGGGACAATGCTTTGATTGAGGAAAAACCAGAGAAGAACTCAAGCATGCAATGATGAACTTGAAAGACCAAAACCAAGGTACTCCCTTGATTATGAGATGGATGGACGTGGGAAGCAGTTCCTCTTGGATGAAGATGGCTCCTGAGTTTGGCAGCACTTTGTCGTGAATTCAAATCTTCCTCCTTCGGGCCATGAAGTCAAGGGTTCTATTTATAGACCCTCAAACTCTCAGGTCGAGCAGAGGATAATCAAGCAAGATAAAGAGATAACTCTTTAGTAAATCCTCGAAGATAATATCACCAAGAGTCCATAGAATCGAACGGAAGGTCCTGAGGATCAGATTTGAAAGAGATAACGTCAATCCAAACCCTTATCTCGACCACAGAGTAGCAGAGAAAAGGCCCGAACTGCCAGGACTCTCTGAAGGAAGTAACGGCTGCACGACAGACCGCCGCTTGGAAGCAACGCATCAAGGTCCATCGGTTACTCTCAACCCTATCCCAAAGGATAAGATCGATGGGAAGAAGACTTAATCAATTGGACTCTGCAAAGAAGCGACGGCCAAGACATAGGGCGTCACTGAAACAACGGCCTCTCGACAGACCGTTATTACCAATGTGTAAGCCAAAGGATAAGCACCGAAAACGAGGCCTTAAGCCTTAGGACTCTTCAAAGAGTAACGGTCCAGCGCCCATGCGTTATAATGAAACAACGCGCCTGGTTCGGACCGTTATTTTCATTGAGTTTCAAGAATAGCAATGAAGGGTTGCTAAGCTGTTGCCAACGCAACGCCACCAGGAGCCATATCTTAATCCAGGAATTAAGACCCAAGAAACAGGCTTCAACTGATCAAGAGACTCAACGAAGAGTGAACAACTCGGAGCATCATATTGAATGAATAAGGAGATGACCCGACTTATTGGGTATAAAACGGGTGTCAACAGTTCACATAATAAGCAATGTGCTCCCTGGGGGACCTTGCCCATTGAACTTTTCGAACTTGGGTGGCTTGGTGACGCCAACCGGCAACTTCTTCGCAGCATGGTGAGCCGGGTAGGGCACCCGGTAGACGTCAAACGGCGTCTGATCCCCGTCACATCTCTCGGCCAGTTTCATGTCTATCATCTGTTCCAGCGTCAACCGGCTAACTATTGCCAGGTCGATCGGACTCGGATAAAAATGGGCGGGCTGCGCGCTCGGGGTGGCCAACACGGTCGCCTGGGGGGCCATGAGGGACCCTTGGGAAAGTGAGGCCTGTGGCGGGGCCGGTTCGGTGCAGTGTGCCTGCTGCAGGGACGCGTCCCCGAGAGGGTTGAGGGCTGCTGGAAGGGCTGCTTCTGAAAATTTCCCCCAATCCCTGGGCACTTCGGGTAAAACCTCGGTCTGCCAGGACATCGGGGGCGGTGTGTTCCGCTCATTCAATTGCTTTTTAAGCGACTCAATTTCTTGCTGGAACCGCTGCATCATGAGCAGCATTGCAGGGTCAGCTGTGGGGAGACGGGGCATGCCCCCCATCTCTTCGGCCGGGGCATCCTCGGATGATGTGGAGGGTCCGCCGCTCGTGTCGTCGATGGTGACCACGTTGGCCGTGAGGGCTGCAAGGGGCTCTTCAGGTAAAGTCCCTTCGGCGCCTGTGGGTGTCGCGCTGCCTGCCGCTCTCCCTCTTCTAGTAAGGGGTCCCGGCCTGGCGGCAAGTCTGGCCATTTCTTCCGGATCGGCAGGCAAGGCCCCATACCGACCGTGAACTCCTGCCATATGGCAGGTGAAGGTGTGCCATCTTTTGTTTCTCTTCGTCGCCTTCCTGGACGATTTCCCTGGGAACACCAGCCTGTCGAAGACCGATCGTCGGGGCGACGCTTCCTCCCGAACAGGGGACTGGCGTGGCTCCTCCGAGAGGTTCCTCGATTCTGCGCTGGGCGCGGGCCGAGCTCCTTCTTCCTGGAAAGCGGAGGCCATTGCCCCCAGCAGTCTCTGGCGGCCGGCGGGGGTGCTACCCGGGCCTCGGAGGTAATTCCTCATAGCCTGCTCGATCCCTTCCCACTCCTGGTCAGGGAGAGCAGGCTGCGGTTGCATGTCGATGATAGCGGCAGGAGGAGAGTAGGCCCTGGGTGCCGGGCGGGCGGCGTTGTGTCGGCACCCGCGGTGACGTCGGTGAGCTTTCTCGGGCAGCACCGGGGTGACGGGTGCTGGTCGGCAAGCCGGGGTCGTGAGCTCGACCCTTTCATTTCTTCTAGCCCTCCTCGGGCGGAAAGTGCTAGGCCCCGCCTGGGCGGGTGCAATGGGTTGGCCCTCCTTGGGGACCCATACCTGCTTCAGTTTGGCCGGCCTGTGAACCGGCGCAGCCTTCGGCGATGCGGCCACAGTAGTGGGCGTCACCTTCTCCTTCAACTTCTCCAGTCCTTGAAAGGAGTTGTGGACTGGGATAGTCGGGACGACACGGTCCGGTGTCACCCGAGACCTCTGCCCGTCCAGGCAGACTCGGAGGGCCCCGACAGTCATAGTCTTTCCAGAGTTGGAGGTGCGGCGCCCAGAGCTGGTGCATGCGTCGCTCCTCCGGAGCCTTCTTCGGTAGGATGCCGACCCTTGGTGGGATGGGCCGGTGGTTTGGTGCAGGTGGTGCACGTTGCAGCTTAGCGTCATTGCTGGGATGCCATTGTTGTTCTTGGCCACAGCTCGGCCGGTGGCAGCTTCAGTGCCCCCGGAGCGAGAGCGCTGATCTGGGACTTCTCAGGTGCCTTCACCTCGAGGATGTTGGCAAAAGCCACCCCCAAGAAGTTGGGGAAGCCCACAGTGGGAGGGAAGCTCCCGAAGTTGAGGGGGACCGCCAGGTAGCCGCCTCGGACATGGTTCTCGACGACTTGAGGGCCGTAAGTGACAGCCATCGTCGGCATCATGATGCGATTTTCCTGCATTTGAGAAAGTAACGCAATTAGTATCACAAGAAGGGGGCCGCAGGGCCCCTAATTCCGAAAAAGAGATGAAGGGTGGATCGGTCCCACCGGGCGTGCCAGACTTGTGGACGCACTAAAATTTGCAGGGGAATCTATTCGTTTGTTGATCGGTGTTAATTCGTTTATTTAGTGCGAGGGCGTGCCAGTCACAAAGTGGCGATTTATTCAGGCTCCGAAGAGCCCATGGTGCGCTCGATCTGACGTCGTCAGACGATTGTGTGGTTCGTGTCGGGACCAGATCCCGTCATGCCGTAAAGGTCACGACGTCATTTACATCTCCCATACGAGGGAATACCCTTGATTAATTGCCGAAATTAGGGGCACTGCGACCAAAATAAATAATACTAACTGCACGAGAAGGGGACAGGAATAAATCACACTAAAGTCCATATCAGGATACGAGCGATTGGCCATGTCGGTCACTCGCGGACCTTCTCATATTCGGACTCGGGTCCGTGATAGAAATGCGACGGAAACCGAGGTGGATCCGTTCAGATGTCTACCGAACGTATGACAATTTTAATGATAGCTCGGAAGGGATCTGGGGTGAGAAGCGAATCCGGTCTGATTGGAATGTCGGCCCGAGACTAGGTCGGGGCCTGGGCATGTCTGGATGATTCCCAAGACTCGGGCCCTGCCTAAGAGGGTGGCACTATTGTTCCTTCTTCGTCGAGTCACGGAGAGAGGGGACTGCAATGTAGAATTATTAATACCTTATCTTGTTTTATCATTATTGTTCCTATTACTCCGTTGCTCATTCCTCTTTCCGTATCTGTTCCGGGTGATTTCCCTCATCTTGCTTACTGTCATTATTACTCCCTTCTTTATTATTATTGTCACTTATTTCATTCATTTATTTTTTTTTATACGGATCTGTTTAGGTTTATTTATTCCTCATGATTTTTATTGGCTTGTTAGTTCTGCCGCTAGATGCCTATATGTACATATATATGTGTATTCATGTATTATATATATATATATATATATATATTATATATATATATATATATATATATATATATATATATTATTATTATTATTTCTTTTTGGGGAGAGTTGACCCTTGGTGGGTTGAAAGAGGGGCTAAAAAAAGGGGTGTACCGCTGGAGGAAGATGGACAGAAGAGTGTGCCGGCGAAGGGCTGGGGATGGGTGCTGCTGAAGGGCCAAAGGTGGTGTACCGGCGAAGGAGGGGGGAGGTGTGCCGGCGAAGGGTTGGAGCTGTGTGCCACTAAAGGGCTTAAGGAGGGTGTACCGGTGAAGGCCTCAAGGCAGTGTACCGCTGGGGGGGGAGGCCTGAAGAGTGTATCGGCGAAGAAAGGGAGATAACATAAAGTCTGTACATTCATCAGCCCCAAAGTTTGTACATTGTCTATTCAACCAGCATATCAAGTCTATACATCCTTCAGCTCAAAGTATGTACGTTGCCTATTGACTGCAGCTCACAGTCTATACATTGGCTGCTCAAAGTCTGTACATTGGCCAATTCAAAGTCTATACATTGCCCTTTGGCTGCAGTTCAAAGTCTATACACTGTCCCTTGGCTGCAGTTCAAAGCCTGCACATTGGGCAACTCAAAGTCTATACATCGTTCATCGGCTGTAGCTCAAAGTCTATACATTGCAGCTCAGAGTCCGTACATCGGCCAGCCCAAAGTCCGTACATCGGCCGGGCCAGAGTCTTACATCCTTCAGCTCAAAGTCTGTACGTGGCAGCATGAGGTCTGTACGTTGCAACATGAAGTCTGTACATTGGCCACAAGGTCTATACACTGCGGCACAAAGTCTGTACATTGCAGCATGAAGTCTACACATCCTAACATGAAGTCTGTACATCGCCCATCCCAAAGTCTGTACGCTGCAGCACAAAGTCTGTACGTCGCAGCATGAAGTCTATACATTGGCTGGCTCAAAGTCTGTACGCTGCAGCACAAAGTATGTACGTTGCAGCATGAAGTATGTACATTGGTCAACCCAAAGTCTGTACACTGCAGCACAAAGTCTGTACGTTGTCCCTTGGCTGCAGCTCGAAGTCTATACATTGCTTGTTACTGTGTTTGTGCGTCAATCTGCCAAGTCTATACATTGGGTTCCACTGAGACGGTGGATGAGGGTGCACCGGCGAAGAGGGAGAGGCAATGGGAAGGAGTGTGCTGCTGAAAGGGCCAGGAGGTTGTGTCGTTGAAGGGCCGTTAGAGTGTGCCGCTGAAGATGGGCAGTGTGTACCGCTGAAGGCTCTTTGGAGTGTGTCGTTGGAGGTTGGGAAGGGCATACCGCTGAAGGCGGTTTGGGGTTGGAAATGTTAAGGGGGATGATGAGGGTGTACCGCTGGGGGGTGATGAGGGTGTACCGCTAGAGGCCAAAAAGGGGCGTACCGCTGGGGGTTAGGAGGGGTGTACCGGTGAAGGATAAAAAACGGAGGGTAACGATGAAGGTTGGAACAAGGGTGGAGGTGAAGGCCCGCTCTTCTGTTATTTGTTTTAAGGCTTTTCTTTTCTTCTTTCATTAATTTTCATTTAGTCTTATGTAAATTTCCTCTCTTTCCTTGTTTTGTTCTGTTCGGCTTCTTCTTACAAATCGGGTGTTCGGTCTACCTTGTCGTTGATCGGTTCAGTTCTTCTCGTGCTACCGGCAGGGCCTTGATTAGTTGGAAAGTCCTATCATTAATCGTTCATGCATTTGTTGCTTCCTTGTGCCTTTTTAACATATTTATTATTTTCTGACAAAAATTCGGCAGCATCTCCCCTTGACCCGGGCATAAGGGAGATAAAGGGAACGCGCCCACACGGAGTGGCGGAACCCGACAATTGGAGGTGGGCGCCCGGAGGCGGCAACACCTTTATAGAACCTCGGGAAAACATGAAGAAAACGATGAACGGGAGGCTTCTAATACTGGACAGGGTGGATGGGGGATTGGCCAAGGCGTACCAGTCAAGGACGAGCATAGGGTGTGCCGGGCTAGGAAGGCTAAGGGCGTACCGCTGAGGCACAAAAAGGGGGAGGTGTACTACTGAGGGATACTATGGGGTTTGCCGGTGAAGACTGCTAAGGCCGTACCGGGGAGGAAGTCTCAGGATGGGCTACTGAGGAGGAGGGTTAAGGGCCAAGAGTGGGCCACTGGTGACTG
The DNA here is from genome assembly GCA_022559845.1 of Amorphophallus konjac. Classification (NCBI taxonomy): domain Eukaryota; kingdom Viridiplantae; phylum Streptophyta; class Magnoliopsida; order Alismatales; family Araceae; genus Amorphophallus; species Amorphophallus konjac. The sequence goes on along the minus strand of CM040126.1, from coordinate 22,428,062 downwards.
GGCGTTCCGGAAGAGGAGGAGGGTTTCTCCCCCGCCGAGCAAATAGGCACAACTGACGGCCTTAGAAGAGGGCAAAGAACCCATGAGGCCAAGGATCATATAGGAGGAATCACGTCCCTACGGGGACCCCAAAAGCATCGGAGAAATAGAGAAATGGAGGAAAAACGAACAACACATCATACACCATGAAAACTGGCGTAAACCAACAGAAATAACAGAGAAACCCAAGGATGGTGATTTTCATTCATGGGGAGCAAGGGACCGTGGCCATCCATATACATTGCCGAGCACGCCCGAGTCAAGGCTACGGGCAAGGAAGAAAACCAAAATACAAGATGAAAGGAGGAAGGAAACAAGGAAAACCGCAGAAGGGAAAGTGTTGGGGATTGAAGCAGGGACGAGCGTCCACTACTCGTTCCCCCGCACCTCCCCCTGTTACATTCAGCCCTCCTTCTCTCTTACTCTCTCTTCTGCCCCGTGGCCGTCAGAGGAGACTCACGCCGGAGCCCTTCTTCTTCTCCCTTCTCTTCTCTTCCTCTCTTGCGTATGTCTCTCCCTCTGTCTGTGTGTGTGTTCCTCTCCAGCTTTTTCTTCCTCCTCTTTTTTTTGGAATGGGAGTCCCTTTATACTCCCAGCAACGGGAGCCTTCGCGCACGGCCGTCGGAGGCGGGAAGTGGCTCGTGATGATGGGGTTTGACTCCCCCTGTCCTGGCTACCAGGGGAGTAGCCTGTGTGGCCCAACCGTTGGCTGACACCTCAGGGAGCTCTCTGCACGCGAAGGACGCGTAGGGCATGGGCACCACGTCGTTTAGCCGTTGAAAAGGCTTAACGTTGTGCCGCTGGTGAGCTGAATAAGTGTGCCATAGGAGGGCCAAAAGGGCGTGCCGCGGGAACACCCAACGGGCGTGCCGCTGAAGGCCCAGTAGAGTGTGCCGCTGAGTGCCCAATGGGGCGTGCCGCTGAGGGCCATGGGGCGTGTGCCGCTGAAGGCCCCTCTCTTGGGCGTGCCGCTGAGGGCCCTGGGGGCTGTGCCGTTGAAGGCCCGGGGGGCGTGCCGCTGAAGCCCATTGGGGCGTGCCGCTGAAGGCCCTGGGGGCTGTGCCGCTGAAGCCCATTGGGGCGTGCCACTGAAGGCCCTGGGGGCTGTGCCCCTGAAGGCCCTGAGGGCGTGCCGCTGAAGGGCTAAATGGGCAATGTTGAGCCCGTTGTGAGCACGAGTTGTGCCCCGTTTGATTTTCTTCGAGGCCCATGGATTGTGGGGCTCTTTGTGATTGATTTCTCTTCACTGTCGTGACTCCTGGGGGCGGCTTCACGGCAGTATGTGCATTCAGGGCATCCGAATGACCAGTCTCTCCCGGGCTGCTTCTCTCGACTTCGTTGTTGACGCCGAGTCGAACAGGATATCCGGGTGCACAATTTTTGGTGTCCACAACTCCCCAAATATGCACACTGCCGTGAAGCCATCCCCGGAGTCACGACAGCAAAGAGAAACCAACTCCCGAAAAGCTCATAACCCATGGGCCTCAAAGAAAATCAAACGGGCCACAACTCATGCTCACAACGGGCTCAAAACTGCCCATTTAGGCCTTCAGCGGCACACCCTTGTGCCCCCTTCAGCGGCATGCCCCCTGGCAGCCTTCAGCGGCACACTCTTGTGCCCCCTTCAGCGGCACGCCCTCAGGCCCCTTCAGCGGTACGCCCTTATGGTACTTCAGCCACACGCCTTTGGGCTCTTCAGCAGCACGCCCTGCAGGTGCCTCTCAGCGGCACACCCCCTTGAGGCCCCAGCGTGATACGGAACGAACTGAGGAGACGACGCTATATGAGACAGACACGACTCGACCAGAAACGACACGATTACTAGAGCGACCTCGGCTCGACACTAAGAGCTCCTATGGGCTACACGTCGCTAACAGAAGTGTAAACTCACTCGTCGTCCCATGCGAGAGAAAGCGTGGATCGTGCACGGTTAAGGAACCGACAGAGTTCAAGGTAGTCTGACTCAACTTCCGGACTCGGATCGAGTCGCAGGACAGGTCACTCTCGCCCTCACAGCGGTGACATGGACACACGGGCTAGGAACCTACACTCTCGCAGCGGCATATGACAGTATACTAGCTAAGCAAGTAAATGCCAAGAAGGTGAGACCGTTACCTCCACGCACCCGGCGTGGGGAAGACGACCCCGGCCAATTTACGGACTCCCGGTTAAACAATTTTACAGCGGTACAAATATTTGACCCACTCCACGCAGGGAGGTAATAGGTCACATGTGGGGCCCGGGAATCACGCGAATCGGGTTGACGGGCAGCATCTTGATGTCGCCCGGCGGTGCCGAACTCCGCATTTTCGTGCTGTCCGGACGGCGGATTCTACGGGTCCGTGGGGCCCACGGATGGCGCTGTCCTCCCGGCCTGCTGGGGTGGGGCCCACTGTGATGGGGACCCCTGGTGGCGCGCCACCCTGGACGGCGGTCGGCCGAAAACTCCGGTCGATGGCCGTTTAGCTCCGATCTCCAAGTTGTGGATTGGCTCCCCACGGATTTATGTTTCTGTTTTTCGGCGCGCGCTCCGGTAAGAACGGCCGCTGCGATCAATCCTGAAGTCGGATCGGGGCACAGGAGCTATCGTTGGAAAGCTCTCTTGAAATACTACAATCTAGACCCTGAGATAGGATCTTGATCTACCCGGATCTAGATGTTGTTGAATTTTGAAGCTTCTGTTGTACAGTACCCGAACTCTCAGATCTACAGGTGAGTTGTCTTAGAACTGCCGTTGACCGCCAGGAAGATGTCCGATTCAGCCTCTGAGCTCTTCACCAAAGTTAGGGAAATTGAACAAGGAAAACGGAAATAATTTTTGTGGAAGAATTGGAGGAGGCTATGATTTGTTATGATTTTAACACTGGAGGGTGGTCGGATCTGGACAGAGGTGGACATAACTATAGATGGCTCTGAAAATGATTTTTGAAAAATAGATGAAGGGCTGATCAAAAATCAAGAAAAATCATGGGTGGAGGGGTTGATGGGTAGAACACCCAGTAAAATTGGGAGCTCTGGTAAAAATCACAAAAGGGATCAAAGATGGGAAACTCAGGAAAGATGGAAATCAGATCTGAAACTGGCAGAACTAAAATTGAAGGTTGGACAAAAATGGAAAAATTGGAAAAATGAACTAGAAGGCCAACCGAATTTTCTGTGGTGTGGTTGACATCCCTAGAACATCCCCTCCAAATTTGGTGCCCATAAGATCACGAGGGAGGGCTGCAAAATTCGGACAAGCTGCTGCTACACTGCACGGACAGAATACCGATGAAGACCGTGGCGGTGCGAGGGCGGCACGATGGCGGCGGCGGCGATCACCGGAACGATACGGGAGGCATCACACCTCAGAAGAGAAACCGTCTCAGTTGCAAGGGGGAGAGGGAGGAGAGAGGAGGGGTGCACCCAAGGGCTGCTCCAAGCAATTTTCTGATTTCAAATGGATTAATTCTATCCAAAATGGGAAAATACAACCTTTTATATGTTACATATCAAATCCATCCTCCACCGTTGGATCTAGGGAAGGGGAATGGAGGGCCTGGATTGAGTGTGATCAACACATAAAAATTAAAATAAAAAATTAAGGGGGGGGGGGCCTATTGACCAAGAGACATGGTAGGTGGGGGTGGGTTGGAAATGTTGACAATTTTGGTCCATTGTCCCCCATGTGGACAATTGACTAGTCCAAGGCTTCTAGATGTCCACCTAGGAGATTGACCAGCTCCACAAGGATGACATGGACCAATGGGAGGGGGCTGAGGGCCCGTGGGACCCCGGGGACGCAATTTTACAAATAAACCCCTCGTACAATCAAAATTACAAACCGAATAAAACGAAACACACACACATTACACACAAATAACGTCTAAACAAATATGATAAATGTCGAGACTCAGGGGGAAGTCTCCAGGCTGTCTCCGAGCCAGATGGACGCTGAAGTGGCTTGAGTCGTGCTCCGCGTGCGGTACCGGTGGCTCGGCGTAACTGCTCGGGTGTCTGCACCAATTCTCCCCGGGTGGGAGAAACTCGACCCTGTCGAGTAAGGGTCTGCATCGCTCCGGTATCGCTCCAGAAGGTCTGGATCAATCTGCTGCAACTCTCCATGCGTGATCCACGTGTCCTCGGTAGCGGGCCGTCCTCTCCATCGCACTAGGTAGCGCGGGTAGGATCCACTCCTAGTAATTGTCACCTGCTCATCCAGTATATGATCGATATGCTCACACTGCCGTGACAAAGGGGCTGGAGGTGGACACTCAGGTGTGGGCTCACTCTCAATGGGAGGAGATGGCTCAAAAGGCTCACTAGGGATCACCGCTGGGTCCCTATATGCAACTAGATCCGAAATATTAAAAGTAGAGCTTATACCGTATTCCTCGGGCAGGTCCACAACATACGCATTGGATCCAACGCGTTTCAGCACTCTAAATGGATCGGCTCCGCGAGCTTGCAACTTCTTAACGGTTCCAAAGGGAAACCGTTCAGGTCTTACCCTGATCATGACATATTCGCCCTCTTAGAACTCTCGGTGGTGTCGATGAGCATCGGCTAGCTCTTTGTAACGTGCATTGCTGGACTCAATGTGACGACGGATGTCGTCATGCAAACTCCTAACATGCCTAGCAAACGACTCGGCCGACTCCGACACACGTGCATGGATAGGCATGGGGACAAGATCAACTGGCTTCCTAGGCCTACGACCTGTGACAATCTCAAATGGACTCATGCCGGTAGACCTATTCACCGAATCATTATATGCAAACTCAGCCATGGGTAGAATGAGATCCCAATCCCCTGTGCGGTCCCTAACAAGATACCTCAAAAGATCTCCCAGACTCCTATTGACTACCTCGGTCTGACCATCTGTCTGGGGATGATATGCAGTGGAAAACTTGAGGTGAGTACCCATCATATGCCATAGTGTCTTCCAAAAATAGGAGGTGAATCTAACATCACGGTCAGACACTATAGTGCGAGGCAACCCGAACTTGCACACCACATGCGTAAGGAAAAGGCGGGCTACCCTCAAAGCATCCGAAGTCTTCGAGCAAGGAATGAAAAGGGCCATTTTTGAGAAACGGTCAACCACCACATAGACCGAATCATGCTTCCTGGAGGTACATGGCAATCCCAAAACAAAGTCCATGCTAACATCCTGCCACGGGGCATCAGGCACGGGAAGAGGCGTATAAAGGCTCGAGCTTTGCTTCTTCATTTTGGCCGTAGCACATGTACGGCACTGAGCCACGATGTGAGCAACATCGCGCTTCAAGCTCGGCCAATAAAATCGATGCTTAACTGCCTCAATAGTCTTGTTCTGACCAAAGTGGCCGGCTAGACCTCCCGCATGTAGTTCCCACACTAAAAAATCTCGAACTGAAGTTCGGGGAACACATAGCCTACCTCCACGAAAGAGGTAACCATATTGGAGCACATAGTCATCAAGGTCTCTCGAGGGTTCGGCCTGGAGAGTGGCAAAAATCTGACCAAAGTCAGGACAATCAACATAGGCCTCTCTCATCTTCTCTAACCCTATGACCTCGGCACTCATGGTGGTGAGCAAAAACGCTCGCCGACTCAAGGCATCGGCTACCTTGTTCTCCACTCCAGCTTTATGTTTTAGCACAAAGGTGAACTGCTAGAGATACTCGACCCAACGACTGTGACGTGAGTTAAGCTTCTTTTGGGAATGGAGGTACCTCAAAGCCTCGTGATCGGAGTATAAGACAAACTCCTGATGTAAAAGATAGTGCCTTCAATGCCTAAGAGCCTGAACAACTGCGTAGAATTCTTTGTCATAAGTGGAATATCGCAGTTTCGCGTCATTCAGCTTCTCGCTGAAGTATGCGACCGGGTGGGACTCCTGACTCAACACTCCTCCGATCCCAACTCCCGACGCATCACAAGGGACCTCAAACACCTTCGAGAAATCAGACAGTTGAAGGATAGGTGTCTGGGTCATGCGCTCCTTGATGTCCTTGAAGGCGACAGTTGCGGCCTTCGCCCATACAAATGTGCCCTTCCGGATGCAATCCGTGATCGGGACAGTGATGCAGCTAAATCCGCAGACGAAGCGACGATAGAACGTCGCAAAGCCATGAAAGCTGCGGACATCGTGAACCGTACGGGGTTCCGGCCACTCAACAATGGCCCGGACCTTCTCCGGATCGGCGGAAACCCCAGTACTAGACACAATGAAACCCAAGAAGGTAAGCTGAGATGTCATGAAGGCGCACTTCTGTGGGTTCGCAAACAACTGCTCTCGCCGAAGAAGAAGGCAGACCTGCCGAAGGTGGTCTAAGTGGTCCCCCGTGGTGCGACTATAGATAAGGATATCGTCAAAGTACACGACCACAAAGACTACAATGAAAGGTAGAAGGACCTGTGTCATGAGTCGCATGAATGTGCTAGGGGCATTGGTCAACCCAAAAGGCATGACCAACCACTCATATAGACCATCCTTGGTCTTAAAGGCAGTCTTCCACTCATCACCTGGCCTAATCTGCACCTGATGGTAGCCACTCTTAAGATCAATCTTTGAGAAGATAGTGGCACCAGCCATCATGTCTAGCATGTCATCCAGGCGGGGAATAGGGAACCTGTACTTCATGGTGATTTTGTTGATGGCACAGTTATCAATGCACATCCTCCACGTGCCATCCTTCTTCGGGGCAAGTAAAGCGGGTATAGCACATGGACTCATGCTGTCCCGAACAGAACCTCTCTCCATCAACTCATCGACCTGCCGTTTTAGCTCGGCATATTCCGTGGGGCTCATGCGATAATGTGGAAGGTTGGGCAATGAGGAGCCCGGAATAAGGTCGATGGCATGCTGAATATCCCACATAGGTGGGAGTCCCTTGGGAAGCTCATCGGGAAAGATATCAGCAAACTCCTGTAGAATGGGGACAACCTCGGGTGGGAGCTCACCCTCGGAGTCTCTCTCTACCTCTCGGACCGCAATGGCAAACACATGGCAGCCCCGACTAGCCTCCCGCTCTATCTCCTGGGAGCTAATCAACATCAATCTCCTCGTCGAGGGCTCGCCTGGGCCAGATGTAACGGTCATAGCCCGAGCTGGGGATGGGGTACTAGGCCCGGGGGTGGAAGGCTCCGGAGTACTTGGGTCAGTAGGACCCCTAACTGAGGGCTTCTTGGGCTGAGAGGGGTGGAGGGTAATCCGTTGGCCAGCATGGTCGAAGGTACAGGTGTTCGACCGGCCATGAAGCGTGGCATCTCGATCAAATAACCATGGCCTACCAAGAATGACACTACCCACCTCCATAGGGAGGACATCACACCAGATCTCTTCGCGGTAGGCATGGAACTGCAGTGGGACCAAACACCGCAGCCTGATCGGAATGGAGGTGGAATCCACCCAAGATACTCGATAGGGGCAAGGATGGTCCACGGGTGTAAGCCCAAGACGAGTGATAGAGCCCGTGGAGATTGCATTGATGCAACTCCCACTATCGATGACCACCTTAAAAATTATCTTGCCCAGCCTACAGAACGTATGAAGGATAGTGGTCCGACGCCAGTCATCACTGACCTGTGGCTGGGTGAGGATACATCTGACGACCACAACGTGACTGTCATCGGAATGTTGGGCATCCAGGGCATCACCTCCCAACTCATAGTACTCGTCAGCTAGCTCTTGATCTGCCTCATAGCTAACTAACTCGAGGTCCGCAGGGGTGGTATTCTCGGCCTGTGTGTCCCCAATGTGAAGAGATGGGCGGGTGGGACACTGGTTGGTGAAATGGCCAAACCCATTACAGCGAAAACACTGCTGCCGTGATCCACTAGGCTCCCCAATCATAGGTCCTTTACCTTTATCCTCCCGACGGATAGGAGGTGTAGGCAACAAAGGACATGCAGGAGGTGCGGGTGCCGGTGGACGGGCAGTGGATGGGGCCGTAAGATGCTGGGGACGAGGAAGGTCCCTTGGGGGTGGAGGATGAGGCCTAGGAGCAGAGGGCTCGGGGCGAGCGGGCTCCTGAGGTCGAGCCATGGGGGCCCTCGGATACGTGCCAGATGAGCCACGGGTCTCGACACTACGAAGGGGGAAGGAGCCCAACCGATGGGGTGACTCGAACTCGGCCTCGAATTGTTCCAATTCGAGAGCAATCTGATATGCCTGCTCCAAAGTGGTCGCATTGCGGCGAAAGAGCTCATACTGATAGTTAGGCCGCAGACCCCTTCGGAAGCGAGATATCATCATAGTGCTCTCCTCCGTGACTCCACACCGTAGGTAATACTCATCAAACTCGGCGGTGTACTCGGTCACGGATCGGTTCCCTTAGGAGATGCTTTGCCATTTGTCTATGAGACGTTGGCAATATGAGGCGGGAAGATATTTCTCCCTCAATTTAATTTTCATATCATCCCAAGTACCGATTTGGGGTTGACGTCGCTGATTGAGCAGGATCTCCACATTGATCCAATAAGTTTGGGCCTGCCCCTGCAGCTTCATCTTCACGTATCGGACTCTTCGGTGGTCCGTCATCTCAAACCACTCGAAGTACCGGTCCATGTCGGCCTCCCAATCTAAATACACCCTAGGGTCCAAGGACCCGCTAAAAGTGGGAGGGTCCGTACGCACACCCCTAAGAATGCGATCGTCATCATCATCATCACGATTCCGTCATTGATTCCGACGACCATTTCCCCCTTGATCGTTATCAGATGCATAATCATCCACCACATGCACCTGTTGTCCCCCAACATTCTCCGCCTGAGCCCTTGGTGCAGCAGGTTGCTGAACTGACTCTTGTTGGCCGTTCGCCGGCGCGGGTTGCGCCGCTACTGGGCCCCTCTCGAGGACGGCAATTCTCCCAACTAGACTCTGGATGGACAGATCTGAACTCTCGGCCCGATCCACGGGGGCTTTCATCCGCCCTTTTAGACGTGTTCCTATGCCATCCATACGCGTACTAAGACCATCCATACGCGTGTCAAGACGTTCCATAATGGCTCGGAACATCTCGGCCGTCGAGGACTCATCGGAGCTACGGGCCCGGGAATCCGCCATAGGTGGTGGTGGCGAGTATTGGGTACCTCGACGAGTGGGCATGCAACTGACACACGACCCAGAAGACACCGACTAATGCAAACACTCACTAAATGATACACTTAGACCTAACCAATATCCAGTACGTGGCGGAGATAACCGACCCGAAGATCACTCGCGTAAGTGTGCAGTCTTCCCGTTAGGCGTAACCCAACGTTCGGACAACACCTTTTGATATACCAGGTAAAGGGTGCAAATGCAATTTAAAACACTCTTTTTTTTGTTTGTTTTGAAAACAGTGATGATACTAGACTCGACTTAGACTATGCAAGACATATGCAATGACTACCCTAGACTCGACTCGCTCTGATACCAAACTGATGCGGGATGGACTGAGGAGACGACGCTATATGAGACGGACACGACTCGACCAGTAACGACACGATTACTAGAGCGACCTCGGCTCGGCACTAAGAGCTCCTATGGGCTACATGTCGCTAACAGAAGTGTAAACTCACTCGTCCTCCCATGCGAGGGAAAGCGTGGATCGTGCGCGGTTAAGGAACTGGCAGAGTTCAAGGTAGTCTGACTCAACTTTCGGACTCGGATCGAGTCACGGGACGGGTCACTCTCGCACTCACAGCGGTGACATGGACACACCGGCTAGGAACCTACACTCTCGCAGCGGCATATGACCGTATACTAGCTAAGCAAGTAAATGCCAAGAAGGTGAGACTGTTACCTCCACGCACCCGGCGTGGGGAAGACGACCTCGGCCAATTTACGGACTCCCGGTTAAACAATTTTACAGCGGTATAAATATTTGACCCACCCCACGCAGGGAGGTAATAGGTCACATGTGGGGCCCGGGAATCACGTGAATCGAGTTGACAGGCAGCATCTTGATGTCACCCGGCTGTGCCGAACTCCGCGTTTACGTGCTGTCCGGACGGCGGATTCTACGGGTCCGTGGGGCCCACGGATGGCGCTATCCTCCCGGCCTCCTGGGGTGGGGCCCGCTGTGATGGGGACCCCTGGTGGCGCGTCACCCTGGACGGAAGTCGGCCGGAAACTCCGGTCGGTGGCCGTTTAGCTCCGATCTCCAAGTTGTGGATTGGCTGCCCATGGATTTATGTTTCTGTTTTCCGGCGCGCGCTCCGGCAAGAACAGCCGCTGCGATCAATCCTGATGTCGGATCGGGGCACAGGAGCTATCGTTGGAAAGCTCTATTGAAATCATACAATCTAAACCCTGAGAGAGGATCAGATCTGCATGGATCTGGATGTTGTTGAATTTTGAAGCTTCTATTGTACAGTACCCGAACTCTCAGATCTACAGGTGAGTTGTCTGAGAACTGCCGTTGACCTCTAGGAAGACGTCCGATTCAGCCTCTGAGATCTTCACCAAAGTTGTAGGAAATTGAACAAGGAAAACAACAATAATTTTTAAGGAAGAATTGGAGGAGGCTATGATTTGTTATGATTTTAACACTGGAGGGTGGTCGGATCTGGACAGAGGTGGACAGAACTGTAGATGGCAATGAAAATAATTTTTGAAAAATAGATGGAGGGATGATCAAAAATCAAGAAACATCATGGGTGGAGGGGTTGATGGGTAGAACACCCAGTAAAATTGGGAGCTCTGGGAAAAATCACAAAAGGGATCGAAGATGGAAAACTCAGGAAAGATGGAAATCAGATCTGAAACTGGCAGAACTGAAATTGAAAGTTGGACGAAAATGAAAAAATAGGAAAAATCAACTAGAAGGCCAACCGAATTTTCTGTGGTGTGGTTGACATCCCTAGAACATCCCCTCCAAATTTGGTGCCCATAAGATCATGAGGGAGGGCTGCAAAATTCGGACAAGCTGCTGCTACACTACGCGGACAGAATACCGATGAAGACCGTGGTGGTGCGAGGGCGGCACGATGGCGGCGGCGGCGATCACCGGAACGATACGGGAGGCGTCACACCTTAGAAGAGAAATCGTCTCAGCTGCAAGGGGGAGAGGGAGGAGAGAGGAGGGGTGCGCCCAAGGGCTGCACCAAGCAATTTTTTGATTTCAAATGGATTAATTCTATCCAAAATGGGAAAATACAACCTTTTATATGTTACATATCAAATCCATCCTCCACTGTTGGATCTAGGGAAGAGGAATGGAGGGCCTGGATTGAGTGTGATCAACACACACAAATTAAAATAAAAAATTAGGGGGGGGGGGCGGCCTATTGACCAAGAGACATGGTAGGTGGGGGTGGGTTGGAAATGTTGACAATTTTGGTCCATTGTCCCCCATGTGGACAATTGACTAGTCCAAGGCTTCTAGATGTCCACCTAGGAGATTGACCAGCCCCATAAGGATGACATGGACCAATGGGAGGGGGCTGGGGGCCCGTGGGACCCCGGGGCCTCAATTTTACAAATAAACCCCTCGTACAATCAAAATTACAAACTGAATAAAACGAAACACACACACATTACACACAAATAACGTCTAAACAAATATGATAAATGTCGAGACTCAGGGGGAAGTCTCCAGGCTGTCTCCGTGCCAGATGGACGCTGAAGTGGCTCGAGTCGTGCTCCGCGTGCGGTACCGATGGCTCGGCGTAATTGCTCGGGTGTCCGCACCACAGTGGCACACCCCCCCTGCCCTCTCAGCGGCACGCTTCCAACGCCCTCAGGCCCTTCAACGGCACGCGCCAGCGAACCCCTTCTAGCTGCACACTTCTTGGGCCTTCCAGCGGCACGCTTTTGCAGGCTTCTAGCGGCACGCTTTTACTGTCTTCCAGCGGCACGGGTTTTCACCCGTTCAGCAGCACACTCCGGCTGTTCCTCACCCGGCGTGGTCGGCAAGCAATCTTAACGCCCATGCCCTAGGGATTCTTGGCGCGCAGTGGGCTTGCTGAGGTGTCGCCCAGGGTGAGGGCCACGCAGGCTACTCCTCTGCCACCCAGGACAAGGGAGTCAACTCCCATTAAATGCTCACCGGACGCTTCCCGCCTTCGAACGCTCCCGCCGTGTGGGGTATAAAAACCCCTCTTCTTCGCTGCAAAAAAAAAGGAAGAAGAAGAAAAGGACACACACAAACAGGAGGAGACAGACACACACAGGCAGAAGAGAAGAAGAGAAAGAGAAGAAGAGGAGAAGAAGGGGAAGAGAAGAAGAAGGAAGAGAGGAAGAGAGGGGAGAGGCCCCGCCGCTCCACCCACCGCCGCCGTCTGTGCGAAAAGAGAAGAAGAAGAAGAGAAGAGGTGGAGCCTACCGCCTCGATCACCACCGTCTGAGCGAGGAGAAAGAAGAAGAGAAGAGAAGAAGAGAAGAAAGAGGAGGAGGGGAGGCTCTGGCGTCCCCCCTTCCTTGCTGCTCCGTCCACCGCCGTCCGTGCGAAGAGAAAGAGAAGAAGAGAAGAGAGAAGAAGAGAAGAAGAATGGGTGGAGAGAGGGAGTGAGGTCCGGGAGGGGAGAAGTCCACGCTCCGCTCCTGATGCGGGACGGGACCACGGACACGACAAGCTCGCGATCGTCCCGTAATGAGGGAAGCGTCGGATGTGCGCGGTTGAGAAACCGGCAGTGAGCTAGGGTGATCGGCTCTCTCTTTCGTGCCCGGATCGGGTCACGGGACGGTAATGCTATCTCTTGCAGCAGCGGTGATATAAATAGAAAGCGAGCTAATTACCCTATCATGCTCTCCAGCAGCGGCATAAATAAGCATATATGAAATTAAGCAAAATGCCAAGTAAGGGAGCGAATGCGATACCTCCACGCGCTCGGCGTGGGGAAGACGGACCCGGCCGAAAACTCGTACTCCCGGAAAACTTAACACACAATAATTACAGCAATGGAAACATGCCCACTCCACGCAGGGAGGTAAAGGGCTATACAAATGGGCCCGGGAGGACCGAATTCGGGTTGACGGGCAGCTTCGGGTGTTGATTCGGCTACACGCGTGTTCACGACCGTGGGGCCCACGTGCTGTCCGGAGGGGCCGTGTGGGACCCGGTGGTACCGCTGTAGTGGAGACACTTGGAGAAGCGCTCCCCGGGCTGGCGGCACGCTGGTTCGCCGGCCGGAGGCCGGGCGGCTCCGTTCGGCACCGGTCAGAAAAATCGATCAAAAATCTGCCGGTTCTGTATTTCAGCGCGCGCTCCGGCGAGAACGGTCGTTGCGATCAGCACCGGTGTCGGAATGTGACGAGATCAGAGCCGTTGGAAAGCTGCTTCAAAGTACTACAATCTATTGGCCCCTAGAAAAATTCACCAAATTTATACTTTGTGTTGGCGAATTTTATATGCTACTGTTGTACAGTAACTGAAGACTCAGATCTGCAGAGAACTTTTCTGTTGATTGCCTTTGACTGTGAAGTAGATGTCCGAATTGGAAGATGTGTTCTTCAGCAAGGTTGTAGTAAATCGAACAAGGAAACCAGGACTATTTTTGGATCTGGATTTGGAGGTGGTGGTGATTTGTTTTGATTTTGGAAGTGGAGGGTGGTCGGATCTAGGATCTGACTAAAAACACTGTATCAGAGGAAGAACATGAATTTCTAAAAATAGATAAAAGGCTGATAAAAAATTAAGAAAATTTGTGGAGGTAGGGGGTGATGGACAGAACTCTCAGTAAAATTGGGAGGGTTTGGAAAAATCAAAAAGATGGTCGGAGGGGGAGAACTCAGAGGTTCTATCACTGTAGATAGAAACCTGGCAGATCTAGGATGACAGGTTGGACGAAAATGTAAAAATACTAAAAGATGGAATTTTGGCGTGAAAATTTAGGTGGATCTTAGGATGAGCGGGGTGAACACACCATAAAAAATTCAGATCAATCCATGCTCGTGGCTGAGACAGACAATTCGTGGAAGCTTCTGTGGTCGGACGAAGATAGAACTGTAGAGGCGGCTCGATGGCGGCACGAACGGCGGCGGCGGCGGCGGCGGCACAGACGATCACCGGAGGTTGAGAGGAGATGATAGAAGGTAGAATCACTCTAGAACTTGAGATTGGAGGAGAGGAACCAGAGGGAGAGGGGCTGGGGGTGCAAGAAGCTCCTTGGATTTCACAAAAGTTTCTGATTTTTCATTGAATTTCACATGAAAATACAAGCTTATATATGGTTTACATCAAATGCAATGTGGACCCTTGGATCTAGGGAAGGGGAATCAAGGGCTGGGATTAAGTGTGAATCACACACAAAAAATATAAACTAATCCTAGTGGAATGGGGCGCCCCCTTGACTATATGTAAGGTTGAATGGGTAGGTGGCCAACCATTGGAATATTGACCCATTTTAACCCCATGTGTCCATATGACTAGTCCACCCTTCTAGATGTCCACCTAGGAAGGTTGACCAGCCCCACAAAGTAACATGGACTAATGGGAAAGGGCTGAGGGCCCCCTTGTTGGTCCTACTGCATAATTGCATAAAAATCCACACAATCTATGGGAGTGACGCATTGGCTGATAAAGCCGTACAATTACGCGTATACTTTCCCGTGGATATAAACACAAACTAAAAGGACATAAATGTAATAAAAAAGGTACAGACTCGGTGTCGATTCCCATCAACTCTCCCCGGGTGGGAGGAACTCGACCCCGTCGAGTAGGGGTAGGGATGCTCGAGTACTCCGGCGGATCCGTCACCGTGCCAAGTAGCGCGGGTATGCTCCACTCCAAGTGATCGTCACCTGCTCATTCATATATACTCGATATGCGAACTGCTATGGCCTAAAGGTGGTCACTCCGAAGGGGCACTCTCAAAAGGGAAGAAAACAGCTCGAAGACTCACTAGGAATCACCGCTGAGTCCCTATAGGTGACTGATCCGGATATAGATGTAGAACCGATCTCATACTCATCAAGTGAGTCCACTCGCCTCTTACTCATAAGAGACCGACAACGAGCTTGCACAAGACTCATGCAGACTTACCATGCAATACACACAACAATCGACTCGAGACACACCACATAAACAAACCACATAAGAAAAACACACCGACTCATATATGACCCTAGACTAAGATGGTGACACAAGCCCACTAGGTGGCGGCATCCTGGGCGGCTGGTGAGCCATCCAACTCTCCCCCCAAGGCATAGTACTCATCGGCTAGTGCGTCATCGGCCTCATAATTGACACACTCAAGCTCGGGAGGTGCGGGCTCTCCAACACCTAAGGCTAGGGTGGCGCGAGCGGGACACTCGCTGGCAAAGTGGCCAAATCCATGACAGTGGAAACACTGCACTCTCGACCGACTACTCTCTCCTATAAAAGGGGCCTTACCCTTATCATCCCATCGGGTAGGGGGTGTAGGCAGCAAAGGGGGAGATGTAGGTGCCTTGGACAATAGTGGAGGGGGTGCCGATGCCAGAGGACGGGCTATAGGAGCCGGGGAACGGGCAACGGGTGCCGGTGGTTGGGGTGGGAATAGATCCCGGGGTGGAGGAGGACGAGGCCGTGGAGCGAAGTGCTCCTGACGGGTGGGCTCCTGAGATCGAGCCATGGGAGGCCGCTGATGTGGGCCTATGGAGTGACGGGGCTCGGTACTACGGAGAGGGGTGGGGCCCAACCGATGGCTAGACTCGAACTCTCCCTCAAATTGCTCCATCTCGAGAGCAACCTGGTATGCCTCTTCCAACGTCTTGGCATTGCGGCGGAAAAGCTCATACTGGTAGTGTGGCCGCAAACCACGTCGAAAGCGGGACACAGGCATGGTACTCTCCTCCGTGACACCACATCGTAGAAAGTACTCATCAAACTCCACGATGTATTCGGAGACGGACCGGTCTCCCTGGCTAAGACTTTGCCATCTATCGATGAGTCGCTGGCGGTATGTGGGAGGAAGGTACTTTTGCCGAAGTTTATTCTGCATCTCGGCCCATGTGTCGATCGGGGGTTCTAGCCGCTGAAGTAGCAGGCTCTCCACATTCTTCCAATAGGTTTGTGCCTGCCCCATGAGTTTCATGGTGGCGAATCGGACCCTTCGATGCTCCGACATATCATACCACTCAAAGTAACGGTCCATGCCGAACTCCCAATCTAGGTAGACTTTCGGATCCAAAGACCCGTAAAAAGCGGGAGGGTCCGCTCGCACGGTCTTAAGGACCCGGTCATCATCCTCATCTCGTTGTGGCTGAAAACCACGACGGCGTTGACCATATCCCTCATAGGCATTGTCGGAACCATAGTCCTCGAGACCAAGGTCACGGTGCGGTAGTTGGGGAACCCGAGGAAGGGCAGGTGGAGGAGCCTGTGGTGGCTGGTTTTGGGCCGCGGGAGCGGCCTGGACTTGGGCCATGGGAGCGGGTTGGACTTGGGTGACCGCGGGAGGAGGTGCGGGTGGGCCTTGGGCTGCCCCTGGAGGGTCCCCGTGTGACATCCTATCTAACCGCCCAACGAGGTCTTGGACTGACCTGTCGGAGGTCTCCAAGCGCCCCTCCATGGCTCTAAGGCGACCATCCATACTATCGGAGAAAGTCCGAAAGTGATGTGACACCACCTATGGACCTATTTTGCAAGCATTCAAGTTTGAGCAGCGGACTCACACTAGCGAGCTCACCCGTATGGCGCATACTAGTGCCCGATGGTGACTAGGCGATGTTAGAGAGGGTCCGAGGCGGGACCTTGAGGCTCCAATGGTTGGCTAGCTTGGGGAGAACCCCAAATGGGCCTAGGATGCCCAAATCATGGGCGGCCAACACACCAAGGGTGTGGGTTAAGTGGATGCTCTCACAACTCGCCCGCGGTGGTCACTCAATTTGGGTAGCAATTTAAAATCGGACACTCTCTTACCGCCGACGGAGTAACTATAGCAATACTAAGCTAAGCAAGTCTATTACAGCAATGAGAGATGTTCAGGAGCTCACCTGGCCGGCGTGAAGATGCCGACTCCGGCCGAAGACGGGGGCGAGCGGGGAGGCGAGGGTATGCACCCGCACGCCGCGTCGGTGTCGCTTCAACCTGAAATGGAAAGATTACACCACTACACCTCTCGCAGGAGGGGTGATCTTGGAGTGGGGATTAATCTTATTACATCCAATACTACCTCCACGCAGGGAGGGGCCTTCAGCCGGCCAAGCGGGGTGGGGACTTATGCTAAGGAAACCCGATTTGCCGATCCCCGCCGGTTCTGCTAACCTTCAAAATTGTTGGACAGGGGGCCGATGATGTCACTGCCACAAATTCCACAGAGCTCAGATCTTGACGAAACCTATGCCAAAAGTTTCCCAACTGACAGAGGATGATGCCTGAATTTTTTGGGAAGCTCTAGACCTCGGGGCTGATCGGACCGGCGACTGGAGCAGGATAGCAACACTCTACTTCAGACTGATGCAGAACTGATGTAGTGGATTGCAGAAGGCGCTGCGGTCGCTCCCGAACTTCAAATTGAACGAAACTGGGGGTGACGCGATCGCGGTCGGAGTAGCTTCGAGCAGGAGGTGACGGGGCCACAATCCGAGGTCGGAGATGAGAATGGTGGCCAGATAAATGAAGATAGGTCAAACCTGAGTCCACTGGTGGTAGACTGCACACTCCGATGAAATAATTCAGAACAAATAGCTCAGGCAGGCGATTGGCATCGTTCTTTCTAATACTGATGGAGGACTAGACGAAGAAGAATTTTGTAGAAGGAAGTGTGCTTGAATTCCTCCAAGGTTGACCGCAGAACAGCTTCCAAGATCGCTCTGGTCTTTAGTCTGGGACAGATTGCGCAGTCGTTGAAGATGACGCTCCTCCGGACAGCTCCGAACTCGGAAGCCGGCGAGGCCCCCACCGTTGGAAAGCTATCTCGATGACGATTCCAGCAATGTAGGCCTTGCCACCTGAATCTTTGAGAGACGGTCGTGGCTGCCTCTGCAAGTCGCTGCAACTCTGCTGCCTGAAACAGAGGCTAAATGAGAAGAAGATGAGGGGGTGGGGAAGGGGATGGCCAAGAGAGTAAGAGGTGGAGGGTGAACTTGGCTGGTATGGGGAAGGGGGGCTGCGACTTTGGGTGGTTTGGGAGGTGGGGAGATGGAAGGGCACTACCCTAGGGAGAGGGAAATTTGAATTTGGGCTTAGGGAAGAGCCCCTTCAACCTTGGGGAGAGGAAGGGGTGCTTAGGAAGTGGTGTTGGGTAGTTGGGGGTTGGGAGGTGGGGTGTGGATTGGAGGATGCCACCTTGGGTTGGGGGGGAGTTAAATAGGTGTATGGGGAAGGGGAGAGGTCTTAATGAGGGGTGAATGAGGAGGAGAGAGAAAATTTTGAAAATTGGGGTGGAGGGAGAGAGAGAGAGAGAGGGGGGGACGCCTTAGAGAGAGAGAGTGAGAGAGAGAGAGATCTAGTGAGATTTGGAAGTGGATTTCAATTTTCATTCAATTGTTCATTACTTCAAAATGAGGGGAATGAGGTCCTATATATAGGCAACCCACATTTCTACAAAAGTCCCTGACATTTGACTCAATGACAAATAACCGAAGGGATAGGGGTGCCCTTGGGCCAAGCCCAATGAATTGGGCCCACTAGCCTAACAAACCAACCTAATGACACAATACTTAGGAAAATGACTCACTAACCTAGGTACATGACTCAAATAAAGGGAAAATTACATGATATTGACTCAAATAAAATGTGAAGATTACATGACTAGACTCAAAAATACATGACTAACATAATGGCGCTTGTCGACGAACAATCCGAGTCCGGAGAAAATGTGGAGGGGCAAGAGATGCCCTCATCATACCCCCGGGGTGGGGAAAACTCGACCCCGTCGAGTATGGGTCCACCAGGGAAGTAGTACATCGAACTGCGGCTCTGGGTGATCCACGATCTCCATACTCAACCCGCGACCATAGTCGGGGAACGGCGCTTCTGCTCGATAAAGTGGCTTGGTCATACCCTCAGCTCGACAAAGTGGCTTGGTCATACCCTCATGCTGGCGATGGGAAATTTGAAATTGGGCTTTGGGAGAAGCTAATTTAGCATTGGGAAGGTGGTGGGTTGCTTTGGGAAGGAGAGTGGGGTAGTTGGGGGTTGGGAGGTGGGGTGTGGATTGGAGGATGCCACCTTGGGGTTGGGGGGGGAGTTAAATGAGTATGGGGAAGGGGAGGGGTCTTAATGAGGGGTGAATGGGGAGGAGAGAGAAAATTCCGAAAATTGGGGTGGAGGGAGAGAGAGAGAGAGGGGGGACCCCTTAGAGAGAGAGAGTGAGAGAGAGGGAGATCTAGTGGGATTTGGAAGTGGATTTTAATTTTCATTCAATTGTTCATTAGTTCAAAATGAGGGGAATGTGGTCCTATATATAGGAAACCCACATTTTACAAAAGTCCCTGACATTTGACTCAATGACAAATAACCGAAGGAGTAGGGGCGCCCTTGGGCCAAGCCCAATGAATTGGGCCCAATAGCCTAACAAACCAACCTAATGACACAATACTTAGGAAAATGACTTTCTAACCTAGGTACATGACTCAAATAATAGGAAAATTACATGGTTTAAGACTCAAATAAAATATAAAAATTACATGACTAGACTCACAAACACATGACGAACATAATGAGATAAGTCGACGATGATCCAAGCCTCAAAAAAGTGGAGGGGCAAGGGATGCCCCTATCATACCCCCGGGGTGGGGAGAACTCGACCCCGTCGAGTATGGGTCCGCCTGGCGATAGTACCAGCTCCAGAATGTCGAGGTCAAGTCGCAACAAGTCCTCCCGACTCGCCCAAGTATCCTCAATCGGGCGACGGTTCTTCCACCTAACCAGGTAGCGCTGATACACCTTGTGCCTAGTAATGATATACTGCTCATCCAGTATTACCTCTACCTGCTCTCGTCGGTCTCTCAAGCTATGAAGTGGAGTCCCACTGGGAGTGTCTCTCTCAAGGGGGGGTAAAGGCTCGAGCTCCTCACTGGGTTCTACCGCGGGGCCCTTGTAGGGTACCAGGTCCGCCATATTGAAAGTAGGGTGTACCCCAAAACCCTCAGGTAGGTCTAGCTCATAAGCATTACTGCCAAGTTGTCTCAGAACTCGAAAGGGTCCCGAACCCCGTGCCCTCAACTTGGAGGCAGGCCCTGGAAGGAGTTGCTCCGTCCTCACCATCACCGAATCTCCCACTTGGAACTTGCAGTGGCGCCGATGAGCATCTGCCCGCCTTTTGTAAGTCTCATTGCTCTTTCCTATATGCTTGCGAGAATGCGTATGCCATGCACTATGATGTGATGTTGGTGTGAAGAGTATGGTGTTCAAAGGTGGACCTGGGCAGCTAAATGTAGACCGATCACACTTTGATGCCAAGAAGACTTTGATGGAATGGGGAGGACCGGGGCATCTATAGGTGATCCGGTCATGCATGGGGGTGACAAATGCTGGGGGACCCGGACATCCATGAATACTCCTACCATGCCTACGACTCTTGATGAGTGAAGGTGGACCACTACATCCGAATTTGGACCACTCATGCTTTCTACTTGACATGTGGGTGATATGAATGAAAGGACCCAACATAGTGTTCATGCCAAGGGGTGTGGAAAGCCTAGACACATGCATACTTTTTCCAAAAGTGACTTCCATGTGTATAGGTGTGGGACAACCTTTGAACTCCCATTGGAAAGGATCGAATGGATCTAAGAAGGTGGTCATCATGGGGTGGGGCACAACCTTATTACCAAGGGATATGTGGTCTAAGGTCATGGCTCCCAAGGTGTCACCCGGGTCTAGGATGGGGTGGATTGGGTCAAACATGGTGGGTTGGGATAGGGAAAGGTGGGTGGTGAGTAGGGTGGGTGGGTCACATAGGGAACTAGACTCCCATAGGAAGGGATCAAAGGGGTCATGGAAAGGTCTTCCTAGAGGGAGGAACTCTATGTCTTCAAGGTTCCCAAATTGTGAGTCATCCTCCTCCAATGTAATTGGGCCAAGGTTTCTAGTGGGTTGGCCGATCAAAGTATTTGGGATCTCAATGGTAGGGGAGTGGATCGAGATGGGTTCTTCTACCATAGGGAGAAGGAAAAGGAGGTCGCTAGTGTAGCAACCAATGATATAGACCGAGGTGATTGTCCCGATGCAATGGTGTAGGAGGCCAAGGCTCCTAGGTTGTTCGGTCATAGGGGTCAACATGCTAGTGAACTCAATTTGCCAAGCTAAGCCTCTAAGAAAATCCTCTAAGGTCTCTACTTGATAAGATGCTTGGATCGTGGTGTGATAAGAGAAGATGGGCACTATGAGATGATTTTCCTTCATGGGTGGGAAATCGTGGGCCGTGATCTCTCTTATTGGGCTCTCCTTTAGCCAACTAACAAGGGGTTCCCCTAAGATGAGATTGACTCCAACTAAAGATGGTGATGTAAGGTGAAGACCCTCGTATGTTGTTTCTTCTTCAACTTGGACTTGGGTTTCCTCCAAGGTGGAGAGTGGGTTTGGAGTGTTCACCACTATGGGGTGGGGTATGGGTTCTTCTTCCAAGGAGGTGAGAGGGGCTTTTGAGAGTGTGGTGATGATTGGGGCATAGTGTATCCGGGGTGATAGGTAGTGGGAAACTTGGGTTAGGATAGGTAAGGGTAGTAGTGGAGGCTTTGGTGGGAGTTGGATTGGGGTAGGGAGAGGAAGATGGGTGGGTTGAAGGGGTTTGGGTTGATTGGTTTTGGAAGGAGTGTCCCCTTTTGGGGGTGATGGAGAGGTAGTGGTGGGGGTTTCCACGGACCTAGGTGGAGAGTTGGCCATGGGGCCCAATTGGGTATGGGGACCTATGGTTGTGGTGTGGACTTGTAGGTAGGGTGTAGATGTGGTGGTCGGGATAGGATAGGTGGGAAGTGGTGGGGAATGGGGGACTAGGGTCTTGGGTTGGCCAGGAGGGGGTGAAGGAGTTGAAGTGCTCCTTAGGATTTGGTGTTTTGAGTAGGAGGGGGAAACATATCTAGCCCTAAGTTGTTCTTTCATGTCCCCCCAAGTGGTGATGGAAGGTTCCCTTCTAAGCACCCTTATCCCGACAATTTGCAACCATTAAGTTTAGGCACGTTTAGAAAGTTGCATTTTGGCAAATTGGGCCTTCTCTTCTTCGGTCATTGGATACCAAGTGAAATAATGGTCCATGGAAGCCTCCCATTCTAAATACTCATTATGATGAGTCCCATCAAAGGTGAGAGGTGATGGAGGAGCCCTACTATCATTCATCCTTGGGGCGGGCCAATTTTCTTCTAGTTGGTCAAGTCGTCTAGATAGGTTATCAAGCTTGCCATTGGCATGGGTCAAGGTTTTCATGAGGTAACTGACGTGGCCAGGGAAGTCAAGGGTGTTAGTGGTAGGTATCCCTTGGGGTTTTGGATTCATAGTGGGATTGGAAGATGAAGTATTGGGTTGATAGTGAGTACCACTACGAGTGGTCATGCAAGGTTGGGTGGGCTATGCACGGGTGTGCGGATGCACCTTTGACCTAGTATGATGACCCAAGACTAGACTTGTGAGGACAAGCCTATGACCGCTCTGATACCACTTGATGTGACACCACCTATGGACCTATTTTGCAAGCATTCAAGTTTGAGCAGCGGACTCACACTAGCGAGCTCACTCGTATGGCGCACACTAGTGCCCGATGGCGACTAGGCGATGTTGGAGAGGGTCCGAGGCGGGACCTTGAGGCTCCAATGGTTGGCTATCTTGGGGAGAACCCCAAATGGGCCTAGGATGCCCAAATCATGGGCGGCCAACACACCAAGGGTGTGGGTTAAGTGGATGCTCTCACAACTCGCCCGCGGTGGTCACTCAATTTGGGTAGCAATTTAAAATCGGACACTCTCTTACCGCCGACGGAGTAACTATAGCAATATTAAGCTAAGCAAGTCCATTATAGCAATGAGAGATGTTCAGGAGCTCACCTAGCCGGCGTGAAGACGCCGACTCCGGCCGGAGACGGGGCGAGCAGGGAGGCGAGGGTATGCACCCGCACGCCGCGTCGGTGTCGCTTCAGCCTGAAATGGAAAGATTACACCACTACACCTCTCGCAGGAGAGGTGATCTTGGGGTGGGGATTAATCTTATTACATCTAATACTACCTCCACGCAGGGAGGGGCCTTCAGCCGGCCAAGCGGGGTGGGGACTTATGCTAAGGAAACCCGATTTGCCGATCCCCACCGGTTCTGCCAACCTTCAGAATTGTTGGACAGGGGGCCGGTGATGTCACTGCCACAAATTCCACAGAGCTCAGATCTTGACGAAACCTGCGCCAAAAGTTTCCCAACTGATAGAGGATGATGCCTGAATTTTTTGGGAAGCTCTGGACCTCGGGGCTGATCGGACCGGTGACTGGAGCAGGACAGCAACACTCTACTTCGGACTGATGCAGAACTGATGCAGTGGATTGCAGAAGGCACTGCGGTCACTCCCGAACTTCAAATTGAACGAAACTAACGGTGACGCGATTGTGGTCGGAGTAGCTTCGAGCAGAAGTTGACGGGGCCACAATCCGAGGTCGGAGATGAGAATGGTGGCCAGATAAATGAAGACAGGTCAAACCTGAGTCCACTGGTGGCAGACTGCACACTCCGACGAAATAATTCAGAACAAATAGCTCGGGCAGGAGATTGGCGTCGTTCTTTCTAATACTGATGGAGGACTAGACGAAGAAGAATTTTGTAGAAGGAAGTGTGCTCGAATTCCTCCAAGGTTGACCGCAGAACAGCTTCCAAGATCGCTCTGGTCTTCAGTCTGGGACAGATTGCGCAGTCGTTGAAGATGACGCTCCTCCGGACAGCTCCGAACTCGGAAGCCGGCGAGACCACCACCGTTGGAAAGCTATCTCGATGACGATTCCAGCAATGTAGGCCTTGCCACCTGAATATTTGAGAGACGGTCGTGGCTGCCTCTGCAAGTCGCTGCAACTCTGCTGCCTGAAACAGAGGCTGAATGAGAAGAAGATGAGGGGGTGGGGAAGGGGATGGCCAAGAGAGTAAGAGGTGGAGGGTGAACTTGGCTGGTATGGGGAAGGGGGGCTGCGGCTTTGGGTGGTTTGGGAGGTGGGGAGATGGAAGGGCACTGCCCTAGGGAGAGGGAAATTTGAATTTGGGCTTAGGGAAGAGCCCCTTCAACCTTGGGGAGAGGAAGGGGTGCTTAGGAAGTGGTGTTGGGTAGTTGGGGGTTGGGAGGTGGGGTGTGGATTGGAGGATGCCACCTTGAGTTGTTGGGGAGTTAAATGGGTGTATGGGGAAGGAGAGAGGTCTTAATGAGGGGTGAATGGGGAGGAGAGAGAAAATTCCGAAAATTGGGGTGGAGGGAGAGAGAGAGAGAGAGGGGGGGACCCCTTAGAGAGAGAGAGAGATCTAGTGGGATTTAGAAGTGGATTTCAATTTTCATTCAATTGTTCATTACTTCAAAATGAGGGGAATGGGGTCCTATATATAGGCAACCCACATTTCTACAAAAGTCCCTGACATTTGACTCAATGACAAATAACCGAAGGGATAGGGGTGCCCTTGGGCCAAGCCCAATGAATTGGGCCCACTAGCCTAACAAACCAACCTAATGACACAATACTTAGGAAAATGACTCACTAACCTAGGTACATGACTCAAATAAAGGGAAAGTTACATGATATTGACTCAAATAAAATGTGAAGATTACATGACTAGACTCAAAAATACATGACTAACATAATGGCGCTTGTTGACGAACAATCCGAGTCCGGAGAAAATGTGGAGGGGCAAGGGATGCCCTCATCAGAAAGTTAGCATCGGATTGGTCCAACCTAGTCATAATGGCCATCATCGCCTCTTGTAGGGAGTGGAAGTCTCCCGAGGTATCCCGTGGGTTGGCCATAGGTGGTGGTGGGGGTGAGTACTGAGTACCCCGACGAGTGGGCATGCAAACACACCGACTAGAAGACGCCGACTAAAGCAAAACACACTAATGCAAAATGATGCACCTAGACTTAACCAAAACGTGGTACGCGGCGGAGGTAATCGACCCGAAGGTCACTCGCGCAAGTATGCGGCCTTCCCGATAGGCATAGCCTAACGTTCGGACAACACCTTTTGATATACCGAGTAAAGGGATGCAATGTAAAAAGACACTTTTTTTTTTGTTTGTTTTAAAAGAATGATGACCCTAAACATGACTTAGACGTAAATGACTAATGAATGACACTTTTTTTTTTGATTTGGACACCCTAGACTCAACCTGTCTCTGATACCAAATTGATGCGGGACAGGACCACGGACACGACAAGCTCGCGATCGTCCCGTAACGAGGGAAGCGTCGGACGTGCGCGGTTGAGAAACCGGCAGTGAGCTAGGGTGATCGGCTCTCTCTTTCGTGCCCTGATCGGGTCACGGGACGGTAACGCTCTCTCTTACAGCAGCGGTGATATAAATAGAAAGCGAGCTAATTACCCTATCATGCTCTCTAGCAGCGGCATAAACAAGCATATATGAAATTAAGCAAAATGCCAAGTAAGGGAGCGAATGCGATACCTCCACGCGCTCGGCGTGGGGAAGACGGACCCGGCCGAAAACTCGTACTCCCGGGAAACTTAACACACAATAATTACAGCAATGGGAACATGCCCACTCCACGCAGGGAGGTAAAGGGTTATACAAATGGGCCCGGGAGGACCGAATTCGGGTTGACGGGCAGCTTCGGGTGTTGATTCGGCTACACGCGTGTTCACGACCGTGGGGCCCACGTGTTGTCCGGAGGGGCCGTGTGGGACCCGGTGGTACCGCTGTAGTGGAGACACTTGGAGAAGCGCTCCCCGGGCTGGCGGCACGATGGTTCGCCGGCCGGAGGCCGGGCGGCTCCGTTCGGCACCGGTCAGAAAAACCGATCAGAAATCTGCCGGTTCTGTATTTCAGCTCGCGCTCCGGCGAGAACGGTCGCTGCGATCAGCACCGGTGTCGGAATGTGACGAGATCAGAGCCGTTGGAAAGCTACTTCGAAGTACTACAATCTTGTGGCCTTCAGAAAAATTCACCAAATTTATACTTTGTGTTGGCGAATTTTATATGCTACTGTTGTACAGTAACCGAAGACTCAGATCTGTAGAGAACTTTCCTGTTGATTGCCTTTGACTGTGAAGTAGATGTCCGAATTGGAAGATGTGTTCTTCAGCAAGGTTGTAGTAAATCGAACAAGGAAACCAGGACTATTTTTAGATCTGGATTTGGAGGTGGTGGTGATTTGTTATGATTTTGGAAGTGGAGGGTGGTCAGATCTGGGATCTGACTAAAAACACTGTATCAGAGGAAGAACACGAATTTCTAAAAATAGATAAAAGGCTGATAAAAAATTAAGAAAATTTGTGGAGGTAGGGGGTGATGGACAAAACTCCCAGTAAAATTAGGAGGGTTTGGACAAATTAAAAAGATGGTCGGAGGGGGAGAACTCAGAGGTTCTATCACTGTAGATAGAAACCTGGCAGATCTAGGATGACAGGTTGGACGAAAATGTAAAAATACTAAAAGATGGAATTTTGGCCTGAAAATTTAGGTGGATCTTGGGATGAGCGGGGTGAACACACCATAAAAAATTTAGATCAATCCATGCTCGTGGATGAGACAGACAATTCGTGGAAGCTTCTGTGGTCGGACGAAGATAGAACTGCAGAGGCGGCTCGATGGCGGCACGAACGGCGGCGGTGGCGGCGGCGGCACAGACGATCACCGGAGGTTGAGAGGAGATGATAGAAAGTAGAATCACTCTAGAACTTGAGATTGGAGGAGAGGAACCAGAGGGAGAGGGGCTGGGGGTGCAAGAAGCTCCTTGGATTTCACAAAATTTTCTGATTTTTCATTGAATTTCACATGAAAATACAAGCTTATATATGGTTTACATCAAATGCAATGTGGACCCTTGGATCTAGGGAAGGGGAATCAAGGGCTGGGATTAAGTGTGAATCACACACAAAAAATATAAACTAATCCTAGTGGAATGGGGCACCCCCTTGACTATATGTAAGGTTGAATGGGTAGGTGGCCAACCATTGGAATATTGACCCATTTTAACCCCATGTGTCCATATGACTAGTTCACCCTTCTAGATGTCCACCTAGGAAGGTTGACCAGCCCCACAAAGTGACATGGACCAATGGGAAAGGGCTGAGGGCCCTCTTGCTGGTCCTACTGCATAATTGCATAAAAACCCACACAATCTACGGGAGTGACGCATTGGCCAATAAAGCCGTACAATTGCGCGTATACTTTCCCGTGGATATAAACACAAACTAAAAGGACATAAATATAATAAAAAAGGTACAGGCTCGGTGTCGATTCCCATCAGCTCCCCCCCACTGTATTTCCTTTTCTTTTTTCTTTCCCTTCATTTCTTGTTTCGCCATCGTTGCGATGTATTAGCCCCCTTGTGAGAATAAAAGTGGAAGGCTTGCAAGTATCTTCTTGGACGTCTTTCTAAAGCCTCTCTTCCGTGTTTGCATCCCCCGGTGTTTCGCGCCCCTTTCCCTTTCTCTTTTCGTTAGGGCTTGCTTCCTCCCGGACATTTTTGTCTTCGCCCACCTCTGGGTGCCCTCGGCGGCACGCCCTGGCCACACCCTCCATTTGCCTTCAACGGCACGCCCTTGGGCATCCCCAGCGGCACGCCTCTGGCGAGCTTCAGCGGCACGCCCACGGGGCTCTTTGCCGACACGCTCCTGCCGCCTTCAGCGGCACGCCCTTGCCCCCCCTTTCAGCGGCACGCTTGAAGCCTTCAGCGGCACGCCCTGGCCAGGCCCTTCGCCGGCACGCCCTCTCGTGCCTTCCTTGCCCGACACACTTGCCCTTCCTTCTTGCCTGGTGCACCCCCCTAGTCTGTCCTAGAATAGTCTTCCACTCATCGTTCCTTCCGAGTCTTCCGATGCTTTATAAAGGTGTTGTCGCTCTCGGGCGCCCACCTCCAGTTGTCGGGTTCCGCCACTCCATGTGGGCGCGTTCCCTGTATCTCCCTTACGCTCGGGTCAAGGGGAGATGCTACCGAATTTTTGTTAGAAACGATAACATATTAAAAAGATAAAAGGAAGCACCAAACAAATGGAACGACCACACGTTAAAAAGGACTAAAAGAAAGCAACAAACAAATAAAAAGAACAACGGTAAAATGCTTTAACCGAGGCAAGGGAGCCGTAATCAACTCAAAAAGAGTCGAACCGAACAACGACTAAGCGACTTGAACATTCATCCTCATGGGAGAAAGAATGGAAGTTAATCAAGAGGAAGAAAGAAGAAACCTATGCAAACTTAGTAAAAATCAGAAAAGAAGAAAAGAAAAACCTTAAAAGAAGCGGAGGAGGAGTGGGACTTCACCGGTACACCTAATCCAGTCCTTCGCCGGCACACCCTCCATCATCCGTTGCCGGCACGCCCATGATAGCCTTCCCCGGTACACCCTCCTGCTGACTTCCCCGGCACACTCCCATGCCCTTAGTCGCTACACCATCCAGCCACCCTTAGCCGGTACGCTCCCGTGACCCCTTCACCGGCACGCTTCCCCACGCTCAACCCTTCAGCCCTTGCCCGGCACGCGCAGCCAGGCCATTCGCCAGCACGCTCCCGCGAACCCTTTGCCGGCACACCCATCACGGCCCCTCCTCCCCTTTCGCCGGTACGCCCTGTAGCGCCGTTCGCCGGCACGCTGTCTACCCTCCTTGGCCGGCGCACTCCTCTTCTCCCTTCGCCGACGCGCCTTGGAAGGTCTTCACCGGCACGCCACCCTTCTTCCTTTGCTGGTATACTACCCGTGGGCTTCCCCAACACGCTCCATGCCGCCTTCGCCGGCACGCTGCCTACGTCCTTCGCCGGCACGCTCCTTCAGTTCCCCTCACGGCCCACTCTCCCTCCGGAAATGTATATGTATAATATAATAATAATAATAATAATAATAATAATAAATCAATAAAAATTCTGATAAATAAATAAACCTATATATATATGTGAAATAAACAAAAAATGTGAAATAATAATAATAACGGTAAACAAAAAAGGGAGAAAATATAATAGTAATAATAATAAACAAAATGGAGAAATCATCCAAAATAAATACATAAAAATATATATATGCATATAATTTAAAGCCTAGATAAAAAAATGGTAAAACCTATGTTGCAGCCCCGTCTCTCCCGTGACCCGATGCTGAAGGAACAGTAATGCCGCCCTTCTAGGTTGGGTCTGAATCTTGGGAATTATCCCGAAATAGCCACGACCTGATCTCGCCTTGGGCCAATACTCCGATTAAACCGGACTCGTTTCTCAGGCCGGATTCCTTCCGAGCCGCTACTAAAATTGCCGCACGTTCGGTAGACATTTGAACGGGTTCACCTCGATTTCTGCTGCGTTTCTATTACGGACTTGCGTCCGAACATGAAAAGGCCCATGAATGCCCGACATGGCCGATGGCTCCCATCCCGACATGGTCGTAATCCGGCATTGCTCTGGGCCAATAGTTCATCAATTCCGACCCGTTCCCATTGGGATTCGTTCCCTCTCTTTCACTGAAATTGCCGCGAACTCGGCATACACTTATACGGGATTGTGCTTGTCTACGCCGTACCTTGTCCGAATATCAAGTGGTCCGCAAGTGACCGATAGAAACCTGAATGGAACGAGATGGCTCTCGTCATCCCTGGACCCTACACATGGGAATATCAATAAGGCCTTCGTGGGCTATGCTGGGACCTCGGGTCCGTCCCGATTATGGTCACTGTCTGACCCATATCCTCGGCCTACAGCCCGCTCCCTTTGAACACGTTTTCGGTTTTGGAATCTAGTCCCAGGACTTTTCCTTGCTGCACTCCGGCACCGAGAACATTAATGATGCCCACGCAAGCCCCGTTTGGACCGCGGGAGGCGCCCCCGGCATGGTCCTGACTCGATCTTGCACCGGACCAACAAACTCATTGGTTTCCTGCTACACTAACCGAGATTTAACCGAATGTTTTCAGAGTCTTGGAATAGCATGTTTGCCGTGTCCCGACATACATATGTTCTAGGCCCTTCTGCGACGATTACGATATTATCAAGCCGGACACCCGGCCCAATATTAAACGGTCTCCCGAATGACCGACACCTTTCGAACGTCTGCTTCCCTAGACATAGGGCTTTCCAGCCGATTCAAGGGATATCCCCTCATTGCCCCTCGGCACAGGAAATATTAATGACGCTCATGCAAGTCTTGTTTCGACCGCGGGGGGCCCACTGTAGTATGGTCGCAGCTTGCTCTTGCACCGGGCCAACAGATTTACTAGTTTTTGACCGCTCCAACCGAGGCTTAGCTGAATGTCTTCCGTTCCTCTGAACAATAAATTTGCCATATCCTGGCATACATATGCTCCGGTTTTCCCGCGATGATCGCGCTTTTCTCGACCCGGACATTCGTCTGAACATTAAATGGTCAGTGCACGACCAACATGACCGCGAATGGTTTTCTTCTCGCCCTCACGCGAGGATTTCAATATCTCGTAATAGACCTCTCATGCAATTAATTTCCTGGCCATGAGGCCCTGAATCCTGGCGATTAATCAAGGGTGTTCCCTCGTATGGGGGATGTAAATGACGCCGTGATCTTTATGGCGCGGCGGGTTTTGGTCCCGACATGAACTACACAATCGTCTGACGAAGTCAGATCGAGCGCACCATGGGCTCTTCGGAGCCCGAATAAATTGTCACTTAGTGACTGGCACGCCCACGCACTTAATAGACGAATCAACCATCCGAATAGACCGAAACGCGCACCACGAGCGTGTCAAAAAGTGCGTCCACATAACTCTGACCGAATAAACCACGGGGAACCTCGGATGCACCTCTCGACGAACCTGTCTCACCTGAAAACACAGGGGTGAGCCTCATTTCATAGGCTCAGTAGGGATCCCGCGGACCCTCACCTCCCAACGAGAGAAACAAGGCCACAAGTACACATGTACGCAGAAAGTAATGCTACTAAATCAAAAGTACGACAGAAACAACAAGCAATAATAAATAAACAAAAAAACACACTACACAAATCGCACTGGACAAACTGACCGCGGTCTGATAAGGAAAGAAGTTCGTACCTATCAGGAGACAAGAGCACTACCCACTAGAAGCAAGACCGGATGCGTCCGCTGACGTCTTACACCGCGCCCAAGTGTCTCCCTACTCGCCCCAGGCGGAGACTGAGACACACAACCAGTAACATAAATAAGGACTAGTTGGGGTCGTGCTCATCAGCACGGGTCCGACGCCCCCAACCACGTGTGCACACACAAACCATGCACCCTAGGTCAGGCTCTCTAGCTGGTTCTTCCCCCGAAGCCCAGACTCAGGCTGCACGTAGGGGCCCTACAGTAACCAGCCTAACAACCATCTCTCCGGGTCTCGCTCTCCACCACTCCCAAGTGGGTCCGCACTCGCGTGCGCAGGAAAGCTACGACTAGTGGACATGTCATTGGAGGTATGACTCAACTCACGGAAATCGCTGATCTAAAGAGAACAGAGTGGCGGTCCACCCAGGACTGCCCCTCAGCCTCGCAGCCCTCCCTAGACTGCAAAATGGGCCTAGCGGTATCCCTGAGACCGCTGGGCTCAGCCAGGCGGCCACACCATGGCTGCAACTGGCAAGTCATAGGGTTGCCTAGCGATCTATTGCCAGACTGCTTACCCCACCATGTGGTCACCCGCTGACTACAAGACGTCAGAAAATGGTCGTCCCCCAGTCGCAACTCTTGACACGACTCCCAATGGTCAAAAAGCTCTGATTGGACTAGAGAAACGATCGGTAGCGGATCGTTAATCAAGGGGTAGCGGTCTATCGCAAGACTGTGATTATGGCCTAGTGGTCCTGGGTGGACCGCTAATCCTAATCGACATTCAAAACCTGCTTGGCGACCCCCAGAGGGCCGCCAAAGGGGCCTAGCGGTCCCTGGAAGGGCTGTAACCCCAACCCGAGAGCGAAATCGGCAGTAATGGCCAAAAAACCCGATCCACGCCCCTATCATCTCCCGATGATGGAGAAATAAAGGGGAATTCATCCCCAACCCTCCTAGCATGATTCTATACCCTAGATCGGCCAAAAACTCCGAGAAAGGAGAGATCCGGCGCTCGAACCCCAAACATGGATTTTCACCCTCTCTACTCAAAAATGCCCCTCTCGACCTCTCCTTGGCCTAAAAATTGTCGAGAAAGTGGGAAAGAGGGTAAGGATCCGTCCCCCTACCTCAAGGAAGTTCAAAAGCCACCGGATCACCACCAATCTCCAATCTCGGCCGCGCACGAACGCCACCCCCATGCCGCGAAATCACCACCGTCACGCTCTCCTCGCTGTCGCCACCACGCCGCCTCCTCGGTCCACCAGAGGGGAGAGGGCCACGTCCGCGTAGGGGAGAGAGCCAACGGTTAAATGGGGGAGCGGGGGTCTCCAACGGGAAGAAAGAGGAAGAAGAAAAGAAAATTAAGAAGGAAAAGAAAAAGGGAAAAGGGGGGATATTAATAGAAAATCCAAAAAATCAAAAAAATATGAAAAATTGAGAAAAAAAATATTTTCTCGATCCTCAAAATATGCTCGTTGCACTGGTACCATCCTGAAGTAGGAGAACGCAATGGTTCACCCTATACATGGTTCCGAAGGTCCGTTGGGGAAAAACATGCGTGAACCACAAAATGGGCTCCGGGACCCCCGAAAGTTATCCGTGTTGGGTTCAGTGCAGTATTCAGAGGGGGGGTGAATGAATATAGCCCTTATAAAAATTTCACCCAATTAAAAACTAGAATGCTAACAAGACAGATTAGACAATCTGAAGGCTGATTAAATCTAATACTAAGAGCTGCGGAATTAAATCTACCTTCTTCAGAAGGACAAAGAGCAACAGCGGAATAACAAATCAAAGAATACTCAATACCACAGTCAAGCACATGGTATGCAATCAAGCCATATCGCCCCTATGCAAGCATCTAGCGCCAAACACACAAAGAGATCAAACCACAGTGCACAAGGGGTTTTTAGGTGGTTCGGTCCTGCAGACCTACATCCACCCCACACTCAAACCGAGTGTGGATTCCGCTGACTCACAGCTTGAATAGCTGGGCATCACAGCTTGCCATACAACCGTTGGGCAACACAGCTTGCCGTCCGAGGAATCCTCCTTGCCCGCTGAGCAACACAGCTTGCTGTCCAGTGGAATCCACCACTGCAACCGCTGACTAACAGCTTGAAGAAAGGATAAAATGGAAAATGAAAACAAGAACCAAACAACACCGGAAAGCTGTAAACAGTGAAGCACAAAATGTGGCTCTTAAAGAGCTGACTGGAGTGGATGTGATCCAACTTCTAGTGGGAATAATCTTCTCTACTTTTCTCTTCTCTCTCTCTTTCTTCTTCTTCTCTTCACACTCTGCTCTCTCGATCTCTCACTCAATCTCTCTTTCTTTCTCTTTCTCTTCTTCTCTTTCTCTCTTCTTCTCCTTCGCTTCTCTTCTCTTCTCTTCCTTTTTCTTCTCTGGATCAAAGACCTCTCTGCACTCTACTTTTTCTTCACAGCTTCTGCTCTGTCAATTTCGATCAGTCTTCTTCTGTGGAAGAAGGCTCGTATATATAGCGGCAGCAGCAGCAGCAGCCAGGGCGTGTGTGGCTTCCACAGTTCCTGCCCTAAGAATTCAAACTACGTGGCAGCATCCAGCATGCTGTCAGTACACATGTCCTCATCTGGGCACTCTCCTTATCCTCGGAACACGTGCTCTTCATTAGCCTCACGAGCAGAGCACCTGTCAGACAGAGTATCGGACTAAGTATATGCATTGCAGTGTATAGACTTCGCTGTATAGACTTGTGAAGGCGAAGCAATGTATAGACTTAGTGAAGCTAAAGCAATGTATATACTTCACATAAGTAGAGCTATGGCATTGTATAGACTTCACGTTGTGAATCAATGTATATACTTCAGACTGTATAGACTTTAGATCCCAAAGGCAATGTATAGACATGGTCCCAAACGAATGTACAGGCTTCAACTTAAGGCCAATGTATAGACTTCAATGCCTTCGTCAAATGCGATGTACAGACTTGCATGAGATGCATGAGACGCTGAGGAAGACAGTGGATGTACAGACTTCTAAGTGTACAGACTTTCCACCGACCAATGTATGGACTTGCTCAGCCTGCTCACTGTACATACTTGGGCAATATGAAGACTTGACAGACAACTGACGATGTATATACTTCAGGTGTGAAGACCAATGTATAGACTTCACCAGACTTCACTCGATGTACAGACTTTGATGAACATATGCAATGTATGGACTTTGCGAGACAATGCATGCACAACCCAACCGATGTATAGACTTTACATGAAAGCCCAATGTACAGACTTAAGGTTCCACTGTGAATGAATAGACTCTGAAGAAATGAGGCGATGTGTGGACTTTGAGGTGCAATAGTGGATGTATAGACTTTGAGCTCCTGAAGCAATGTACAGACTTCAATCCAAGAAATGCACTTGCGATGTATAGACTTTGGACCCTTGAAAGATGTATAGACTTCAGTTGAGCACAGTCCAATGTATAGACTTGGAAGATTGAACCAATGTATAGACTTGGGGTTCTGAACGTAGGTAAAGGCTGGGAATGTATAGACTTGAGAGTCTTGAAGCCAATGTACAGACTTACTGAACTGAGTGTAGGTAAAAGATATGAGGAATGTATAGACTTACCCAGTTCAGTTCAGAACGTAGGTAATGATCAATGTATAGACTTAACAGTCGCCTTGACTGTACAGACTTGGTCACAAACTGAACAGTCGGTTGTATAGACTTAACAGTCGCCTTGGCTGTACATACTTGGTCACTCGACCAGTGTACATACTTGCCACCGACCAATGTATAGACTTGACAATGTATAGACATTGGACTCAAATGAGAAGCCAATGTACAGACTTGCCACCGACCAATGTATAGACTTGGTGGAAGGCATGCACTGTACAGACTTCACGATGAAAGCATGAACAGTCCGATGTATAGACTTGCCTTAAGCAATGGCTGTACAGACCTGAAGTGAAGACCAATGTATAGACTTTGCATGAGACACTGGCCAAGACGATGGATGCAACAGTGCAATGTCTAGACTTGAAATCTAATGCAAACGGCTGTACAGACTTGAATGAGACGCTGCATGATACGATGCAGCTACAGTGATGTACAAACTTATGAATGACTTGCTGATGCACGATGTATAGACTTAGTTGCTTATGATGCAATGTACAGACTTGGGCTATATAGACTTCACCTCGAGCTATCAGTGCATCAATGTGTGGACTTGAATGAAAGTGCATGCATTGTATGGACTTGTACAGTGAAACGATGTATAGACTTCACCAAGACACTGCATGAACAATATGATGCAATGTACAGACTTGGGCTGTACAGAGTTCATGAACAATGCATGCTATGCATGAGTAAGAAGATGGTGTACAGACTTTCAACAAGACTCTGTACAGACTTAATATGATACACTGACAATGTACAGACATGATGAAGCGTGAACAAGCCGATGTACAAACTAAGCCTGTATAGACTTAGTGCATGAAGCCCTGACAATGTATAGACTTGCTAATGCAATCTAGGGCGATGTACAGACTTTGTCCACGAACTGTGCACATGCATGAACGATGTATAGACTCTGAAATGCAAGCAATGCAGCAATGTCTAGACTTTGGGCTTTACCCTGCAGTGTATAGACTTGCTGGTCTGCTAGGAATGCAATGTATGGACTTGCAGCCATGCGAGCCATGCAGTGTATAGACTTATGCAGACAAAACACATGCATTCTCCAGATAATATACCAGTCACAGTCATATGCATTTTCCACAGAGTATATCAGTTATGCATTTTTCACAGAGTATATCAGTTATAAACATTCATATCAGTTATAAGCATTCATGTTGCTATCATTCAATGTGGTGACTCATTCATGTTGCTATCATTAAAACACCACATTCATCAAAGCACAAGGGGCACAACAATCTCCCCCTTTTTGATGATGGCAACATAATGAGTCACACTTAATGAGTCAAAATGAGTCAAACTATTCTCCCCCTTTGACATAATCAAAAAGAGAGGGAATGGTTTGAGAGACAAAATGCAACACACAAAGACACAGAA
The DNA here is from genome assembly GCA_022559845.1 of Amorphophallus konjac. Taxonomy (NCBI): domain Eukaryota; kingdom Viridiplantae; phylum Streptophyta; class Magnoliopsida; order Alismatales; family Araceae; genus Amorphophallus; species Amorphophallus konjac. The sequence continues at coordinate 22,391,941 of CM040126.1, read as the reverse complement.
TAAAACATGGTTCATTAACTATCAGCACTCCCTTAAGACAATGAAATAGCACTCCCCCTATCAGCATGCAAGATTAACTATTCTCCCCTTAAAATCAGATGACCCATAACTCCCCCTGAAGCACAGGAATGAACTCTGGTTATCCAATAAATCAAGCTAAATTCTGCCATTACAAAGAATCTGAATTCTGGTTACATGAACAGAATGAAACAGAACCATAGCTGATTGTGAAACAGGATGGAAGATTCCAACAGTGTGGATCACCTGATAATGTGAGATTAGCCATGGGTGAGGGTGAGAAATAGTCAAAGCACAATACATCTCAATGAATCAATCAATAGCAAGATGTTGATCAGGCTGTCTGGAAAGAATCTGAACATGAGGGATTTTAAAGCTTGCACCACTTCAATAAGTCTTAAGAAGAGTAGACTCTCTTATCATAAAGGGTTATGAAGTGGCAACTTAACCAATCTGATTTAATTTTGATGTATACCAAATTTGTCAAATTAAACTCAATAATCATATCTGAATCCAAGTTTTAATAAAGATGAACCAAATATTCAGAAAGCACTCAAAAACAATCATCTTTTATCTTACACACATGATCTCAATGACTCTTTCAAGAGTTACACAGATTAGTATTGATGTTAAACATTTTTTCCAAGAATATGAGTTAACAGACTTTTCAATATTTTTATTTGAATCACATTATATTTTTCCTGAGTAATTTAAGTTGATCAACACCTTTTTACATGAGGCACAACAAGTCTTAGTTGAAGTGACCCAGTTACTCAGAGTGATAACTGTCATTGCCTCTCAACATTGAGATCAGAGTTAGCAATATAAGTGTCTTTTTGCATAAGGAGACACCTTGATTAGTGGCCAGACTCCCTAGCTACTCAACACAATTTTGCCATTGCTCTGTCAGGTTTTGATAATAAATTTTCATCAGAGATAACTATGGCACTTCATGACAAGAGTTACTTTATTTCATTGACAAGGAACCCAGTTTCTCGGTGACCAAGACATTGCTTTGAATTCACAATTTTTATTTAGTCAACATTCTTTCAAGTTAATGTTTAACCACAATACTCACTCTATGTATCTCTACCAAGGAGCCTTGATTTCAAATTTCCAGATATCAGATGAGAGAGTTTAAGGATTACATGACACATGTGGTTAAAGTTTATTAAACCTTATCATTCAGATATTTTCAATTCATTTAATTACAAATCTGAGAATACATTAATTTTATATCAGTCTGGTTCAGTGGTAATTCTTAAACCTATATGATAGGAGTTTCTACAAAATTCTCAGACTGACTTGCATAACATGCAGCTTAAGTTCCTCAGACCAGATCAGTAAATTTAGCTGACCAACAACTCAATAATGGAGCCAAAATAGTCACACCAGCTAAGAGGTATATGAATAAAGAGTACAAGCTGGTGGAGGAGTCAATCAGCAAGAGAAAAATATTTCAGAAGGGTGTACATCAACACACAGTGGCTGAGTCTGGAATTCAGACAGATCAGCTGACAGATAGTATCATGAAGGGAGTTGAAAGAAACTCTTCTTTAACAGCTCAACAAATAGAAGGCATAATCCTTTTTCAAGAGAGAAAAATATGATATCAGATGAGAGTTGATCTGTTATTAGACAAGAGGTGTTCAAGATGTGACAATCAAAACACCAAGTCTAAATGCTCCCCCTGTCTAGATGCAATGAAATTTCTTTTTAGGTTTTTCAAAAAAAAAATTTATGATATGCACTGCCCTTCATATGAGAAGTATGCAACAATTCTGATAAGAAGAGCATGATGACCAAGCAGCAGCAAACAAGCTCCACCTGACAAAATGCATGATATGCAATGAATCATTTCTTTTCAAATTTAATTTTCTTCAAATTGATGATATGCAGTACACTATTCTATATGAAAACTAGACCCATGGTACTGGGCGGATGACTTGGTCCAAGGACCACCTCACACATGGCAGTAGCATCAAGACATACTCCATCTGCCCTTCAGCACTGTTCCATTTAATATACCATGATGGCCATGAATGACAATTGCAGTGCCAATGCAGTTCTATATGTAGACAGCTACTTCTTTTGGAGTTTTCAGTATGATGATGCGCAATGCATTCACTATATGTATGCATATGCAATTTCAGACAATCATCAATATGCAAATCATGTATGAGGAGAATTCAGAAAATCTAAACCTGACAATGCTGAACATGAAAGAATGTGCAAAACTGAGATTCAAAAATCAGATTTAACATGCTATGCAGAATGTTTACTCAAACATCAGAGCATTCTTTATTCAAATAGCATCATGAGAGAGCAATCAACTTTTCAAGATAAATCAATTTAGCATAGACAGATCATTATGATATGCAGTCATTGGACACATGCATTGACTGTAGCACTAAATGACCCATTCAAGCTCAGTGCAAGTTATACATTTAGCAACAATCATACAATTGTATTGACACAAAGTCTATATAATACATCAACTGTCTGCACTAAAGAATCATTCACGCTTAGTGCAATAGATGGCAAGAGAACATCAATTTGAGCAGAATTTAACTTCAGTAGCTGAGTCTGGAATACAGACTGATCAGCTAGATAAGAAGAGATCATCAAAAATCAAACAAGCAAAAACAACAATTTCAGATGATGAATTTAAAACAAAGTTCAGAACTGACCTGAAGAATTGAATCCTGGGGTTTTCCCTTTTTGAGTGCCTTGGCTAAATTCAACCCCTTTTATTCATTTCCAAGGCACACCTGCAGCAAGACAATCATTTTGATCCTGCAGTGACCCAAACAGCCTTGGGTCCTGCATTAGTCCTGACAGGTGTTCTGAACAATCTCTTAACAAAATTATCATCATGATCCATCAGGTAACAGTTATCCATGAAATGACCGAATTTTTCACAATATCTACATGATGTAGCAAACCTTGAATTCTTTTTGTGGACATTATTATCATCATGGAATCTATGTGAGTTTGCATGAAAAATTTTGTTACTTGCATGAAGTTTTGATTTAGCATTGCCTGCCCACCAGCATTCAGAAGCTCGGTGGCCAGGTTTTCCACATTCAAAACATACAAGAATCTTTTCTTTAAAAACAGGTTTATTTCTACCAAGAAAATTTCTATTTGCAGGGAATTTAGCAAATTTAGAATTAAAATGTTTTCCCTGAGCATACCAGTAGTTCTTGACTGCATGCCCATACTTGCCACATTCAACGCACCTTGGGTGCTTACCTCTTGAACCATTATATCCCCATGAAGGCCTAAACCAACACTCAACAACTTTATGACCACGTTTGTTACAATTATAACAAATGATGTGTTGGTTTGAAGCATACATGTTTCTTTTGGGGTGATGATGATTATTTGAAAAAGATTTATCATGCATCATATCATCACTTTTCATCACACTGCAGTCATCCATATAATGACCATGCCTACCACAGAAGTAGCAAGAGGCATCAGATTTCCTAGGAGTATGGTTTCTATCAGATGATTTCTTAGATGCATGCGAATGAGTACAAGAGGCATCAGATTCAGCAGAGCTAATAAATTTCAGAGTATAACCAGAAATATTCTTTGCCTTCTTTGTTTGACTCTTTCTTTTCAATTTCTGATTATTCTCAACAGGTTTTGTTTGCTTTTCAATTTTTTGAGCTTTGAACTGAAAGACAGATTTTGAAGGTGACTTTTGATTTTCATTTTGTTTTGGGGATTCCCTTGAGGTACCAGCTACATCAGAACTATGCACAAAGGTAGTATATAGCTGGTTTCTGGTAGTTTCCTTAACATCAAGACTACAGCTTGTCCCCTTTCTTGAATTGTCATCCTTCCTTTTCACAACAGTTTTTACTTTTCTTTCATTCTTAGCAGAGTTGGATGCTGATTTTTCTAGTTCCTGAATTTTATTTTCCAAAGATGTTATATGAAGCTCATAACTAGCTATCTCCTGTTCACTGTAATTGACACATTCACTTAAGACTTTATTTGTAGTTTTATACTTCTCAATTTCTTGTTCCAGAATGTTCAAAGTTTGTGATTCTTCATCATGGACAGTTTTTCCTTTTTCTATTGTGAGAAGTCTTTCAGACAAGCCAGTGTTTAACAGCTTTAGTTTTTCAACTTCATCCTTCAGTTCATTGTTTTCTTCCTCAAAATTTTTTGCATGAATTTCATTACCAGCACATCTCTCTCTTCCAGATATCAGCTTCAGTTTTTCAATTAGTTCCTCTTCTCTTTCTTCCATATTAATTTTCTCAGCAACCAAGTTTTTGTGATCCTCTTTAAGTGAGACTATTTGTTTGTTCAGCCATTCATTCTCACTATAAAGGTCTTCATTACGTTCTCTTAGAGCTGAGCACATATGGCAGGTTGATTCAGCAGAAGAAGAATGTGAAACCTCCCCATTGATTTCATTTATTCTACCCATGAGATTTTCAATTTTCTTTTGAAGTTCTTCATTCTCAAGTTTCAGTTTATCCAATTCAGAATTAACTTGAGTCAGTTCTTGCATGCCTTTTAGATGTTCATTTTTCTTCTCATTCAGCTGATTCTCAAGCTCTGATATTTTGTCCAAACATGTTTGATTTTCAAGTTTTAGAGAACCATTTTGTTCCTGAAAATTCTGAACATCTAACATACATGCATCATAAGATTGTTTCAGATCTGGACAATTTTTACAAGGAACTTTCAAAGTTATCTGATCACATTTCTTTTTCAATCTTTTATTCTCAGATTTCAATTTTTCACATCTATTATTAAGTTCCTCATTTATATTCCATAGGTCATCAATTGAAAGTTCTCCAGATTCAGAGCTTACCTCGGATGAAGTTTCATCATTAGCATTTCTCCGATCAGCCATCAAGCATTTGCTGTGATTCCTGATTAGCTTTAGCTTTTCAAAAATATCTTTGGCAGATCTACAAGAAGAAATGCATTCGATTAGAGATCTGTCAACTGATTCTTTTAATAAAACTACAGCTCTAGTGTTGACAGAGTCTTTCAGCTTATCCTTCTTGGTCCATTTGGATTTATCCTTCGACAGTTTGTATGGACCGTGAGTCATTACCTTCCACAAATCAGGATCGGTTGTGCTTACATACCGATGCAACTTTTTCAGCCATGGGCCAAGGTCATCACCTCTGAATATCGGAGGATTAGCCATCAAAGCAGATAACAAGCAGACTCAAAGCACAAAGTAATCGACCAGAAAACACCACAACCAGATAAGCACGGCAAAGCACTAACTCAGTGAAGCTAAACAATGAACACAGAAAACACACTCTGGAATGCACCAAACAGAAATGCAGTAAACCAGATTATCAACGTAAAGCACTAAAACAGTAAATCAACAAACGATTCCAAAAGACCCACTCTGAAATGCACCAACAATTAGCAGGATCCTCTGCAGATTGTTAGATCTGTTCAGTCAGAGACCCGCTCTGATACCAAGTGTTGGGTTCGGTGCAGTATTCAGAGGGCGGGGGGTGAATGAATATAGCCCTTATAAAAATTTCACCCAATTAAAAACTAGAATGCTAACAAGACAGATTAGATAATCTGAAGGCTGATTAAATCTAATACTAAGAGCTACGGAATTAAATCTACCTTCTTCAGAAGGACAAAGAGCTACAGCGGAATAACAAATCAAAGAATACTCAATACCACAGTCAAGCACATGGTATGCAATCAAGCCATATCGCCCCTTTGCAAGCATCTAGTGCCAAACACACAAAGAAATTAAACCACAGTGCACAAGGGGTTTTTAGGTGGTTCGGTCCTGCAGACCTACATCCACCCCACACTCAAACTGAGTGTGGATTCCGCTGACTCATAGCTTGAACAGCTGGGCATCACAGCTTGCCATACAACTGCTGGGCAACACAGCTTGCCGTCCGAGGAATCCTCCTCGCCCGCTGAGCAACACAGCTTGTTGTCCAGTGAAATCCACCACTACAATCGCTGACTAACAGCTTGAAGAAAGGATAAAATGGAAAATGGAAAATGAAAACAAGAACCAAACAACACCGGAAAGCTGTAAATAGTGAAGCACAAAATGTGGCTCTTAAAGAGCTGACTGGAGTGGATCTGATCCAACTTCCAGTGGGAATGATCTTCTCTGCTTTTCTCTTCTCTCTCTCTTTCTTCTTCTTCTCTTCACACTCTGCTCTCTCGATCTCTCACTCAATCTCTCTTTCTTTCTCTTTCTCTTCTTCTCTTTCTCTCTTCTTCTCCTTCTCTTCTCTTCTATTCATTTTTCTTCTCTGGATCGAAGACCTCTCTGCACTCTGCTTTTTCTTCACAGCTTCTGCTCTGTCAATTTCGATCAGTCTTCTTCTGTGGAAGAAGGCTCATATATATAGCGGCAGCAGCAGCAGCAGCAGCAGCCAGGGCGCGTGTGGCTTCCACAGTTCCCGCCCTAAGAATTCGGACTACGTGGCAGCATCCAGCAGGCTGTCAGTACACATGTCCTCATCTGGGCACTCTCCTTATCCTCGGAACACGTGCTCTTCATTAGCCTCACGAGCAGAGCACCTTTCAGACAGAGTATCGGATTATGTATATGCATTGCAGTGTATAGACTTCGCTGTATAGACTTGTGAAGGCGAAGCAATGTATAGACTTAGTGAAGCTAAAGCAATGTATATACTTCACATAAGTAGAGCTATGGCATTGTATAGACTTAACGTTGTGAATCAATGTATATACTTCAGACTGTATAGACTTTAGATCCCAAAGGCAATGTATAGACATGGTCCCAAACGAATGTACAGGCTTCAGCTTAAGGCCAATGTATAGACTTCAATGCCTTCGTCAAATGCGATGTACAGACTTGCATGAGATGCATGAGACGCTGAGGAAGACGGTGGATGTACAGACTTCTAAGTGTACAAACTTTCCACCGACCAATGTATGGACTTGCTCAGCCTGCTCGCTGTACATACTTGGGCAATATGAAGACTTGACAGACAACTGACGATGTATAGACTTCAGGTGTGAAGACCAATGTATAGACTTCACCAGACTTCACTCGATGTACAGACTTTGATGAACATATGCAATGTATGGACTTTGCGAGACAATGCATGCACAACCCAACCGATGTATAGACTTTACATGAAAGCCCAATGTACAGACTTAAGGTTCCACTGTGAATTAATAGACTCTGAAGAAATGAGGCGATGTGTGGACTTTGAGGTTCAATAGTGGATGTATAGACTTTGAGCTCCTGAAGCAATGTACAGACTTCAATCCAAGAAATGCACTTGCGATGTATAGACTTTGGACCCTTGAAGGATGTATAGACTTCAGTTAAGCACAGTCCAATGTATAGACTTGGAAGATTGAACCAATGTATAGACTTGGGGTTCTGAACGTAGGTAAAGGCTGGGAATGTATAGACTTGCCCTTCAGAAATGAATGTATAGACTTGAGAGTCTTGAAGCCAATGTACAGACTTACTGAACTGAGTGTAGGTAAAAGATATGAGGAATGTATAGACTTACCCAGTTCAGTTCAGAACGTAGGTAATGATCAATGTATAGACTTAACAGTCGCCTTGGCTGTACAGACTTGGTCACAAACTGAACAGTCGGTTGTATAGACTTAACAGTCGCCTTGGCTGTACATACTTGGTCACTCGAACAGTGTACAGACTTGCCACCGACCAATGTATAGACTTGACAATGTATAGACATTGGACTCAAATGAGAAGCCAATGTATAGACTTACCACCGACCAATGTATAGACTTGGTGGAAGGCATGCACTATACAGACTTCACGATGAAAGCATGAACAGTCCGATGTACAGACTTGCCTTAAGCAATGGCTGTACAGACTTGAAGTGAAGACACCAGAATGGCGCTGCCGCATCTCATCCTCCTCACGCTCTCACGATGCTTCTCACTAGAATGGCGCTGCCAGACGACCTTCACCAAGGGAATAACCTTGTTCCGCAAGTGCTACTCACGCCGATCCTCTACGCAGATAGGGTACTCTGGAATGGATAAATCTGGGGTCACGCCAAACGGCATCCTCCAAGACATGATAATCATCAGACATACATTTCCACAGCATCGACACATGAAATACATCATGCACAACAGCTAGCTCCGGGGGTAACTGCAACCGATATGCGACTTCTCCCATATGCTCGATAATGGAAAATGGACCAATGTAGTGGGGACTTAACTTCCCACGCCTTCCAAAGCGCATCACACCCTTCATGGGAGAAACTCTCAGAAATACCCGATCTCTCACCGCAAAACTGAGGGGTTGCCTTCTCCGATCGGCATAACTCTTCTGTCAGCTCTGTGCTACCAACATCTTCTGCCGAACGAAATGCACCACCTTAATACACTACTACACCACATCCGGTCCTGTCAGGACACGCTCGCCCACCTCAAACCATCAAGCAGAATCCAACACGGTCACCTGTACGCCTCATAAGGAGCCATACCAATGCTCGAATGATAGCTATTGTTGTAGACAAACTCCACTAACAGTAAATGGTTGATCCAACTTCTCTGCCACTCAAGACAACACGATCTCAACATATCCTCTAAAGTTTGGATGGTCTTCTCAGACTGACCATCCGACTGAGGATGGTACTCCAAGCTAAAAGCCAATTACGTGCCTAAAGCTCTCTGGAAACTCCTCTAGAATCTCGAAGTGAAGCGAGGATCACGGTCGGACACAATGGAGATGGGAACTCCATGCAATGGGATGATCCGCTCCACATACAATCGAGCCAACCAATGCACACTCCAGCTGACTTTGATTGGCAATATCCGTGTCGTCTTTGTCAGTCTATCCACCAGCAACCAAATACTATCATGCCTGTTGGATGCCCTCGACAACCCAACAATGAAATCAGTGGTCACATAGTCCCACATTTATGCAGAAATCTCCAGGGGCTGAAGTGTACCTCCCGGTCGCTGGTGCTCAACCTTCACCTGCTAACATGTTAGAAACCTGACCACAAACTCCATGACATCTCTCTTCATCCTAGGCCACCAAAACTAACTCTTCAGGTTCTAGTACAACTTTGTCGATCCGGGATGTACGATATACTGACTCCCATGAGCATCCCGCAATACCGCACGCCTCACCTGCTTCTCAGCCGAGACGTACAACCTACCGCTGAACCTCACAACTCCATCCTCACCAAGCTCTACCTCGGTCATCGATAGAATTCGTGGTGAAGACACCAGAGCTAGCGAGAGATACGATACGGCGAGCCGTCGGTACCGTACGTGCAGCTCCACTCGAGCTACATCGGCTTCCCTTTGAATCGGAGACAGTCTGGAGTCTCCTTCTTGAGTCTTAGTATTTTTAATATTTATTGGGGTTTTATTTGTGTGCAATGTGTGCTTATTTGATTTTATTTGGATTGTAATAAGGTTAGTAGAATGGGTTTATTTGTAAAATGGGATCACCTGGGTCCCGCGGGCCCCCATCCTCTCTCCCATTGGTCCACCTAAGCCCTAGGGCCCATGTGGGACTGGTCAAATGTCCAAGGTGGACTTCTAGAAGACTTGGACCAAAGGGGAGACAATGTGTTAAAAAAGTCCAAAGTTGGAACCATATAGTCAAGGGGGTGCCCCCCATATATATATTATAATAGGTTTGTAATTTTTATTTTATTTGAGTTAAAATACATGGGAGAATTAAATATGATCTCTCCCATTTACCCCTCCCAACCCTAGATCTAGGGATAGTTAGTGTCATTTTGTATTTCATATAAATAGCTTGTATTTCTCATTTTGATACAATTAATGAAGAAAATTTTGTGCAATTTGTGCCAAGAGCAAAGGGCCGCCCCTCTCTCTCTCTCTCCTCTCCCCTCCCCAGCAGCTGTGAAGGCTGTATTCTGAGGTGAGATGCCTCCTCTATCTGGTGTGAAGATCGCCGCCACCGTCACCTGTGGGGATGTTTTTTGTTGGGTTTATTTTATTGGGTTTATTAGGCGTGCCAGTCACCGGAGTGACAATTCATTGTGCGCTCGACCTGACTCAGTCAGTCGATTGTGATATTCGTGTCAGGACCCAGAGTCCATCATACCATAAAGGCTATGACGTTAATTACGTCCTCCCAAAGAAGGACAACCCTTGATTAGTTGCCAAGAAAGGATGCCTCGGGGGCAAAAAGAGATAAGACTATCATGTCGACTCCGCTAACAGGATGCGAAACATGCATGGAAAACCGTGCTATAAGGGATGTGATAACGGTGTTATGGCATAAATACGGCGGCATATCCCCTTCTTTTGGACCATGCCAAAGGGGAATATAGGTCATCCACCCACGGAGCGCCGGGATGGAAGCCAAAAGAGAGGCGGGCATAGCCCTGGATCCAAGAAGGATTTGAATGTGACGGGACAGTGTCCGTTGCCATGGCGTTTATAGATATACCCTTAAGGGACCATTGGAGGACATGCAGTGGCAGAACTCCGGGGGTCAGCGGGGTGACAAAAGAAACATCGTATTCGGTATAATGTAGGGGTAAAAACCCCCATTAATGTATCTCCCGTGGACCTGGATGAAGAACCATGATTTCCTCGTAAAGCGACGAAGGCTGGCATGAAGGTTGACAGGAATGGGACATTGACTTTAGACTGGATTTGGGTTTAATGGAGTTGCTAAGACATCAGATATTTGGGTGGCAGCTGTTATTAAGATGAAACAGCATGGATAGGAGCCGACGCGAGGGCCAAACGGCGCGGTGGGATCCCGGCGCGACGAGAAGCTCAAGGGTTGTCGGCACGGTGGGCAACCAGTGTGGCTGGGTTGAAGGGGAGTCGGCACGACGGGCTTCCCGGCGCGCCCTTCACCCGGCGCGAGATTGGCGCCGGGAGGAGGTTGCGTCGGGAACTAGATGGCACCGGGAGTCATGCGGCGCCGGTAGCTATTTTTTTGTTGGTTTTCTCACGTATTGTGAGGGTTTCTTATGAGTTCAAAGGGATCCTTTGTATTCGATGGAGATTTCACGGTGACATTTGGGTGAGGTAGAAGATGAGGGTGGATTCGTTCACCAGGGGGTCCAAGGAGACCATATAACTGTAATGTATATTCCCCTGTAGTGACCAAGGTGTGATGAGATAGTATAGCTCAACTCCCTGCCACACAGTTGGGGGTCATATGCATAATTCCGGCAAAAACGTCGTACCATATGATAGAGTAAAGTTCTGGACGAATTTTGACAGCACCTCCCCTTATTTTGGGAGTGTGCCAAAAGGGTATTATAGGTCATCCACTCACGAAATGTCGGTGTGGAAACCAAAATAAGAGCCGGGCATAGCCCGAGATCCAGGGGATCTAAATCATATGGGACTTTATCCCCCTGTTGTGATATTCCCTATACAGTCGATGGAGAACATGCAGTGGCAGAGCTCCATGACTTGATAGGGTTATAGAATGTGGGGGAATTGACCCCTTTGATATGGCTCCCATGAGGATAGAGGGAAGGATAGTGTATCTCCATAGAACAGAATATCATGAGCAAGGCTGGCATGGCCTGACGGCATCGACACGAACGCATCAAAGTGGCCGAAAGGTGTGGAGGTATCGGCGCGAAGAAGAGGATGGGTTTTGGCGCGACACGAGAAGCTCAGCCGACACGGCCAGCCCTCGGCGCGAGACTTGCGACGAGAGGGGTTCACGCCGGGAGGCTTCCTGAAGTGGGGTTTTAGGGGGTTTGGAGGCAGAGGCTTTGGGCATTTTAAAAAAAAGGTTTGTTCAACGTTCTGACGACCAGTTTGGACGATCGTAGAGAGGGTGATCCAGGGTAGAGACGACCTTCCTTCTGGGGCCTCACTAGGAGCAGAATCACGCACGGAAACTCACGATTCGAATTCGTCCCTCTTCATTTCACAGACGAGAAGCCATTGTTGACACCCGTTTTATACCGATAAGTTGAGTCGTTTCTCTTACTCCCATTGGTTGAGGCCTTCAGTTGTCCATCATTCATTGGGCCATTTTTGTGGCACGTCTTGGGCTCATTTTATGGGTTGCATCCCTCCTTGGTGAAGTCCGTGTTGATTCAGGGCTTAATGGGCCTCGGCTTTGGTCAATTGAACGATTCAGGGCATGAACAGTCCAACCTCAGCCGTTCAGGACTAGGGCGGTTGAGCCCAAACCGTTCATAGATTTTGGCTAATTTCTGAGGGTTCTTCTGGATATTCACCGACAGGCTTTTTATGCGGCCTTATGAGGGCCGTTCAAACCAATGGACGGGCTCATTCTAACCGCCTATATCTCAGAGTCCTACGCGTACCAATTTTCTCAGGGAATTATCCAATTATTTGAATTATCACCGACAAGGCTAAAACGGCTTGTTTTGGACCGTCCTACCATGGAACAGCCTCCAACGAACCGTCCATCTGTCAGGGGTCCAACGGCGGTCGTTCCGGTCAGTTTGAGAGATAATTGGGCTGATTATCTGGTTAATTTAATTTCCACCGACAGGTTGGACGGCCTGAAAGGAACCGTTCAAGACTTGAGCGGTCTATTGTTAGACTGTTCATCCCTTCGATGGAGGGTTTTTAACAGATTTCCACCCTTTTTATGCATAGTTTTATCCCTGATTTGTTTTAATGATTTCTCCATGGATAACCAACCATTTTTGATGCCATTTCGTCTGGATGGAAGATAATGATATTATCTACGAATTATCTTTTGTAAATTCGACCTGAAAATACCTTTAAACCCTAGTTTCGGGGCTGGCTTTATAGGCTCTATAAATAGACCCTAGTAGCCGGACGTCGAAAGGGGGGGGGGGAAATTTTGGTCGACGGCGAAGCCCTGCCGCATTTTTGAGCGACCTAAACACCAAGGAGGGAGGCTTTCCACGTCCATAAGAGCCTCCGGTTCAGGGAGTAGTCCAGTTTTAAGTTCTTTCGTTTCATAGCTTTCATCGCTTCCTCTTCACCGCATGCATCGTTTTCTCCCTACGTTCCCCTTTCTTCTCATTATCATGCACACACCCACCCACGTTTTTGTCACCCTAGGGGTTTAAAACCCCCAGGTATTCCCCTTTCCATTTATTTATGCTTGATTCTTCTTACATGAACACGTACTACGTCATTTAGTTCTAATCTGGGTATTTCTTCTTTGTCTTCACACTGTTTTGCAGGTCAGCACTTCATCAGCACGAGGCCCATCCCCTCTGGCCGACTGGAGAGGGTGGAGGTGAACCCTTTTGCAACTCTTGGCGTGGTGGGCTTGCGCGGTTCCTTTAGGCCCGTTCAAGGAGACGAGCGGCATCCTCTGCACCGCCCTTCTTCCTTCTGCGGTTCACTTAAAGCCGTCCATCCTCCAGGAGTTCTTCTTCCCGCGCGTTCGGCAGCACTCTTAGGCGGTCTATCGTAGGACCGTGTATCGTTAAGGCGGTTCTTCACCGACCGCGCATCCTCCCAGTGCTGCATCCAGGCGAGTGTCTCCCCTTCCTTTCCAAAGTACGGTACGCCAGTCACGTGCTGCGCTTTGGTGGCGATCATGGTCATTCCCTATTTTCTTCCCCCTCTCACTGTGCTTCGTTGGTCCATTCGTGATATTATTGCTTTATTCGCAACACATCATCCATTGAGTAGGGAGAGGAGAGAAATATATATCTACACCCCTTTTGTGGTGATCACAGTGGGACACCTAACGCCCATCGTGCTGTTGAGATTGCTGACCCTCTTTCTTTGTTTCCAAGTTCTTTGTTCTTCCCAAGAGTGATTTACAGGTTGGGGTGCGTTTCCGTCCCCTGGGACCGGAGCGGTTACTGAAGAGCCGCCCAACGACATACACGGTTGAAATTCCACCGTTCACAACCTGCAGTCAAATCTAGCTTCGCCGGCCTTTCCTGTTATAGACGGTGCTATATAGACCGTCCATACTGTAGAGCGGCCCGGATCTGGCCGTTCAGTTCCCTAGCACCGGTACATTTTGTTCTGTTCCTATTGTAGGTACGCGGCTGCTGGAGGACCGTTTGTGTGGTTACACGGTTGGCTAGTGACCGTCCTTCTGGTATTTTCTTGCCCTTGCTCTCTCGTGTCTTTTTTAGGTCCTGTGATTACGCTGTAATTCTGTTCTCTCCCTGGATTAAACGGTCCCACACAGACCGTTCTACTGTTGGAGCGGCCGCAGAGGGGCCATTCATCTGGTGCCACAGTGTATTTATGTTATACTTTGATTGTCATAATTCATGTGGTTTGCTCTGCTTGGTGCTATTCATTGATTCCCCCTGCTCTCTTATCATCATTGCATCACCATGCTCGTTATTGCTCATGTGTATACTTGCTCATTGGTTGATAGCTGCTAGGCTAGTTTGTGCATGCACTCCGGTGTGCATAGGAGCATCGATCTCTTCTCATGTTAGCTGCATTCCTACCGAGGTAGGGTTTCCTCTCGTCTCCATATTCCTTGGAGCCGACTAGGGACCTTGCCGAGGACCTCCGTAAGCCCCCGTGAGCCATGGATTCCCACACGGACGCTGGGCAGGTTGTACCGTATCCACCCCAGTCTAGGGTTGCATCCGCGAGTGAGGGATCCTGATGGAGTCACATAGTTCCTCATTTCTTATCCCAGTTAGGCACATAGTGGTTGAGAGGATTTATATTTTCATTAATCCACTAAAGCTCAAAGAAGAAGATATAAGGAACCGACGAGCATCATTTTAAGAACTTGATTGCATTACCGAGTGATTCTGTTCTCATCTCCCTCCATTGTATGCTTAATAGTTGCTTGGTAGATCTGGTTGATTAGTTCTAGTCCTAGGTGTCTTGGTGTATGTGGGATTGCCTTCTTCCCCCACGATCACCTCCTAGGGTTGACCGTTATTTCCATTCCTACTTCAACCCCTTGTTTGATTCATCTTCCATGTCGTCGTACGACTTCTCTCAGTCCCACGAGGACTCCCTTCCTCGTGGTCTCCTTGAGGACCCACCTAGGGTCACCCATTTGCAGGGAGGAGAGGGGACGGCCCCTTCACTCCCGACCATTCTTGGCAAGGGTCCCCGACCCTCTCTTTCAAATCCGCCCAATCAGAATTCAGCCAGTATGATCCTCGATATGATGGCCCAGCTGGACCCCACCCAGCTCCATCTCATCAGACAAGCTTTGCAAGGGGGCGATGCCCCGGCCTCAATTCCTGCTCATGGCACGACCGTTGTTGCCACCACATCTCCTGTGGTCGGGACCACCTCTGTGGCTCCCATTGACCTTACTCCTGTCCGCCCTCAGACCCTTCGCTATCCCAATATAGAAATGGGCCAGGCTTCCACCTCGGTCCATCAACAGCTTGATAAAGGAAAGTCCCCGATCCCCTCTTTTCCTTACCTTGATCCGTACACCATAATTTCTCCATCACCTCAGGCCCTTATAGCTCCGACGGACTTCGTTAGGTTGCATTCAGGGGCGGCCCAGTTGGCTCATGCGGATATGGGCCCTTCCCCAGCCCATTATCCCTCTTACGGACTGCCCCCTTCATCAGCTTATCCTTTGGCCACCTATCCAGGTATTACTCCTCCTGCTCCTCCTCCTCCTTCCCGGGAACGGGAAATCCTTGACAAATGGGCTGCTATGCAGCAACAAATTGATCTCCTCCACAAGCAGGTCGGCCCGCAATCTCTTGCCGATGTCCCTATCCCTAACTTCAGGGACATTCGTTTTCCTTCTCAGTCTGAGCTCCCCATGTACCGCAAATACGATGGGAATGGCAACCCGTTCATCCATGTCCGGGAGTTCTTGTACGAATCAGCACAGTTCCAGCAGGACGATCGCTTGATGGCCTATTTGTTCCGTCGATCTCTGGAAGGGATCGCCCTGGAATGGTTCTACACCTTGCCTATGGAGGAGGCCGAGAATTTCAAGACGGTCAAGGAAAGATTTATCCAGAGATTTCAGGATCGGGTTGGACCCGAATACTCTTTCACTGACTTAGTGGCGGAGAAGATGAAGCCGGAAGAAGACTTCGCAACCTATGCAGACCGCTGGAGGCAGATGGCCTCACGTGTGCCTGGGCAGATCCCGGAAGAAGAAAAAGTGAGGTTATTAATTTCCAATGCTACGCCAACGTTCAGAAACATTCTGGCAATGAATGATATCTCAAACATGCACCAGCTATACAGCAGAGCTAGGTTCATTCAAACCCAATTCAAGGACTCCCCCATCCATTCTTTGTTCGAGGCCCAGAAGCCCAAAGCCACCAAGAAAACCCAAGGCCCCGTCACTGAGGGAGTACAAATTAATGAGCAAGTCCAGGCCGTTCAGTTTCCCCAACAAGCCGCTCCACCTCGCTTCCCACAGCCTCAGCGCAACCCCCAGTTCGCCACTCCGCAAGTTCCCCAGCCCACCTTCCAAGTCCCGCAATACCCTCAACAGGCGCCTCCGCCACCCCAACAGCCTCGGCAGCCCCCGCAGTACAATAATGTTCCTCCACCCGCCGCCTAAGGCTCTGCTCGACCAGCTCCAAAGAGGGCTCATTACCCTCCTCTTCCGAGACCTTGCCAGATATTTCTCTGCTCTAATGTATACTGGTGATCTTAGTTGCCTCCTGAGCGTCCGAACTGAATCGGCAGCCGACCAGTCCGATATTGCATATTCCATCGGCAGCCCGGGCACACGATAGAGCGATGCTATCAGTTCAGAGACCTGGTGTATGACTTGCATGAGGGCCAGAGGATTGATTGGGCCCAGATGCACCAGTTATTGAGGATATAAAACAGAGGCAAAGGCAAGCCAGGCCGCAGCAGGCGGCACCTCAGCAACCCCAGCAACAGCAACCCCAGCAACAACAGCAGCCTCAACCGCAGCAGCAAGACCTTGGGATCCATCAAAATCCCATGCCAGTACATCAACCCGCTCCTCAGCAACAACAACAGCCGCCGGCACCGGCCCCAGCACAAGTGAATATGGTCCAGCGCCTAGCCCCCAACGCTGGGTGGACATTTGATGATGAGACCCCCGCACATCTCTTGGCCTTCCACCACAACTACTCTCCCACACCTGCCATCCCCTCCATTCTCAGACCCTCCATTCCGACCGCTACACCACTCGTCGCTTCCTCCGCGTCGCCTCTTAGGCCCACTACATTCCCCTTTGCTCCGTCCGCCCTTTCACCATCACCCGCCATACCTCCCGTTATTTCCCCTACGCTTAACCCTTCACCCATTTCCCCTCCACCAGGGCCTATTAAACCCACTTCAGCCATCCTCACATCCATTTCCACGCCATTCACCTACCCCACCAGGCCAAGCGGGGGTCCGCTCCAGGCCGTGCCAGCATCACAATGCGCCCTTCGGAGCGGGCGTCCTTTCCAAAGAGTTTTTCCTTCTTCAGGTATGTCTGCACCAAACCCTGCAATTTCCTCCCCTACAGTTAAGCCAGAAGAAATAGACCCTGTGCCGGGCACAAGGTATGACTTGTTGCAGCACTTAGACCGCATGCCGGCTAAAATCTCAGTATTAGAATTGATCAAGAGGTCGCCACTCCACCAAGATGCCCTGAAGACCTTCCTGCAGAAAGTTATGGTGAGTGAAGATGTGGCAGTGGATAGCGTGCCCTCGGTCTTGGCAACGATTACTAAGGGGCCTTCGATTTCATTTTCGAGTCGGAGTTAGCCCCCCTGAAGCACGACAGATGCCATTATGCATTACCATTTCTCTGAACAAAATGGCCGTGGAGTCTGCACTTGTTGACACAGGCGCGTCAATAAATGTGTGTCCGTTGAGTACCCTTCGTGCTTGCAATATATCAGAGGACGTGCTCAAGCCGACACCGACTACAATAGCAGCCTATGACAACTCTAGACACGCTTGTCACGGGGTGGTGACTGTGCAGGCCGAGCTAGGGCCCTTAGTTATGGACGTGGAATTTTATGTGTTGGACATAGACCCGATGTTTAAAGCCATTCTGGGTCGTCCATGGTTGAATAGTTTGAATGCCGTCCCCTCGACAGCCCATCAATGTTTAAAATTCCCATTCCAAGGACGAGTGGTCAAGGTGAAGAGTATTTCCACAGTTCAAAATGTTGACGCTATAGCCGCCAAGATTCTGCCTACACTGTGGCCAAGCAACAAGCCTGTTCTCTCCGTCATGGACTTGAACTATTCGTGGGCATACGCGTCATGCGAGCCCGCCGCTGCACCAGTCAATGTGAAGGTCAAGCCCAAAATGAGAGATTCCAAAGGTTGGCACATGATTCTAAAATTGGGCTATCAGCCTGGGTTAGGTCTCGACGCACAGTTACAGGGCCGGACCAACCCCGTTCCCAAAGGAAGGAAGATGGGCCGTCGGGGCCTCGGCTACCATGAATCCTCCATGTCGATGCTCGGAGACTCCGGGCCATTGACCTGGGATTACCGGCAACATTTTGTGAAGGGTCCGTTGCAACCCGGTACCTTGAAGACCCCGCCGGCCAGCCCTGGAGAGAAGACAGACGAAGCCTGTGCTGTTGTTGATCCGCCACCATCACTGCAAGGGTTAGTTGGTGACTTGGAAGACCTTTCTGATTGCTTTAAAGGGTTGTTTCATGAGAAAGAGAGCAAGCCAAACAAGAAGGAGACGCAGCTGGTAAAGTGTCCTCCGATGCCATTGGCCCGCCAGGGGCCACGGAAGATGGGGAGCTCCGCCACTACTTATTCTATGTCCCCGTCCCGTCTTGCTTCCTGGTTTCGACAGTTGGATTCTGTTCCCCGTTCCCCTCCACTTATGGTCAACCCATGCTTCGTGGAGAGACCCGAGATTTTGTTCGTTCCATGTGCTTGTGGGCATTGCCCGCCCATTGATCTATCAACCTTATTCACTCCTCCTCCCCCAGGAGCTCAGCTCCATGAGATGTGGTTTTCCTCTTCTGATCCTTTCTTCGACTGCATCTTCCCGGAATTATTTCCCATGCAGCTACCTCCTCCTCCGTCTGCTTCCCCCTCCTGCTGCGTGATCACCTCCAGCCTCCAAAAAAAAATGTCAATTTTAAAACGGAGGACTCCATGGAAGATTACGCTATGTTCTACCCAGATTCCCAGGGGCACGAGACCCCTGTTTCTCTTCCAGTAGATTCTCTCTCCCCTAAATCAGATGTACAGTGTACAGAGTCTTCTAGGATAGTCGAGTCAGTCAGGGTAGAGTCTAGTCCGAGTTTTATCAACCCTTCCACGTCTGCGGCGCCCGCCGTAACACGTCCTCCCAAAACCATTCCCGATAGGTTTCTACAAGATTTGGCTGGAAGATGTCACGCTCTGTTGAAATGTCCGGAATTTGTAGAGACCGTGATTGTCTTGGAAGATGATGAGGAAGTTGAAGGGGTATGGAGCAATGATGGATTAGGAGTATATGAAATTATGAATGAGAAGGACCCAGCGGATGATGAGGAAGATGAGGTGGATGACACTGCCGATTTATACGCGCAAGGCTTGAAGAAATTTGACGAACCTTCCATAGCAGTGGATGAATCCACTAAGGAAATTAACCTCGAAACAGAAGAGGACCCCAGGCTCATATTTATTTCTGCTAATCTCCCCCCTCGCGTGGAAGAGGAGCTTGTCAAAGTCTTGAGGGAGTACAGCGATTCTTTCGCCTGGTCCTATGAAGACATGCCGGGCCTTGACCCCGCCTTGGTCGAACACAGGCTGATTCTCAAACCAGGGGCAACGCCCGTTAAACAGAAAGCAAGGAGGTTCCACCCGCAAATGGCATTGAGGATTAAGGAAGAAGTCGATAAATTGCATAAGGCCAGGTTCATTAGAGTTGTGCTGTATCCACAATGGGTGGCAAACATAGTCCCGGTAATGAAGAAGGATGGTAAAATTCAAATCTGTATTGACTTCCGGGACTTGAACAAAGCATGTCCGAAAGATGATTTTCCACTTCCTCACATCGATGTCTTGGTCGATAATACAGCTGGGTACGAATCCCTCTCTTTCATGGATGGTTATTCGGGGTATAACCAAATCCTTCTGGCTCTGGAAGATCAAGAAAAGACCTCGTTCACCACACCTTGGGGCACATACTGCTACGTCGTTATGCCATTTGGGTTGAAAAATGCAGGTGCCACATATCAAATAGCAATGATGGCTATCTTCCACGATATGATGCACGTTTATTTAGAAGCTTATGTGGATGATATTTTAGTCAAATTGAGGTCACAAGAAGAACATCCCGCCATTTTAGCCAAGGTGTTGCAGAGGGCTAGGGAATACAAGTTAAAGATGAATCCGAAGAAATGCGTGTTCGGAGTTGCATCAGGGAAATTGCTCGGGTTTATAGTTAGTAAACGGGGGATTCAGATCGATCCAAACAAGGCAAAGGCCGTTATGGAAATGCCACCGCCAAAGAATATCACTGAACTTCGAGGTCTGATCGGGCGTTTACAATTTATTAGGAGATTCATATCTCAGCACTCGCAAAGTTGCCGCCCGTTCTATGAATTGCTGAAGGCAGGCGCGAAGTTTGAATGGAATGAACAATGTCAGAAGGCCTATGAGGAACTCAAGGTTTACCTCTCTAATCCCCCGGTTCTGCAACCACCCGTCCCCGGGAAACCCCTGATCCTGTACATTTCTGTGATTGAGGACTCCCTAGGAGCTGTTCTGGCACAGGTAGACGATGAAGGAAGGGAAAGGGCAGCGTACTATCTCTCAAGGTTATTTAATCCTACTGAATCCAAGTACACTGCTATGGAGAAGACCTGTGCAGCACTAGTGTGGGTAGCGCAGAGGCTTAAACACTATTTTCTTGCGCACGAGGTTAGGCTCATCTCTAGAATGGACCCCATTCTTTATCTGTTGGAAAAGCCAGTCCTTTCTAGCCGACTAGCTCGCTGGCAAAGCTTTCTTTCCCAGTTTGACATCATCTTCATCGTGCAGAAAGTAATCAAGGGATATGCTATTGCCGAGCACCTGGCTCATTCTCCTATCCCTCATACAGATTCCATCCGAGACGAATTCCCCGATGAACACCTGGCGGTGATCACTCATCTTCCTTTCTGGTCTCTTCATTTCGATGGTGCTCTCAATTCCCAGGGCAGTGGAATCGGCGCCGTTCTCCTTACTCCAGAAGGGGTAACTATCCCCGTGGCATATCAACTCTCATTTCCCGCCACTAACAATATAGCCGAGTATGAGGCTCTCCTTGCCGGTCTGAAGCACGCCTACATCTTGGGCGCGTGATATCTTAACATCATAGGAGACTCTCAGCTGGTGCTGCGTCAAGTCTTGTCGACTTACCGCACCCGCGACCCTAAGCTCAAACCTTACCAGGATCTGGTCATGCTCTTGGCTAGACAATTCAGGAAACTCGTCTATATCCACACTCCTCGTTCTCAGAATATCTTGGCCGATGCCCTTGCATCGCTCGCCTCTTCCCTATCACTTCCCTTGAGTCGCGCCACTGAGACCATCGTGGTCCAACGGCTAGATGTTCCTTCTCTTCAGGATCCCTGGTTCGACAATCTTAGGGTGTCTGTAGAGAAGAAAATAGAAAGGCAGGAGATAAAAGAAGTTTCATTGACTGAGCTTGAGGAGATCATTGAAGAAGAAGAACTGCCTTGGTTCTATGAAATCGAGCAATACTGCAGGGATGGTACATTTTCGGGAAGCGGCCAATGCTGAGCAGTGAAGAGCCATTAGAAGAGTCGCCGCAAGATACACCATCATCGTGGGCGAATTATATAGGCGGGCCCTGAATGGAGTTCTGATGAGGTGCCTAGATGACGAAGAAGCTTGGAAAGTTGTGGAAGCAGCTCACTCCAGCGAGTGTGGGGGACATGTGAATGGGCAGGCATTGGCGAAGAAGATTCTTAGGCAAGGCTATTACTGGCCGACTCTAGAAGAAGATTGCTCCACCTACGTCCGTAGGTGTCTTCAGTGCCAGATCCATGCCGACAAAATTCACGCTCCTGCCTCTTCTCTCCATCCTATTTCGGCCCCCTGGCCATTTTTCATGTGGGCATTTGATATTATCGGACCCCTCGGTTATCCGAATTCCACGGTCAAATAGAAATCCTTCATTTTGACGGCTACGGAGTACTTCAACTAGTGGGCGGAAGCTGAAACTTATGCAGAAATCAAAGCCACCATGGTGTGCCGCTTCATTATGAAGAACATTATCTCACGGTTCGGGGTGCCAAGCGACATCGTCACCGACAACGGGACTCAATTCGTCTCACAAGAACTCCAGGACCTCTGTAAGAAATTTAATGTAGCTCTGCATCATTCATCACTATATTACCCCCAAGGTAATGGCCAGGCTGAGGCCACGAATAAAACCCTTCTTAAAATTATCAAGAAAACATGCGAATCACATAAGTTTGCTGATTGGGCCGACAAACTGATAGAAGCTCTATGGGCTTATCGCACCTCCGTCCGCACTCCCACAGGGCAGACTCCCTTTGCTCTCACTTATGGGATGGAAGCGGTACTCCCGTATGAGATTCTGATCCCTTCCCTAAGGGTGCAGCTGGATAAGGAACTTAATCTTGACGAACGTCGAGAGGCGTTGCTAGTCCAACTGGAACTTTTAGACGAGAAGAGGTTGAATGCGGCCAATCACGTTTCAGTGTATCAAAAGCGTGTCTCACGATATTTTCAAAATAAGGTCATTGAAAAGAAATTTCAAGTGGGTAATATGATTTTGAAATGCAAATTTATCAAAACAGCAGGTCCCAGGTCTAAGCTGTAACCCAACTGGGAAGGGCCCTTCGTAATCAAAGAAGCTTATCCAGGTAACGCGTATCGTCTAATTAACGCAGAGGGTGAAGAATTGACAAACCCGTGGAATGGGATGTATTTAAAACGTTTCTATCCTTAAAAATCAAAATCCAGCGAACGGCTCGATGGCAGGGAATACTCCACCGGATTGCAAAAGGAGGACCCAGGTCCATCATCTCACACACTACACGATCACCCGTGGTTCGGTATTCTCTCGTGCTACCTGACACCGTTTCTCCTTGGCCATGCTCGGGGAAGGTAAAGGTCCTTGTATTTCCTCTCTCTCGGCTTAGGATAGGGGCAAGTGGTGAATAAGGGGGCGAGAACTGACCTAGACCCCCCCAAGTAAAAGAGGTCTCAAATGGGGACAGTCCGTTAAGACCTGACTCCGCAAAGCAAGAAAAAAGGAAAGGGGAAAGCAAAAGAAAGAGAAAGGCAAAATCAAAAGATAAGGCTGAAAGCACAAAGCTCAAAGCTCTCAAAAATCCCCCGAAAGAATACGACTAGGCATGGCAAGAGTGGCAGTACAGTTTCCCCACGGGACGTTATGAGCCCGGTCGTATGCGTGCCTAGAGCGGACGAAGGTTCGATGACGGATACAAAGCCCCGGCGCAACAGACCGTATTCTTTGAAAAGGGGAGTGTCCTGGAAAAGAACTCAAGCCCTAAAAACCTCTACACCTGTCGTCAGCTTCCCTACTCGATCTTTTTTTCACTTTCCCAAGGAATGAATCCCACCCCGGGTATGGCCTCGGCAGAAGCACCGTTGAGCATGGTTGATCCCGACCACAGGCGGTCCCCCTCCTGCACGCGCTGGGCCTTGGAAGTCCATAGCAAAATGAGAAGGTCCTTGCTATTAAAGCCCGAGCTGATTTCAAAATAAAAAAAAATCGAATATTTTAAAATCCAAAAAAATCGAATATTTCAAAACTCAAAAAAAAAATCAAATATTTCAAAATAAAAAAAATCGAACATTTCAAAACTAAAAAAAAATCGAATATTTCAGAAAATCCAAAAAAAAAATCGAATATTTCAAAACTTGAAAAAAACCGAATATTTCAAAAAAATTGAATATTTCAAAACCCAAAAAAATCAAATATTTTAAAATCCAAGAAACAAAAAAAATCAAATATTTCAAAGTCCAAAACTCACCAAGTCACATATTTCCCTCTTGCATTCATAGCATTCATTTGCATTTTGCACATTGTGATGTTCGCCTATTTGATAAGGCTTATCCCCTTGACCAAAAATCAAGAAACGGTCATCTCCTAACTTGCTATAGGCAAGGGGCCAAGCCTAAAATAGATTTAATCTTTTTCATGTTTTCATGTGTGCAGGGACAGGTTGGAAGGGCAGTTGGCTCGTGACCACATGAATGTTCAATCCTCATCTTGACCCATGCAATCACATCACGTCATAATCGAATCACAAAGTTCAAACTCAATCAAACTCATCAAATCTTATTCATTTCATATGTCAAGCTGTCTGGATATAAAGTCTCATCCCACATCATCATAAAAACAAAAAGAAAATCACTCAATCCTCCGCTGGGCATCCCCGCGAGGACGTATCTCTCTCAACTCCCTAAGGTAAGACTGTCGCATCTCCGGAGCCTCCTCAACCTCTGCTGGTAGGGTACGCACCCTACTCACCTCCCACATAATCAGCGCGCTCCTGACCGCCTGCTCGTCCTCCTCTGTCCCGATCCTCCGCGCCTGTAGCACGGGAAGGTGGGGTAGCGTAGGTAGCACCGTCCGGGGTAGTCCAATCTGTAGGTAGCATCTGTGTGGGCTGTACATCGCTAAGGCAGTGTCGCCCAGGAGCCTCAAGTCCAAGCCAGCTCTCCTCGGTAGCCTGATGATGGTGTCGTGGAGATAGTCCGGGCGCATCACGAACCTGTCCAGGGGCAGCCTGTTGATGTACGGGCGCCACTCGTCCCTGGTCTTCAGCTCAGCCGTCCTACACTCAACCTGTGGAGAAAACCTGAAGGCGCCTCCTATAAAGTAAAGGGGATGACTCCCAAAGATCCTGCTAACTGAAGTGATATCCTCCCTCGGGGTAAACTTCATCCTAACTCCCATCCAGCACTCCAATAGGATCATCGAACCAAAGAGAGGACCTCCTAAGGCTGCTGAAGTAAGACCCTCATACAAGTAAGCTAAGACAGCCTGAGAGATGGAAAGTCCCCGCCAAAGGCCACTAATGGTACTGAGCAAGGGGATCTCTAGGACGTGGTCGGCTGAAGGGAAAAGAATGGCCCCGCATAGGCAGATGGACGTAGCTTTGGCTATGGCCTCAACCCACCCGCACTTATTCCGGCAATGCTCCACTACCCACTGGCTCAGAGGAAGGAGGTGAATGTGACGAGGACCTACACAGGCGCGAACATCCCCGCTATCAGGCATGAATCACCCTAGGATGAGTTTTGGATCTATAGGGGCAACGGTGTGGCATATCAAGTCTTCCTCCCCCACCTTGGACCTAGGGAGCCCGAAATATGTCTCTACCTCCTCTAACAGGATAGTGGCCTCAAAAGATGGGAAGAGGAAAGTGTGGGTCTGAGGGTGCCAAGTCTCCATCAGAGCAGAGATACTATGCCAGTCTAAAGAAAGCTTAGGGTAGTTCTGACCTAGAACTAAGAGCGAATGTAGGTGCCAGGATTTGAGGAGGTAAGTCACCCCGAGGGGCAATGCACGGACCATGGGAGCCACCCACTTTAAACTAGAATAGCGTCGCGGGCCGGGAAGAAGCTGAGAAGAAGGAAAAGGCAAAGGATGTAAGGAAATATAAGGGAAATTGAGAGATGAGAAATTGAATATATCCTGGTTGAACTTACCTCTCTCGTAGGAGTGGTACTGAGATGTCGAGGAATCAAGCTTAGCCGTTGGATCACTTCCCGCTCCTTTCTAGCTGGTCTCGGCCCTTCAAAGGACGCTCCCTCCGCAGAACTTCCATCAAAAGCCCTCTTCATGATGATTTGGTGATAGGAATCAAAGGTTTTAAGCCTTGGGAGATAGAGGAGGTGTGAGTTGCGAGTTCATGCCCCCTACTACTTATAAGGTTCATTAGGAAGCCTAAGCCTCTTAGGATTAGGCTCGGATAAGTCTAGGACGGATTAGGATAGGGTTATGATAAGTGCAAATCGTCCTACCCTCGGGCTGAGGACTCTCCAGGGAGTCCCATTTCGAGCAAATAGGATGTCCACTTGGACGGTCTTACGATAGACCGTCCATCTTCATGTACGGCCCATTATCAACCGTCTATATCTCTAAGAAAGCCCGAGTCCAGTGACTCGTGCGGCCTAAAATCCGCCGTTCAAATGTCATTACGGTTTATATTGAACCGTTCCACCCCAATTGGAGCGGTCTTTGGAGAACCGCTCTTCTCCACGAACGGCTCGGGGAGAACCGCCCATCAACCTACTGCACTCGTGTCTCACTCCATTTGGCGTGCCCACATCTCATTCATTTAGCGCACTCAACTCACTCAAGTCGGTGTGTGCGTCACTCATCTCACTCAAGTCGGGGTGTGCGTCTCTCACCTCACTCAGTCGGCAAGTGCGTCACTCATCTCACTCAAGTCGGCGTGTGCGTCTCTCACTTCACTCAGTCGGCAAGTGCGTCTCTCGCCTCACTCAAGTCGGCGTGCGCGTCTCTCGCCTCACTCAAGTAGGCATGTGCGTCTCTCGCCTCTCTCAATCGGCGTGTGCGTCACTCATCTCTCTCGGGCTAAGCACACTCCTCAAACTAGCCCATCTGTCTCGCTCTATCTAGTAGACGAGTCACATTTATCCATTCATGCATACATGCATTCATCCACAAAGCAAGTGAAAAAACAAATATATATATATATATATGTGTGTGTGTGCACATCACTATCATCATGTATAAAAAGATGGGCCCCGTACAACAAGTCAAGCGGCTCCCTCTCCCTGGCCTCCGTCACTATCCCCCTCACCCTCATGCCTCTTTGGAGGAGGCATCGCTGAGGTCGCCTCGTTACGCTGACGTCGCCGGCGCCGCTCATCCTCCTCGTTCCTCCGTTGGCCGGAGGAACCCGTGAAAAAACTCCTCATGGAGCCGTGAGTGCCGTGACTGCCACTCGGAGTCCCGCTGCGCGATCGCCAGCTCATCTCTCTAAAAACCTGCAACTCTCCGTTCAGCCCGGACATCTCAATCAGAGCCCAATCCCGCTCCGCTCGAACTCGCACCAACTCCGCCGCATCCGCCCGGAGTCGCTCTAGCTCGTGCCGAAGGAGTGCCATCTCCACCGTGCCCACTGGCTGGCTCCGCGCAACCTCCTCCCGTACACGGGCTGCCTCCTCTCTAGCCGCTACTCGGCTCTGCTCCAACTCCGCCCGCAGGCGGGACAGCTCGGACGTCTGCATTCACACATCATTGTCAGTTGGTCACATTTCATACATTTCATAAGCATAAATAAGCAAAGAGGAAGTGTAGAGATTCGCGTACCCTCTCGGTGAGCGCCACTTCGGCCGCCTTGGCCCGCTCCACCATCCGAGTAAAGTCAGCATCCCGCTCGGCACGGTCTGCTGGGGTCTGGGCGGAGGAAGAAGAAGGAGCGCCTGGTCCCTGCCTCTGAGTCCCCTCGGCACGCTGCATCCAAATACTCCAGGGTCAGTCACATGCATAAATATATAAAGTTGCATAATTTAAAGAGTCTAGGGTTTAGAACACTCACCAGAAGGGCCAGGGCCTGTCGGGCCTCGTCTCTCTCCCGGATGGTGGAGTGCAAGAGTCCCTGCAACTCCGCCACTCGTCCTGTGGGGTCAAGCTGTTATTCAGAAGTCTAGGTGTGTCAGTGCATCATCATATAGGAGTCATAAGCATGATAGACAGAATTAAGTTTAGAAGTCGTACCGGTCGGTGAGCACCCCGGAACACCTGGTCCCGGTAGTGCCGTGCGTATGCAGTGTAGTATGCACTATCGCTCTCTGCTCGGGCAGTCACCGCTCGCCCTCGCGCAGTCCAGTCGGCGACCTGCTCGGCGTTCCTCGCTGTCCAATCAAACGCCTAGCGGAGTCCCCGGGTCGTCCTCGTCACCCGTTTCCCCGCCTTCTCAGGCGCAGGGAACTCAATGGCCGGCTGATGGACCCCGATGGTCCTCAGCACCAACCTGAAGAATAGTGGCTCCACCACATTCATGCAGTGAAGCCACACATCTCGGCCAGAAAAGGCTAGGGCCTCAGTCACCCACGGCTGGCCCTCCGGGCTCTCCTCCGTGTAAGGAGTCCATCATACCTGCAAGGAATAGGAAACTGCATCAGCATCATAATCATGAAAGAATAGCATGTAATTAAAGGGTCTGAGTTTAGAAACATACCGAGGTGTACGGTAGAGTGTCCAAGTCGTCCTGCAGCTCCCGGACCTGCCGCCTCAGGGCCACCATCTCCCGAGGTGCTGTCCACCTCCGCGCGATCGGCAGGAGCCCAGGACGGGTCTCCTCGCCTCTGCCCAGCCCACGTAGGCGCACGTAGGCCCACACCTGTATCACAAAGTCGTGTCAGTATTCATCAAGCATGTAGGATAGCATAACCGAGTCTAGGGCATAAAGTCATACCTGGAGTAAGGGGGAGAAGCCCCCAAGCATCGTCCGACGTGCCGTCGAACTGAGAGTGTCGAAGAGGAAGGCGAGGACCGCCGCTCCCCAAGCATAGTCACCTACGTGCTCGAGCTCCTGGAGGAAGGGGAGGAAGCGACAACTCATCACGTCCGCCCGCGTGGAGAAGAGAAGCCGCCCGAACATCAGCATCAGGAACCATCTCAGCACTCTGTCCGCCTCAGGTCCCGGTCCTGCAGCAACCCTCGGTCTCGCCAGCCCCACGAGCCGCTCCAAGTGCTCCTCCGGCCGCTCGCCCACTACAACGCCGGCTCGTCGTAGACCCAGGCTGTCCTGGAGAGCAGCCCGGGGAAGGAGGGTCGACTGCCTCTCGGGGCGCCGCAGCTGTAAGCCGAGCAACTCCCGAGCCATCCCCCGGTAGTCGGGAAAAGTAGTCCCGCTGACCGGTGACCCGTGCACACGTAGGCCAGTGAGCCTGGCCACGTCCTCCAACGTAGGGACCATGTGCCCCCACGGTAAAAGGAACGTCCGACTCACTGGATCCCAGCGGTCGTGCAGGGCATAGAGCAAGGCTGCGTCAAAGCGACACACCTCGATGCTCAGGAAGGGGGCGAACCCCATGGCCGTCAACCGCTCCCTCTGGAAGTCCGGCAGTGCCAGGTACACTGCACGGACCTGCAGCCAGGAGGTACGGGTCCTACGCTTCCCCTGCATTCGTGTTATCCATTTCATTCATATTAATAACTTAACTTTCACATTTTGTTTCATTTAAATAAAATCTCTCAAAGTCCAACTCTTGATTTAAAGAATGGTTATTCACGGACCGCTCGACATTTGAGCGGCCCCTTTTAAACCATTGTATTCCTTAGGTTCTCCATTTTGAACGGGCTATCCCTAACCGTTCCTATCTTGGACGGATCACCATGAACCGTCTGTCTGCCTGTCGTCCTAAAGAGAAGCGGCCCCCTTTAGCCGTATGAATTATGGACGGTCCGGTGAGGACCGTATTGATTCGCCTCGGTTGCTTGTTTGAACGGACCAATGTGGTCCGTTTACTATTTTAAACGGTGATAACCTCACCGTATCTGTTTGTGGTGGTTCGTTGGCTACGTGAGTTTGAACGGCATTCCCTAAGCCGTGTTAATTTGGACGGTCCTATGTGGACCGCATTGTTATGCCGTGCGGTTTCTGTTGAACCGTTCTACCGTCGTCGTCCCCGACGACGGTGAACGCCCCCCCAGCCGGCGGGGAGACCACCATGGCCCCCCAAACCGACCCCTAAGCACCTAAATCTCCCTAAAAGATTTCTAAACTAACATGCATTGATGAAAATTGAAATAAAAATGAGGGACGGGGAGGCCTACCTCGGCGTCACGGGGTTTCTTCTCCCTCCTAGCCGGCGTGCCTCTTTCCTCGGCTCCGGCGACGTCATCGTCTCCAGCCGTGGCATCCTCTTCGGCGACGACGATGGCTAGGTTCTCCATCGTCACCCCGGGCGTACCTTCCTCCTCGGACGGTGGCGGTGACGGCGGTTGCGGCGACGACGGTGAACCCTCGCCGGAGGTGGGTGGCCGGGCGGTTTGATGCTTGGTCCTCGTCATGGGGAGTGCTGTGAGATCGAGAGAGGGAGGGAGGTTGAGAAGAGAGAGTGAGAGAATGGGGGATTGTGGGCTCTTGGCCCCCCTTCGTCCCTTCCACCGTCGGTTACGGTGGAGGGAGACGAGGGGGTTTCTTTTTTTCGAGGTTACAGAGAAGGACGGTCTATCGTTAGACCGTCTATCTTTAGGGCGATTCCTAAGTGACCGTACGACCCTAGTGACCGTTAACTTTAAGTCGGTTGAAATTCCAGGCCGGAGCGGTTCTGAAGGAGCCGTTCTCATGTAAACGGTACTGGCCTGACCGTTCATCCCCGGCAACCGGCCCGGTAAGAATGGTTCGAAGGTCTGGTACACGCGGTTAACGTAGAGCCGTTTTGAATATTGCACGGTTACAATAAGGCTGTTTATCTGGATGGTGTATTTAGATCATGAATATTGATATTTTCTTTGGAAAATTATTTCGTAACCATCTTATGCAGCATCATTTCAGCCAGTCTCACCGTTTCGCCTGCATAGGTAAGTCAGGTATGGCCTTCTATCCCTAATCCCTTATTGCATTAATTATGTAGTATTATATTATTATTTCGAGAGCCGGCAGGTTTTCTACGTGTCCCAGGATCTGATGTTCCACTTCAACAAAAACAATGATGATCCAGGCTCATGTACCTAACCTTCGGATAGGCCATTAAGTTGGGACGTCATGAGGAGGACGGTTCTTTTCGCACGCTGTGGTTGCGGACGGTATTTTGACTCTGACATTCCCAGCTTAGCAATAGTACTCTCGAATATTTTATATTTTTAATCTTTCTTTGCATCTATTTTTACGATTTCCTTTATTTTAGCCCAGCATGCATCATACGCATCCTTTTGAGCTTTCATACCCCATAGTCTGCTTAAGAAATGTCCCGTCAGTAATGGTCAGCTATGTGTTCAGATACTCGAGTAAGATGAACTAATTCCACTCTGAATTCGAAGGTTTTCCTTGGTCAATTCGTTGGGTTCGGTTGACTAAAAGGTCCCCGTCTGGAGCTTTGGCATTTTTGTTTTGTGGCCCCCCTCATTGGACCGCGGGATTGTGTCCCCCATGAGGTCGGTCTTGTCAATTTGTTTCGTTTAGTTTAGTCCCTCCAGATTGGCGTCACCTTTTGATCAATTACCCCTTACGTTCGGTTCAAGATTTTTCGAAAGATTCTCGTCGCTTGTTGGTAGAAACGGGTGTCGTTTTACCTTAACGCCCGCTTTTCCAGTCCACTCCGCTGCATTTCCGCTCCACCTCCATGTCCCATGTCACTTCCGCTTCACCTCCGCTCACTCCCCTACAAAGAGGACGTTAAGGAGGGGCATGTGTTGACACCCGTTTTATACCAATAAGTTGAGTCATTTCTCTTACTCCCATTGGTTGAGGCCTTCAGTTGTCCATCATTCATTGGGCCATTTTTGTGGCACGTCTTGGGCTCATTTTATGGGTTGTCTCCCTCCTTGGTGAAGTCCGTGTTGATTCAGGGCTTAATGGGCCTCGGCTTTGGTCAATTGAATGATTCAGGGCATGAACGGTCCAACCTCAGCCGTTCAGGACTAGGGCGGTTGAGCCCAAACCGTTCATACATTTTGGCTAATTTCTGAGGGTTCTTCTGGATATTCACCGACATGCTTTTTGTGCGGCCTTATGAGGGCCGTTCAAACCAATGGACGGGCTCATTCTAACGGCCTATATCTCAGAGTCCTACGCGTACCAATTTTCTCAGGGAATTATCCAATTATTTGAATTATCACCGACAAGGCTAAAATGGCTTGTTTTGGACCGTCCTACCGTGGAACGGCCTCCAACGAACCGTCCATCTGTCAGGGTCCAACGGCGGTCGTTCCGGTCAGTTTGAGAGATAATTGGGCTGATTATCTGGTTAATTTAATTTCCACCGACAGGTTGGACGGCCTGAAAGGAACCATTCAAGACTTGAGCGGTCTATCGTTAGACCGTTCATCCCTTCGATGGAGGGTTTTTAACAGATTTCCACCCTTTTTATGCATAGTTTTATCCCTGATTTGTTTTAACGATTTCTCCGTGGATAACCAACCATTTTTGATGCCATTTCATCTGGATGGAGGATAATGATATTATCTACGAATTATCTTTTGTAAATTTGACCTAAAAATACCTTTAAACCCTAGTTTCGGGGCTGGCTTTATAGGCTCTATAAATAGACCCTAGTAGCCGGACGTCGAAAGGGGGGGGGGGAATTTTGGTCGACGGTGAAGCCCTGCCACATTTTTAAGCGACCTAACACCAAGGAGGGAGGCTTTCCACATCCATAAGAGCCTCCGGTTCAGGGACTAGTCCAGTTTTAAGTTCTTTCGTTTCATAGCTTTCATCGCTTCCTCTTCACTGCATGCATCGTTTTCTCCCTACGTTCCCCTTTCTTCTCATTATCATGCACACACCCACCCACGTTTTTGTCACCCTAGGGGTTTAAAACCCCCCAGGTATTCCCCTTTCCATTTATTTATGCTTGATTCTTCTTACATGAACACGTACTACGTCATTTAGTTCTAATCTGGGTATTTCTTCTTTGTCTTCACACTGTTTTGCAGGTCAGCACTTCATCAACACGAGGCCCATCCCCTCTGGCCGACTGGAGAGGGTGGAGGTGAACCCTTTTGCAACTCTTGGCGTGGTGGGCTTGCGCGGTTCCTTTAGGCCCGTTCAAGGAGACGAGCGGCATCCTCTGCACCGCCCTTCTTCCTTCTGTGGTTCACTTAAAGCCGTCCATCCTCCAGGAGTTCTTCTTCCCGCGCGTTCGGCAGCACTCTTAGGCGGTCTATCGTAGGACCGTGTATCGTTAAGGCGGTTCTTCACCGACCGCGCATCCTCCCAGTGCTGCATCCAGGCGAGTGTCTCCCCTTCCTTTCCAAAGTACGGTACGCTAGTCACGTGCTGCGCTTTGGTGGCGATCACGGTCATTCCCTATTTTCTTCCCCCTCTCACTGTGCTTCGTTGGTCCATTCGTGATATTATTGCTTTATTCGCAACACATCATCCATTGAGTAGGGAGAGGAGAGAAATATATATCTACACCCCTTTTGTGGCGATCACGGTGGGACACCTAACGCCCATCGTGCTGTTGAGATTGCTGACCCTCTTTCTTTGTTTCCAAGTTCTTTGTTCTTCCCAAGAGTGATTTACAGGTTGGGGTGCGTTTCCGTCCCCTGGGATCATAGCGGTTACTAAAGAGCCGCCCAACGACATACACGGTTGAAATTCCACCGTTCACAACCTGCAGTCAAATCCAGCTTCGCCGGCCTTTCCTGTTACAGACGGTGCTATATAGACCGTCCATACTGTAGAGCGGCCCAGATCTGGCCGTTCAGTTCCCTAGCACCGGTACGTTTTGTTCTGTTCCTATTGTAGGTACGCGGCTGCTGGAGGACCGTTTGTGTGGTTACACGGTTGGCTAGTGACCGTCCTTCTGGTATTTTCTTGTCATTGCTCTCTCGTGTCTTTTTTAGGTCCTGTGATTACGCTGTAATTCTGTTCTTTCCCTGGATTAAACAGTCCCACACAGACCGTTCTACTGTTGGAGCGGCCGCAGAGGAGCCGTTCATATGGTGCCACAGTGTATTTATGTTATACTTTGATTGTCATAATTCATGTGGTTTGCTCTGCTTGGTGCTATTCATTGATTCCCCCCTGCTCTCTTATCATCATTGCATCACCATGCTCGTTATTGCTCATGTGTATACTTGCTCATTGGTTGATAGCTGCTAGGCTAGTTTGTGCATGCACTCCGGTGCGCATAGGAGCATCAATCTCTTCTCATGTTAGCTGCATTCCTACCGAGGTAGGGTTTCCTCTCGTCTCCATATTCCTTGGAGCCGACTAGGGACCTTGTCGAGGACCTCCGTAAGCCCCCGTGAGCCATGGATTCCCACACGGACGCTGGGCAGGTTGTACATATGGTGGAAGAACCTTCAACAGACTTGGAAAACCAAATGGTAGAACATGTCTAGTTATTAGTATCCACAGCATATAGTAAACCTCGGATGCAGAGGCAGAAAGAAAAGAACAATGAAAGGGCAGAACTCAGCCCATCTTTCATTAACTATTTCATCTAAAATAGCGTACACGAATTCAACTCAGGAGGAAAAAAAATCCAACCCAAAAACATACACACCGACTCTATCCTTGAGAATAGGGTTACATTGGCATTCAATGCTACTAGAGCAAAGATGCTCGAAAGCAGAGATACAAACGAAAAGGGAGAACAATATTCAGACAGAGCAAAGGGGGAGAAGAACTGTAGCCCCTCGGGACATCGAACGGCACACCCCACCTTGCTTCTTCCTTCGAGCCTCTGCCTCTCTCTTTTCTTCAGCTTCTATGAAGGGCTCTCGAGCTCCCCCTTTCTTTCAGGGGCTAAAATGCTCTCCTCCTTTTTCGTTCCTTTTTTTTCTATCCCTGTATCTTCTTCTTCTATCTCCCTTCTTCTCTTTTTTTTTTGTTTTCGAAGGGCAGCCTTCTTATAGAGGGATGACCCTCATCCTATCGGCCTGAGCTCCTCGCCGCGCCAGCATCTGTCTTCCCGGCATGGGCAGCCCTCGGCGCGCCTCAGCTCACATTGGGCTTGGCCCATTTTCTGTCATCCGGCGCAGGATCCATCTAATGGGCTCCTTCAGACAGTGGGCTTCTTGGCATATGTATTTATCCTTCATGGGGCTTGTTTAACACCTTGCGTTCACAAACACGTGTGAGGCACTGTGAATCCCACCTTCAAAGAATCAGAATTGTCTGGAATCCCTTTTCAGCAGGCATATGATTGCTTGAATGTTGGTATGGTTTTATCAGCCTGACTATCTGAATGATAGCAGTACTGGACAGCGGCCTAGCCAAAGATAGCTTTAGCCGAACAAAGTGTTAGGAGTAGTGGGTCTCTTCTATTATGATTCTTAGAACTTCTAGGGATGGTATAGGAGCCGCAACTCTGATCATCTTTTAGAGCCCCGAGTCTGCTTTGGTCTCTCCTGACATATTTTAGGTGTCAACAAATGCCCCCCACCCGCAGGTGGTGTAAGCGAAGGATGAGTGACACGGGACGTGCGGGTGTACATTACACCGCACCTCGTAATTTCTTCAAGTCTGCTCCTGCTCATTATTCATTTTTTTTGCGACTCTGAGTCTTCATTCTATTTGCATAATCCTAGTACTTGGTCGGTATACTTGGACAACTACCATCATTTTTGATTTGATCATCTGATTGCAGCACCCCTCTGGGTGAGTCAAACGGCGTCGCAAACGATCTCGGCACACGCGTCTTGGTGCGGCCATGGTCTCGGCGCGGCCATGGTCTCGGCGCGATGGATTTCGGCACGGTGGCTCTCGGCACGCCTTCTTCTCTTGATGATCTTAGCGCGATGCTGCCTTCGGCGCGGGGAGGTTCTCGGTGCTTCTCTTGATGCTCTCGGCGCAATGCTGCCTTCGGCACGGGGAGGTTCTCGGCGCGCCTTTTGGCGCATTTTCTTCTCGGCACGTCGGCCTTCTCAGCGCGCCTTTTGGCCTTGGCCTATTTAGGCGCCGAGAGAGAAGAGAAAGCTCATTCTTCTTTGAGCTTTCTCTCTCTTTGGCCTCCTCTTCTTCCACTGCATTGGCGATCGGCGTGGGGAGCCTCTCCCTCTGCATTTTCTCATTCAGGACTACGTCCCTTCTTTATTACGGAGTCATCCCCTCTTGGTGGGTGTTCTCCTATTTGACTTCTGGGCATACCCCGGACAAGGGGAGATGCTGTCAAAAATTTTTCTTGAAATCTTCTTGTCTATTTTCCTCTTCATGTTGTCTTATTCCCTTCGATTTTCTATCTGCAGCTGCTGAAATGGCCTCTTCTTCTAGCCGTGTTGCTTCCGACGCTGCCGATGTTGACGCTTCTTCCCAGGGTAGGGTGTCTGGCCCTGTTGTGACCTCGAGGAACGTCAGACAACTGGATCGGGGTCTTGGGAGGATCGCCATAGTCGATGAATCCTCCGACTCCAAAATAGACACAGTATCCTAGTCTCGCGTTGTGACCGTCGAGGGAGGGCTGAACTTCAATCGCGATGACGAGTATCACCTGTACTTCCCGAAGGACCGGCATCTTGCACCGTTCATCTGCACTTTCAGCGTCTCGGGAAAGATAGACGTCATGCTGGCTCAGATGGTGGAGCGGGCCATGTTGTTGGACCAGGACAGCTTGAAAGGTTCTGTGTACCGCGGAGACACCATCTATCTCCCGGGAGAGCGACGCAAATGGAACGCCGTCTTGGGGGTGACAGAGCTGGAGGCAGAGCAGAAAATACTGACACGGGCTCCAGAATTCACACCAGCTAGGTGGGACACCACTGCAGGTCGGGTCAACAGAGAGAAGCCCGGCTATGGTTTATTCTTGGCACCCATCAAGTGGGGCTATAGAGACGAGCCATTCGTCCTAAACTGCTTGGCTGTCCAATTCAAATTCCAGTTGGCTGCTGGGTGGTTTGCTGACACGAAAGTGACCGATGCCCATCTCTTCCATGTAGGAGCGGTGGAATTCACAGAATATGTTCTGAAGGAGTATGCGCCGTTGCTGGTCAGGGCCAGGGTGTATCATAGTGTGTATGCATCCCGTTTCAGGTACCCCATCTCAAAAGGGTTGTGCTGCTATATGTTCGAAGTGTTCTGCCCGCAGTTCAATACTTTCTATACAGCGGAGGGCGAAACTTCTCTGGACCTCTGGAGCCTGTCACAGCTGTCTGGTCTGCCAATCAATGGAGAGCCCTATGAGGAGGTCTACCTTCATGACTTCATCAAGGACGAGACAGATGGTGAAGGTGAATATTACTTCGGCTACTCATACCTGTACTTAATGAAAGCGTACCGCTCCCTCTGCTTGGCGCTGAATAGGGGGTCCTCAAAGGGGTATCAGTCCCGAGAGAAAAGCTGCAAATTAAGAGTCCGAGTAGGACATTGGATTCCATATTTCTTTGGCGGCCCTCTGAAGTACAGTGAGTTCCCCCATGTAGCTCCTGTTGCGGGTAAGCCCAGCAGACCGCCCAAGTTCAAGTCGGTGTTGCCCTCTTCCCTTCGACGGATTAGTTACGCATTGTGCGGCTTACCTCACTTTTTGGTTGTGCACTTTTGCCCTCCCACAGGGAGATGAGACAATCATTAGGCCGGAGGCAATATACCCGGCTTGTCAGATGGCTTGGGGCATGCGGCTTGCACTATGCCCAGCAGCACTCTGCCTGATCTACAAATCTCTTGGAGATATTCATAGGCATCGGGTCCCACGCTCTTTCAGAACAGTGGGGCCGTTTCATTTCTTCAATGCCTGGGTGTGCAATTTGTTCCCAGAGCTGGCTCCCAGGACTCTGCAGACAGTAACATTGTATCCCAGGATGCTGGAGTTTGCTAGTGCTGAACCCGGTCCAGTGTCTCATCAGCTTTTCTCCATCCGAGGCCGGCTGATAAGGGTCCCGATGGATTCAGCGGGGACCATCCATTTTTGGAATTTGGCCGCACATTCCTCTCCGTTGGTGAACCACCAGCGTGAATGTAAGCTCGAGGTAGTGGAGACTTTCAAACATTTTATTTCAGGCAACACAGTGACCCGGCCAATTTTGGAGCCTGAGCTCATTGACTGGGCTTTGTCAATTAACCCTAGTGTCTTAGTGTTCAGGAAGGGGGGTGCGGTTCATTTAGAACCTTACTATCCTTTTAGGTTTGGCCGAAATTTCAGCTATGATCAGTACATCTCGCCTTCGGCTGCCCTGTTTCCTCTAGATAGCAGGTCGAAGCATGGCTCGACTGTTGTAGCTGAGGGTCGCTCCTGGTGGGACTACTTTCACCTCCGAGACGCCAATGTCTTCAGAGTGCCGATGCCGAACCGCGTTCCCCGAGTCACTCCAGAGTATGTGAAGTGGTGGAATGCTCGAACGGGATTCTATCGCAATGCCAGGGTGGCATGCTGGGATGTAGCTGAGCGCACCTTTCTGAGTCAGCAGCCTAGGCCAGTTTTTGATATTGAAGAAGCCCATTTGAAGAGGTTGTTCTCCCAACATCCGAAGGAGGTAGAGGCATATATAGCAGGCAGAAAAGCCGCAAAAGAGGAAGCAACTGAACCGCTGGTGCATGTGCTTGCTGACATAGATGAGGATACTTTCACGCAGAATCTAGAACATCTGTGTCAGATTGGTGGTTCCCGCCTGGAGCTTCATCAGTACCCGTTCCCCATTGAGGAGTCGCTCTCCAAAGCAGTTTCATGGAAGTGCGAGGTGGACCGCTTTTGCCCGTACCGGGCGTTTGCCAACAGAGAAGATAGAACCCCGACATATTATCAACATACGTCTTGGTTGTTTGTCTTGATGAACATCCACGGACTGACCCTTGACAGTCCTGTAGCGAGTGTCCTGGATAAACCTTTATTTGTATCTTTTCATTATGCTGACGTCTGGGGCTTCGACCACCTCGGCTTATATCATTGCATAGCTTCTCATGGTCATGCGGACTTGGCCGACCTAGTTGAGAAGTGCAAGAAGATTGGCGACGTCTGCTGGCTCGTTCGGGAGGCTGCATCCCAAAGCAAGGAGGTGGCTTATCAATATTGGCCACTTTCATCTTTTTACAGCGGTCGGGCAGGTAAGTCCTCTTCAGTTGACATGTAGGGTGGTTCATTGCTCAGTTCCTTTATGACGGCATGCGCTTCATTTGACAGACCGTCCAGATATAAAGCAGTAGGGACTTTATAGAAAAATCATCTCCCAGGCCCAGAAGCCGAAATATTTTGAGGTTCCCGCACCGGTACCGACCACTACTCCATTGCCACCTGGCATAAAGAGAGAGGCCTCCGAGATGAAAGTTGCAATTGGCCGAGCAAAGAAAGCTCGGAAAATCTCTTCCAAGCAGCCTTCGATTGGTGCGGCTAAGACTCCTCTACCTGAAGTGCCATCGTTCGAGCAGTTTGCCACTCAGAAAGAGGCCACTCAGCAACCGGCTGAAGGTGACATCACTTTCTCTTGTGGTCTAAAGGAGTGTTCTTTTCATGACGTCTTCATTTTTTTGACGCCTTCTTTGTTTGACCTCAGCTCAAGGAGCGGTCGACACCACCCCACATGCTGAAGAAGTTGTCTTAGAGATGGGAGAGATAGGGTCTTCTACCATAGCCGCGGCAGGGGCGACTAAAATAGCTGAAGCCATAGGGGAGAGTCTCCCCGCTGCTGATGAGGATGTCAGACTCCCTTCTCCTACGCCTGCCAGTGAGGCCGAGGGTGAGCCAAGTGACTGTCATCCTTCTGACACTTCTTTCTTATAGCTCCTTTTGTCCTGCCTTATGTATATGTTTGTTGCAATGACAGGAGTGGTTAGCACAGTAGCTGAGGCGCCTACCGTGGATGCTCCTTCACAGCCTGAAGGACATAAGACTGCGCTAAAGAAAGGTGCTATCCCATTGCGGCGTGTAGTCACCCGCTCGGCGTCCCGCTAGGTGATAGAGGAGGCGGGCCGACCTGAGATCAGCATAGATATTTCCTCCAGTAGCTCCGCCACCCATTCTGACAAAGAAATTGACTATCATTCTTCAGAAAGTGACGAACAAGCCCCTGCGGCAGCCAGCAAAGGGGCAGCGGCACCCTTCATTCCGTTGAGTGGTCCTGTGATTTTTAGTCCTCCGAGGTTGCCGATGACATCATCGGAGGGAATGATACAGGAGGAATTCTCCGGACTGGACATGGAGGTGGAGATAACCCCTCCTTTTGTTGCTTCATCTGTAGAGTTGGAATCTTCCATGCAGGCGCTTGAAGAGATGGATGCTGCAGCCATAGTAAGTTCTGCCCGCCCCTCTGCAGAGCCGCATATCTTTTCATTCTTTTCTGCCATCTTGGTGCTTATTGGGATCTTGTTCCAGGAGCCTGACATCGCCATTCACCCTCTGGTATCGCCTTCTGGTGCTATCGTGGTTTCGTCGAAGGCTTCGGATGTGCTACCAATGGCCACTGTGTGACAACCCAAAGTTCAGGATACCGATATACCAATAACATCGATACACCGATACCAAGAACTGGGGAAGCCACCCAAGAGGCTGATGAGGCCCCTGAAGGGTTAAAAGGGTTTTGTCGAGGAGGAGCATAACGAATTGCAGTTTGGAACGTGCATATTGCAATTAAGTACTAAAATTAACACAAGTGCGGAAGCAATTCAAAATAACCATAGTGATATGTATATAATAACTAGTCTAGAAGCACAAGAGTACTAGTCCAAAAAGGTACAACTACATGGGGCATACCCCGACAAAATTACAACAAAAGGCCTCAAAAAGATGACCCGTCTACTGCTGGCGGCTAAGCACGGTCTCCGAGAACTCAAGAAACACCGGGAGACGGCGGGTGCGGCTCACCTGAAAGGAAAAGGGTGAGTCACAGCCAGACTCAGTAGGGGTCACGCGGATCCCTACCTCACACTAAACAAGCATACACGTGAAGATAAAGGCAATTAGAGCATGCATTTAAATAAAATAACAGGCAATGGCATGATTAATTAATCACAAGAAAGCTGTAAGCTCTAACTAAGCAGGTATAATAGCTAACACGTGCCAACGATAAATAAATGCAAGCGACTAAAACTAAATCTACCAAATAGAACAAGACTTAACTAATCCAAGCAGTAGGGAGTAGGACAACCACTGGAGCAGAAACCAAATGCGTCCACTGATGACTTACACTGTGTCTTAAGCACTCGCAGTAGGTAAAACGACAAGCTGAGCGCGTAAACAGTACCAAACCAAGTGACCAGTCAGAGTGACACTCGTCAGTGTCAGTCCACAGCCTTTGACCACGTGTGCACACACTGACTCTCGCCTGAGCCAGGCCCTCTAGCTAGTTTTCTCCCTCGGTAGGATGCTACCATTGGCCGGGAGCCCACGGAACTAGCTTACAAACCGTGTACGGGAACTCCCCTCCGCTATCCCCAAGCGGGTCGGCACTCAACAGACCTTAGGGCAACAACAGTGGCTCCATTGCAAGGAAAGAAAAGCTACTCTATTGGGATATAGAAACATGCCATTATATAATACAATAACTAAACATGGCATATTAACTAGCTCGGGAAGCATTAAGGCATAAGCCGGCGACATTTGAAACCAAACAGGCAAGTTGCGGTCTACCGCCCACACGCCATAGGTAAGTAACGGTCGGGGGCTGGCGCGTTATATCAAGAATGACACGTCTGCCCCTATCCGTTACATCCACCGAAGTCCCAGCTCAAAGCAAACCAAACCGAGAGTAACGGTCGGGGTACAATGCGTTACTCGACTGTAACGCGTTAGACCCTGGCCGTTACATCCACCCGAGGCCAAAACCCACGCACAGCGCTCCAAAAACCATCAGCAGGTGATATGACGCGCTCGCCCAGGCGCGTCGGGGCACCCTGACGGCCGGCCGACTGGCCGTCAGGTTAACCGCCTCACCCGGTCAACACAAAACAACGGACGAGTAACGGATGGGAGCCCCACCGTTACTCTCAATGTAACGCGCCTCCAACGGTGCGTTACATTGATGTAATGCGTCCTCCAAGGACCGTTAGGCATGTGACGGTTCCTGGAAGGACCGTCACACCACCTGGGTCACGGACGGGTTAGGTTTGAAAACCGGTTCTCTCCCGGACGATAGAAATCGTCGGGTAACAACGTAAAAACCTGTTTCCTGTCAAACCATACATCCCAAACAACAATAGCTAAAAACATCACATGCAAAGCCCACAATGCATTAAACTCAAGAATTAAGCTAAAACCCCAAATATGGAAATATGAGCCTTAAGCATGCCACGGGGTGCTAATCAAACAAACTAGCTATAGGAAATGATCCTAGCAAGTTCAGGAGTCCATCCCCCTACCTCTTGCGAGCCGAAACGGCCGATAACGCCGCATGCAAGGAAGAGGATCCACAGGACCTACAAGCTCCACCTCGCTCCCACGATCACCGAACCACGCCGAAATGGGTACCCACGCGTTCCTCTCGACGCGAGGAATCCAATGGCGCCAACCACGCTTCAATCCGACAATTTTTCGCCCGAAATCCCTAGGAAGGGGAGAGAGGCGATCGTGTGAGGAGAGAGAGAGCGTGAGGGTGAGAAGAGATCGACGAGGGGAGAGAGAGGGTGAGGGATTAAAAGAAAATAAACTAAAATTAATATATATATAATATAATCATTATATATATTAAAATCTTATTAATTTCTAATAACCCTCAATTAAGTCCAAATAAATCTGGAAAAATACCAGAAAAATTCCTAAAAATCCAGGAAAAAGCCAGAAATTCCAGAATAAATACTAGACTCAAACCACTAAGGATCCATTAAGGCACGGGCCTTACAGTCCCTCCCTCCTAACAAAAATTTTGCCCTCGAAATTTACAACAACAAGGGTAAGGAGGAAACTGAGAAAGGAATTATACCTCACTGGAATAAGAAAGGAAAAAGTTGACGCATCTCATATTCACGTTCCCAAGTGGACTCGTTACCAGAGTGACGCTGCCAAGCAATTCTTACCAGAGGGATAACCTTGTTCCTCAACCGCTGCTCACGACCATCTTCAATTCTGACAGGAAACTCTGGTGTAGACAAATCAGCAGTCACCTCAGGCCATACTGAATCATCAAGAACATGAGAAGCATCTGGCACATATTTCCTCAACTGAGACACGTGGAAGACATCATGAATAGCTTGCATAGCCGCTGGTAGTTGCAAACGATAAGCTACCGGACCCATAGCTTCAACAATAGGAAACGGGCCAACATATCGCGGACTAAGCTTTCCACGTTTCCCAAATCTTGAGACACCTTTCATCGGAGATAGCTTAACAAACACCATATCTCCCGGCTCAAACTGTAGTGGACGTCTGCGCTGATCTGCATAGCTTTCCTATCAACTCTGAGCTGTCAACAATCTCTGTCTAATCAGACAAACCACATCAGAACACTGCTGCACCATGTCCGGTCCAGTCAACAATCTGTCCCCAACATCAAACCAGTTCAGAGGAGTACGACAAGGACGACCATACAATGCCTCATAAGGAGCCATACCAATACTGGAGTGAAAACTGTTATTATAGGCAAATTCAACAAGTGGCAAATGTTGACTCCACGAACCCTGCCAGTCAAGGCAACACGATCTCAGCATGTCTTCCAGAGTCTGAATAGTCCTCTCTGACTGTCCATCTGACTGTGGGTGATACGCTGAACTAAAAGCTAACTCAATGCCCAAAGCTTTCTGGAAACTGCGCCAGAAGCCGGAGGTAAAACGTGGATCACGATCTGACACAAGTGAAATAGGAATTCCATGCAGTGGCACAATCTTCTGCACATAAAGCTCGGCCAACCTCTGCACACTCCAAGTAACTTTAATTGGCAACAATCTGGCAATTTTAGTCAATCTGTCGACAAGCAACCAGATACCATCAAAACCCTGAGAAGTCCGAGGCAAACCCACCACAAAGTCTGTAGTAACATGGTCCCATTTCCACATAG
Source organism: Amorphophallus konjac (assembly GCA_022559845.1). Classification (NCBI taxonomy): domain Eukaryota; kingdom Viridiplantae; phylum Streptophyta; class Magnoliopsida; order Alismatales; family Araceae; genus Amorphophallus; species Amorphophallus konjac. The sequence goes on along the minus strand of CM040126.1, from coordinate 22,348,527 downwards.
GAATCTCTAACGGCTGAAGCAAACCACCTGGCTTTTGATGTTTGGCTTTAACCTGTTGACAAGTCAAGCACCTAGAAATAAATATAGCTACGTCTTTCTTCATACCTGGCCACCAGAACTGCTTTTTCAAATTCTGATACATCTTGGTGACACCTGGGTGAATGGCAAAATGGGAGCCATGGGCTTCACTTGGAATCTCAAATCTCAATGCATCATCAGCAGGAACATATAATCTGCCCTGGAAACTGACAACCAGCTCACCATCAAATTCTACATCATATCTGGATATAACATGAGCCAAATCAGAATCGGCTTGTTGGGCCTCTTGAATCTGCTGATACAAGGCTGAACCCAAAATCAAACTAGCACAAATAGCCATCTTCGGGTCAGCAGGAAACTCTGCACTGAATGCCTCACTCGGAAGCCGTTCCCACAATTTCCATTCATGCAATAATAGATAATTGACTTGCACCTTCCTACTCAGAGCATCAGCCACCACATTCATATTACCCGGCTGATAGGATAGTGTAAAGTCATAATCTTTCATGTATTCCATCCATCGGCGCTGCCTGAGATTCAGATCTTTCTGGGAGAATATATACTGTAAACTCTGATGATCAGTAAAAATCTGAAACTTTTCACCATACAGATAATGTCTCCAGATCTTTAAGGCAAAAACAACTGCAGCTAGTTCCAGATCATGCGTGGGATAATTTTCTTCATGCTGTTTCAATTGCCGAGATGCATATGCAATAACCTGACCATGTTGCATCAGCTCTGCACCCAAACCCACTCGAGAAGCATCGGTGCAAACCATAAATCCACCCGAGCCGGACGGCAGAATCAACACTGGAGAAGAAGTCAAGAGCCTTTTCAATTCAACAAAGCTCTCCTCACACTGATCCGACCAGACAAACGGCACATCTTTACGAGTCAGTCTGGTCATTGGGGCTGCAATCTTTGCAAAATCCTGGATGAATCTGCGATAATACCCAGCCAAACCTAAAAAGCTTCGTATCTCTGTCACCGTTCTCGGTATCTGCCAATTTAAAACAGCTTCAATCTTTGCAGGGTCCACTGCCACTCCGTCACCATAAATCACGTGGCCAAGAAAATGAATTTCCCGAAGCCAAAATTCACATTTACTGAACTTCGCATAAAGTTCATGATCCCTTAGAGTCTGCAGAACGATCCTCAAATGCTGTATATGATCTTCATCAGAGGTAGAATAGATCAGAATATCATCAACAAAGATCACCACGAACTGATCGAGAAATGGACGAAAGATACGCTGCATTAGGTCCATGAAAGCTGCTGGGGCATTAGTCAAACCAAACGGCATAACCAAAAATTCAAAATGACCATAACGAGTACTGAAAGCCGTCTTCTCCACATCAGATTCCCGATCCGCAATTGAAAATAGCCAGACCGTAGGTCAATCCGTGAAAAGATAGTAGCAGTCTGTAATTGGTCAAACAAATCATCAATCATGGAAAGCGAATATTTATTCTTGATAGTCACCTGATTCAACTGCCTGTAATCAATACAAAGCCTCAGACTTCCATCTTTCTTTTTCACAAACAGCACTGGAGCACTCCACGGCAAAAAACTGGGGCGAATATAACCTTTTTCCAGTAATTCAAGTAGCTGTGCTCGTAGTTCCTTAAGTTCAGCTGGAGCCATTCGGTACGGTGCCTTTGCTAATGGGCCTGTACCGGGAATCAGTTCAATCACCATTTCAATCTCTCGCTCTGGAGGCAAGCCTGGCAACTCGTCAGGAAACACATCAGGGAACTCACAAACAATAGGAATATCACTAACATCCCGTCGTGGTTTTTCAACAGCAACCACAGAAGCTAAGAATCCCTAGCAACCTGCACTAAGTAACATGTAGGCTCGTATAGCAGAAATAATCAAACGAGAAGAACGGGATCGAATACCTTGGAAATAAAAAAGTGACTTTCCCTGTGGCTGAAAATAGACTTTCTTCGATCTGCAGTCAACCACAGCTCCATATTGCTCCAACCAATCCATTCCCAGAATAACATCATAATCTGCCAGCTGCAACGCATACAATCTTGCCGGCAACTGGTGATTATCAATCATCACAGGAGACTCTTCCAAACACAAAGGTGTAATCATGAAATCTCCAAAAGGCAATTCAATAAACATCTCACAAGACATCTCTGATGTCGGCTCCTCAATACATGCCAAGAAAGCCTCAGAAATAAAAGAGTGAGAAGCACCAGAATCAAATAAGACACGAGCTGAAAGACCATAAAGCAGAATCGTACCTTCCACAAGATGGGACGCAATAGCTTCAGCTCTAGTCATATGTGAAACCTTGCCTTTCTGCTTCTTTGAACCAGCTGAGGATTGCTGAGAAGACGCCGACGCTTGAGAATAAAATTGTTGAGCTTGAGGTGCAGGAGGAGGTCTGAATTGCGGCTGCTGGGGCTGAGAAAACTGAGGAACTTGCAACTGTTTCGGCCTCAGCGGGCAATCCCGAACCACATGACCTGGCTGGTCACATCGAAAGCAAACAACAGGCAGAGAACACGGCTGGCCCTTGTGATGACCACCGCATCTCCGACACGTCCACGGCTGACTGACAGCTGAACTCTGATGAATCTGAGAAGAAGGCACTGTCGGATGCTGAATAGAATCTGTACCGGACGGTTGCTGGAAAAACTTCTTTTTCTTCTTAAACCTCTTGAACTTGGTCTTGGAAGGAGAAGAAGCACTGCTAACTTCTGGCGCAACAGAGGGAACTCCTGACACGGGCAGTCGGTAAGCCTGCTGAGACTGCAACGCTGGCTGAACTGACCCCGCCTGAGGATACCCACCTGATCTTGCCATCTCCAGCTCTAGTGCCACAGCTGCTTGGCACGCACCATCAAGATCTGCAATGCGACTTGCAATCAACGGCAATTTAAATTCTGGCCTCAGACCTCGCAAGAATTGTTGTGTCTTCAATGCTTCACTAGCCAGCACATGGGGTGCATACTGACCCAATTCCATAAACTTGTTCCGATACTGAAGCACAGTCATGCTACCCTGAGTCAGCTCCATAAATTGATACATTTTAGCCATCTGCAAGCAGGCAGGAGTGTAGGCACGCTCGAAAGTAGCAACGAACTCTGCCCAAGTGATCTGCCAAAGAGGTCTAGAGTGAAAAGTAATCTGCCACTCGACCTTCCACCACGTGATGGCTGTACCCTGGAGTTGAAAAGTAGCAAGCATAACCTTCTCGTCTTTAGCACATTCCATAGACAGGAACACGCGTTCAATAGCATCCAACCATTGCCTTGCAACCTCTGGATCAGCTTGACCATCGAAAGCAGGCGGATTGAATAGCAGAAATTCTTTCAAAGCCTTGCCTCGACTACCAGGCACTTCAATCTGAGGAGCAATGATCGGCGCTGGAGGAGGAACAACTGGAACAGCAGGAACAACAGGAACTGCAGGAGGAGGTGTAGAACTACTCTCTTCCCGGGGCGCATCTCTAGGAGAACGACGGACTCGAGGAGGTCTTCCTCGACGAGGCGGCATCTTGCACTGTCGAAGACAGAAAGCAACAGGAATCACATCAATCACGCAGAAAACAACCTAAGCCAGCAATAGACAAGACGAAGGACTAGCTCTGGACAAGTCGTAAATTCCAATTCCTTATACAAATCCTCAACTCCGCTCTGATACCAACTGTGACGACCCAGAGTTCAGGATACCGATATACCGATAACATCGATACACCGATACCAAGAACTGGGGAAGCCACCCAAGAGGCTGATGAGGCCCCTGAAGGGTTAAAAGGGTTTTGTCGAGGAGGAGCATAACGAATTGCAATTTGGAACGTGCATATTGCAATTAAGTACTAAAATTAACACAAGTGCGGAAGCGATTCAAAATAACCAGAGTGATATGTATATAATAACTAGTCCAGAAGCACAAGAGTACTAGTCCAAAAAGGTACAACTACATGGGGCATACCCCGGCAAAAGTACAACAAAAGGCCTCAAAAAGACGACCCGTCTACTGCTGGCAGCTAAGCACAGTCTCCGAGAACTCAAGAAACACCGGGAGACGGCGGGTGCGGCTCACCTGAAAGGAAAAGGGTGAGTCACAGCCAGACTCAGTAGGGGTCACGCGGATCCCTACCTCACACTAAACAAGCATACACGTGAAGATAAAGGCAATTAGAGCATGCATTTAAATAAAATAATAGGCAATGGCATGATTAATTAATCACAAGAAAGCTGTAAGCTCTAACTAAGCAGGTATAATAGCTAACACGTGCCAACGATAAATAAATGCAAGCGACTAAAACTAAATCTACCAAATAGAACAAGACTTAACTAATCCAAGCAGTAGGGAGTAGGACAACCACTGGAGCAGAAACCAAATGCGTCCACTGATGACTTACACTGTGTCTTAAGCACTCGCAGTAGGTAAAACGACAAGCTAAGCGCGTAAACAGTACCAAACCAAGTGACCAGTCAGAGTGACACTCGTCAATGTCAGTCCACAGCCTCTGACCACGTGTGCACACACTGACTCTCGCCTGAGCCAGGCCCTCTAGCTAGTTTTCTCCCTCGGTAGGACGCTACCGTTGGCTGGGAGCCCACGGAACTAGCTTACAAACTGTGTACGGGAACTCCCCTCCGCTATCCCCAAGCGGGTCGACACTCAACAGACCTTAGGGCAACAATAGTGGCTCCATTGTAAGGAAAGAAAAGCTACTCTATTGGGATATAGAAACATGCCATTATATAATACAATAACTAAACATGGCATATTAACTAGCTCGGGAAGCATTGAGGCATAAGCCGGCGACATTTGAAACCAAACAGGCAAGTGGCGGTCTACCGCCCACGCGCCATAGGTAAGTAACGGTCGGGGGCTGGCGCGTTATATCAAGAATGACGCGTCTGCCCCTATCCGTTACATCCACCGAAGTCCCAGCTCAAAGCAAACCAAACCGAGAGTAACGGTCGGGGCACAGCGCGTTACTCAACTATAACGCGTTAGACCCTGGCCGATACATCCACCCGAGGCCAAAACCCACGCACAGCGCTCCAAAAACCATCAGCAGGCGATATGACGCGCTCGCCCAGGCGCGTCGGGGCACCCTGACGGCCGGCCGACTGGCCGTCAGGTTAACCGCCTCACCCGGTCAACACAAAACAACGAACGAGTAACGGATGGGAGCCCCACCGTTACTCTCAATGTAACGCGCCTCCAACGGTCCGTTACATTGATGTAACGCGTCCTCCAAGGACCGTTAGGCGTGTGACTATTCCTGGAAGGACCGTCACACCACCTGGGTCACGGACGGGTTAGGTTTGAAAACCGGTTCCCTCCCGGATGATAGAAATCATCGGGTAATGACGTAAAACCCTGTTTCCTGTCAAACCATACATCCCAAACAACAATATAACAGCTAAAAACATCACATGCAAAGCCCACAATGCATTAAACTCAAGAATTAAGCTAAAACCCCAAATATGGAAATATGAGCCTTAAGCATGCCACGGGGTGCTAATCAAACAAACTAGCTATAGGAAATGATCCTAGCAAGTTCAGGAGTCCATCGCCCTACCTCTTGCGAGCCGAAACGGTCGATAACGCCGCATGCAAGGAAGAGGATCCACGGGGCCTACAAGCTCCACCTCGCTCCCACGATCACCGAACCACGCCGAAATGGGTACCCACGCGTTCCTCTCGACGCGAGGAATCCAATGGCGCCAACCACACTTCAATCCGACAACGTTTCGCCCGAAATCCCTAGGAAGGGGAGAGAGGCGATCGTGTGAGGAGAGAGAGAGCGTGAGGGTGAGAAGAGATTGACGAGGGGAGAGAGAGGGTGAGGCATTAAAAGAAAATAAAATAAAATTAATATATATATTATAATCATTATATATATATATTAAAATCTTATTAATTTCTAATAACCCTCAATTAAGTCCAAATAAATCCAAAAAATACCAGAAAAATTCCTAAAAATCTAGGAAAAAGCCAAAAATTCCAAAATAAATACTAGACTCAAACCACTAAGGATCCATTAAGGCACGGGCCTTACAACCGTGTCTTCTTCAGGGGTAGTTACTATACTTCGCCCTGTGCCAGTAAGAGTGCTCGCAGCTGCCGAAGTATCATCAATGGAGCCGAGCCCGCTGGGAGAGAGTCTCGCCCTGGTGCCGGCAATAGAGTTGAGAGCTGAAGCTGACCCGTCAAGGGGTTCTGCCTTTGTCCCGGCGGCCATCACGACCATTGCGCCTGACCCTGTAGCTCCATCCGTGCCAGAAATAGAGTCAGAACCTCTGCCTCTTCCAGCATCTGTGGAAGAAAGTTCTTCAAGGAGCCCGATGGAGCAAGAGCATGCTGCATGGTACCTGCTACTCCAGCCCTGGCGGCCGTTCCATCTTCTTCTTTCGTGTCAGATATTGGCTTATGAGCCTCCATAGACAGGGAGGTGACCTTTGAGGTGGCTCGGCAGCCTCCCTGGGCTTTACTTCATCGGAGGAGTTTGTCTGGCAGTATTTGGGGATGTTGCGCTAGGTCGTGGAGTCTCAGCCGACCCTATCTTACCCCCAGTTGAAGGAAGTGGCCGGGCGACTGACGATCGGGCTGCATGCATTAGGCTATCCTTTGGACACCTGGACCCAGCGGGTGCTGTTCCTGCTAAAATTTGTAAACCGCCGGGACTTTCTTGGGAGAGTGATGAACGACCAACTAGCGGCCCTCAAGCTGCAGAAAGCTGACTGTCAGGTAGAGCTGACGTCTCTGATCTCCGATCTTCAGAAGAGCAAAGCTCATGTTGAAGCTTCTACTGCTCGGGCACATATTCTACGTAGTCGACGAGAAGAACTCCGGGCTGAATTGGATACCATTGAAGCTGAGATACCACTGTTGGAGGCTGCAGAAGTCCAAGGCATCGAGGAAGCTTCTTTATTGGAGGGCCGGGTCGCATCCCTAGAGACTGAGGTGACTCGCGTTTAGGAGGAAGAAATGCAGCTCCATGAACTGGGAGCGGAACCACATGTTGGGCTCATTGACTTTGCAGATATTTTCAGGCGATCTTAGCTGATCTGCCTTTGTAATTCACCCCCTTCGAAGGGCCCATTTTGTATTCATCCCTTCCCTTTTTGTAATGAAATACAAGCTTCCTTCACTATTTTCAGTGTCCATCTTTGCACTTATATTCTGTCGCATCTGGTGGCAATTTTGGCGACCTGCTTGGAAGTGCACCCACGTCTGTGCCGTAGGAGAGCGTCCACCCTTTCAAGGAAAGGATGGGGGCCTCGCTCCACCGCGTGACGGGGCTCCAGAGGTTGCCAGATTGGTGCAGACGTAAGTCTTGCCGACAAGAAACGTCAGAAATACAACTGCTAGCTAATGATAGGTCCATCCAGGATAGGCTTTATCGTTGGTGGGGAAACTGATGGGAGTGTGACTTAGAGGCATAGCATATACCTTATAGTAATCCCATTATTGACCCTGGTTCGGGGAAATGTTGGCCGACCTTGTCGATGATGACAAGGACCGAAAAGGGTAGCGACCGATCTTGCCGATGGTGACAAGGGTCGAAAAGGTAGACGGTCTTGCCGATGGTGACAAGGACCGGAAAGGGTAGCGACCGATCTTGCCGATGGTGACAAGGGTCGAAAAGGTAGACGGTCTTGCCGATGGTGACAAGGGCCGGAAAGGGTAGCGATCGATCTTACCGATGGTGACAAGGGTCAAAAATGTAGACGGTCTTGCCGATGGTGACAAGGACCAAAAAGGGTAGCGACCGATCTTGCCAATGGTGACAAGGGTCGAAAAGGTAGATGGTCTTGCCGATGGTGACAAGGACCGGAAAGGGTAGCGACCGATCTTGCCGATGGTGACAAGGGTTGAAAAGGTAGACGCTGTTGCCGATGGTGACAAGGACCGGAAAGGGTAGCGACTGATCTTGCCGATGGTGACAAGGGTCGAAAAGGGTAGACGGTCTTGCCGATGGTGATAAGGACCGAAAAGGGTAGCGACTGATCTTGTCGATGGTGACAAGGGTCGAAAAGGTAGACAGTCTTGCCGATGGTGACAAGGACCGAAAAGGGTAGCGATCGATCTTGCCGATGGTGACAAGGGTCGAAAAGGTAGATGGTCTTGTCGATGGTGACAAGGACCGGAAAGGGTAGCGACCGATCTTGCCGATGGTGATAGGGGTCGAAAAGGTAGACGGTCTTGCCGATGGTGACAAGGACCGGAAAGGGTAGCGACCGATCTTGCCGATGGTGACAGGGGTCGAAAAGGTAGACTGTCTTGCCGATGGTGACAAGGACCGGAAAGGGTAGATGGAAGTGGAATGATGAACGAGGGTAGCCTCGCTACTACATCATCATCATCATTTTTATTTCATCCTCTTTTTTTCTTTTCTCTACTTTTTTTATCACATTACTGACTCAAGTGCCCTCTCGGGTTTTTGCCGGAATCAGCCCCCTCTTGCTTTTACCCACGTGCCCTTTTCGGGTTTTCACGTGGCGGGGTACCCGATTTTACCTGTAACGCCCTTTCGGGTTTTCGCCACAGCCAGGTTATAGCCATTTTTGCCCTTGTCCTAGTTTAGGAACAAGGCCGGCGGGGTATCTCTATTTTTAACCCCATTTCTGTTTCTTTCTCTCTTTCTTTTTTTTTAATTCCTGGAGGATCCGGAACGCAGGAGAACTTGTTTGCTGGGACGCTGACCGGCCTTGTCAATGATGACAAGGGTCGGCTCCTGGTTTGGTTCGTCGACATTGGTCAAATGCCGAAGCAAAGGGTGCATGGTTCTTGCCCGGGACAGAAGGTCCATGCCAAAGGACAGAGGTCAACCTACCTCACTAGTGATGACGAGGGTCAAACACGGGTCTATTCGTTGACATGGGAGACATGCCAAAGCAAAGGATGTATTCATTGACGAGGATGGAAGGTCCAAGTCAAAGGGGTAGAGCTCGACCAGTCCCGCCGATGATGACGAGGGTCGAACACGGGTCTATTTGTTGACATGGGAGGCATGCCAAAGCAAAGGATGTATTTATTGACAGGGACGAAAGGTCCAAGTCGAAGGATGGAGGCAGACCGATCCTGCCGATGATGGTGAGGGCCGGATACAGGTTTGTTAGGGGATATCTGGTGGGACTCCTGATGGTTATCCCTAGGGAATCTCATTAAGAGGAGGATGAAGAGAAACTTTTGGATTACCACTTTACCGACTCAAGCGCCCTTTCGGGTTTTCGTCGGAGTCAGCCCCCTCTTGCTTTTGCCCACACGCCCTTTCGGGTTTTCACGTGGCGGGGTACCCGATTTTGCCTGTAACGCCCTTTCGCATTTTTGCCACAGCCGGTTTATAGCCATTCTTGCCCTCGACCCCGTTTAGGAACAAGGCCGGCGAGGTATCTCTATTTTTAACCCCATTTCTGTTTCCCCCCTTTTTTTAAACTCATGTAGCGGAAGGATGTTGAGAGGGTCGGCTAGAACGCGGAGTCTTGCGCCGAACAAGGGGTTCATTCGTTAGCAAGAAGGTAATGCTAACGCAAAGGGTAGATTTGTGCCAACTCGGGCATAGGGCCCGTAATGGCAATGATGTGCAGAGGTCGGCTAAGACACGGAGTCTTGCGCCGAACAAGGGGTTCATTCGTTAGCAAGAAGGTAATGCTAACGCAAAGGATAGATTTGTGCCGATTCGGGCGTACGGCCCATAATGGCAATGATGTATGGAGGTTGGCTAGGACACAGAGTCTTGCGCCAGACGAGGGGTTTATTCGTTAGCAAGAAGGTGATGCTAACACAAAGGATAGATTTGTGCCGATTCGGGCGTAGGGCCCATAATGGCAATGATGTATGGATCATGCGAGTCTAGCCAGGGCAAAGTGCCACTAGACCAAGGTAAGTGTAGCTCGATCAGGGCGGAGTGCCACTGGACCAAGGGTGAAGGTAGCTTGGTCAGGGCGGAGTGCCACTAGACCAAGGGTGGAGGTAGCTCGGTCAGGGCGGAGTGCCACTGGACCAAGGGTGAAGGTAGCTCGGTCAGGGCGGAGTGCCACTAGACCAAGGGTGAGGTAGCTCAGTCAGGGCGGAGTGCCACTAGACCAAGGGTGGAGGTAGCTTGGTTAGGGCGGAGTGCCACTAGACCAAGGGTGAAGGTAGCTCGGTTAGGGCGGAGTGCCACTAGACCAAGGGTGAAGGTTGCTTGGTTAGGGCGGAGTGTCACTGGACCAAGGGTGGAGGTAGCTTGGTTAGGGCGGAGTGCCACTGGACCAAGGGTGGAGGTAGCACGGTTAGGGCGGAGTGCCACTGGACCAAGGGTGGAGGTAGCTTGGTTAGGGCAGAGTGCCACTAGACCAAGGGTGAAGGTAGCTCGGTTAGGGCGGAGTGCCACTGGACCAAGGGTGGAGCTAGCTTGGTTAGGGCGGAGTGCCACTGGACTAAGGGTGGAGGTAGCTCGGTTAGGGCGGAGTGCCACTGGACCAAGGGTGGAGGTAGCTTGATTAGGGCGGAGTGCCACTAGACCAAGGGTGAAGGTAGATCATTCGGGGAGCGCCGGTTGAACCGTGTGATACAGCTTTAGGTGCTTCCCATTAAGGGGAGAGAATTGGATGACTCCTTTGTGATCTGTAAGGATGTACGCACCCCCTTCATATACTCGGTGGACGACATACGGTCCGACCCAGTTTTCAATCAACTTCCCCTTGGGGTTGGAGGCCATCACCTCTCTTCTTTTAACCATCACCAGGTCACCCCTTTTGAACTCCCGTCCTTTGACCAGCTTATCAAAAGCACGGGCCATGCGGGCTTGATAGAGTTGAATATTCTATTGCGCCCGAAGGCGTTTTCCTTCAAGCTCGGCGAGCTCTTCTAATCTTCTTTCTACGTTGACCTGCTCGCTGCCCACCAATCCATGCTGGATGGCGACCCGCAATGAGGGGATCTCCAGCTCAATCGGCACTACGGCCTCCGATCCATATACGAGGGAGTAGGGCGAGCAGCCGGTAGGGGTCTTGTAGACCGTACGGTAAGCCCACAGTGCCTCATACATTCTTTCTTCCCAATCTCCTCTGTTAGTCTTGACAATTTTCGCCAGCAGAGTGCATAACGTCTTGTTAAAGGCCTCTGCAAGTCCGTTATCCTGAGGGTAGTAGAGAGATGATGTTCTCCAATCAATCTTGTATTTGTCAGCTAGCTGATAAACCTTCTGATTTCTGAAGTGGCTGCCGTTGTCGGAGATGATTCGGCTGGGAATCCCGAACCGAAATATTACATTCTGTCAGAAGAATCTCGCAACTAATTCTCCTGTGACTTCTTTTAGTGCTACTACCTCCGCCCATCTGGAGAAGTAATACGTAGCCGCTAGGATGTATTTGCACCCTGATGAAGATGCTGGTAGTGGCCCCACCACGTCTGTACCCCACTGGGCGAACGGCCAGCTTGGTAAGGTAGGATGTAGTGGCACTGGACGTCTTCTTGATACATTGGCGTGCTCTTGACATTTCTGACAGGCCTTGGCGAACTTGCAGCAATCATCAAATATAGTGGGCCAATAATAACCCAACTTCTTTATTTCGATTTTCATTTTCGGACCGGCCTGGTGCGCCCTGGCTGATCTGGCATGGACTTCTTGCATCACCAGCCTGGCTACCCCTGGAGATAAGCATCGAAGTAATACCTTCTTCTGGGCATCCGCCATTATTCGGAACAATGTCCCATTCCTCATCTCATAAGAATCTTTGACTCTCAGGAGTTTCATTCTCTGTTCTTTCACCTTCGGAAGCTGTTGGTGTTGGAACCAATGCAGAAGGTATTCCCGCCAGTCGGGCTGCTGGACTGCTTCAGCAACTGCTACTTCATCGGCTTGTTCACCGGCTAGAGCTTCTATCATGCTGGGGACCTGCCGCCGGTTGATGACTATTATATTCAGGCTCGTATCAGGCGGGACCGCCAAGGAACTTGCCAGCTTTGCGAGGGCATCGGCTTGAGCATTCTGTCCCCGGTTGATGTGCTTGATGCTGATGAAGTAGAATATTGTCATTAGGCGCAGGGCCAGATGGTAGTAAGGGACGAGCTCCTGCTTTCGTACCTCAAACTCCCCATCCAATTGTTTTATAACCAGCATGGAGTCCCCGAATGCCTCTAGCATTTGAATCCCCATGGATAGAGCAATCTATAGCCCGATTATAAGGGCTTCATATTCTGCTTCATTATTTGTGCAAGGCTTGTTTATTGAGCAGGATGTGTGTATGACTTCCCCTTCCGGGGACTTCAAGACTATGCCTGCTCCTACGCGGACTCTGGCCGATCCCGTCGCTGCGGTGTCAATTCTGGAGGCACCATCAAAATACAGCTGCCATAGGGAGGGCCGCACCTAGCTGACCTCTAAAGTCTCATCTTCAGGAAGCTCTGGTTCCAGAGGGCAGTCTTCGGGTACTGGATGTTCAGCAAAGAAGTCTGCAATAGCTTGGCCCTTGACGGCCCTTTGCGGTACATAGGAGATGTCATACTCCATAAGAATCACCGCCCATTTGCCCAGGCAGCCTTTGAGGGCCGGCTGAGACATGATGTATCTAAGCGGATCCTCCATAGAAATCAGCTTAACTTCGTGCGACAGCATGTAGTGCCGCAGCTTCTTGACCGCGAAGACCAATGCCAGGCAGATCTTCTCGATGTAGGTGTACCCTTCCTCAGTTCTGACCATTCTTCGGCTCAGATAGTAGAGGGCTTGTTCTTTTCCTTCTTCATTGTTCTGGGCTAGCATTGCCCCCAGAGAATTGTGTATGGCTGCTATGTAGAGGATCAGCGGTTGTCCTTTCACTAGCGTACCCAGCACTGGAGGGGTTTTTAGGTAATCTTTCAGTCTATCGAAGGCTAGCTGGCATTCCTCGTCCCAATAGAAGGGAACGTCCTTCATCATCAGCTTGTGAAAGGGGTGGCATCGCCCTGACAAGTTGGATATAAACCGCCGGACGTATGTTAGGCTGCCCTGAAGGGATCTTAGCTCGGAGAGATTCCTTGGCGAGGGTAACTCCTGAATCACCTTGATCTTTGCGGGGTCTATTTCAATTCCTCGATACCTGACAATGAAACCCAAGAATTTTCCGCTCGAGACTCCGAACGCGCACTTCATAGAGTTCATTTTTAATTCATACTGCCTTAGCCTCTGGAAAATGACTCGGAGGTCCTGCAGATGGTCTTCTTTCTTTTTTGTCTTGACTACCAGGTCATCTATGTAGCACTCGACCTTATGGTAAAGCAGCTCATCAAATATTCTAGTCATCACCCTCTGATAAGTTGCGCTGGCGTTCTTTAATCCGAACGACATTCTTTTGTAGTGATAAATGCCTTTGGGTGTTCGGAAGGCAGTGTGGATCCGGTCACGTTCTACGATCCATATCTGGTTGTAGCCAGATGACCCATCCATGAATGATAAGGCCTCATGACCAGTGGTTGCATCTATCATGACCTTCGTTATCGGCACTGGAAAGTCATCTTTAGGGCAGGCTTTATTCAGATCCCGGAAGTCAACACATATCAGGATCTATCCATTCTTCTTCTTCACGGGCATGATGTTAGCCAACCACGTGGTATATTGATTTTCCTCGACGAAACCCACATCAATGAGCTTGTCGACCTCTTTGCATATTTGAGTGATGAGCTCTGGCCTCATACGCCTAGGGGATGTTTCACCGGCTCTACCCCAGGGTTTATGGTCAGCTCATGCTGTGAGAACGAGGGGCTTAGTCCCGGCATCTCTCTGTAGGTCCAGGCAAAGCAGTCCCGATATTCTTGTAGCAGTTGGATATACATTCCCCGTTCTTCGACAGATAGTTGGGCACTGAGGAAGGTTGGCCTGGGGTCATCTTCGTCTCCCAAGTTGACTTCTATCAGTTCATTGATTGTTGCCTGACCTCCGTCTTCTATCTCAGGGGGTGCAGGCTGGAGGTCGACAAAGTCTGGTATATCATCTTCGAGGTCGAGGACCTCGATCCCTTCATCTTGCTTTATTTGAGCTTTGCCAGAAGTTTCTTGTTCGGTTGATAATGGGTGCATGCACTATTCTGGCAACAAGTTTACCTTACCAGCAACTTCAAGGGGCGCGTTGATTGCCTCACTCCCTGCTGAGGGGATTGCAGTCACCACGGGCTAGCGATTATTTGTCATTAAGTCAGAGTGGCCTTGCAGCTCTTTGGCAAAGGGTGAAGAGATCTCGGTCCCCTGAGCTACCATGCCCTCAGTGAAGGCAACCATTTCTCTTCTAGCAGCATTTGTCTCTTGATCAGGCTCGGGGGAAGTTTCCCTGACTGGTCTGAGAAGTGCCGACATCATGAGTAGAGGAGGGCCACTGGAGGGAGGCCGCTCTGCTTCTTCCACCTCTTCAGCTTCACTACTGCTAGCTGTGTCAAATTTGGCTTGAAGAGCTGTATCTTCCAGATAGACCTGTTCCCAGTAGCGGTAGGGGAACACAGCCTCGGATTCCTGGTTTCTTGGCTGAGCTGGTTGAATGCACTCAATTTCTGTCAGGTGTTCATCAATAGCTGCCCCCAGTGGGTTATCCTCCATTCGGTAGAAAGCAGAGATGGTGTCCACTTCATAGCGCCCGCTATAATAGTATTCTTCGAGGGTGAAGCCCAATCCCGGGTGCTGAGTGACACGCCTCATTTCTTTGTCCAGGCTCGGAGGCTACCATAGCTTCTAGAATGCTTCTTTCCTCTTGCGAGGCTGGCCGGAAGGGATGGGTTGCTTCTGGAACATCTTGGCCATTTGATTTGTCATAAATGTCAGCCCTTGTATAGGCATTGAGGGGTTCTCTATGTCTTCAGGCAGATGACAATCAGTGTCTTCTTGTGTAGGGTGCTCTTCAACTGTGTAGAACAGGCTGCTGGGACCATCTATCTGTGTCACCTCCCATGCTTTGAAAGGCTCGACAGTAGCATTGTCGAGGCTGAGAATTGGCTTGGTAAGACCTTCGGAGACTCCGATGTGGTCGTGCTGTTGATCAACCCTGGCTTCATTAGTTTCGGGGTAGATGGCGGGAGGCGCTATCCGGCCTACATCCCCGGTGACAGTGATGTGTGAAACCACCTTGGGATTGATATATCCACGCGGCGGCGGAGGGAACCATTCTTCTTTGGAAGTGTCTTTTATTGTGCTAGAAAAGGTCTTGGCCGCAGGGGCCTTCTGCGACCATTCTGCATATAGAGGGGCGTCTGCCAAGTGGCATTTGAATACTTCGAATGGGTGGAGATCAGCAATTACTCTTTCCTCTCTCCCATCCGTGCTGTATTTGATGCATTGATGAAGTGTGGAAGGTACCACCATATTCTCATGTAGCCAAGGGCGGCCAAGCAGCACCTTGTATGAGGTGCGAGAATCAATGACATGAAATTGCACCTTCGTGACGAAGTCCCCTAGGGTGAGTGTGAACTCTGCTACCCCTAGCGACACTTCACACTTCTGATTGAAGCCGGCAATACGCATATCCCCGACCTTTTGTAGGTGCACGTTGAAATAGTGCCTCTCATAGATCCTGTAGGGTAGAATGTTGATGGCTGCCCCAAGATCCACCAGGATTCTGTTCAGCTCTCGGCCATTTAGGTGTCCCCTCATATACAGAGGCATGTTGTGACTGGTGCTGGGGAGCAACATGTCCTCCTGGGTGAAGGTCATGCTGGCCTTCGACAGTGCCTCAGCTAGGCAGGCTTCATATTGGGCAGGCGTCTGGAGAGCAGTAATGATCGCCTGTCGGGTCTCGTCACTGAGAGAGAGAATTTCCCAAACAGTGAATCTCGCTGGGAGATTCTTCAAGAGCTTGACCACCTGACTTCCAGCTCGGACATTGGATAGCTTTATTTCATCCGCCCACCTGGGCTTGGAAGATTCTTGGACTGTGGCCCTTGATGGACCTACTTCATCAGACTCAGAGGCTGCACCCTTTTGCTCGGGATCACCTCCTGGCTGCTCCTCACTGGCTGCTGTCGGGCGAGTTTATACCTCTTCTAACAATTCGGGAGATTGTTGGAGTTGTAGGCGATTGCCCCCGGTTACCGGTTCAACCTCCCAGCATGGCTGCTTCCCTTTCGACATCTTTATGAACTCCAGAAATGAAGGAGCGGGAGTGCTGCCCCTACTTTGGTTGTATAAGCCTGACGGAGGAGGGATTTGAGCTCCCTTGACCTCCGGAGGGGGTATCTTGTAGGGTTGCTCCCCTTTGAAGATGATGTTATGGTTGGCGGGCGGCTGACGCCCCCACCTTCGACCCGACCGGGTCGCATGGGCGGTAGTTGTGGCTTCGGCCTGGTTTTCCTTAGCGGCGGGTGTGAAGCAAATCACTTCTTCATCTTCCTCACCGGGCAAATTGAACAGGGCAGAGAGGGTGTTGCAAGAAAGGGTCACACCCGTTGTAGCCTTGCCGGCCTTTCTCTTCCTTCTTTGTCTTCTTTTCTTTTCTTTGGCTGGCGCCTGCCCCCAGAACAGGTTGCCATCTTTGTCTGATGCCCTGTCAGCTTCCTCTTCCTGCTTCAGTGAAAGCTGTTCTAGCTCCTGCCATGGGAGATGATCCCATACCAGCAAAGGTTCTAGCTCGGGCTGTACATACTCATCTAGCCCATTTATATAGTCCTGCAGCCGCTGTGCTTCTAGACTGATCTTCTTGACCACCGACAATGGAGTCTGCCTCCTCCGATTGTGGGTAGGTATCCGGATAACTGCTGGTGGATTGGTCCACACATGTGTTGTTACTGGTGAAGGGGGTCGTGGTGTGACGCCACGAACATGTGCTCCTGGTGTCGGGCGAGGTAGCCCCTTTTTCTTGGTTCTTGTAGGGAGTTGCTGCCATCCCTCCTGTTCTTTTATTGGGGCCAGAAAGCAGGCTTTATATGCATGCTGAGTATTGGCTTCTGCGGTCTCCTCAGGCAAGGCTTGATATAGAGAGACCATGTTGACGGCGACTCTTCTTACGGGCGCCGCGTGTGGTTGTGGAGGGTCGACCTTGTACTCTCCCAATTCTATTTCTTCCTTTTTTACCATGCCTTCGATAATATCCTTAAAAACATAACAATCTTCAATTAGATGCCCCAACATCTGGTGGTAAGGGCAAAATCTTGGGTTGTCTCTTCTCTTCAAGTCCTCCGGCCTCCTTGGCTCAGGCAGGGTGACCTTATCATACTGGGTAACCCAGTCAAATAAGATCCTGGTCTTCTCCTTTGGGAAAGAGTAGGGCTTCTTCATTTTATCCCGGAGGGATGGGCCTTCTTCGCCATCTCCGGTCTTGGCCGGCTGAGGAGCAGCTATCTTCTTGCCTGTATCTTTTTGCTGTTCAAATGCCTTGATATCAAGGGCATTTGCTTCTTTCAGTGCCTAGCGCCGTTCTGTTGCCTTGCCCTTTTGTGCAGTAGGAGTATTTGGTGTGGGGGCTGGTTTTGCTAAGAAAGCCTCCACTTCGGCCACAATATTGTTCAGATGGTTGAACGACCGGATTTCCATGCCAATCGTCTTCTCCAGCACCTCTCTCCTGAGGTTCTGTTTGCAGATCTGTACAGCGTCCTCCTGGTGCGGGGGCCGCTTGCATCTCATTCCGAGGTTCCTCCACCTCTTGATGTAGTCGAGAGCAGTCTCATCTGCACTCTGTCTCGTTGAATAGAGTTCAGCCACTGTGACCTCCCTCTCTGTGACATGGAATCTTTCTCTGAACTTCCTCTGCATGTCCGGCCAGTCGCTGATCGACCCGGCTGGGAGGCTGGAGTACCATTCAAAGACGATCCCTGTGAGTGAGGACCCGAAGAACTTCAATAAATATGACTCGTCGGTGGCTAAGTCACCCATGGCGGTCATGTAGTAGGCAATATGTTCCTTCGGGGATCCCTTCCCGTTGAACTTGTCGAACTTCGGCGGCTTGCTGATCTTGGGAGGGAGCCACTTAGCAGCATGATGCGGTGGATATGGCACCCTATATGCATCGAATATAACATAGTCACCTTCATCCCTTTCAGCGAGCTTCATCTCGATCATCCTTTCTACCATCATCTTGCTCATGGTGGTTGGGTCGACCGGTTCCGGGTAGAAATGCGCCGGCTACAAGTAGGGGGTGACCATGGTGGTCGCCTGTGGAGGAGGACGCTGCAGTGGAGGTGTCTGGTGCACCTGTGGCAGCACTGGGGGAGCCAGTGGTTATGATGGGCGTTGTTGAGTTGTCGCCAAATTTGGCTCCGCCTGCAGAGGCGGGGTATAGAGTGGCGGGAAGTCGTTCTTGCTGACTGCTCCCCTTGATGATTCGGCCTGCACATCAGGCCGCTTGGAGGCGGAGGACTGCTCTGTCCTTTTCGTCAATTGCTTCTTCAATTGTTCTATCTCCTGGCGGTACCTTTGGAGCATCATTAGTACGGCCGGGTCCATAGCTACTGTGTTGGGGATGACCTCTGTCGTCTCGCCAGACGCACCCTCAGGTAGGATGTCAAGCAAGACATCTTCTTCTTCATCCGCCGTTATCACATTTACTGTGAGAATAACGACCTTGTCATGCTGTTGGAGGCGAGGCAGGGCTTGCTTTCCCTGGGTTGCTGCCAACATCTGTTTTGTGGCCTCCACTCTTCGAGTGCTCGGCCCCGGTCTTCCGGCTAGCTAGGCCAACTCTTGAGGCTCCTGGGGCAATTTTCCATAATGGCCATCTGCCCCGGCCATATTGCATGTGAAAATCTGTATCCTGCGTCTCTGTCTGCGAACCCTCCTCTTGACATTCCCCGGGAAGGTAAGCCTTTCAAACACAGAGATCCTTTCCTTTTCCCCTTGGCAGGGAGCAGTTTCATCGGCTTGAACATCAAAGCCATCTTCATATCCATTGTCATCAACCGATGACATCATCCTCCTATCTTCTTCTTCCCCCACTGCCATTAATGGACAGCAGACTTCTTCAGCTGCGGCTGCTTGCAACAGCCGTTGTTGGCCCAAAGAGGGGTTGCCCAACCCCCTAAAATAGCTTCTGACCATATTGGTCATTTCTTCTTGCCCTCGGCCCGGGTGCAGAGTCGGGGACAGTTGTTGACCTCTCATCGGAGGAATGTAAGCAAACCGAGCCCTCTCGGCAGTCTGCTGTAATCTTCTTCCCGCAATGGGGATGTTGGCTTGTCGGGCGCAGGCCCTAAAGCATTCTCGGCGTGGCAGAGCCACGATTGTCCTTTCCTTCCTTGGGATAGGGTTCCTCTTGTTGTTCTCTTCTGCTCTGGTGGATCTGGGGTGGTACTAAACCGGAGCTTCTTGCTGGGCAGGCTGGACCTTTTTGGGGACCCAAACCTGCTTGAATCTTCTTGGCTTGGGAGCCAACATTCCCTGGCCGTGACGGCCGGCTTCTTATTCTTCGGCTCTTCTTCCAGCAAGAGCCTGGTAGGAGTTGTGGACTGGTACTGTAGGGATCACCCGGTCCGAGCTCACTCAAGCCTTACGCCCATCCAGAAAGACGCGGAGGCCACCGACCAGCATAGACTTGCCGGATGCGGAGAGACGTTCTGTCATAGCAGCATCAACCTCCCTTCGGGGGTTTCGGTGTCAGCGCCTCCCGAAGTTCTTGGCAGGGACGGGGCGGGCCCCGTGAGCAATGTGATGCACCATGCAGCTGGCAACTTGGAATGGACTCGCGGACGAGTTATCACAGTGTCGAGCCTCCGGGGCCTCGATCTTTTCAGCAACCTTCTCTTCGACGGTTTTCAGGGACTCCGTCTGTAACATGTCAGCGAAGGCCAAACCCAAGAAGTTGGGGAAGCCTACAGCTGGTGGGAAGTATCCGAAAACCATGGGCACCGCCAGGTACCCATGTTCCACGTGGTTGGCGACGATTGCTAGGCCGAAGCCAACACCGGTGAGGCCGGATAACGTCATCGTTCGCCTGAGACAAACAGACAAACAATCAGCATTCTTAGGGTGAGCCCCCGAAAGTATCCTCTCTTGGCAAAGAGATGAAGGGAGACTCAGGTCCCACCGGGCGTGCCAGACTTGTGGGGATGTTTTTTGTTGGGTTTATTTTATTGGGTTTATTAGGCGTGCCAGTCACCGGAGTGACAATTCATTGTGCGCTCGACCTGACTCATTCAGTCGATTGTGATATTCGTGTCAGGACCCGGAGTCTGTCATACCATAAAGGCTATGACGTTAATTACGTCCTCCCAAAGAAGGACAACCCTTGATTAGTTGCCAAGAAAGGATGCCTCGGGGGCAAAAAGAGATAAGACTATCATGTCGACTCCGCTGACGGGTTACGAAACATGCATGGAAAATCGTGCTATAAGGGATGTGATAACGGTGTTATGGCGCAAATCCGGCGGCATATCCCCTTCTTTTGGACCATGCCAAAGGGTAATATAGGTCATCCACCCACGGAGCGTCGGGATGGAAGCCAAAAGAGAGGCGGGCATAGCCCTGGATCCAAGAAGGATTTGAATGTGACGGGACAGTGTCCGTTGCCATGGCGTTTATAGATATACCCTTAAGGGACCATTGGAGGACATGCAGTGGCAGAACTCCGGGGGTCAGCGGGGTGACAAAAGAAACATCATATTCGGTATAATGTAGGGGTAAAAACCCCCATTAATGTATCTCCCATGGACCTGGATGAAGAACCATGATTCCCACGTAAAGCGACGAAGGCTGGCATGAAGGTTGACAGGAATGGGACATTGAGTTTAGACTGGATTTGGTTTTAATGGAGTTGCTGAGACATCAGATATTTGGGTGGCAGCTGTTATTGAGATGAAACAGCATGGATAGGAGCCGGCGCGAGGGCCAAACGGCGCGGTGGGATCCCGGCGCGACGGAAAGCTTAAGGGTTTTCGGCACGGTGGGCAACTGGTGTGGCTGGGTTGAAGGGGAGTCGGCGCGACGGGCTTCCCGGCGCGCCCTTCACTCGGCGCGAGATTGGCGCCGAGAGGAGGTTGCGCCGGGAACTAGATGGCACCGGGAGTCATGTGGCGCCGGTAGCTATTTTTTTGTTGGTTTTCTCAGGTATTGTGAGGGTTTCTTATGAGTTCAAAGGGATCCTTTGTATTCGATGGAGATTTCACGGTGACATTTGGGTGAGGTAGAAGATGTGGGTGGATTCGTTCACCAGGGGGTCCAAGGAGACCATATAACTGTAATGTATATTCCCCTGTAGTGACCAAGGTGTGATGAGATAGTGTAGCTCAGCTCCCTGCCACACAGTTGGGGGTCAAATGCATAATTCTGGCGAAAACGTCATACTATATGATAGAGTAAAGTTCTGGATGAATTTTGACAGCACCTCCCCTTATTTTGGGAGTGTGCCAAAAGGGTATTATAGGCCATCCACTCACGAAATGTCGGAGTGGAAACCAAAATAAGAGCCGGGCGTAGCCCGAGATCCAGGGGATCTAAATCATATGGGACTTTATCCCCATGTTGTGATATCCCCTGTACAGTCGATGGAGAACATGTAGTGGCAGAGCTCCATGACTTGATAGGGTTATAGAATGTGGGGGAATTGACCCCTTTGATATGGCTCCCGTGAAGATAGAGGGAAGGATAGTGTATCTCCATAGGACAGGATAAGCAAGGCTGGCATGGCCTGACGGCATCGGCACGAACGCATCAAAGTGGCCGAAAGGTGTGGAGGTATCGGCGCGAAGAAGAGGATGGGTTTCGGCGCGGCACGAGAAGCTCAGCCGGCACAGCCAGCCCTCGGCGCGAGACTTGCGCCGAGAGGGGTTCGCGCCGGGAGGCTTCCTGAAGTGGGGTTTTAGGGGGTTTGGAGGCAGAGGCTTTGTGCATTTAAAAAAAAAGGGTTTGTTCAATGTTTTGACGACCAGTTTGGACGATCGTAGAGAGGGTGATCCAGGGTAGAGACGACCTTCCTTTTGGGGCCTCACTAGGAGCAGAATCACGCACGAAAACTCACGATTCAGATTCGTCCCTCTTCATTTCACAGACGAGAAGCCATGAGATAGACTGTCTCAGGCTCTCGTTGTGAGTATGAGGTTGAAAGAACATATGGTGGAAGAACCTTCAACAGACTTGGAAAACCAAATGGTAGAACATGTCTAGTTATTAGTATCCACAGCATATAGTAAACCTCGGATGCAGAGGCAGAAAGAAAAGAACAATGAAAGGGCAGAACTCAGCCCATCTTTCATTAACTATTTCATCTAAAATAGCGTACACGAATTCAACTCAGGAGGAAAAAAAATCCAA
Source organism: Amorphophallus konjac (assembly GCA_022559845.1). Classification (NCBI taxonomy): domain Eukaryota; kingdom Viridiplantae; phylum Streptophyta; class Magnoliopsida; order Alismatales; family Araceae; genus Amorphophallus; species Amorphophallus konjac. The sequence continues at coordinate 22,326,327 of CM040126.1, read as the reverse complement.
CCCAAAAACATACACACCGACTCTATCCTTGAGAATAGGGTTACATTGGCATTCAATGCTACTAGAGCAAAGACGCTCGAAAGCAGAGATACAAACGAAAAGGGAGAACAATATTTAGACAGAGCAAAGGGGGAGAAGAACTGTAGCCCCTCGGGACATCGAACGGCACACCCCACCTTGCTTCTTCCTTCGAGCCTCTGCCTCTCTCTTTTCTTCAGCTTCTATGAAGGGCTCTCGAGCTCCCCCTTTCTTTCAGGGGCTAAAATGCTCTCCTCCTTTTTCCTTCCTTTTTTTTCTATCCCTGTATCTTCTTCTTCTATCTCCCTTCTTCTCTTTTTTTTTGTTTTCGAAGGGCAGCCTTCTTATAGAGGAATGACCCTCATCCTATCGGCCTGAGCTCCCCGGCACGCCAGCATCTGTCTTCCCGGCATGGGCAGCCCTCGGCGCGCCTCAGCTCACATTGGGCTTGGCCCATTTTCTGTCATCCGGCGCAGGATCCATCTAATGGGCTCCTTCAGACTGTGGGCTTCTTGGCATATGTATTTATCCTTCATGGGGCTTGTTTAACACCTTGCGTTCACAAACACGTGTGAGGCACTGTGAATCCCACCTTCAGAGAATCAGAATTTTCTGAGCATCCCTTTTCAGCAAGCAGATGATTGCCTGAATGTTGTTTTGGTTTTATCAGCCTGACTATCTGAATGATAGCAGTACTGGACAGCGGCCTAGCCAAAGATAGCTTTAGCCGAACAAAGTGTTAGGAGTAGTGGGTCTCTTCTATTCTGATTCTTAGAACTTCCAGGGATGGTACAAGAGCCGCAACTCTGATCATCTTTTAGAGCCCCGAGTTTGCTTTGATCTCTCCTGGCATATTTTAGGTGTCAACATCACCCCACCATCGAGCCACCGTCACCCCGCCACCGCTGTCGCCAGAGTTCTGTCCAACTCAGGACAGCAACCTCTCTCCAGATTTTTAGCTCTTAACCCCTTGATCTGTTGGATTCAAAATTTTGAGGGTGAGTTCCCGAGGTCAATCCCACGTCCCATAAAAATTTCCATAATTTCCACCCTTTGTTTTCCATTTTTCCCTTTTCATTTTCCCGAGCCCTCCAGATCTGTCAGTGTTCTGTCCTGTGTCACAACAACTGTGTTCTTTCAAGGTTCGACCCCCTTCCCCATATCTGAATGAGTTGAAATTTTTATTGGGGATTCTATCCACCTAAGCCCCCTTCGAAGAATTTTTTTGAGAATTTTGGATCTCGTTTACATTTTCTAAAAATCCTCTTTTCTCAAATATATGCTGCCCTGCAACCGAGATCCGACCACCCAGTGTTAGAAATTCTATTTCCCCAACCAAACCTCCACCATAAATTCCAAAAAAATACTCACGTCTTCCTTACCTCTCCCTCTCCAACTTTCATCAAGGACCCAACACCCAGATTCGAAGTCTGAGTCACAGTCAATGCACGTTCTTAGTCAGATCTTAGTCTGCCTGGCCAGATCTGAGACTGAGAATAGTCCTGTTAAAAATTCCACCATCAAAATTACGGCCCCAACAAAAATCCTGGAACAATAGAGGGTCGAAGTATTTCGAGTAAGCTTTCCAACGGCATCGGTTTCGTGACGTTCTGAGATAGGAGCTAGCCGCAGCAAGTTCTTTCGCCGGATCGCGCAGGTCTAAAACAGAAGTTCAGATCCGTGGGCAGCAAGCTTCCACTTGACGGTCGGAGCCGCTTCGCCTTCCACGAGGTGAACCAGGGCATTCCCCTCCGAGTGAGCATCCCCCCAAGAGTCCTCTTCACAGCGGGACCCACCCAGCCCAATTCGGAGGTTCGAGCAGCACGTGGGCCCCATAACCCACAGAACGCACCATCCAGACAGCACCGAATCGAGGCTTTTCGGCACCGACGGAGTGCCCCAAAACGCTACCCGCCAACCCAAACTCAATACTCCCGGGCCCACATGTGACCTATTACCTCCCTGCGTGGAATGGGTTAATTTTTTAATTATTGATTATTATTAACCGTGAGTACAACTTTGGCCGGGGTTGTCTTCCCCACGCCGGGTGCGTGGAGGTAACGATCTCAACTTCTTGGCATTTTGCTTATTTAGTATATGATTGTATGCCGCTGCTTGAGAGCGTTAGAAATCTAGCCCGTGAGTTCATGTCACCGCTGTGAGAAAGAGAGTGAACCCGTCCCGTGACTCGATCCGAGCACGAAGTGAGCCGACCACCCTTGACTCTGTCGGTTACTCAATCGCGCGGATCCATGCTTTCCCTCGCTTTGGGACGACGAGTGAGCTCGCATTTCTGTTTGTGACGTATAGCCCATAGGAACTCTTAGTGTCGGGCCAAGGTATCTCTATTGTTCGCGTGTCGCTGGTCGCGTCAACACTTAGAGTTCGAGGTTCGCATCCATTGGCGTCGGGTCCCTCTGTCCGTCCCGCATCAATTTGGTATCAGAGCAAGTTAGAGTCTAGGGTCGTGTCTCATTGCTTCCTTTACCCAATATATAAAAAGGTATCCCCGGAACGTTAGGTTACGTCTATCGGGAAGGAACACACTTGCGAGAGAGGGTTTTCGGATCCTGCAACTCCGCCACGTACCGGATATTGGGTAAGTCTAGGTTCATCTTTGCTTTAGTTCGTGTATCCCAGTCAGTGTGTCTTTTGCATGCCCACCCATCGAGGCACCCAATACTCACCACCACCACTTATGGCGGATCCCCGAGCCCGTAGTTTTGATGAGCCTTTGATGGCCGAGATGTTCCGAACTCTCATGGATCATCTCGATACGCGTATAGATGGGCTTAGTACGCGTCTAGATGGCGTAGTAACGCATCTAGAAGGGCGGATGAAAGCCATCGAGGATCGGGCCGAAGCATCGGACCAGTCTATCTAGGGTCTTGTGGGGAGAGTTGCTGTCCTAGAGAGGGCCCCAGTGGCGGCGCAACCCACGCCGACCAATGGCCAACAAGAGCTGGTTCAGCAACCCGTTGCTCCAGGGGCTCACAGGGCCGATGATAGGAGGCAACAAGTGCCCGAGGTGGCTGATTATGCATCCGATAATAAACAAGGGGGTTATGGTCGTGACCATCGAGCCCAATGACGGAATCGTGATTACGATGATGACGACCGCGTTCTTAGGAGCGTGCATGCGGACCCTCCCCTTTTTGACGGGTCCTTGGACCCGAAGATCTATTTAGATTGGGAGGCCAGCATGGACCGGTACTTCGAGTGGTTTGAGATGATGGACCACCGAAGAGTTTGCTATTCAAAGATGAAGTTGCAAGGGCAGGTGCAAACCTATTAGACAAATGTGGAGAGCCTGTTGATGCAGCGACATCAACCCCAGATCGGTACTTGGGATGACATGAAAATCAAGTTGAGGCAGAAGTACCTTCCGACCACATATCGCTAGCGTCTCATAAACAAATGGCAAAGTCTTACCCAAGGGAACCAATCCGTGATTGAGTACATCGCTGAGTTTGATGAGTATTATTTGCGGTGTAGAGTTACAAAAGAGAGCACCATGACCATCTCACGCTTTCAAAGAGGTATGCGGCCAAACTATCAATATGAACTTTTTCGCTGCAATGTGACCACTTTAGAACATGTGTATCAAGTTGCTCTCGAATTGGAGCAATTTGAGGCCGACTTCGAGCCTACCCAACGGTTGGGCCCATTCCCCCTTCGTAGTGTCGAGCCCCGTGGCTCTTCAGGTGCATATCAGAGGGCCCCCATGGCTCAACCTCAGGAGCCCGCCCGTTAGGAGCCATTTTCTCCTAGGCCTCGCCCTCCACCTCTGAGGGATTTTCCTCGACCCCAACCTCCGGCACCCATTGCCCATCCACCAGCACCCGCACCTCTTACTCGTCCTTTCTTGCCTACACCTCTTATCCGTCGAAAGGATAAGGGTAAAGGACCTTTGATCGGGGAGCCTAGTGGATCACGGCAGCAGTGTTTTCGATGCAATGGGTTTGGCCACTTTGCCAACCAGTGTCTCACGTGTCAATCCCTAGTCATTGGGGACACACAGGTCGGGGACGCCTCATCTTCAGAGCTCGTGTTAGTCAGCTATAAGGCAGAACAGGAGTTAGCTGACGAGTTCTTTGAGAATGAAGGTGACGGCTAGGAGGTCCAGCATCCAAACGATACCCATGTGGGGGTCGTTAAGTGTATTCTCACCCAGCCACAGGCCAGTGATGACTGGCATCGGACCACTATCTTTTATACATACTGTAGGCTGGGCGGGAAAGTTTGTAAGGTGATTATCGATAGTGGGAGTTATATCAATGCAATCTCTACGAGCATTGTTTCACATCTTGGTCTTACTCCCGTGGACCATCCTTGCCCCTATCGAGTATCATGGGTGGATTCCACCTCCATTCCGATCAGGCTGCGGTGTCTGGTCCTACTACACTTCCACGCCTACCGTGACGAGATCTGGTGTGATGTCCTCCCCATGGAGGTGGGCAGTATTATTCTTGGTAGGCCATGGTTGTTTGATCGGGATGGTACACTCCATGGCCAGTCGAACACCTGTACCTTCGACCATGGTGGCCAACGGATTACCCTCCAGCCCTCTCAGCCCAAGAGTCCTTCAGTTAGGGGTCCTACTGGTCCTAGTACTCCGGAGTCTTCCATTCCTACACCCAATACCCCATCCCCAGCTCGGGCTATAACAATCACACCTAGCACTGGCGAGCCCCCGTCTAGGAGGTTGATGATGATTAGCTCCCGAGAAATGGAGCGGGAGGCTAGTAGGGGCAGCCCCGTGTTTGCTATTACGGTCCGAGAGGTGGAGCAAAGGTCCGAGGGTGAACTCCCACCCGATGTCATTCCCATTCTGCAGGAGTTTGCTGATATTTTCCCCGAAGAGCTTCCCGAGGGGCTCCCACGTATGCGGGATATTCAGCATGCTATCGACCTGATTCCGGGTTCCTCATTGCCCAATCTTCCTCACTATCGCATGAGTCCCACGGAACACGTCGAGCTAAAGAGGCAAGTTGATGAGCTTATGCAGAGAGGATCTCTTCGGGACAACATGAGTCCGTGTGCTATGCCCGCATTACTCGCCCCAAAGAAGGATGGCACTTGGATAATGTGTATTGATAGTCGTGCCATTAATAAAATCACCGTGAAGTATAAGTTTCCTATTCCCTGCCTGGATGATATGCTTGACATGATGGCAGGTGCTACTATCTTTTCGAAGATCAACCTTAAGAGTGGCTACCATCAGGTGAGGATTAGGCCAAGTGATGAGTGGAAGACCACATTTAAGACCAAGGATGGTCTATATGAGTGGTTAGTTATGCCCTTTGGGCTGACCAATGCCCCTAGCACCTTCATGCGGCTCATGACTCAGGTCCTTCGACCATTCATTGAAGACTTTGTGGTAGTGTATTTTGATGATATTCTCATCTATAGCCGCACTACGGGAGACCACTTGGATCATCTACGACAGGTCTGCCTACTCTTGAGGCGAGAGCAACTATTTGCAAATCCACAGAAGTGTGCCTTCATGACTCCTCAGCTTACCTTCTTGGGTTTCATTATGTCTAGTACTGGGGTCTCCGCTGATCCGGAGAAGATCCGGGCCATTATTGAGTGGCTGGAACCCTGGACCATCCATGATGTCCGCAGCTTCCATGGCCTCGCGACGTTTTATCATCGTTTCATTCGCGGATTTAGTTTCGTCACTGCCCCGATAACGGACTGTATCAGGAAGGGCACATTTGTATGGACGAAGGCCGCCGCTGCTGCCTTCAAGGACATCACGGAGCGCATGACCCAGACACCGGTTCTTCGATTACCAGATTTCTCGAAGGTGTTTGAGGTCTCTTGTGATGCGTCGGGTGTAGGAATTGGAGGAGTGTTGAGTCAGGAGACGCACGCGATTGCATATTTTAGTGAGAAGCTGAATGACGCGAAACTGTGATACTCCACTTATGATAAGGAAATCTGTGCAGTTGTTCAGGCTCTTAGATGCTGGAGACACTATCTATTACATCAGGAGTTTATCTTGTACTCCGATCATGAGGCTTTGAAGTTCCTCCATGCCCAAAAGAAGCTCAATGCGCATCACAGCAGATGGGTTGAGTATCTACAGCAGTTCACATTTGTACTTAAGCACAAGACTGGAGTGGAGAATAAGGTGGCCGATGCCTTGAGTCGGCGAGCATGTCTGCTGACTACCATGAGTGCCGAGGTTATAGGGCTAGAGAAGATGAGAGAGGCTTATGTTGATTGTCCTGACTTTTGTCAGATCTATGCCACTCTCCAGGCCGGACCCTCGAGAGATCATAGTGATTATGTGCTTCAGGAGGGTTACCTCTTTTGAGGAGGCAGGCTTTGTGTTCCCTGAACTTTGGTTCGTGACTTCTTAGTCTGGGAACTACATGCGGGAGGTCTAGCCGACCACTTCGATCAGAACAAGACTATTGAGGCTGTCGAGCATAGGTTCTATTGGCCGAGCCTGAAGAGAGATGTTGCTCACATTGTGGCCCAGTGCCGTACATGTGTTACAGCCAAAATGAAGAAGCAAAGCTCGGGCCTGTATACACCTCTCCCCGTGCCTGATGCCCCGTGGCATGATGTTAGCATGGATTTTATCTTGGGATTGTCACGCACCTCTAGGAAGCATGATTCGGTCTATGTGGTAGTAGATCAATTCTCGAAGATGGCCCTTTTCATTCCTTGCTCGAAAACTCCGGATGCTTTGAGGGTAGCCCGCCTTTTCCTTACTCATGTGGTGTGCAAGTTCGGGTTGCCTCGTACCATAGTGTCTGACAGTGATGTTAGGTTCACCCGTTATTTTTGGAAGACACTGTGGCATATGTTAGGTACTCACCTTAAGTTCTCCACTGCATATCATCCCCATACAGATGGTCAGACTGAGATGGTCAATAGGAGTCTGGGGGACCTTTTGAGGTGTCTTGTCAGGGACCATGTAGGGGATTGGGGCCTCATGTTACCACAGGCTGAGTTTGCATATAATGATTCGGTAAATAGGTCTACAGGTATGAGTCCATTCGAGATTGTCACAGGTCATAGGCCTAGGAAGCTAGTGGATCATGTTCCCATGCCTATTCATGCACGAGTATCAGAGTCTGCCGAGTCATTTGCTAGGCATGTTAGGAGTCTGCATGATGACATCCGTCGTCACATCGAGGCCAACAATGCACGGTATAAGGAGATAGCCGATGCCCATAGACACCACTGTAAGTTCCAAGAGGGTGATTATGTCATGATCAGGGTTAGACCTGAACGGTTTCCCTCTGGAACCGTCAAGAAATTGCAAGCTCGTGGAGTCGATCCATTTCGAGTGTTGAAACGCGTCGGATCCAACGCGTATGTTTTGGACTTGCCCGAGGAATATGAGATAATCTCTACTTTCAATGTTTCGGATCTAGTTGCTTATAGAGACCCAGCGGTGATCCCCAGTGAGCCTTTTGAGTCGTCTCCTCCCATTGAGAGTGACCCCACACCTGAGTGCCCACCACCCGCCTCATTTCCACGGCAGCGAGAGCATATAGATCATATACTGGATGAGCAGGTGACTGTTACCAGAAGTGGATCCTACCCGCGCTACCTAGTGCGATGGAGAGGGCGACCCGCCACTGAGGATACTTGGATCACCCGGGCAGAGTTGCAGAGGATGGATCCGGATCTATTGGAGCGCTACTAGAGCGATGCAGACCCTTACTCGACAGGGTCGAGTTTCTCCCACCCGGGGAGAATTGGTGTGGACACCAGAGCTAGCGAGAGATACGATACGACGAGCCGTCGGTACCGTACGCGCAGCACCACTCGAGCTACATCGGCTTCCCTTTGGCTCGGAGATAGTCTAGAGTCTCCCTCTTGAGTCTTAGTATTTTTAGTATTTATTGGGATTTTATTTGTGTGCAATGTGTGCTTATTTGATTTTATTTGGATTGTAATAAGGTTAATAGAATGGATTTATTTGTAAAATGGGACCACCTAGGTCCCGTGGGCCCCTATTCCCTCTCCCATTGGTCCACATAAGCCCTAGGGCCTATGTGGGGCCGGTCAAATGTCCAAGGTGGGGTTCTAGAAGACTTGGACCAAAGGGGGGACAATGTGTTAAAAAAGTCCAAAGTTGGAACCCTATAGTCAAGGGGGCGCTCCCCATATAATATATTATAATATGTTTATAAATTTTATTTTATTTGGGTCAAAACACATGGGAGAATTAAATATGATCTCCCCCATTTGTCCCTCCCCAACTCTAGATCTAGGGATAGTTAGTGTCATTTTGTATTTCATATAAAAAGCTTGTATTTCTCATTTTGATACAATTAATGCAAGAAAATTTGAGAATTTGTCCCAAGGAGCAAGGGCCGCCCCTCTCTCTCTCTCTCTCCTCTCCTCCCCCCCAGTAGCTGTGAAGGCTGTATTCTGAGGTGTGACTCCTCACCATATCGGTTCGTGAAGATCGTCACTGCCACTGCCGCCATCGAGCCGCTGTTGCACCACCACCGCCGTCGCCGGAGTTTTGCCAATCGCAGGATAGCAAGCTAAAGATTGAATTTTAGCTCCCAACCCCGTGATCTTATGGATCTAAAATTTTCAGGGTGAGTTCCTGAGATCCATCCCACGTCAAGAAAAATTGGTGGATTTTCTTCACTTCATTTTCCTATTTTTCCCATTTAGCTTCCCACAGCCCTCCAGATCTGCCAGTGTCCTGTCTTGTGTCACAGCAGCTGTGTTCCTCCAATGTTCGACCCCCTTCCCCATGTCTGAACGAGTTGAAATTTTTATTGGGGATTCTGTCCACCTAAGCCCCCCTTCCACGATTTTTTTTGAGAATTTTGGATCTCGTTTACATTTTCTAAAAACCACTATCTTTTTCCAAATCTGGGCTGCAGGGACTGTCTTTTCCCAAATCTGTGAAGCCCCCTGCAGCCCAGATCCGACCACCTAGTGTTAGAAATTCTATTTCCCCAACCAAACCTCCACCATAAGTTTCAAATAAAATATCCACGTCTTCCTTACCTCTCCCTCTCCAACTTTCATCAAGGATCCAACACCCATATCCAAAGTCTGAGTCGCGGTCAACGCATGTTCTCAGTCAGATCTCAGTCTGCCTGGCCAGATATGAGACTGAGAATAGTCCTGTTCAAAATTCCACCATCAAAATTACGGCCCCAACAAAATTCCTGGAACAATAGAGGGTCGAAGTATTTAGAGTTATCTTTCCAACGGCACCAGTTTTGTGACGTTCTGAGATCGGAGCTGGTCGCAGCAAGTTCTTTTGCCGGATCGTGCAGGTTTGAAACAGAAGTTTAGATCCGTGGGCAGCAAGCTTCCACTTGACGGTCGGAGCCGCTTCACTTTCCACGAGGTGAACCAGGGCGTTCCCCTCCGAGGGAGCATCCCCCCAAGAGTCCTCTTCGCAGCGGGACCCACCCCGCCCAATTCGGAGGTTTGAGCAGCATGTGGGCCCCACAACCCGCAGAACGCGCTGTCCGGACAGCACCGAATCGAGGCTTTTCGGCACCGATGGAGGGCCCCAAAACGTTGCCCGTCAACCCAAACTCGATACTCCCTGGCCCACATGTGACCTATTACCTCCTTACGTGGAGTGGGTTAATTTTTTAATTGTTGATTATTGTTAACCGGGAGTACGACTTTGGCCGGGGTTGTCTTCCCCACGCCGGGTGCGTGGAGGTAACGATCTCAACTTCTTGGCATTTTGCTTATTTAGTATATGATTGTATGCCGCTGCTTGAGAGCGTTAGAAATCTGGCCCGTGAGTTCATGTCACCGCTGTGAGAAAGAGAGTGAACCCATCCCGTGACTCGATCCAAGCACGGAAGTGAGCCGACCACCCTTGACTCTACCGGTTACTCAACCGCGCAGGTTCACGCTTTCCCTCGCTTTGGGACGATGAGTGAGCTCGCATTTCTATTTGCGACATATAGCCCATAGGAACTCTTAGTGTCGGGCCAAGGTATTTCTATTGTTCGCGTGTCGCTGGTCGCGTCAACACTTAGAGTCTGAGGTTCGCATCCATTGGCGTCGGGTCCCTCTGTCCATCCCGCATCATTGGAGACCTAGGGCATGATTTGGACTGCCCATGTGGTCACGCATAAAGTCACAACCACTGCATCGCGTCACCCCGGCTGGCGAGCACGAGGAGCGATCCCGCCTGCGATCGTCCTCTCCGAACCGAGCACGTTGATCGTCCCACCACCGGGAGTGAGCACGGTGCTCACCCCACCCTGCACCAGCAGCACGTCGCCGGCCACTCCTGGCCACGCCAGACGGCTACCCGGTTACTCCTCGCAGGGGATGCCGATCTACTGCACGCGAACAGACTCCAACCAGTCCTCCCATCGTGGGGCCCTTTGAAGCCAGCTTGTCCCACCCACGTCGGTGTCTACGTTGATCCTCGCCGCTACTGTCGTGCTCCCGTCCTCTCACTCTCTCTCTGGCACCCACGGGCGCCTTGCCCTTCGAGGACGCTGCCGGCCCGTGAGCACCCCAGGCCAAGCTTGTTGGCGAGCCCGACGTCGCGCCCCTCCCCCCCTCACCACCGAGCACGGTGCTCGTTCCACCCCCACCCAGGCCTCGTCGATCGCCTCCCCTTCTCGCCCTCTCATCCTCCCTCTCGCCGTTCTTTCTCTTGCATGGTTAGGTAGCTGGACAGTAGAATATATATATATATATATATATATATATATATTACAAACATAACTCCTCTCTCATTCTTCTCATCTCATTACTCTCTCCCTCTCTCTTAAGTTCTCTCTCATGTAACCTCTCTCTTACCTCTCTTCTCTTGGTTACGTTTTGTTAAAAAAATATAAAAAGAAAATAAGATATTTTGTGTAGTACTATAGCAAAAAAGGGGGAAAATATTTTGTGAAAAAAAGGAGAGGAACAAAAAAAAGAGAAAACCAAAATAGACAATGAGGTGAGAAAAGAAGAAAATCATACACCCCGGATCTTCGTGTCACATCAAATTGGTATCAGAGCAAGTTCTTGTCTTGTCCTCACAAGTCAGGTCCTTGGCCAGACAACCCACACACCACTCCTGTGATCAGCGACATGGCTCCTCTTCCCATCATATTTTCTGCACTTTTACCAAATGGAGAAGCAGTGGAGATTGATCTTATTGATATGGAATCTGACAATTGGGTCTCACCAGACATAGTTGCGTCTCTCTCCAAGATTGGAGAAATCATGTGTAACAGTGACCAAGTTTTTGTTAAGTTCGAGAGGGCCACATATTTTGACGGTGCTTGGTGTAGAATAGGTGCGATGGCTGCCACATGCATCATTCTGGGAAGGAACTGGCTCAATGAAAGGAATGCCGTCATACACGCTAAAAGAAGAATCTGCACTTTGAAGCCTCCCCATTTGCAGGAAGATTTTACATTTTCTAACATATTACTATCTCCCCAAGGAAAGAAGGCCGAGCATCCAAGCCACCAACAGTAGGCGGAAGAAGATTCCAAGAGTGAGCATCCAAGCCCTGAACAGTATGCTATGGACTTCCTCCATACCGCTATGGATCCTAGCTTGATAGAACTATACGAAGAAGAGTTTGATATGGAACATCTATGCCTTCCTGATATCAGGCAAGCATTATATGAGGAGGAGGAGCTCGGTAGATTCCTCACTCATCTTCAAGATGGAGGCCCCTTGTCAGAAGATGAACTCACATCCTTTCTGCTAGAAGACATAGGCCACTCCAACCTTGCTGATGATAAGCAAGAGCTGATCCCCGCCGAGCTTGATAGGTGCATCCTTGAGCAAGAGATGACCCCCACCGAGTCTGCCTTGATCATCATTGAGCAAGAGGTTGCCGCCGCCAAGATAACACATCCAAACTTGAGCATTCCTGCAACAAGTACTTTACCACCCCAACTCAGCAGCATGGCAACATTAGCGGGCCCCCCTCGCAAGCTGGACTTGGTGACCCTACCTTCTGCACCGACTACATGGGGCTGCCTTGTGGAGCTATCCTTTGAGGATAACATATGGCTAGATTTTTGTGCGGCATATGGGATGCAAAGCTAGGACCTATTATGCACCGGTCGTCACTCCCCACCCTCAGCATGGCCTCTGGCCACCAACTGGGTAATGCTCTGCCACTTCAAGATTCGAGGATGAATCTTTTCCAACCAGGGGGGATTTGATGGATATGACAACCCAAAGTGGTGGCCCAACCCTACGCCACTGGGCTTACGTCACCAAGGCCAAAAAATATAAGCTTCAAAAATCCCTTCATAGCTTTATTTAATATTTTATAGTGTTTACATAGAGGTCTTTTCATTTAGTGTCTTTTTGTCTTCCCATAAAAGTTATGATGGGGTTAGGTACTAGGTGTCAGTAGTCTTAAAGAGGTGTCTGTTGGCCTCCTCATGAAGCCTATAAAAGTGTCTGTAACCATACGTTGAAGGGTAGAACATACACAACCAGAATAGTATTTTGAACTACCTGAACCTATGAGGTTTCGTCTTCTTTCTTTCCCAGGGTGAGACGCCATGTCCGTCTTCTTTCTTTCCCAGGGTGAGACGCCCTGTCCTCTTCTGCCCTCCCTCTCCTCTTCTCCTTTCTTCCTCATTCTCCCTCTAGCCCTCTCTCCATCTATCCTACCCTCTCTTCCTCGATTTCTCACCTCCCACTCTCTCTTTCTCTCTCTAACACATTCACCGTGTAGGCGCCCACTCCACCTCTCCCTTTTACCGGTTCTTTCCCTCACCTCTCCCTGCTACTCCACCGGCCGCCCTCCCCACGAGCTCCCTCACCCTTTAACACCACCCCGACGGCAGGAACTACCATGCGCACCCATATAGCTTTATTTCCCTATCCTCCCTGCTAACCCCCATCCCACCCTGCTCCTCCTTGAGTTGCTCATACCCCTCACTACGAATCACCTCTCGCTACGTATCCCAACAGCCCCTTTTGTCCACCACCACCTTCCACGCATCGACAGGGTCTGCGTCTCCTTCACCCATGTTGACCAAGCACCCCAGGTGACGTTCTGGCTCCTTCGAGTAGACCCCTCGCCTCTCCCCTTCCCCATCGCCACAGGCCACCATCCCCTGCTACCTTGGAGACCTAGGACATCATTCGGACTGCCCATGCAGTCACGCATAAAGTCACGACCACTGCATCGCATCACCCCGGCTGGCGAGCATGAGGAACGATCCCTCCTGCGACCGTCCTCTCCGAACCGAGCATGTTGATCATCCCACCACCGGGAGCAAGCACGGTGCTCACCCCACCTTGCACCAGCAGCACGCTGCCTGCCACTCCTGGCCACACCAGACGGCCACCCGGTTACTCCTCGCAGGGGATGCTGATCTACTGAACACGAACAGACTCCAACCGATCCTCCCATCGTGGGGCCCTTTGAAGCCAGCTTGTCCCACCCACACTAGCGTCCACGTTGATCCCCGCCACTGCTGTCGTGCTCCCGTGCTCTCACTCTCTCTCTAGCACCCATGGGCGCCTTGCCCTCCGACGACGTTGCCTGCCCGCGAGCTCCCCAGGCCAAGCATGTTGGCGTGCCCGACGTCGCGCCCCTCCCCCCCTCACCACCGAGCAGGTGCTCGTTCCACCCCCACCCCGGCCTCGTCGATCGCCTCCCCTTCTCGCCCTCTCGTCCTCCCTCTCGCCGTTCTTTGTCTTGCATGGTTAGGTAGCTGGACAGTAGAATACATACACACACACACACACATATATATATATATATTATATATATATATTACAAACATAACTCCTCTCTCATTCTTCTCATCTCGTTACTCTCTCCCTCTCTCTTAAGTTCTCTCTCATGTAACCTCTCTTCTCTTGGTTACGTTTTGTGAAAAAAAATATAAAAAGAAAAGAAGATATTTTGTGTAGTACTGTATCAAAAAAAGAGGGAAAATATTTTGTGAAAAAAAGAGAACCAAAATAGACAACGAGGTGAGAAAAGAAGAAAATCATACACCCTGGATCTTCGTGTCACATCAATTGAGAGCCGAGCTACTGTGGCCGGCTTGCTTGTTGGCAGAGGGGCGACAGTTGGCCTTAGCTCATGCTGCATTGGCCAACATATATCAGGGATTGGGAGTTCTGAAGGCGCATCCGGCGCCGAAAGAGAGGAGCATACTTCTACCGACCCACTATCTCAGTGCGTGGGCTGGGCTGTTGTTTCCGGGACTGGTGACGAGAGGGACTGTGGCAAACCCAATGGCACAGCTTTTGTTCAGCTTCACTGGGCAGCCTGCACCGGTTCGCGATGAGTTCCTTGGAGACGTACTACCCGCATCAGTTCACAAGGAATTTCGGGTACGACCAGGGGATCCCGCCGAATAAGGAGTTTCCTTTGACAGACAGATAGTACAGGGGCAAGGATACCCACCTACTTGCAGAAGCATAGTGGGACTTTTACTGTCGCCAGGAGTCGGAGCGACTCCCGATGCCGGGACAGGGACGTCAAGGGCGGTTCGACGTACACTATGCCAGGTGGTGGTTCGAGCACAGCCACCTATATCGGTAGAAGGCCTCCGCGATCAGGAAGGTGGAGGAGAGTCGCTTGCTGAGGGAGGATCTACCTATTATTGCACTGGACGATGGGTACTTAAGGACCCGCGTTGCTCGGATCCGCCGGGAGATCTAGCGACTTGTGGAGCAGTGGCCCCGGAGCAGCCGGGGCTCGTCATCTGTGAGTTGAGGCAACGGAGGGGCGCTGAAGCCCCTGAGACAGGCACCGACGGTAGCGACGGTGACTAGAGTGAAGGTGCCTTGACCGAGGGCACCTAGGACTTGGTGGGCTCAGTTCTTGGCCGACTGCGGCTTCCGGAGCAGCGGTTCGCTGGATCGGGCGCTCCCTGACGGGAGCTTTACTGACACAGCGATCGACGACTAGAGGCGGCACATCGGCCATGCGATTAGGTCAGCCAGGACCGTGGTGTTCGTGTCCCAGGTCGAGTGTGCCCACACTTTACGGGACATTCGAGAGGTCATTACGAAGGCGGACTGGGCGCTGGCGCTGAGGCTGGAGCAGCTAGTGCCCTTGCCGTCGACCCCCTTCAGGGCTTCAGGTATGGCTTTCTTTCCAGCATGCTCCCCCCCTTTTACTTCATTGCTTTTCGGGTGTGTAACTGGGGCATTGTATAATGCTATATTTGTTGATAGGTTCTACGGCGAGGTGGATCACCCCTCCACGGAGGTGTCCTTAGGAAGCGGGGATGAAAGCCTGCAGCTTAGGCGGAAATGCCCTCGTGTAGAGACTGCAGTAGCTGAGGCTGGTGGGTCCTCTAGGGGACTCGAGACTGGCGGGCAAGTTGAGGCAAAGACGGCCTTGAGTAAGTATCGCTTCAACCTCTTTTATCCTGCTTGGTTTAGCCATTGTGGTTGGCTAATCTTGTTTCGCTCGGTTTGTCTTTTGCAGCTCCCCTGGCGACTGGTGCGGAGGCGACCTTCTCACCCCCTCGGGAGGTGGACCCTCCATATGAGGAGGGAGCTGAGTGCGAGATCGATGTAGAGGGATTTCTCCAGGTGATGGATGAAATTGCCCCCAACATCGAGACCTTCCCCGACTTCGAGTCATGGAAAGCTGTTGGAGTAGCCCGTTCAGGTTAGAGCTTCTGATGTTGGGTGTATGCTGCGACTTTGCTTGATTCTGGTTATTAACATAACCGTCTGAATTGTGAAGAGGAGGCAGAGGTTTCAGGGGCCAAGGCCCCTACTGAGGCACGGGGTGGAGCATCTGGATAGGCTGGAGAGCCAGCACCCACGGTGGCTCGCAGTTGCCAGGGTAAGTGTCCAATTGTTGTTGAGGGGATTTCCCCATCATTGTTGCACTTTTTGGCGAGCTGGCATTATTGACCGGGTTTGAGTTACTTGTTTGGCAGGTGAGGATGCGGCAACCACCTTGGAGATGATCTAGGAGCTAGTGAATGCCTGTCCATCAGTGGCCCTACCGTCCTTCGAGGGCGAGTCCGCACACACGACCTCTGCACCCCCCGGCCCCCGCGCTCTACCGCGCGGGAAGAAGAGGGGTCCCTCGACGGGGGCCAACAAAAAGGATGGTCAGGCTGGTCCGCCTAAACTCCCTAGGGGTGGGTTCAAGCGGGCTGGGTGTTAGGAGTGAGAGGGGGTGGTCCCCACCTATGAAATCCCATTTTTTGTTATGTTTTCTTCCTAAATTAACTAAGAAGAAAAGGACATGAGCTGGGAGGATACGTGGAGACTTATGTGCGTCGGCTCGAGGACCAATCCTTCGTGCTGCCACTACGTGCTTCTGCGTATTGCTCCCATGAACTGGTACGACACACGAACTGCAACGTAAGACCGCGAACTAGACGAACTAGGACTGAGCGGGGCCGTGGGGCCACCGGGCTGGAGAGAGGGCGCGGCCCCCAGGGAGTTCGCCCTCCCTGGGGGAACGCGGCCGCACCCTATGGTGAACAGGCCCCGGTGTGATGCCCCGGATTTTTTTCGGATCCTTGTTCGTGGGTCCCGAATCTGGTTTCTCGGAGTATCCGACTCCGTTGTGTCCAAAATTTTATTTTGGACATCTTTCGTGTTCGGATCGATGCGATCCGGAGTTATTTCGGAGGCCCGGAAGCGTTCCGTGACTTTTCTCACGTGTGTTTTCCGATTCCCGGTGTGTGTTTTAGTAATCCCTTCGGAACCTCGTTGCGGGTGAACCGGGCCGTTCACCAGGGTGAGTGTGGTACCGTTGCGATCGGTGCGTTCCGAGGATCGCGGAAACGTGATTTTCTAGTTTTCGGTATTTTTGGAGAATTTCTGGATTTTCTATATAATAACCTCCTTTTCTCTCTCCCCTCTCATTTTCTCTCTTCTCTCCCTCTCTCTTCTCACGCTCTCTCCTCTCTCCCTCTCTCTCCGGCGGCCGACAGGGTGGAGCGCGGGCGAGGTGGGGATGGCTCGGGCGAGGTACGGGTGAGGATGGGCGAGGATCGAGGTGGTGGAGGCGCGGTGAAGCTCGGCTGTGGGTTCGTGGAACGGCGAGACTTCAACGGCATTTTCTTCGTGGATCGACGTCCACGGTGCGTCAAATCTTCGGTGGAGGTAGGGAGATGGACCCTCAACCCGTGTACTTCATTTCCCGTGAGTTTTGTAGGCCGTGGTGAGCCGAGCGGGCTTATTCGAGGGATTTGAGGAAAATGTATGTTTTTGGGGTGTGAGCCGGATCTCCCGTTTTACGGTGTTTTTGGCCGATCCAGGGGTTTAGATGCATGCCTAGGGGCTTGAGGAATGTTTTCCCCTTTGTTTCCCCTTCACCTGGGGGTGGATGGGGCGTGGAATGGGTTTTTCTGCCATTTCCATCATTTTCGGGCGCGGACTAAGGGTTGCGCCGCCCCGAGGGCGTGTTCATCGGAGAAGATGAACAATAAGGTAGTTCTTGTCACGCTTTAGGGTCCCAGCGCCTTCAATGTTGTCGCGCTATAGGATCATAGCGCGACTTGGTCTGGTCGCGCTATGGACCTGTAGCGCATTCTTGCTGAACGCGCTAGGTATGTATAGCGCGTTCGGCCTGAACGCGCTATGCACGTGTAGCGCATTCTTGGGGTGACCAGTCGGACTGCCCACGGCGACTAGTCTATGGCTGATCATGCTCCCCTTGGGCCGTGTGTGTCTTGGACACCCCGTGGAGTTCCGTGACCGTGTTTTGGGGTGTCTGGAGGTTCCGTTTACCTCGATTAGCATGCCCATGGGCTTGGTGGGTCCAGGTGACCCTAGATGTTCCGGGCTTCCATGTTCTTACTAGATCGAGTCACCGTGTCGGTGTGAGTGCGGTGAGGTTTCCCCGTACGCCGTTGTTTCTCCGGAAGGTGGCTTCCGAGTGGGCCAAGCGTGTGGCCTTGGACGGTGAGTCCAGTCTGCCAGCCTGGGGCTGGAGGTTTCTTAAGTCCCTCATCGAGGGATGGGTCTGGGCAGTTGTGAACTACCTCGTGAGTCTTCGCATCGTGGTTTCGGACCTAGGGATTAAGCCAGATTGACGGCTTAGTGCTGTCATGTGCAACGGTCTCAACCCCGAGTCTTGTGACTCAAAGACCGTTGAGTTTAGTGGGTCTAGGGGACCATCTAGAGTCTGGTGGCGTCGTGCCACCTGTTACTCCGTGTTACTCGCAATGGGTGCGTGTATGGTTTCCTGTGTTCACGCCCTGTGACACGTCCACTAGTCGTAGCCTTCTTACGGAACGCGTGTGCTGACCCACCTGGGAGTGGTGGAGCGGCTGGCCCGAGAGAGACGGTGAGTAGGCTGGTTACCGTAGGGCCCCCACGTACAGCCGAGTCCAGGCTTAGGGGGAATTATCAGCTAGAGGATAGGCCTAGGGCGTATGGTCTGAGTGTGCACACGAGGTTGGGGGAGTCGGACGGCGCCGGCAGGCGTGACCCCAACTAGTCCTTATTCTGTGGTACTGGTTACTGTGTGTGTTTGAGTCTCCGCCTGGGGCGTAGTAGCTAGACACTTGAGACACGGTGTAAGACGTCAGGGGACGCATCTGGTCGTTCTTCTAGTGGGTGGTGCTCCTGTTACGTGACGTGAGTTGTCGTGTATCGGGTTCTATTTCCGTCCGCAAGACGGGACTTTGTGAGTGGTTTCGGGAGCGTTCCCGGAGTCGAGGTCTGGGGCTCCGGGGAGCGTCACCGAGGACCTTTTCCCCAGATAGCGTTGTGTTCACGATGGTGAGGTCGTGACCGTGATCCCTGACCGTGTGGTTTTGGCTCGGGCCCTTTTTGTGAGGGCATGCCTCTGCTTCGGAGGTATCGTGGCATTTTTCCTAGTAGCGTGGCTAGGGTGGTTCGTGTCTGGTGGTCCCCGATCGTGGAATCGGGTGGTCGGGTGCGTGGCTTGGTTGTCCCCCGACGGGAGACTAGGTCGTGTTTTCTGGTACAGTAGGAGTAGCTGTAGAGCCAAGATTTTGCCGGCCACCGTAGTTGCTTTCCTGCTTTCCTAGTTACTACTTTCCGTGCCACCGTTGTTCTCAGTTGGGGTTCCGCGAGATCCCTACTGGGCCAGTGACAGGAGGCTCACCCCTATTTTTCAGGTGCGGCGGTTCTGCCTCGAGGTTCGAGAGTGCTGTACGGAGGTTCTTAGTTGCCAGCTTGCAGGGCCGAGTGTTCACTTGACATGTGGTACTTTACTGCTTTAGACTGTACTTTCTGTTGGACTGGACTATGCTGTAGTTGTTTATTTAATTCTGTTAATTGTTGGTTTGTCCTGCTTTATTTCCTATTTCCTTGTACCTCCACACTCCTTTTAGCCCTTATGAGCCCTCCCGGCTTGTGGGCGGCGGTTCGAGTCTCGGGTTATTGGGCCTTCCCAGTAATCAGATTCTTCAGGTCGTCACACCCGGGGTCGGTCGTAACCCCGAGGGATGGCCCCCGGGGTCTCCTTTCATCTTTTGGGAGTGTCCTTTGAGGGATGCTGGCCTCCGGGGAACTGGGATGGGCCCATGGGGGCCATTGTTCTTCGATTCGTAGTAGTCTTTTGCAAGGTGTTTGGGTAAATGGCCGACACGTCCTGAGTTGCCGAACGACTTGGGTAGCTGGGCGAGGGGCCCCAAAGTGGGCCTCGGGTTGAAGATGGGAGCTCGTGGGAGATAAGGAGAGGCAACTTAGGGAAATGAGTCGTGCCTCAAGCTGCATGCCACGTTGCACGGCGGGTTGGCAGGGTAACCTCGGGTTGGCCCGAGTGCTAAAGTTAAGTGGCTCGTCGCCACATGTCTAAGCATCGGGGGTGGCCCCGACTTGTTGAGGGGTCACTGTAGGACCCAACTAATGTGCCGAAACCACGGGGGCAGCCCATGGTTTAGTGTAGATGGGCTGGAATACACGCGCCCACAAAGTGTTCGATAAAATACCGAACACACGCATGTGAGCCATATATGCATGTGACAAGCCTCCAAAGCCTATGGTTGGCTTAGTTAGGTCTCCCTTTGACCTTGAAGGGTTAAAAGAAGTGTCTCGGGGTGGGCCCTCGGCCGTTTCACTGGGTGCCACGTGGCGTGGCTTAACGTCGGGGCGCCCCCGGGTTGGCCCGGGGGGCCATGTGGGATACGGGCAAAGCCCATAGGTGAGTGGCAGGGCTTGGTCCCGGATGGTTGCTTATGTAATCGTATGTCACGGCAAGCTGATCAGGGCCCTTGAAGGGACCCACAGGGTCGTAGAAAGGGCTAGGTAGCCCATGCCTTAAAGGTGTTCGGGGAAATTCCCGAACCCTTATTTCTTGATATTTTGCTGGGAAATCATCCGGGTACAACATCGACCTACCATCGAAGTGTGTCGATCTACCTCTGGTAAATAGCGACTTTTACTAAGGGCATTGTTTAAAGTGGCGTCCCGACAGAGGTCGTGAAATCCAAAATAAATCCAAAGCATGGAAAAACCCACTTATTAAGTAGTAACGAAGTCCACTTTGGGGGCATTATATTATGACATGAAATTTACTCAACATAGCATCGATTTTAGCGTGTCTACAGTAGGTAGGCTAAAACTTTAATTAATCCTGACATGTTATGCGTCTTTATGTCCTCTTTTCATTAAGGTTATTTTGCCCAATTTTTATGCACCACTCTGCATGAACTTGCTACTAGAATATGGGTCTATCGGAGTTCACCGGAGACCAGACGCGTCGTCCTAGTTGCGGTCACAATAGGAACCACCCTAGAACCTTGCGGTCTCATGATAGACCGTTTATTTCATTGGACCATCCTGGCTCTTTGCGACCTTTGTTAAACCGTTTGTATGCAGAGCGGTCACTTGACAGACCGTCTCTGCCTATTGTTTTCAAATTATGATAGATCGAATCGTGGAGCGATCTATCGACTGACTGTTACCCTTGGTTAGCGGCATTTGACAGACCACCTTTGACGTATAGTTTATGCTTTGTTTCATGTTTTAATAATGGTGTTTTATCTTGTTAAATTATATGTGTAGGATAGAAACCCACATAAAAATTGGAATATGTGAAACATGTTTAATTTAACTATGTTCATTACTGAATTTTACCTTTTCCATCTACAATCATATTTCATTTCTTCTACAACAATTAATTAAGCATGAATTGTAAATTATTGTTACATTTATTATAATGTTGCAAAGTGCAAAATTTAATAGGTTGTTCTGACAGTCACGCCATTCTGGTGGTGCTGGCTGACCGTTATACACTATTTTCAGATGTTTTAGTAGCCCTAAATCTTGTAATAGTTGGTACTCTCAGCTGGGTATTCCTTCCGTCAGACTAGGACCTCTATTATGAGACCTCTGTAAGTCCCCGCGAGCCTAGGATTCTCACTAGGACGTCGGGCGGGTTGTACCCCCAAATCATGCACCTATTGACTTGATCGGATCGCATGGTTTTACAGCTCAGAATCGAGACTATCCTATTAATTGCGGCCCTTCTGCGACCGCTACCATCAGGATGTGGCCCAGGTGTGACCGCCTGACCCTTGAAGCAGCTCTATTGTGACTGCATCTAACTGGCTAAGTGCTAGGTTTTGTTGGTCAATTTTCCTTGAATTTTAGTCAACCTAGCCATGTTTGAGTCGACCTATAGCCTCTAACTCGACCTGAGAGGTATGGGCTAGACCCTGGTTTGGTTCCACCATGTCTCAGGTGGGCTTGGAGCCCATTAAGTCGACTGCTTTAGTCTTGCTGGGCCCAAATTAGTTGCGGTCAGCACTGGACCATCTTTATCTCCTAAACGGGCTTCTGAGGACCGTCTGTGTGGTGGGGTGGCCCAATGGAGAACGTTTCCTTTTTGTTGTGGCTCAGGAACCTTTCTATTCTAAACGGCCCACCGTGGACCGTCTTCCTTTGGGAAACGGCCCACCCAGGACCGTCCTTGTCTTCTTGCGGCCCACTAAGGACCGTTTTCATCCTTTGACGCTGGGCTTTGTCCCCTTGGCCTAGTATCGACTGTTGCGTTCCATGATAGACCATTTATGCCTTATTGCGGCCCAGGTGTGTCCGCAACTCATCTAGAAGCTTGTTTCTCGTGTGTTTCTTGTGTGCCTCGATAGTCGAGCCATGGATGGCTTGTGCTATAATCAAATCTTGATTGTATTCCTATCTTTTGCAAGTCATAATCTTATGGCTTCCCATTCAATTATTGAAAATTCACTTGATCCTAGAAGATAAGCTACATAGCTTGACCTTGAAATTCCTGGCCAATTCCAATAAATGTCAAGATATTACTTAGGATCTTAGATCCACTAAATCAATGCCAACGCATCAGAAGGGCCCGGTCTGGTCCTGGGGGGAATGCCCGAAAAGTACTAGTGCCCCCGGGAGTTGTAATGACATGGTGAGGCATTGCACCGAGTGCATGACTAGCATTGTCTATGATATTCATTTTCCCTATACATTTCTAAAAGTTATTAAATTCCTACATAGAATTTATCTCTACATGACTCGCATGTTTGCGTGCTTGATCGGCCAATTCCTAGAAATTATATATCTCTGTTCTACTTATTCCGAGTTGTTCTTTTCATTCCCATCATGACTGGTGAATGTTATTGACTCTATTTTTATTTATTCACATGACTTTTAATTAAATTGGTCAATTACTTAAACTTTGCTTGCTATTACCTACTGAGCGTTCGCTCACCTAGTTTTTCTTCCCCTTTCAGGTAATTCCGAGGATGACTCGCAAACAGATGGAGATGGGCAGGAGTTATGTCACGCCCCGAGCGCGGAAGATACCCGGAGACGCGTGACGAGTTTATATCAATCATGTCAATCAGAGTGGTCGTGTATTCGACACAAAGACAGAGATGCGCAAAATAGCAAGATAACCCAATCCTTTATTTCATAATGGATAGACTATTACAAATCCAATACTCTGTTTAATAAAAAGGAAAAGAATACATGTTTGACTCAAGAAACTATAGAAAAGACTAGATGACACTTGAGTAGCTCTATCACTTTCACTCTTGACCATTCCCATTCGATTGACTTCCATCGTCGTCGGACTTACCCGAAAAGTAAAAAGGGACAAACGGAATGAGCGAACGCTCAGTAGGAAATTATATCTCAAGTACTAGCAAGGGGTTTAAGTAATTACATCTTTCATGAATGCAATAAAGCTATGCATGCTCGCATAAAACGACAAGATAGAGAGAATGTAATATCAAGGAAATAAGATGAACAAATCATGAACTTTCAATAAGATAATCAAGACATTTGAGATATTCAAGCAAGTACATTTAACAAGTCATGTCAAGAACTTTGGCTATCATGTAGCAAGCAAGTAATTTACCCTTTTTCGGACCACGCATTTCATTTCATGTCAAGTACGATTCAAGTACAAGATGTATGTGGAATGTCCAATCAAGCAAGTCAAGTACTCGGTATAATGCCAGATACCTTATCATTTTAACTCCCATGGGTACAAGTACTTTCGGGTGCTCCTCCCAGGACCAGATCGGGCCCTATATGCGCAGACATTTATCATGTATTTTGACATCCACTCTTGTTTATATAACCAATATAGAATTTCAATAATCAAGCTTGTAGACGTGTATGACAACTTTGACAGAATGGAGTCCATAATATGACAAAGGACATAGAATGGCGATAATAACGGTATAATCACAATATCGATAAAAATCTAGGTAGAATATGGTTCCCTTAACTTGGGTACCATGACAAATCAGTATGGACATTCTTTATATAGAATTGAGGTCCACAAGAATAGTATATCAAAGGTAAGATACCCTCATTCCTATTATAGAATTGAGATTTTTACAAGAACGACATGATATGGCATGATATCATCATCCCATTAAGAATTTCTTATGATATACTCTTTCTATAATCATAAGGGCTGGTATCCCATGTTTCTTTAGAGTGACATGGCATCAATGGTGTAATGGGTTTTTAGGGTACAACCAGCTCAGTCGACCTTGAGGGAATCCAAGGTACGAGGAGTCTTACGGAGGTCTCTATGACTAACTCGCTAGTCCAAAGGAGCGGAATGTCCAATGGAGAGCTTGTATGTCAATGAGAGTTGAGTGTGATCGATAAAACAACGTGAAAAGTGGGACTATACTCACGGAGTGGAGAATAGTGCCGATATATACGTATATGTATAATATGAACCCATTGGTTAACAGAATCAGGATAAAAATCATTTTTCATAAAATAATGACTTAAGTAAAGTCGTGTATCAAGTAATTAACGCCTATCAGAAGGGCGTTTGCATATATTTCCATTTTGCAGAATTTTCAAAAATTCAGGAATTTATCTAAAACGGGCCCTGGTCAGGGTCGTTTCTTCAAGATTTGACGACTGCAGCAGCAGGCGTCTTATTATTTACATATTTGACAGAATATAAAAAAAAAATTTCAGGATTTATCGAAAACACGCCCTGGGAAGGGGCGTTACTTATTTAATTCCATTTTTTTACAGAATATATATTTTCAGGAATTTACAGAAACGCGCCCTGTGAAGGGGCGTTATTTACATACTCACGCCCTAGTTCAGGGCGTTAGTTTCACAAGTCACGACCTAACTTAGGTCGTTAATTCTTCAAGGGTCATGAACAGTAACGAAGTTATATAACAAGCAATTTTCGAGATCAAATTTCATGGACAGAACAGGAAACTAGCAGGAAGAGTCATGCATTATATTAGAATCAAGATTTCATATATATCATCTTTATAATATGGGTATTTATGATTTTCATAAAATTAACGCCTGTGTACAGGGCGTCAAATATAAAATTGACGACCTGGGAAGGGTCGTTTCTTGTAAATTAGCGCCCTTGACAGGGGCGTCTCTTTCAAAATATTGCAGAAACGTATTAAAACTATAATAAACCAAATGCATGTCATGCTTATATATATGTATATCTTGCATTAATTTTGTTTGGGCTACCATAACTTGAGAAAACCTACCTTAATATGATTGAACTGATGAAGGGTTTGAAAGATCTGAAACTTCTACTGCAATCCAATCAACTGCAGTAGCAGCAGGAGGAAGAAAATCTTTTTAAGAAGGAGTTCGTTTTCGATGAAGAACACCTGTTCTTGGTTTTGTCAATTTTTGCTGTAGATCCTACAGGAAAGAAGAAACATATATTAGTTTCTTCCACTACCTAACGAGAGGATAAGGAAGAAAGAACATTACCTGGTTCTTTCGTAGGAGCTTCCCGACCTGTAAGAAGGAACATAAGATGAAGAATCATTAGTTCTTCATGTAACCGAAGCAGATAACAAAAGGAATTAGAAGAACATATGTTCTTCACGTACCGTGCAGCAGTCGTCCGTCCAAATAGATTTAGGGTTGGATCGAACAGTTTATTTATAGGATTTTGGAAATCCTATTAGGGTTAGTGATTGTGTGGAAGTAATACTTCCATGATAGAGTCATTACCACGTTTGAACTCTTTCTAATGCTTATCAATTACCCTGGATAAGATCTGGATTCGAACGGGACTGGAATGGAATTAACGACTTCGGTCAGGGCGTCGATTCTTGAATTGACGACCTGGTTCAGGTCGTTTCTTAAGAAGCGCCTTGTATCAGGGCGTTCCTTATTTTAAAACACGCCCAAGATAGGGGCGTTTCTTGTCCTTGCCCTTTTTGGCGTTTGGAATTTGACGTCTTGTGGTGAGGGCGTCCTTTCTTGAATAACGCCTTAGGTAGAGGCGTTTATTATTAAATTAACGCCTTAATGAGAGGCGTTATTTGCATCTTGGGTTTTATTCCTCCATTTAACCCTCTTCTTATTATCTGTATTATATATATATTGTTTAATTCATTTCAAATATTCATTTATCAGGGTTGCTACACCCTCCCCCACTTAAAAAGAATTTGATCCCCAAATTGAATTGCATATCATGTATACACGCGGAGAGTGTAGCGTATATACCTCTTAGAACAACTCAGGAAATCGTTTCTTCATAGATTCCTCGGTCTCCCATGTTGCTTCATGTTCAGAATTATTGTTCCATTACACCTTGAGCATGGGGATAACCTTATTCCTTAGAGCTCGTATTTCACGATCTAAGATCTTCATAGGCTTCTGTTCATATGTGAGGCCTTTCTGGATCACCAGATCTCCATGTTCAATAATATGAGATGGGTCGTGCACATACTTCTTCAACATAGATATGTGAAATACATTATGTACCTCGGACAATTGAGGAGGCAATGCGATGCGATAAGCAACCTCGCCAACTCTTTCGAGTATCTCAAATGGTCCGATGAATCTTGGCGTAAGCTTGCCTTAAACACCAAATCTTCGTATGCCACGTCCAGGCGATATTTTGAGAAATACATGATCTCCGATTTGAAATTCAAGATCTCTTCTTCTTGTGTCAGCATAAGCCTTTTGCCTGGTCTAAGCAACTTGTAATCTTTCTCTGATTACTTGTATCTTCTCAGTTGTATCCCTTACCATGTCTGGACCTAATAGTTGTTTCTCTCCAACTTCGTTCCAGCATAAGGGTGATCGGCAACTCCTTCCATATAAAGCTTCGAAAGGTGCCATTTGGATACTAGCTTGGTAGCTGTTATTGTATGCAAATTCCACTAGTGGCAAGTGATCGTGCCAGCTTCCTCCAAAGTCAATGATGCATGCTCTAAGCATATCTTCAACAACTTGGTTAGTTCTCTCGGTCTGACCATCCGTTTGAGGATGAAAAGCAGTACTAAAGTTGAGCCTTGTTCCCAACGAATGTTGTAATCCCTTCCAAAAATGAGAAGTGAAACGGGGATCTCTGTCAGACACGATTGAGACAGGAATTCCATGTAACCTGACTATTTCCTTGATGTATAGTGCAGCTAGTACATCAATTGACCATCGGCTCTTTATTGGCAAGAAATGCGCCGATTTAGTTAAACGGTCAATAATAACCCATATTCCATCATGTCCTCCTTTTGATTTGGATAAACCCATGATGAAGTCCATACCAATATCCTCCCACTTCCACTTAGGAATATCTAGAGGATGTAGTTTTCCAGCAGGCTTTTGGTGTTCTGCCTTGACCTGTTGGCATGTGAGACAGCGTGATACATAGTCCGCTATTTTTCTTTTCATATTTGTCCACCAAAAGTTCCTCTTTACATCTTGGTACATTTTGGTTGATCCTGGATGAATCGTGTACCTTGATCTGTGAGCTTCATCTAGGATCTTCTTCTTTAATTCCGGACAATCAGGTATACAAGTTCTATCTTTGAATAATAATCTTCCATCAGAAGCTATCTGAAAGTCGGATTGTCCTTCTAATCTGCATTTGATTTCTACCAATATAGGATCATCATCCTGAAGTGCTTGTATCTCAGATAATAAATCCGATTGTATGCTTACATGAGATAAGGTGACATATTTAGCGTCCGTGTCCAGGCTTATATTGAGCTCGGAGAATTGTTCTAGCAACCTCTATTCTTGTATCATACAATTGGCTATCATTGCTCTCGGCTTTCGACTAAGGGCATTAGCAACATAATTACCCTTTCCGGGATGGTATTGTATATTGAAGTCGAAGTCCTTGAGATATTCTAGCCAGCGTCTTTGTCTCATGTTTAGCTCCTTTTGTGAAAATAGATATTTGAGACTTTTGTGATCGGAGTATACAGTAAACTGCACTCCATATAAGTAGTGTCTCCATATCTTTAGGGCAAATACTACCGCGGCCAGTTCTAAGTCATGGACGGGGTAATTCTCCTCATGCTTCTTCAGTTGACGTGAAGAGTATGCTATGACCTTTCCTTGTTGCATTAGGACACATCCGAGGCCAATGCCAGAAGTATCTGTGTAGACCTCAAATTTCTCTCCTTCTATTGGTAGAGCTAACACCGGAGCTGTAGTGAGATGATCCTTGAGAGTTTGGAAACTTCTTTCACATTCCTCACTCCATTCATATCGGATCTCCTTACGAGTTAATCTTGTAAGTGGTACGGCGATCTTAGAGAAATCTTTGATGAATCGCCGATAATAGCCTGCAAGACCCAAGAAACTTCTGATCTCGCTAGCATTGGTTGGTCTTCCCCAGTTTCTAACAGCTTCAACCTTTGTTGGATCAACAGATAGACCATCCTTGGATATCACATGTCCGAGAAAAGTCACTTCTTCAAGCCAGAATTCACATTTGCTGAGCTTTGCATATAATTGATTTTCCCTCAATACTTGCAATGTGATCCTTAAATGCTCCTCCTGTTCTTCCTTAGTTTTGGAATATATCAATATATCATCAATGAAAACCACCACAAATTGATCTAGATAAGGCCTGAATATGCTATTCATTAACTGCATAAAGGCAGCAGGGGCATTTGTTAGTCCAAAAGGCATAACAACAAATTCGTAATGGCCATACCTGCTTCTGAATGCAGTCTTATGAATGTCATCATCCTTGATTCTTAATTGATGATATCCCGACCTGAGATCAATCTTGGAAAAATATTTGGATCCTGAAATCTGATCAAATAACTCATCGATTCTTGGCAGTGGATACTTGTTCTTGATAGTGAGATGATTCAACTGTCGATAGTCGATGCACAATCTCATGGATCCGTCCTTCTTCTTCACAAATAAGACTGGTGCTCCCCACGGGGAAGTACTTGGTCTAATAAACCCTTTTCGAATTAGTTCCATCAACTGCTCCTTCAACTCTTTGAGTTCCGCAGGGGACATTCTATAGGGTGCCCTTGAAACTGGACCAGCACCAGGGACTAAGTCAATGGTGAAGGCCACTTCTCTTTGAGGGGGTAATCCCGGCAAATTTTCCGGAAATACGTATGGAAATTCTTGCACTACCTGAATATCTTCTATCTTGGTTTCCTTAGCTTCTTTAACAGTGACAAAGGCAAGGAAGGATACACATCCTTTCCTGACGAGCTTGCTTGCTCGAAGAGCCGAAATAAGAGGGGATTTGCTCCGACTCTTGGGGTGAGTAAAGACTAATTCTGGAATATCTTTGAAAGCAATTTGACTATTGCGGCAATCAACCGTTGCCTGGTATTTGGATAACCAGTCCGCTCCCAGTATAACATCATACTCCTTTAGATCGAGGCATATGAGATCTATAGGTAAATTCCTACCTTGAACCATTATCTCACAGTTTTGGTAGTGATGAGTAATATCATTTTCACTTCCAAGAGGAGTAGTTAGAACTATTTTTATCCATTCTGGTTCTAACGGTAACGGGTCGGCAAACTTCTTAGAAATAAAGGAATGCGATGCACCCGTATCAAATAAGACATAAGCACTTTTGGAACAAACTGTTAATGTACCTTCTACCAGTCCACCTTCTTCTTCCGGTTCGGTCTCCTGGATTGCATGAAGACGAGCATTCTTTGTCACCGGGCGTTTACCGTCACCAGCTTGGTCATTCACTAATGGACAATCGGGAATCCGATGTTCGCGACTCCCACAACGGAGACAAGCTCCTAATTTCCTCCAGCATTCTTCGGTCTTGTGACCAGCCTTGTCACAATGCTTGCACACTACGTTTGAAGGTGTAGTGGTGATAGAGAAGGGCTTGGTCTTCTTGAACTTGGAATCTTGAGAGGATGAACCTCCATTATTGGGGCTCTTCTTAAAGTTGGGTTTGAAAGAACCCGAACCTGTGACTTGCTCCTTCTTGTCCTTTCCACGGATCCTATCAGATAGTTCCGTGGCATCTTCAAGTAGTTGAGCTCGGCGCACTATTTTAGAATAAACTTGGATGTCCATAGGCGCCAGTTGAGTAATATAGTGGGGCCTAAGCCCATTAAGAAATCTACAGGCTTTCATCTTCTCCGTGCTAATAAGATGCTTAGCATATCTAGACAACCTGGAGAACTGAGCTTCATAATCTGCTAATGATAAAGATCGTTGTTTTAATGCAGCGAATTCTGCAGCCTTCTTTTCTTGGACTCGGTCCGAGAAATATTTAGCATTGAAGTATTCCACAAATTCTTCCCATGTTACTTGAGTAGGATCGATGGTTGCTTCAATAGACTCCCACCAGCATCTAGCATCTTTCTCTAACTGGAATGTAGCTAATAGAACTTTGTCCTGATCCATGCATTGCATGACACGGAATATGCGTTCGGTTTCCCGAACCCAATGCTCGGCATCGTCCGGATCGGTCGATCCCATAAACTTCGGGGGATTCATGTTCTTAAAGGCTTGGTGTAAGCTTCCAGCTCGTGGAGTACCACCTTGTGCTACCTGTTGTAGCACTTGAGTCATCCCTTGGAGGGTACGCTGCATGTTGCGCCATTGAGCACGTTCGGCAGCCATTATCCTACAATTATAATAGCTACATTAGTATTATATCACTGTGATCTTATTAAAAGACTCATTGACTCTTACCCCTTGGTTCTACCCAATCTCACTTGGTTAAACGCTCAACTTATCCTTGGACTTGGGTTTTTCCTAGGAATTGAATACCTTAGGCTCTGATACCACAAAAACTGTCACGCCCCGAGCGCGGAAGATATCCGGAGACGCGTGACGAGTTTATATCAATCATGTCAATCAGAGTGGTCGTGTATTCGACACAAAGACAGAGATGCGCAAAATAGCAAGATAACCCAATCCTTTATTTCATAATGGATAGACTATTACAAATCCAATACTCTATTTAATAAAAAGGAAAAGAATACATGTTTGACTCAAGAAACTATAGAAAAGACTAGATGACACTTGAGCAGCTCTATCACTTTCACTCTTAACCATTCCCATTCGATTGACTTCCATCGTCGTCAGACTTACCTGAAAAGTAAAAAGGGACAAACGGAATGAGCGAACGCTCAGTAGGAAATTATATCTCAAGTACTAGCAAGGGGTTTAAGTAATTACATCTTTCATGAATGCAATAAAGCTATGCATGCTCGCATAAAACGACAAGATAGAGAGAATGTAATATCAAGGAAATAAGATGAACAAATCATGAACTTTCAATAAGATAATCAAGACATTTGAGATATTCAAGCAAGTACATTTAACAAGTCATGTCAAGAACTTTGGCTATCATGTAGCAAGCAAGTAATTTACCCTTTTTCGGGCCACGCATTTCATTTCATGTCAAGTACAATTCAAGTACAAGATGTATGTGGAATGTCCAATCAAGCAAGTCAAGTACTCGGTATAATGCCAGATACCTTATCATTTTAACTCCCATGGGCACAAGTACTTTCGGGTGCTCCTCCCAGGACCAGATCGGGCCCTATATGCGCAGACATTTATCATGTATTTTGACATCCACTCTTGTTTATATAGCCAATATAGAATTTCAATAATCAAGCTTGTAGACGTGTATGACAACTTTGACAGAATGGAGTCCATAATATGACAAAGGACATAGAATGGCGATAATAACGGTATAATCACAATATCGATAAAAATCTAGGTAGAATATGGTTCCCTTAACTTGGGTACCATGACAAATCAGTATGGACATTCTTTATATAGAATTGAGGTCCACAAGAACAGTATATCAAAGGTAAGATACCGTCATTCCTATCATAGAATTGAGGTTTTTACAAGAATGACATGATATGGCATGATATCATCATCCCATTAAGAATTTCTTATGATATACTCTTTGTATAATCATAAGGGCTGGTATCCCATGTTTCTTTAGAGTGACATGGCATCAATGGTGTAATGGGTTTTTAGGGTACAACCAGCTCAGTCGACCTTGAGGGAATCCAAGGTACGAGGAGTCTTACGGAGGTCTCTATGACTAACTCGCTAGTCCAAAGGAGCGGAATATCCAATGGAGAGCTTGTATGTTAATGAGAGTTGAGTGTGATCGATAAAACAACGTGAAAAGTGGGACTATACTCACGGAGTGGAGAATAGTGCCGATATATACGTATATGTATAATATGAACCCATTGGTTAACAGAATCAGGATAAAAATCATTTTTCAGAAAATAACAACTTAAGTAAAGTCGTGTATCAAGTAATTAACGCCTATCAGAAGGGCGTTTGCATATATTTCCATTTTGTAGAATTTTCAAAAATTCAGGAATTTATCTAAAATGCGCCCTGGTCAGGGTCGTTTCTTCAAGATTTGACGACTGCAGCAGCAGGCGTCTTATTATTTACATATTTGACAGAATATAAAAAAAAAATTTTAGGATTTATCGAAAACACGCCCTGGGAAGGGGCGTTACTTATTTAATTCCATTTTTTTACAGAATATATATTTTCAGGAATTTACAGAAACGCGCCCTGTGAAGGGGCGTTATTTACATACTCACGCCCTAGTTCAGGGCGTTAGTTTCACAAGTCACGATCTAACTTAGGTCGTTAATTCTTCAAGGGTCATGAACAGTAACAAAGTTATATAACAAGCAATTTTCCGAGATCAAATTTCATGGACAGAACAGGAAACTAGCAGGAAGAGTCATGCATTATATTAGAATCAAGATTTCATATATATCATCTTTATAATATGGGTATTTATGATTTTCATGAAATTAACGCATGTGTACAGGGCGTCAAATATAAAATTGACGACCTGGGAAGGGTCGTTTCTTGTAAATTAGCGCCCTTGACAGGGGCGTCTCTTTCAAAATATTGCAGAAACGTATTAAAACTATAATAAACCAAATGCATGTCATGCTTATATATATGTATATCTTGCATTAATTTTGTTTGGGCTACCATAACTTGAGAAAACCTACCTTAATATGATTGAACTGACGAAGGGTTTGAAAGATCTGAAACTTCTACTGCAATCCAATCAACCGCAGTAGCAGCAGGAGGAAGAAAATCTTTTTAAGAAGGAGTTCATTTTCGATGAAGAACACCTGTTCTTGGTTTTGTCAATTTTTGCTGTAGATCCTACAGGAAAGAAGAAACATATATTAGTTTCTTCCACTACCTAACGAGAGGATAAGGAAGAAAGAACATTACCTGGTTCTTTCGTAGGAGCTTCCCGACCTGTAAGAAGGAACATAAGATGAAGAATCATTAGTTCTTCATGTAACCGAAGCAGATAACAAAAGGAATTAGAAGAACATATGTTCTTCACGTACCGTGCAGCAGTCGTCCGTCCAAATAGATTTAGGGTTGGATCGAACAGTTTATTTATAGGATTTTGGAAATCCTATTAGGGTTGGTGATTGTGTGGAAGTAATACTTCCATGATAGAGTCATTACCACGTTTGAACTCTTTCTAATGCTTATCAATTACCCTGGATAAGATCTGGATTCGAACGAGACTGGAATGGAATTAACGACTTCGGTCAGGGCGTCGATTCTTGAATTGACGACCTGGTTCAGGTCGTTTCTTAAGAAGCGCCTTGTATCAGGGCGTTCCTTATTTTAAAACACGCCCAAGATAGGGGCGTTTCTTGTCCTTGCCCTTTTTGGCGTTTGGAATTTGACGTCTTGTGGTGAGGGCGTCCTTTCTTGAATAACGCCTTAGGTAGAGGCGTTTATTATTAAATTAACGCCTTAATGAGAGGCGTTATTTACATCTTGGGTTTTATTCCTCCATTTAACCCTCTTCTTATTATCTGTATTATATATATATATTTTTTAATTCATTTCAAATATTCATTTATCAGGGTTGCTACAAGTTAAGACCATGGAGTGAACCTTTTAGATGATGGACCTGGTGGCTGTCTTAGTAGTAGTGGTGTCTTTGTAATGGTTAAGTTGTCCTTGAGAGAGTTTGTTGTTATTAGGTCTTTGAAGAATTATAATCTTTATTTTTATTTAATTTCAATTGGTGTAGTTTTGTAAGTTGTCAGTTTGTACTTGGAAACAATTACTTCTCATTTTTGAATGAATTAGTAGTTTTGAATAAATTCATTTTTCTTGTATTTATGCATTCCTTTCTGTATTATTCACTTTTGCACTAGTTATCATGAATGAATATAACTGCCTCGTTCTGATATTCCGTGTTGGGGCGTGACAGGCGGTCTTCCACCAAACCGTCACCTCAGGTGGCGGTCCACTCTAGACTGCAACCAGCGAATGGTGGCCCACTCCAGACTGTAACATGCCAGGAACACATGGACAAAGGGCGGTCATCTCCCAGACCGCAACCCTAAGTGGCGATCCTGGCCTGACCACCGCCATCCAGTGGCGGTCAGCCGCAAGGCCGCTACCACACGGGACCACTGGGCAAAATGCGATCGATCCCAGGCCACAACCTAGAGAATCCAGTTAGGGCCCGACCGCATTCCTAGGGGCCCACAAAAAAATCAAGGTGACATACCCTCTAAGGGTGCGTTGACCCCGCTAGGTGGTGGTCTCCGCCTGGCTGCCACCATTAGGTGGCGGCCAGTCGCGAGGCTGCTACCTGGAACCAACACATGGGCCAAGTAGCGATCTTACCCTGGCCGCTGCTCCAGAAAAAGGTCAGTCGCGAGACCGCATCTTGCTGTCGACCAGCCCGACTTAACGAGGCAGGAGACGATCTCCCCAAGGCTGCTTCCTCACCTGGCAGTTCCTGGTACGACTGCCTCTTGCTTCCGAGTCCAAAAATGGCAAACAAGGCAGAAAACCCCATTCCACACCCCATGCACACCCATGTGAAGGGAAAAACAAGGGGAAATCATTCCCCAACCTCTCTAGCACCGAGAGGATCCATTCAAAGCCCGAAAATACAATCAAAATGTGAAATATGGTTCACACCCCAAAATCACACATTTTAACCCTAGCGGGAAAACAAACCCTCTTGGCTCACCTCGGGCTACCAAATTGTGGGGAAATGAATTACATAACCTAAGGAACCGTCCCCCTACCTCCACCGAAGATTATGTATGCCGAGGATGCCGATCTGTCAAGAAAACACCATCGAGAATGCGAACGAGCTCGCCACGCCTCAATCGCCTAGATCCTCGCCAGTCCATGCCGCTCCTCGCCCACACGCTGCCTCCTTCTCACTCGCTGCTGCCGCGATCGGCCACTTTGGGGAGAAGAGAGGGAGAGGAAGAGAGAAACGAAGGGGGAAAGAGTGAGGGATGTAAGGGAGAGAAAGAGAGAGGGTGAGGGGGTTAAAAAAAGAAAAGAAAAATATATTAATTTTGTGGAAAATGCTTTTGGGCTTAAAATTTTGAAAAATCAAAAAATATGAAAAAATTACCTCTGCTATCCTGAGAAAGAGCACAATGCATTGGTAACATCCCAGAGTTGGAGAACGCAATGGTTCACCTGCATAGGGTTCTGAAGGCTCGTCAGGAAAAAACATGTGTAAATCATAAAATGCTCTCATGGACCCTCGAAAGTGATCTGAAAATCACAGATCATGATCCGAAAAATGTCCAAAAATCTTGGACATTACATCACTCGTCCCTCTTTCTCTCTTTTCTTCTCTCCCTATGTTTACGCTTTGTGCCTCTGGGACTCTCTTCTTCTTACTTTCCTTCTTACTCTCTGAGCTTTTCTCTCCTTTTCGTTGTCTTTTTTTCCATAGGTCCCTCTTCTTTCCCAACGTGGTTCCTTATATAGGGGTGTAGGCACCGGTCCAAGAAGTTAGAGGGCTATCGGTCGGTGCCTTGTGAGAGGGCTACTGGTTGGAGCTTTGCAAGGGGCTGTCGGATATAGCTCGTGGGTGGCTACTGATAGAAGTTTCATGAGGGGGCTGCCAATATGATTGATGGGCGGCTACCGGTCAAATGGTTTGAAAGGGGCTGCCGATGCAAGGGGCTGTCGATATACCATTTGCAAGGTTTGAGGGTTTGTGAACCACTTTCGCCCCGAGCTCCTCCTTTTGACTTTACACGCTATCTGTACTTTCATAGTCGAGTCCGCAATAGTGTGTCTTCAGGAGCAACTTGGCCTCCTGTTGTTCTAGGTTTAATTCATCCCTCGAAGTGTCGATTCATGGTCTACCAGCACCACTTGAATGTTACAGCACCATGGTTGGTCTTTTCGAGAGATCACCTGTCTTGGGCTCATCCTTATGGTTCTCACGCTAAGTCCCCATGGTCGAGCCCGCATTAGTGTGTGTTCAAGAGCACCTCAGCCTCTTCCAATTAGGATCTAATTCATCCATCGGGACGTGAGATGATGTGGCGTCACATGTGAGATATGGCACCGCTATCGTCTTTATTGAAGTTTGGTCTATTCCAACCTCTTTTAATATTTCTTTGCTACCAAGTTCTCGCAGTCGAGTTTGTGGTAGTGCATTTTCAGGAGCACTTTGGTCTCCTGCAGTTCTTGTTACATTGTGGTGTCAAATTTTTTAGATGTCAGCACCCTCGAGCAAGAGCCTCTCCCCTTAAGGAGAAAAGTACCACTTTTCAAGTGGAGTTACATGGTCATTGCTTCTAAAATAGGTAGATTGTGTACAGTTAATACAAGTGGTTCAAGATAGTATGATAACAATGGAAAACAAACAATCTTGAACTAAAAGTTCAAAGGGCATTCTAAAGAGAAAGAACATAGTATCACAGAAGGCTTGATGAAGAAGTTGAGAGAGGTGCAACAGAGAGATTGTAGGAGCTTCTTCTTCTTCACAAATACTTTCAGCGAAAGTGGAGTTGAGGATGAATTAGGCTTGTGTTTCTCTTAACTCTTTAACATAGACTTTTTGTTGGAAACATGGATTTCTCATATTATGCTCACTTCAAGTGCTCTACATTGTGCATCCAATCTGCTTCTTCTATACAGCTTTCCTGAAAGATTTTGTTAGGTTCATTTTTGTAGCCGTTAGGCTCAAGTTTATGAACATTAGACTCTTTCAGAAGCTCGTTAGACTTAAGCAAGTATTTATCAAACAGAGCTTTCTTCTTCTTGCGTTCTTTGCCATCATGTCTTTCTTTACAAAATACAAAGCACTTTCTTCAAGTAGGCACAACATTAGATCTTCCTTTGACATAGAGTCTTTTTCGAACTGTGAGAAGATATGGTCCTTTCGGTGCCTATCTTGCAGTAGAGTATTATTCTGAGGTATTTTTCCTTTTTGTTTACCTATCACTCTGCAGGAAAATATTTGTTTAGTCATATACAGATAGATAATAAGTTAAAAATACTTCCTTCTTTCCTTTAGTTTTGATACATGTCTTGTAGTACTGTTTAGTCTACTTCTTCCTAAAAATAGACAAACAGAATTGACAATTTCAGGCCTTTAGGTAAGCCTATATATCATGAAAAGGGAAACAAAGCTTTCGTGTTCTTTCTCAGCAATAAATGTCCACATGCTTTACATTTAATGCATTTAAATTTTAAACTTTCATTGAGATAGTCAATTAGAGATGAATTATAGTAAATTGATCAACTAAGTTATATTAACTATTGTGATAACTTAAGTTATATATAGATAGTCGATGGCGAGGTGAGATAGCCAATTACCTTAATCAGATAACTGATCTCAAGCGACTATGTTGATAGATAGGCGTTGTTACTATTCATTCACCTATGTAGTTGACTTTTATGAGATAGTTGATTGTCCAGTGACAATGTAAAGATAGGCATTGTTACTGTTCATTCACCTATGTAGTTTATTTTTATGAGATAGTCAATTGTCCAGCGACTATGTAAAGATAGGCATTGTTACTGTTCATGTGCCTATATAGTTTACTTTCATGAGATAGTCGATTGTTCAGTGACTATGTAAAGATATGCACTGTGACTGTTCATGCATCTATGTAGTTCATTTTCATGAGATAATTGATAGGTGCGCCTATGTACCTTTAAGTGCGCCTATGTGATTTGTTTTTACGAGATAGATGATATTTTAGATAGACAATAGATGCGCCTATGTAACTTTAAGTGTACCTATGTAGTTTTATTCGATGTGAGCTCATTTCTTCTTCTAGTGACTATCTTTATCAAGATAACTATAAATATATTATTTTTAGCGACTATGTTAGAATATCTTCATGATCTAGTGCCTATGTAAATGATTCAGCACCTAAGTGAAACTTTTAAGCCTAAGGGATTTATGGTGCACCTAAGTGAAACTTTTACACCTATGTGGATTTTGTCTTTATTTCTAATGCCTATATTTGCTATCCACCTAAGTCAGGATTAGCGCCTATATGAATGAGTTTTTAGTGCCTATGTTCTTTTAGCTACTAAGTCTTAAAACTTTTGTTTTCCTTATGAGCAATTAGAGTTTTGTCATAATTGATAAAGTTTTTTTTATCACCAAAACTAATGGATTTAAGATAGTATTTGAATCTACCCCACGTGTACTTAATAGAGCCAACCCCAGATGATATTACCCACTTCGTTTCGCATACTCCATCACTATCACTCTATGGCAGGGCATTGAGCACTTCGCCCTCTGGGATGGAGGATTTGTGTTGCGGGTTTTGTTGTGCCCGATCCACAGTGTTTGTTTTGCAAATTTTGTTGCCTTCGACTGTAGCGTATATTCTGTGGATTGCATTACCTCCAGTCGGTGATATTTATTTTGTGGATTTTGTCGCTTTTAGTCTACGGTATTTTTTCCAGGAATTCTGTTGCTTCTTGTCTATGGTATCCATACTATAGGTTTCGTCACTTCCAACCTAAGGTATTTGGTACGTAGGTTTCATTACCTCTAGATTGTAGTGTTTGCTTTATTGATCGATAGGCTATGTTGACTATTGATGTAAACATTGTTGATCGCCAGTCCTATGTTGATTATAGAAGTTGAATTCATTTAACTGGTGGGCCTTTGTTGACCACTAGAATTGATTTTGTTGATTGGTGGGTCTCTTCGACCACCATATCAACATTGTTGACCGATAAAGTATGAGTAAGCCCCTTTGACTACTAGTGTTGACTTTGTTGATCGACATACCTCATGTGAATAGTCAGAGTTTATTTTGTCAACTTGTGGGCTCGTGTTGACCAACGGTATTGATTTTGTTGACTAGTAGGCCACTTAAACCATTGATGTTTGCTATGTTGATTGACAGGCCCCACATTGAGCACCTAGAGTTGATTTTGTCACCCAATTGGCCTAATTGACAACCGTCGTCGAATTTGTTGATTGAAGGTTCCCTTCAACCCCCAGTGTTGGTTTTGTTGACCGATGGCCCCACATTAACTATCCCAGTTGATTTTGTTGATCAATGGGCCCCTTGGAGTGTTAGTATGACTTTGTTTTGACCAGTGGACCCACATGGCTTGCAAAATTTAATTTTGTTGACTGTTATGCCTGCATCATGTCCATGAGAGTTAATTTTTTTGACCTATAGGGCCGGGTCAATCGATGGGGTTGACTATACTGACCAATAGGCTAGGCCCTTGTTGACCGCCAGTTCTGACTTTGTTGATCGTTGATGCCATTGACTGTGGATGGTGACTACAGAACTTACAACATCTGAAAGGTTCGGGTACATAATTTAAAGTGCCAGCAATTGTGGAGAATGATAGGCATACACATGTCAATTTTGATGTCGGTGCCATAGTCTTCAATAAGGGGAGTACGTCCCATTTCTTGAAATAGGCCGAAGTTGGGTCTAATAAGGGAGCTTTGCTGCGACTCCTGAGTTCATCGGTAGTCGGGACATGTTTATCAAATATGGTAAGCCACTATATATATATATATATATATGCTCTTCCAACTATTAATTATAATCTGGCGTACGGACCATCTTCCCCCAATTATATAGAATTCGGACAGCACTAAGTAATATCTGGGAGGAAGGGAGCGGCCGACCGAGGGAGGGGGGGCGGCCAGTTACTGGAAATGCGTGGTGTTCTCTCTCTCTCTCTCTCTCTCTCTCTCTCTCTCTCTCTCTCTCTCTCTTCTTTGGGCAATGCCCTCACAATTGCAAGGGGCGGATGATCAGTGGGAGAGAAAAAAATAAAAGGCTCTCCGGGAAGGCAGAACAATGACATGGGAGCACACAATTAATATAATTAAGCTTTTTCCCACCATCTTTTTTCTTTATTTTCTTTTTTTTGCCTGACGAATTTTATCCACCACCAAGCGCTCGTTGGGTTGTTATGCCGAGTTTAACAACAGGTTTAGCCATGCCCATTATAGTCAGTCCATCACGCGAAGAGAGGGGAGAAGCCCCACGTACAGGCTGAGTCATATATCAACATCTCCTTCATGGACCACCCTCCCCTCTCCGTCTTCCCCCAACGCTAGAGGAGGAGAGGAACGTATACAGAGAGAAGAGAATATATCAGGTGAAAGAAGATGGCAACGAATCATCATCTCCTCCTGCTGCTCCTGGTGGTGGTCACCGTGGGTCACGTCATGGAGGGAGCCGCGGGGACCTCCCTAGATCACATCATCGGCGGGAGCTTCGGCTGGAAGCTGTCCCCCTTGCCTGACGAATTTTATCCACCACCAAGCGCTCGTTGGGTTGTTATGCCGAGTTTAACAACAGGTTTAGCCATGCCCATTATAGTTAGTCCATCACGCGAAGAGAGGGGAGAAGCCCCACGTACAGGCTGAGTCATATATCAACATCTCCTTCATGGACCACCCTCCCCTCTCCGTCTTCCCCCAACGCTA
Organism: Amorphophallus konjac; assembly: GCA_022559845.1. Taxonomy (NCBI): domain Eukaryota; kingdom Viridiplantae; phylum Streptophyta; class Magnoliopsida; order Alismatales; family Araceae; genus Amorphophallus; species Amorphophallus konjac. The sequence goes on along the minus strand of CM040126.1, from coordinate 22,285,961 downwards.
GAGGAGGAGAGGAACGTATACAGAGAGAAGAGAATATATCAGGTGAAAGAAGATGGCAACGAATCATCATCTCCTCCTGCTGCTCCTGGTGGTGGTCACCGTGGGTCACGTCATGGAGGGAGCCGCGGGGACCTCCCTAGATCACATCATCGGCGGGAGCTTCGGCTGGAAGCTGTCCCCCAACCAAACCTTCTACGAGGAATGGGCCCGTGGCTAGACCTTCGTCGTCGGCGACAAGCTGGGTGTGTTATTGCATGATCAGATAGTCGATTAGAGATGAATTATAGTAAATTTGTGATGCCCCGAGTTTTTCGGATCCTTCATCTCAGGTCCCGGATCTGCTTTATTGGAGGATTTGTTTTCATTATCCCGAAATTATTTTTTGGACATCTTCCGTGTTCGGATCCGTGTGATTTGGGTCAGTTTCAGAGGCCCGGAACGTGTTCCGTGACTTTTTCCACGTGTTTTTCGATTCCCACGTATGTGTTTCGGGAAAACCTACGGAACCCCGTAGCGGGTGAACCGGGTCGTTCACCTACTCGTGGGTGGTACCGTTGCGATAAGCGCGTTCCGAGAATCAAGAATATGTATTTTTCTATTTTTTGGGATTTTTCTAATTTTTTGTATTTTCTATAAATACCCCCCTTATTTTTCCTTTTTCTCCTTTTTTCTTCTTCTTTCTTCCTCCCGTGACCGCCCCAGTCCCCGACCGTTGCAAACCCCTCCCCTCGCCGTTCGAGCTAGCGGCGCCCCCTCCTCCTCCGGTGACGGACGGCGGACCACGACAGCAGCGCGGTGACGACGGTGGCGGCGAGAGGATCGCGGTGGTGCCCTTTTCGTGGCGCGTGGGTGGAGTTCGTGTTCGAGCTAGATTTGTGGATCGGCGGCTTCCCGGTGGATTTTGAACTTCATTGAGGAAGGGGGACGGATCCTTTCCCTCTTTACATCATTCCCCGCGATTTCTAGGCCGTGGAGAGGTCGAGAGGCGTTAAATGCATGCCGGGAGGGTTATTTCCATGCTTGGGGTTTGAGCGCCGGATCCGTTGATTCTTGGAGTTTTTGACCGATCTAAGGGCTTAGATGCATGCTAGGGTGGTTGGGGGAGGTTCCTCCTTTGTTTCCCCATCACCTGGGGGTTGAATGGGGCGTGGGATCGAGTTTTCTGAGCGAACTGCGCGGACCAGGCTCGGCCCGTTGTCGCGCAATGAACCAGGGGCGCGTTCTGGTAGAACGCGCTGCGTCATCCGAGCACGTTCATCCGAGAAGAGGAACAGTTTGGCGGTCTTCATCGCGCCAGGGTCGGGTAGCATGTTCTTAGAGAACGCGCTAGCTTCTGCTAGCGCGTTCTTCAGGAGTCACATTAGGGAACCAGAGCGCGATAGTGCCGCGCCCTGGGCCCCTAGCGCGTTCATCCCCCTCCTCGAGTCGTGCTTCTTTCGAGTAGTTTTGCCTCCGGTCAAGTGTGCTTTGGATCCTGTTGTGGCGTGTGGCCCGAGGGTTGCCATGGGCACCCGGTGTGAGCCACAGGGGCGCCCGGGGGTCCCCGGAGAATCAGTTACCTCGGTAGGGGTGCCGCGTGACTTGAGGGACGGTCGGACCTCGTGCATGTCCCCGGCATCCGTACCTACCGTTGTGGTTACGGAGATTCTGTGTTAGTGTGTGGTCGGTGGTTTCCGTGAGTCGACTCTCACCTCCGGTGACACGTCCACTAGTCGTAGCCTTCTTACGGCACGCAGTACTGACCCACCCGGGAGTGGTGGAGCGACTGACACGAGAGAGACGGTGAGTAGGTTGGTTACCGTAGGCCCCCGTGTACAGCCGAGTCCGGGCTTAGGGGGAATTACCAGCTAGAGGATAGGCCTAGGGCGTATGGTCTGAGTGTGCACACGGCGCTGAGGGCTTCGGACCCGCGCTAACGAGCGCGACCTCAGCTAGTCCTTGTTTTGTGGTACTACTGATTACTGTGTGTGTCCGAGTCTCGCGCCCGGGGCGTTGTAGCTAGACACTTATGACGCGGTATAAGATGTCAGGGGACGCATCTGGTTGTTCTTCTAGTAGGTGGTGCTCCTGTCTACTGGCAGGTACGGACTCAAATTTTTGCGGACCGAGGTTCGGTAGTGCGGTGCGGTTGTTAGATAGCTTTTTCGTTTATTTTTTTACTACTTGTCGCTTCTACCATACTTCTGCTAGGTAGTGTTACCTTCCGTGGTTGTTCGCGCCTCGCTGCCATTTTCTCGTTGTGCGGTGGGGGTCTGGGGGATCCCTGCTGGGCCAATGAAATGAGGCTCACCCCTGCTTTTCAGGTGAGGTGGGGTCGTCGAGAGGTGCGGTCGAGTTTCAGCGTGGTTCCTCTAGCCAGGGTTAGTCGCCAGTCTGCCAGAACCGGGGGATGCCCCGTGTAGTTGTACGCCGGGGGATGCCCTGAGTAGTTGTACTCTTCCTTTCTGTTGACTGTACTTTTATTTGGACATGAGACTCTGTGGACCTTGTTGCAATTTATTTTATTTATTTTATGATGTGCATTTTACTTTAGATTATTGTGCTATCTCTGCAGTTATTTCAGCTTCTCTTGTACTCCCACACCATCCCTTTTTACCCTTCCGAGTCTTCGGGTTCGGGGGTTGGCGGGCCGAGATTCGAGACGAGTCGGTTCCTTTCCGATACTCGGATCCAGGGTCGTCACAGTTGGTATCAGAGCATAGGTTGTGGAGATACATCAGAACTTGAAACAATTGCAGTGGTCCAGAAGGTCCATAAATGTCCTATACAGTTGGCGACTGGCGTAGGGCTCCACGTGTTTTTGTTAACATCGTTGATTGTTTTGTTAGCATGTGTTATGGCGCCCAAGAGAGCGACTCATTCCCAGCAGGGAGAGTCAGGTGGGGGCCAGGAGGGGCAGAGTAGAGCAGAGCTTCCGACAGATGCAGCAGAGAGGGCGAGAGTTCTCAGGCCAGCGGAGTTCTTCCGGAGCATGTATCAGTATGTTATTCAGCAGCAGCAGTATCAGCAGCCGCCGCAGCAGCAGCAAGGCGGTGATGCCGGTGAGGGCTCATCCTCTTAGAGTAACCACGCGCTGAGAGATTTCTTACAGTACCCGCCGTCTACTTTCAGCAGGCAGTCAGATCCAGAGGTGGCCAGGGAGTGGTTAGATGACATGGAGCGAGTGTTTAGTTCGATGGAGTGTCCTGAGGAAGAGAAGGTGGTGTTGGCTACGTATCGATTGCACGGGCCAGCTCGGACTTGGTGGACGTCAGAGTGGGGAGCAGTGTTCCAGTCCCGTCCCCTTCGGCAGATTTTGTGGCAGGAGTTCATCCTGGCTTTCGAGCATGCTTTTTACCCGTCTTTTCTCAGGTCGCAGAAGTTGCGTGAGTTTTTGGACCTGGTCCAGGGTGACATGACTGTAGTGCAGTATAGGTCCAGGTTCGTTGAGTTGGGCCGTTATGCACAGCACATTGTGGCAGATGAGATGGTGCGGACCGTTCAGTTTATTGGGGGTCTGAGGTTGGAGCTGAGGCATCCTTTGCTTGCGTCAGGCTTGACCAACGTGGATGTGGCTTGTAGAGCAGCAGCGGCGTTGGAGAGAGACATGCAGAAGGTTCGAGGTCAGGACAGTGCGGGTCAGATGCAGATGAGTTTTGGTCAGTCAGCATCAGTGTAGCAACAGAGTTCTGTCCAGATTTCAGCAGGTGGTTCAGGGACGTCCCCATCCAGGGCATCGGCAGCAGATTCATCATCTCTGGGATCGAAGCTCAAGAAGTTGCTCAAGGAAGCTGGTTTTGGCAGGAGGCGCCGAGGTTGAGGAGATCAAGCGTAGTAGTCTGTGGGTAGTGTTCAACAGCCTACCCAGTTCCAGCGTCAGGGTTCAGTGAGTGGTTCTCAGGGCAGGTGTCCTTGGTGCGACGATTCTCATCCAGGCAGGCAGTGTACGGCGCCCGTGGTTTGCTTCAGGTGTGACCAGCCAGGGCACATGGCACGTGACTATCCGCAGAGACCGCGCCAGTCGCACAAGTTTCAGCAGCAACAACAGTTTCAGCCCCAACAGATGTCGTCGCAGCCGCAGTAGTACCAGCAGTAGGGTCAGTATCCTCAGTTGACTGGGTCAGCTACCACAGGGAGGCAGAGAGCCTGAGGCAGAGTTACCCACATTACCAGAGCAGAGGCTGAGGCATCCCAGTTGGTCGAAAGTACTATTCTGATTCTTGGTTACGCGGCTCGAGTTTTATTCGATTCTGGTGCATCTCATTCGTTTATTTCGGAGGAGTTTGCTCAGAGTGCCGAGGAGTCGGCGACTGAGGTGTCCTGTGATCTGGCAGTGGAGTTGCCTACTGGTGACTTCATGCTCACCCCGTACTTCTTTGAGAAGGTGACTGTGTGGGTGGATGGGCGGAACTTACCGGCCAGGCTTTATGTGTTGTGCCTAGGGGTGAGCATTATTTGGGTTCAACCCGAAAATCAAACCGAACCGAACGATTTGGTTCGGTTTGGTTTGGGTTGAAATTTAAAAATTTTTGGTTTGGGTTCAAACTGAACCGTATTAAAAAATTTGGTTTGGTTTGGTTTTGAAGTTCAAGAAACCGAACAAAACCAAACCGAACTGAATAACACGAATTTAAGAATATTTTTATCAAATTAATATAAATGTATATGTAACTATAAACCCGAATTTAAAAAGTCCAATTCCCGCCATTCAAATGGGGTTTCCGACTTTAAGAAATAGGTTTCAAATCACCTTCTATTTTACTGTAACCGAAGTTCTTAATTTTTTATGTGAAAATATTATGGAGCTTGTTCTTACAAGTTACAACTTTGTTTGTTATTTTTTTAATATTTACTTTATTTGGTAGAAATTCTTTTACCCTACCTTTCTCTAATGTTGTTCGAATCCAATCTAATTTATAAAATGGGAGATGAATATGGTTCAAACCGAACCAAACCGAATTGGTTTGGTTTCAAACTAGTTTGGTTTGGTTTGGTTCGGGTTGAAGCCTTAATTCGGTTCGGTTTGGTTTGAGAAAAATTCTCTTCAAACCAAACCAAACCAAACCGTGCTCACCCCTAGTTGTGCCCTAGACTGTTTTGACAAAGATTCTGAATGAATTGTCATGATTTCGAGTTCAATGAATTTGCATGAATACAGGGTTGATGAATGATTCCCTTGAATGAAAACTTGCCTGATTGATCTTCATTAATATACATATTTGATGAAAGATGAGGCTGATGAATTTCAGACTTGAATGATTGATTTGTCTACACCATGAATGAAGAATGCTCAAATTTGAAAAAGTCTGATCTGAATCAACTTGATTAAATATTGAATGTCGAGTGAGCTATTATTGATTGAACACAATTGCTGAACATAAGTAGTGAGTGAATAGGTCATTTGGTGAATCGCAAAATGAATGGATGTTTTGAATGTGGAACTTACTATGTCATGATTGAGAGAGTTTCAGTTGATACATTGAGACCTTAATTTGAATGGCAAATTGAATGCAAGTTTATTGTGAGGCTTTTCACTCAATCTCTCAAGGCCAAGGTATGAATACATGACTATTTGGATCTTAGTGTAAATGGACTGATCCAGGTAAAATTCATGATTATCCATGTATATGTGAGTTGTATGAACTCCATTGATCAACATTGTTATATGTATCTCATTTGTGGAGTTTTCAATGGCTTTTACAGATGTTTTACTGCTGACAGTAAAAGTGTCGACCTACGAGGTTGACACTTATTTGCGTAGTTTCTGTCTTGCGTTGAAAAAGGGGACGCTGGCAGAAAGTGTCAACCTACGAGGTCGACACTTTCACCAGGGTTCTGCTATTTTGCTAAGGTAGAACTCTCGTGAAAAAGTGTCGACCCTGAAGGTCTTTCGGGTAAGTATGTTCATTTCTGTGAAAACAGAATGTTCGTGAAAAAGTGTCGACCTCGTGAGTCGACACTTTTCATCATGAATGTTATGTTCTTTTTCACATGCCAGAACACTTCGTAAGAAGTGTCGACCCCATGGGTCGACACTCGTGACTTGGTTTTGCTTTTATATATATTCTGGAAGAACTTTCAGGAAAAAGAGTCGACCCCATGGGTCGACACTTTTTCTGAACGTTCTTGCGGGTTTTTCGGATCTCCTTCGAACCCATTGGGCTTGGATCCATTTGGCATGGTTTATGACCCTAATGGCCTTAGGGAGTCCCTTATGTCTTGTATGTTGTTTCAATAGGGTTTAGAGTGGGCTTTTATGTCATTTGGGGGATCAAATCCCCTTGTATATAGTGCCGCCCTTCATTCGATCGGAACCAATATCTCTTGAGCTTCTAACGTGTGTCTTCACTTGTCTTGTAGGAGAAGAAGGGTATCCATCTGCTGGAGGTGAAGGATGGCTGTGCTAGGTCGATTTCCATCGAGCCCAAGCCTAAGAGTGGAGGTCGCGATCTGCATCCTCTACATCCGGAGCTTCGGGTGACTACATCTTCAACACCGGCTTCATCCAACCTCGGTTCCTTTGTTCTGAGCATTACCCTCGTTATATTCCTAGCATATTAAGAGTTTGTGGGGAAGATTCATATTGTTCATCATTCTCTTAGTCATCTTGTGCTTAGAACGATTATCTCATATCTGGGCTTGTATTTCTTTTCATACTATTTCTCTTTCTAGACATTTTCGGAGCTTGCTCTGAGTGTGTGTGGGTTGTCTCGTCGTCGTACGAGAACCCACGTGTGTGGGCCGTCGAGCCCGTGTGTGTGACTGCTGCCGTCGAGCAGCGTTTATAGTGAAAGCCTCTCGAGGTGAGAGGGGTGGACGTAGGACGGCATTTTGTGCGTCCGAACCACCTAAAAATACTATGTCGTGGTTTGCTTGGTTGGTGTTTGTTGATATCTATTTTTCCGCTGACTATACGAGTGTGAGACGGTGAGGCGTGAGTGTTCTCAACTGTTCGTCCGAATATTATTGTCCGAGTGAGTACATACGTGCGCTGGGGAGTTGTGAGAGCTTGCTTGATTTAATTTCAATTGTATTAATCAAGCCTCTGTCTTAGATTTATTCCTCATATCTGTGGCTTGTGTGGGTTGCTTTTAAAATTTGTGAAAAAGGGTGGGCAATCAATTCACCCCCCTCTCAATTGTCTCCTAACCGGGCCAACAATTGGTATCAGAGCCTCAGCTCTGCTTCTTAGAAAACCTAGCGATTTTAGAGTGATCTGTTAGGAATGGCCAACAACCTCCACAAGGGGATGATGCCCAAAGGGCATTCAATTCAACGGCCACCCTTCTTCGATGGGAGTAATTACCCATATTGGAAGAATAGGATAACCGTATTTCTTAGAGCGCAAAGTCATGAAATATAGACTGTTATTAGGAATGGTCCGTATGCTGTACACCCCGATGAGGATATGTGGGATGATGATGCTATAAAGAAAGCCACTGTAAATTTTAATGCCTTGAATATAATTCAGTGTGCTATTCACCCTAACGAGTATGCTCGTGTCTCCATGTGCAGTAGCGCCAAGGAAATGTGGGACAAGCTCAAGCTCATTTATGAAGGTACCACAAAAGTCAAGGAGACAAAGGCAAATATGCTGACCCGTGACTACGAGCTCTTTAAAATGAAAGATGAAGAAGATATCTCCTAGATGTTCGCACGACTTATGGAGATCACCAACGGACTGAAGTCACTCGGAAGAGAGTTCACCAACAAGGAATTGGTGTGGAAGGTGTTGAGGTCACTGTCACCGAGTTGGGACACCAAGGTGACCGTGATAGAAGACTCCAAGGATTTGATAACTCTCACCGTGGATGCACTCATAGGGTCATTAATGACCTATGAGATCAATGTGATCAAAAGGATGGAAGAGGATCCGAAGAAGAAAAGGCCAATCGCCTTGAAAGCACTCCCGGAGAGTATCTCAAGCCAAGAGGAATCGTTGGGAACCATCGACGATGAAGAGGTTGCTATGCTAACAAGAAAGGTAAGACAATTCTTGCGCCAAAGAAGAAGATTTGGTGGGAAGTTCAGGAAAGGGAAGAGGCAGCCAAGACAAAGAAATGAACCATCCAAGGCCACCGAAATCATTTGCTATGAATTTAAGAAAGCGGGGCACATGCGAGGAGAATGCCCCGAGCTCCAAAAGAAAAAGGGAAAGGTCGTCAAAGGCAAGAAGTCGAAGGCCATGAAGGCGGCATGGAGCGATGAGGATGAGGATGAGGATGATCCCACGACTGATGATGAGGAGCAGGATATTGAAGAACTCGTGAAGACGATGTGCTTGATGGCCAACAACGACAGCGAACAGGTAATTTCTAACACTGAGGCCATTTCAAATGAACAGTGGGAATTTGCTTATAAAGAATTAGATGAGAAGTATAGAAGAATGAAAAATGAGAATAGGACTTTAAAGAAAAAGATTCATGAAATTGTACACTCATCTGATTCATGTGGAAAATGTAATTTGCTTGAAATACAAATCAAAAGTCTGAAAAATGGAAATGATGCTTTGGAAACCAAGCTAGCTTTGTTTGAAGAGGAAATAACATGCTTGGACATAGAGAAGAAGAATGCATTTAAGCTGAAAGATGAAATCCAAGAAAAGCATGGCCTCTTAAACAAAGAACTTGAAAAACTGCATGTCCAAATGAGTGAATGTGAAAAAGAGAAAGAAAACTTGAAAGTGAAGAATGAGAGCTTAGTTATTGAAATTGAAAAATTGAAAAATGAGAATGGAAAGGTAGTGAGAGAGAAAGGAAAACAAGTTGAAAAGAATCAAAGAGTAATGCATAGCAACAAGAATCATGTTCATTATGCAGCAAAGAAATTATTTCATCAAGGAGAATGTTCACACACACACTTCGAAAAGTAAACTGTTAATTCCAAATTCCCCTCAACCTTCAGAAATGAAAATAAAAGAAGAAATTTTGGTAGGAGAAGACCCACGTATTTTTATTGTGGGAAAATAGGGCATGACATGTACATATGCCAACTCATGCAATATGATGATGAATTATTTTTCAGTAGATATTATGAGCCACTTGGGAACGCTAACGTGAAGGGACCCATGCTTGCTTGGGTACCCAAATCAAAATGAGCATGGTTGGTAATTGGTGCAGGTCTGTATGAAGGCGGGAGACAATAAATGGTACCTGGATAGCGAATGCTCTAGGCACATGACTGGAAATAAACTCCTCCTTGCAGACCTTGCTGAGAAGAATGGCGAAACGGTAATTTTTGGAGGACAGGACAAGGGTAAGATCATAGGAATTGGGAGAATTGGTAAGGGCCCTAACCATTGCATTGAAGATGTTTCACTAGTTAGAGGTCTTCGTCATAATTTGCTTAGTGTAAGTCAACTTTGTGACAAGGGTCACAAAGTGATTTTTGAATCTTCACACTGCACAATCATTGATGCTAACACACAGAAAATCAAGTTCATTGGTGTGAGATGTAACAACACCTATCAAGTCAATTTTGATGAGCTTGCACCTAAGAAACTGTGTTTAGTTGCTAATAGAAGTGAAGATGTTTAGTTGTGGCATCGCCGTCTCGGGCATGCCAACTTTAATGTAATTAGGAAGTTGAACCGTCATGATTTAGTCAGAGGTCTTCCTAAATTGAGTTTTGAAACTTCTAAGATTTGTGAAGTATGTAATAAAGGAAAATAAACTACCACATCCTTTAAATGCAAAAACATTGTGTCTACAGAAAAACCCCTTCAACCGTTGCATTTGGATCTATTTGGTCCCACCAGGACTCGCAGTCTTGGGGGGAAGCTTTATGGCTTTGTGATTGTCGATGATTTCTCGCGATATGCATGGGTTTTATATCTTGTTAATAAAAGTGATGTTTGCAATGAGTTTATTGATTTTTACACAAAAGTCTAGAATGAAAAAGGATATTCAATTTAGAAAATTTAAAGTGACCACGGAAAGGAATTTGAAAATCATGAGTTTGATGCTTTTTGCAGGAAGAAGGGGTACGAGCATCAGTTCTCCTCACCAAGAACCCCTCAACAAAATGGCGTGGTCGAAAGGAAAAACAGGACGCTCGTGGAGATGGCGCGTACCATGCTTGCCGAGAATGGTCTTCCACGGTACTTATGGGCAGAGACGGTTAACACCGCTTGCTACATCACAAATAGAGCCATGGTAAGACCAATCCTTAAGAAAACTCCATACGAGCTTTACAAATGTAAGAAACCCAACATATCTCATTTCAAACCATTTGGTTCCATTTGTTACATTTTAAACAATGGAAAAGACAATCTAGAAAAATTTGAAGCAAAAATGATAAAGGGATCTTCCTCAGGTATGCTCTAACATCTAGAGCTTACCGTGTGTATAACACTAGAACACTTGTTGTCGAGGAAAGTCCACATGTAGTTGTTGATGAATTCACAATGAGGAAATCGAATGATGATCATTTTCTTATTACAGATGAGGGCGAAGTTGAAAAGGGAGAGTCAAGCAAACAAGGTGAGGCAGCAAATCAAGAAGAAGAAAAAGAACAAGAAGAAGAAGAAGCGGAACAAGCGCAACATCCGAACCTTCCACACCAATGGACCATGCACAGGGACCATCCATCGGAGAACGTGATCGGCGGTGTGGATGAAGGAATTCGAACTCGGGCTTCAATGAGGGAAGTAGAAATTCACGATAATCTAGCTTTACTTTCCAGCATTGAGCCTAAATCATTAGATGATGCTTTAAATGATAATTCTTGGGTTCTCGCCATGCAAGAAGAGCTACACCAATTCCAAAGGAATCGGGTGTGGTTCCTCGTGCCCCGGCCTGATGACCATCCTATCATTGGAACTAAGTGGGTTTTCTGAAACAAACTTAGTGAAGATGGGGTGGTTGTGAGGAATAAGGCAAGATTAGTAGCCAAGGGCTACTCTCAAGAATTTGGCATTAATTTTGATGAATCATTTGCACCTGTGGCTAGATTGGAAGCAGTTAGAATTTTACTTGCTTATGCTTGTCACAGGAACATTAAACTGTTTCAAATAGATGTGAAGAGTGCCTTCCTCAATGGAGTGATCAAGGAAGAAGTGTACGTGGAGCAACCACCGGGCTTTGAAGATGAAAGATTTCTGGACCACGTATTTAAATTGGACAAGGCACTATACGGTTTGAAACAGGCTCCTCGGGCATGGTATGATAGATTAAGTTCATTTCTTATTAAAAATGACTTCAAACGAGATAACATAGATCAAACTTTGTTTACAAAAACTTGTGATGATCATTCATTAATTGTTCAAGTTTATATAGATGATATTATTTTTGGAGCCGCCAATTCAAAAATGAATGATGAATTTGCCCAACTTATGCAGGGGGAGTTTGAGATGAGCTTGATAGGAGAGCTCAACTTCTTCTTGGGATTACAGATAAAGCAAATGGATGATGGCATCTTCATCAACAAGAAAAAGTATACACAAGAAATCGTGAAGAAATTTTAACTTGAGACTGCCAAGCCCTTTGCAACACCAATGTCCACCTCACAGAAAATGGAGGAAGAAAAAGGTAACAAAATTGATCAAAAACTCTTTAGGGGTATGATAGGATCCTTGTTTTATTTGACTGCTAGTAGGCCAGATATACACTTGAGTGTTTGCCTCTGTGCAAGATACCAATCTTGTCCCAGGGACTCCCATTTAGCGGCCGTGAAAAGGATCTTCAGGTGTTTGAATGGAACCCTAGACCTTGGTTTGTGGTATCTTAGGAATAATTCATTTGATTTACATGCTTTCACTGACTCTGATTATACTGGTTGTAAAATGGATCGAAAAAGTACAAGCGGTCACTGTCAGTTTCTTGGGGGTTGCATGGTTTCATGGGCCTCAAAGAAATATCATTGTGTGGCTTTATCAACTGCCAAAGCCGAGTATGTGGCTGCCGGTAGTTGTGAAGCTCAGGTGCTTTGGATCCAACATCAGTTGTTAGATTTCAATTTTTGTTTAAAGAAAACTCCCATAATGTGTGACAACACTTCTGCAATAAACTTGTCTAAAAATCCTGTCCAACATTCCCGCACTAAGCACATAGAGGTTAGACACCACTTTATACGAGATCATATCAATAAAGGTGATTTTGAACTTATTTTTATTGATACAAAACACCAACTTGCTGATATATTTATAAAACCTTTGAATTCTGAATAATTTTACTTTCTAAGAAGAGAATTAGGAGTGTGCAGATTAGACACTTAGATATTTTGAGGTGAATTGTACATACACTCTTTTCATCTTTGTCATAAAGAAACTGTTCATATTGCCTTTTGCTTTGCACATAAAAGTTTTCATTCTCCTTACTCTTCAAACTTTGCCCTTTGTGCATAAAACACTGAATAATCATCTGGTTCCTATACATGCTTTTATCCTTTTGCATCCGCATGTACATAAATGCATATACTTCATCAATGTGTGCATGAATGCCATGATTTATCGGTATATCAAATAGTGTTAGTGGAAAGGTGGATTAAGTCCACCTGGAAGCTTTCACTATGTGTGAGGGTGGTCTTCGGATCTCTGTACTCCGCCACGTACCGGTAATCAAATTGCTTGAAAACTTCATTTTGAAATGCTTGAGTGTATATAAATTACACACCTTCTAGTTAAAATTTTCTATGACCTTACGCCCTTGCTAAATAAAATGTATTGACTAGGACATGTTTTAACATGGCACATATTAAGGGGGAGATTTTTGCTATAACCATGAATACACTTAGCGGGAGACATCACCATGAATAGGCTAATTCATTTCTTACATTCTACGCAATCTCTCACACAATTTGCACTTGTGAGTAAATGAATCTAACTAATAAGGATTTCACTTATTTCACTTAACACATTTTAGGACTTTGGAACCCCTACATGGAAATCACGTGACTTGTAAGGAAAAAGCTGTCAGCCCCGTCAAAAATATTCAATAAGTGTGATTTGACATGAAGTAAGTCGGGAATCCCCCCAGAGATAAAGGAGGAAACTCGCATTGAAAAGTGTCATATCCACATTATCATAAGTGACGATGCCGAGTAACTTGGAAGTGCCCCTGAAACAAAGGACATGACTCGTGTCAAAAGGCTAGTCATCCTGTCATTTAAAAATGAAAATAAACTTGGGATTGTGCGAAGCTACCAAAAGTCGAGTACATTGTATGAAAGTGTAGGGAAGAAAAGTTCCTACTTGTGTTCTTTAGAAAATTTGAAAATCAATGCTATCTAGATTTCATTGCTCATATTTCACATATTCATCTAGGGAGTGATTGTATGGATGTACATCATGAATCAGTCATATTTCATGAGTCTTACAGTACCACTTCTTGTAAGCACTACCCTTTTACTATTGCACATGAAATTCATGTTCTCGGTTTATCGCATCTTTCCTATCCTGAGAGAACTTGCTTGCTATTATACGATGATGATTGCATATGTGCTTGACTGCTCATCTCTTGTGTTTCATATGCATCTCATTGAGATAATTGTGCATATTGAGGCTTAACTTTCATCCTTTTACAGTTTTCATAATCCCCTATTTGACTTTGACAAAAAGGGGGAGAAATAACTTGCACTTTCACTTTCATTATTGCATTGGCTTGCATGAAGATTCTTGACTCGCCTTGTTTTTTATTTGATTATGTTCTTGGCAAAAAGGGTGAGTTGATCTTTACTTGTTGAGTCAGCTAGTTATGGATTTCTGACTGGAAGTCATGCATCTAGCGTGCATGAGAAAATGGCTATTTTGGTTCAAAAAATGTCAACATTCATGCAAATATCATAGTTCTATCAATGGTTTTATCTTCGTCAAAAAAGGGGAGATTGTTGTGCCTCGGACTGTTTTGACAAAGATTCTGAATGAATTGTCATGATTTCGAGTTCAATGAAATTGCATGAATACAGGGTTTATGAATGATTCCCTTGAATGAAAACTTGCCTAATTGATCTTCATTGATATACATATTTGATGAAAGATGAGGCTGATGAATTTTAGACTTGAATGATTGATTTGTCTACACCATGAATGAAGAATGCTCAAATTTAAAAAAGGCTGATCTGAATCAACTTGATTAAATATTGAATGTCGAGTGAGCTATTATTGATTGAACACAATTGCTGAACATAAGTAGTGAGTGAATAGGTCATTTGGTGAATCGCAAAATGAATGGATGTTTTGAATGTGGAACTTACTATGTGATGATTGAGAGAGTTTCAATTGATACATTGAGACCTTAATTTGAATGGCAAATTGAATGCAGGTTTATTGTGAGGCTTTTCACTCAATCTCTCAAGGCCAAGGTATGAATACATGACTATTTGGATCTTAGTGTAAATGGACTGATCCGGGTAAAATTCATGCTTATCCATGTATATGTGAGTTGTATGAACTCCATTGATCAACATTGTTATATGTATCTCATTTGTGGAGTTTTCAATGGCTTTTACAAATGTTTTACTGCTGACAGTAAAAGTGTCGACCTACGAGGTCGACACTTATTTGTGCAGTTTCTGTCTTGCGTTGAAAAAGGGGACGCTGGCAGAAAGTGTTGACCTACAAGGTCGACACTTTCACCAGGGTTCTGCTGTTTTGCTAAGGCAGAACTCTCGTGAAAAAGTGTAGACCCTGAAGGTCGACAATTTCAGCTAAGTATGTTCATTTCTGTGAAAACAGAATGTTCGTGAAAAAGTGTCGACCTCGTGAGTCGACACTTTTCATCATGACTGTTATGTTCTTTTTCACAGGCCAGAACACTTCGTAAGAAGTGTCGACCCCATGGGTCGACACTTGTGACTCGGTTTTGCTTATATATATGTTCTGGCAGAACTTTCAGGAAAAAGAGTCGACCCCATGGGTCGACACTTTTTCTGAACGTTCTTGCGGGTTTTTCGAATCTCCTTCGAACCCATTGGGCTTGGATCCATTTGGCATGGTTTATGACCCTAATGGCCTTAGGGCATCCCTTATGTCTTGTATGTTGTTTCAATAGGGTTTAGAGTGGGCTTTTATGTCATTTGGGGGATCAAATCCCCTTGTATATAGTGTCGCCCTTCATTCGATCGGAACCAATATCTCTTGAGATTCTAACGTGTGTCTTCACTTGTCTTGCAGGAGAAGAAGGGTATCCATCTGCTGGAGGTGAAGGAGGGATGTGCTAGGTCGATTTCCATCGAGCCCAAGCCTAAGAGTGGAGGTCGCGATCTGCATCCTCTACATCCGGAGCTTCGGGCGACTACATCTTCAACACCGGCTTCATCCAACCTCGGTTCCTTTGTTCTGAGCGTTACCCTCTTTATATTCCTAGCATATTAAGAGTTTGTGGGGAAGATTCATATTGTTCATCATTCTCTTAGTCATCTTGTGCTTAGAACGATTATCTCATATCTGGGCTTGTATTTCTTTTCATACTATTTCTCTTATCTAGACATTTTCGGAACTTGCTCCGAGTGTGTGTGGGTTGTCTCATCATCGTACGAGAACCCACGTGTGTGGGCCGTCGAGCCTGTGTGTGTGTGATTGCTACCGTCGACCAGCGTTTATAGTGAAAACCTCTCGAGGTGAGAGGGGTGGACGTAGGACGGCACTTTGTGCGTCCGAACCACCTAAAAATACTGTGCCGTGGTTTGCTTGGTTGGTGTTGGTTGATATCTATTTTTCCGCTCACTATACGAGTATGAGATGGTGAGGCGTGAGTGTTCTCAACTGTCCGTCCGAATATTGTTGTCCTAGTGAGTACATCTGTGCGCTGGGGAGTTGTGAGAGCTTGCTTGATTTAATTTCAGTTGTATTAATCAAGCCTCTATCTTAGATTTATTCCTCATATATGTGGCTTGTGTGGGTTGCTTTTAAAATTTATGGAAAAGGGTGGGCAATCAATTCACCCCCCTCTCAATTGCCTCCTAACCGGGCCAACATTATGCATTGCCGCTTCAGGACTTTGATGTGATTTTGGGCATGGATTAGCTCGAGGTCCATCATGCCTTGGTGGATTGCAGCTCGAAGAGGGTCTACTTCCGGTAGCTTCGTGGACCCACCTTTTATTTCCAAGGTATCCAATCTTCCTCCTCCCGTTTTCTTATTTTGGCTATTAGGGCTCGTAGATTGCTTGACATGGGTTATCAAGGTTTTCTCGCTTTCGTGATTTTGGTCGATCGACAGTGTCCGGATGTGGAGACATCCCGATTGTATGCGAGTTTTCTGATGTTTTTCCCGAGGAGTTACCAGGGTTGCCACCGCAGCGAGAGATTCATTTCGTGATTGAGGTGGTACCTGGTACGGCGCCTATGTCGAAGGCCCCTTATCGTATGGCGTCGACAGAGTTGAGAGAATTGAAGGCGTAATTGCAGGAGTTGCTGGCCAAGGGGTACATTCGTCCTAGCTTTTCCCCTTGGGGTGCGCCGATGTTGTTTATGAAGAAGAAGGACGGTAGTCTGAGGCTGTGCATCGACTACCGGCAGTTGAACCAGGCGACTGTTAAGGACAAGTATCCGTTGCCCCGGATTGATGACTTATTTGATCAGCTTCAGTCGGCCCGAGTGTTTTTGCGGATTGACCTGAGATCGGGTTATTACCAGCTGCGGATTCGAGATTCTGATGTGGAGAAGACGGCGTTTTGCTCGAGGTATGGGTATTATGAGTTCTTGGTGATGCCGTTTGGGCTCACCATTGCCCCCGCGGTATTTATGGACATGATGCATAGGGTGTTCCGTCCGTATCTAGACTAGTTCATGGTCGTGTTTGTGGATGACATCCTTGTGTATTCGTGGTCTGCTGAGGAGCATGTGCATCATTTGAGGGTGCTGCTGCAGACCTTGCGGGATCACCAGTTGTATGCCAAGCTGAGCAAGTGTGTGTTTTGGCTGCGTGAGGTGCACTTTTTGGGGCACGTGATTTCTGGTGATGGTGTTTCCAAGACCCAGCCAAGGTCGAGGCTGTGGTGCAGTGGCCGAGGCCGAGTTCCGTCACGGAGATTCGGAGCTTTTTGGGGCTTGCAGGCTATTATAGGAAGTTCATTCAACATTTTTCTCGTATTGCGGCCCCGATGACCAGGCTTATGTGGAAGGATGTGCCATTTTTCTGGACGAACGAGTGTGAGCAGAGCTTCATGGAGCTGAAGAGATTGCTCACGACTGCTCCGATGTTGGTGTTGCCTTCTAGATCGGGAGGTTTTGTGGTGTGTACATATGCTTCCAGGGTAGGTTTGGGTGCTGTCCTGATGCAGCACGGTGGAGTTGTAGCGTATGCATCTCGGCAGTTGAAGCCACATGAGGAGAACTATACTACTCATGATCTTGAGTTGGCGGCGGTGATTTTCGCTCTGAAGATCTGGAGGCACTATCTATACGGTGAGAAGTTCGAGATGTTCACTAACCATCAGAGTTTGAGGTATGTGTTTACCTAGAAGGATCTTAACCTCAGGCAGAGGAGGTGAATGGAGTACATGAAGGATTATGATTTTACTCTATCGTATCAGCCTAGCAGGATGAATGTCGTGGCTGATGCCTTGAGCAGGAAGGTGGTTGATGGGGACATCGCTTACCACTTCCCATTTCTCCACGGTTCCCGTTGCTTGCCAGCTATGCGTCATCATGTTCGCGGCATTTTTCTTAATCATGGCTTGTAATTTTTATATTTTCTTGAGTCATAAATTATGTAATTTCCCTTTTATTGAGTCAAGTCCCTAGGTTAATGAGTCATCTACCTAAGTTTATTATCATTATGTCAGTTAGATTGGTTAATGGGCCCAGTTATATGGGCCTGGCCCAGGGGCGCTCCTTTCCCCCTTGGTTAGTTGTCATTAGTCCAAAAGTCAGGGACTTATGTTGAATTGTGGGATTCCTATAAATAGGACCCCAATCCCACCAGTTGAAGCTAATGAAGATTTGATAAAGCTTGCCAAAGCAATTGTGCATCTCTCTCTCTCTCTCTAGCTCTCTCTCTCTCTCTCTCAAGAAGGGGCGACCCTTTCTCTCTCCTCTCCCCTCTCTCTCTCTAGGTCGACCATCTCTCTCTCTCCTCCCCTTGCCACCTCATCCTCCACATCAGCCCTCCCCACCCTTTCACCTTCCCAAGGCCATTACCCCCCTTTACTCCCACCACTCCCCAAGCAACCCTTCCCATTCCCCATACACCCTTTCACCTTCCCAAGGGAGAATCCCTTCTCCTAGACATCCCTTCCTATCCCCAAAGCAACCCCTTCCCATCCCCAAGGCTTCCATTAACACCACCATTAACCCATCACACCAATTCCAAAGGAAGTCCTCCCTATTCCCCAAGCTACTTGCGCTCCCATCACCCCACCACCTCCCCCTTGGCCATTTGCGCACCCAGCCCCTCTCCCTGCTAGCTCCGCCCCTGGCCTCCACCTCACCACCCCTCCCACCTCCCAAACCACTCCCCTCCACCAAAGCATCCATCTCCCTCACCCCTCCACCAAAGAAACCACCCCCCCACCCTTTTCTCTCTTCTAGTTTGCATACAGCTGAAGAGTTGCAGATCAGCACCCTGTTGCAGCGTCGCCCACGACCTCATCCCGGATCTTCTAGGGGCGTGGCCTACATCAACAGAAAGCTCTGCCAGTCTGCTTCGCCACCGCGTTGGTTTCGTCTCAATCCGAGGTCGGAGCTGTCCGGGAGAACCATTCTCCCCCGACTGAGCAGGACTCCCTCTGCAGAGCACCTGAACCTGATTAGAAGCTGCACCACGACCAACGGCGGGAGATTCAGGCCAAGAGCCCTTCTAAAAAGTTCTTCCTCCTCTAGTCCTCTATCATAATCAAGAAGCAGAACTGCGTTCGGCATCCGGAGGCCAAAGTTATTGTTTTTCTCCCTCGGCCGCGCGGATCTGCCTCCCACAGTCTGCAACGACCTGCCTCCACTCTTCAGAGTCCCCCAGTCCTCTCCGACATCAGACGGCTTCCCCGCCAGTTTTGCTACGAAGAGGGCTCGTCCACGGTTCCAGAAACTCCAGAGGTTCATGATTCGGAGTCCAGGAGCAGTCGGGGCACTCTCTGCAAATGGCTATCAGAAACAGGAAGCTACCGCGCCCAGATTCTGTCTCCCTGATCGAACCTTGTCCCGAGCCCGCAACTGCAACAGAAGAATTCTGCAAAATTCAGAGGCATCCTAGTCCCAGATACGAAGCGTTCCCCACTGGTCTCGCCATCAGCAAGTTTCCAGATTGAAATCTACGGCCGCTACACCGACTGTCTGTCACCTATCACAGCAAGCAAGTCGATTCGGCAGCGACTCCTTTTCTTGGGTTTCCGGCGAATCTCCCCTCCCCGCCTGGCCGGCTCACCGCCCCTCCCTACGTGGAGGTAGTGTTTGCATGTAATTCAATCATCCCCACCCCAAGTCCACTCTCCTGCGAGAGGTGTAGTGAGTGTAACTAATTAAACAGGATTCAAGCTTCACCGGCGCAGTGTGCGGGGAACCCACACTTCCCCGCTCGCCCATCGTCTCCGACCGGGGTTGGTTTCTTCAAACCAACCAGGTGAGCCTCTACCCTTGCTCCATTTACTTCTGTTCATTTCATATCCATAAAACTTGTCCGCTGGTTGGTGAGAGAGCGCCTGTTCCCGGAGCCACTAACTCTTGTGTGGTCACCGTGGCCAAAGTGAGAGAGTGACCTAGTGCCCCCAAGGCACCCGGCCGCCCTTGATCGTGGGCATCCTACCTTCGGGAGGGAAAACCTTAGTTGTGCTGGCCCTCTACCAGCAAGGGTCCTTCTCCCCCACCTCGACTCGGCATCATCGAGTCACCACGGGTAACGGGTGCGCAGCGTGAGACAGCATCTTCCAAGCTCTCTCGACTTTTGTGAATGCGATTGCGAATTAAATCCAAGGGATCATTGTCACTTGCTGCATTCCCGTCTATGTTTCACATCAACTTAGTATCAGAGCAAGTTCTAGACTTGTCTCTACTAAGTCTTATCCTAGGGCGCATAAGCATTTAGAGTCATTCGGTTCATCAACATGGCTACCTCTCTTTGGTCCCACTCGGCCCTCCACAAAGGTCCGATCGATCACCCATTTTCGGACATCTTTATAGATGAGAGTATCACCTTTGATGGGTTACATCCTAGTGATTATGTTAGGTGGGAGACTTTCATGACCAAACACTTTGATAGGATTAGGGTCTATGGGCACGCTAGAGTCCGCAAGGCCACAGGGCGACTTCGGGGACAAGCCAAGAAAGAGTGGGAACGCATAGTGAGCTTAAGAAAGATTCGGAGGCAAGAACCCATAGGATCATGGGAAGATGGTGCGGACACTAGGGCGATCACGTGACACGTCGGCGAACCGACGTTGCCATACGCGGAGCGCCAAGTGGACTACATCGGCTTATCTTCCAAATGGGGACACTTTGGCTTCTATTTGGACTCTTTTTAGCATTAAATTGGGCTTGTAATGTCACATTATATGTGGGTTTTCATATTGGGTTGGTTGTAAGGCTCTAAATGCGCCAACTGGTTAAGGCCCTTAAGACTTCATTAAGAAAGGGAGAGGCCTTGGTCCATTTGGATAGATCCATAGACCATATATGGGCTCTTCATACATGGGCCAACTAGAGGAGAATGGCCTTGAGCCATATTGGATTCCTAGAAGGATGAGTGGGCTGCCATGACCAAAATGGCCCATTCAAGGCCCAAAATGGGGGGCGCCCCCTTTCTTGTCCTATTAGGCTAGGAAATTGTCTTTTTTCTTCTTTCTTCTCTCCATTCACAACATGTGGTATTAAATGGCTGCTGGTCAAGGTTAATTGGCTGCCAACCTACACCCCTTTTACCTTGAATGTCAAAGGTAGGCAGCCAACATGTCTCTTTGTCCCCTCCCTCTCCCTTTCATGGCCATGGGCGCATCCCCCTTCCCCTCCCCTTGAAACCCACGACCTCCCCACCCCTTATACCTCTTGTAGTTGTCTATTTAAGGGCTTGTACATTGTGTGTGCAGAGGCTAATGATATTTTGTTGAAAGAAAATTGTTAAGAGAGTGATTCTCCCTCTTTCTCTTGCTCTTTCCCTTGGTGTGAATTTCCCAGAAATCTGGTCATGGACTCGACCATCTCTTCCCATCCCCCTATTATCATATTGTTCCCTCCGATTTATCCTTGATACTACTACAAGATTGCAAGAATTCAGCGCTGGTTTGATGCCGTTTGGAGTTCGGGAGCACCGGCGGTGATTTTTCTCGTGGCGGCGTGCAGATCTGTCCCAGAGTGCAGTCCAGATCTGAGGGTGACTGTGTTTCGATTTATGCAGCCCAACCACGACGTGATCAGGAGCTGGTGTCTGAAGATCAATTAAAGTATTGCAAGTCATCTTCACGTTGCCTCTGGTTTCGTTGCATTTCAAGGTCTGTGCTGTCTGTGGCGTCAATTCTCGTGAGGTCGCGCAAGAAGATCTGAACAGACTCAGCCCAGATCCAGAGGCGACTTCCCACATCTGTCCCGCCTCATCCAGCCAATATCTGAGAGAGAGGTCTTCAGAGGATTTGTTCCTATGGATGTCACCAACAACCTCCCATAGACGGAGTTCCATTTTGACATTGGCAACCCTTTTTCCACCATTTATTTGTCTGTCTGTGCAGTTCTGTGAACACCAAATCAGATGCTGAAAGAAATCATTGCTGCACCCAGATCCGAAAGGATCTGAATGCTCCCTCTGGAGTGAAGAAACTACGTCCAGTCACCGTCATTCTCCAACAAACGGCACTCCAATCAGACGTTGTGGCTAGGAGTTACAGTCGTCGGAAGATCGCTGCGCAGGGTGCCTGGCGTGGGCAGAACCAAGTCGACTCGCCCTCGACGCGCTCGTTCGGCTCCAGCTCGCCTTCCTCGGCTCCGTTGCTTGCTGCCCGTCAACCCGGGACCCAGCAACCCCCAAATGCCATTTTGTAACCCTTTACCTCCATGTGTGGAGTGGGTTTCCAGATCTGAAATTGTAAAATTAAATCATTTGTATATCGGGGTTGTTCGGAAAACGGCCGGGAATTCTTCCCCACGCCTAGACGTGGAGGTACGCGCTCATTCCATTCTCACATTGCTAATTTAGTATACATTCTATATTGCTGCGTTTGTGAGATTAGGGCCGTTAGCTTGTATCTAAATCACCGTGCTAGTGAGTTGAGAGTGCCCGTTCCGTAGCTCCGATCGAGCACCGAACGTGAATCGGTACCCTAGGCGACGGTGGTTTCTTAATCGCCGCGATCCCCACGTTTCCCTCGCAAGGGACGATCGCTGGGCTAAAGAGAGAGCGCTGTTGAGAGGCGTCTCCACCCAGAGAATACCACAGTGGCTAGCCGCCTGGCTTGCCTTAACGTGCTAGTGCTGGCCGCACTTGTGTCCATCGTACGTCCTAGCCCTGTCGAGTCATCCGTCCCGCATCAATTTGGTATCAGAGAGAGTTTGAGTCTAGGGTGTCCAAAACAAAAAAAAAGAGTGCCATTTAAGTCATTGTCTAAGTCGTGTTTAGGATCATCATATTTTCAAAACAACAAAAAGAGTCATTTTTGGGTCGCATACATCCCTTTACCCGGTATATCAAAAGGTGTTGTCCGAACGTTAGGCTATGCCTATCGGGAAGGCCGCACACTTGTGCGAGTGATCTTCGGATCGGTTATCTCCGCCACGTACCGAGTCTTGGTTTACGTCTAGGGTCCTTAGTGTGTATGCATGTCCATGTCCGCTACCCATGGCCGTTCCCCAAGACCATACGTCCGAGTGGTCAACTTTTGTGGCCAAAATGAATGTCCTCATGGACCGAGCCTTTGGTTTTGCCCCTCTCATTATGAAAGCCGCTCTACCCAACAGGTCCACAACGGAACTCCATTTCACCGATAGGGAGTCGGATAATTGGGTTTCTCTTGACATCGTGGAGTCTCTCTCCAAGACAGGCGAGATTGTCCGCGATGGTGATTTTGCTTGTGTTGAGTTCTATAAGAGGATCGGCTCTGTTCTCTACACCGATGGCGCATGGTGCAGGATCGACACACTTGCTGGTTCATGCATCATTTTAGGGCAAAAGTGGTTAGGAGAGAGAAGGGCCAATCTTGACTGGGACAAGAGGACTTGCACCTTATGCCCACCATACCTACCCTGTAAGATCACCCTTAGGGACCCCGTATGTCCAGCCACCCAGTCCCAGCGGCCCACTCCACCTTCGGATTCGCGCTTGGAGCCACCTCATCTCGAGCCGCCCGTATTTCTAACGGGTACATTATACATAGCCGAGCCGCTTCTTAGTTGGCTCAAGGATGGCTTGGTCCCGCTCCCTTACCCGTCTATGGACCCTACCCTACCTTTGGTGTCCGTCAACTCCTACCACACAACTTTTCGGTCTAGTCACCATGTCGATACTTTGGATGACCTTATTATGAGATTAGATTCACAATGGGAGTTGACGCATCTTTTGGCCCGAGGCTTTAACCAACCCGCTAGTCTTAGCTTCACCCATCCGGCCTTAGGATCCATTACCTCCGTGTGCACCGTGGGATGTGTCACCACGGAGATTCTTCTACTCCTCCCGATGCCGGCTGAGTCCGACTTCATTTCCTTTTGCCCGAGGGAGGAAGTTTATTTTCTTCACATGACCATTGTCCCGTTCACTATGACGGATGAAGGTGAGCATTCACACCTTCAAGAATTTCACGATTGGGACCGTGTCATGGAGGAACCCATCTCCCGGGGTCATACCTTCTTTGACCCTTTTGACCCCTCCACTAGTGAAGCTCCCGAGCTATCACATTCCCTCCACCTCTTCCAAGGAGTTCACTATTCCACCCATACCCCTCGGTCTATTCGGCAAGCCGTCTCTACATCTAGGGATGATGACGAAGGTAGTTTTGGATCTCCTAGTCCTTCCCCACCCAAATCCCATAGGTCGCCAATGCATGATTGGTACATCTTAGGGTGTCTAGGAATCGTCCATTCCGTCAAGCATCGAGTACATCTAGTATATGCATGGCACATATTCGGGTGCCCTGGTCCACCATTGCATATGCATGGTCTACATCACCATAGGTTTGTCTAAGTTCAAGTGTGTGTGTTTGTTTCTATGGTTTGTTTTCTTTCATATGGTTTGCATTAAGTCGTGTCAATAAAAGGCCAGTCAGGCACATATAAAGAGGTAGCCGATGCATGCTACATATTCGTGGATTCAAAGGGAGGGTACGTCTAGGTCAGGGTCATACCTGATTGGTTTCCTCCCGGAGACCGAAAGCCACTCTAAGTCCACGATCCCCACCCTTTTCGGGTCAAGAAACAAGTGGGTCCGAATGCGTACGATATTGAACTACCGGGTGACTATGGTGATAGTTCGACGTTCCATGTTTCAGATCTGGTAGCATATTGGAACCCGCGGTGATCCCTAGTGAGCTTTGGGCTTTCTCCTTCTATTGTGAGTGATACACCACCCGAGAGTCCACCTCTTCCAGCCTCAACGCATGCGTATAGATTGTATACTGGATGAGCAGGTGATCACCACAAGGAATGGCGCATATCCACACGTCCTAGTGCGTTGGCGAGGATGCCCCACGATGACCAACACCTTGATCACATGCGGAGAATGCAAGCTTCGGGACCCTTACTCGACGGGGTCGAGTTCCTCCCACCCGGGGAGAATTGGTGCGGACACCAGGGCGATCACGTGACACGTCGGTGAACCGACGTTGCCATACGCGGAGCGTCAAGTGGACTACATCGGCTTATCTTCCAAATGGGGACACTTTGGCTTCTATTTGGACTCTTTTTAGCATTAAATTGGGCTTGTAATGTCACATTATATGTGGGTTTTCATATTGGGTTGGTTGTAAGGCTCTAAATGGGCCAACTGGTTAAGGCCCTTAAGACTTCATTAAGAAAGGGAGAGGCCTTGGTCCATTTGGATGGATCCATAGGCCATATATGGGCTCTTCATACATGGGCCAACTAGAGGAGAATGGCCTTGAGCCATATTGGATTCCTAGAAGGATGAGTGGGCTGCCATGACCAAAATGGCCCATTCAAGGCCCAAAATGGGGGGCGCCCCCTTTCTTGTCCTATTAAGCTAGGAAATTGTCTTTTTTCTTTTTTCTTCTCTCCATTCACAACATGTGGTATTAAATGACTGCTGGTCAAGGTTAATTGGCTGCCAACCTACCCCCCTTTTACCTTGAATGTCAAAGGTAGGCAGCCAACATGTCTCTTTGTCCCCTCCCTCTCCCTTTCATGGCCATGGGCGCATCCCCCTTCCCCTCCCCTTGAAACCCACGACCTCCCCACCCCTTATACCTCTTGTAATTGTCTATTTAAGGGCTTGTACATTGTGTGTGCAGAGGCTAATGATATTTTGTTGAAAGAAAATTGTTAAGAGAGTGATTCTCCCTCTTTCTCTTGCTCTTTCCCTTGGTGTGAATTTCCCAAAAATCTGGTTGTGGACTCGACCTTCTCTTCCCATCCCCCTATTATCATATTGTTCCCTCCGATTTATCCTTGATACTACTACAAGATTGCAAGAATTCAGCGCTGGTTTGATGCCGTTTGGAGTTCGGGAGCACCGGCGGTGATTTTTCTCGTGGCGGCGCGCAGATCTGTCCCAGAGTGCAGTCCAGATCTGAGGGTGACTGTGTTTCGATTTATGCAGCCCAACCACGACGTGATCAGTAGCTGGTGTCTGAAGATCAATTAAAGTATTGCAAGTCATCTTCACGTTGCCTCTGGTTTCGTTGCATTTCAAGGTCTGTGCTGTCCGTGGCGTCAATTCTCGTGAGGTCGCTCAAGAAGATCTGAACAGACTCAGTCCAGATCCAGAGGCGACTTCCCACATCTGTCCCGCCTCATCCAGCCAATATCTAAGAGAGAGTCTTCAGAGGATTTGTTCCTATGGACGTCACCAACAACCTCCCACAGACGGAGTTCCATTTCGACATCGGCAACCCTTTTTCCACCATTTATTTGTCTATCTGTGCAGTTCTGTGAACACCAAATCAGATGCTGAAAGAAATCATTGCTGCACCCAGATCCGAAAGGATCTGAATGCGCCCTCTGGAGTGAAGAAACTACGTCCAGTCACCGTCATTCTCCAACAAACGGCACTCCAATCAGACGTCATGGCTAGGAGTTACAGTCGTCGGAAGATCGTTGCGCAGGGTGCCTGGCGTGGGCAGAACCAAGTCGACTCGCCCTCGACGCGCTCGTTCGGCTCCAGCTCGCCTTCCTCGGCTCCGTTGCTTGCTGCCCGTCAACCCGGGACCCAGCAACCCCCAAACGCCATTTTGTAACCCTTTACCTCCCTGTGTGGAGTGGGTTTCCAGATCTGAAATTGTAAAATTAAATCATTTGTATATCGGGGTTGTTCGAAAAACGGCCGGGAATTCTTCCCCACGCCTAGATGTGGAGGTACGCGCTCATTCCATTCTCACATTGCTAATTTAGTATACATTCTATATTGCTGCGTTTGTGAGATTAGGGCCGTTAGCTTGTATCTAAATCACCGTGCTAGTGAGTTGAGAGTGCCCGTTCCGTAGCTCCGATCGAGCACCGAACGCGAATCGGTACCCTAGGCGACGGTGGTTTCTTAATCGCCGCGATCCCCACGTTTCCCTCGCAAGGGACGATCGCTGGGCTAAAGAGAGAGCGCTGTTGAGAGGCGTCTCCACCCGGAGAATACCACAGTGGCTAGCCGCCTGGCTTGCCTTAACGTGCTAGTGTTGGCCGCACTTGTGTCCGTCGTACGTCCTAGCCCGGTCGAGTCATCCGTCCCGCATCAGAAGAGATGAAAAGTGAGCTTAGGAAGATCTACGCTCCCCGACCCTCCCACTCCTACCGTGAGGACCATAACCCGTTGAGCACTCCCACTCCCCCTTTCCCTCCCAGTCAACCCAAAACCTCTATTAGGACCCAAACCCCACCACCCAACGGACCCCTAGATTTATTGAAAGAGATAAGGATTGAGATCAGGAAGATCTTCACTCCCCAACCTTCCCACTCCTACCCTGAGAACCATAACCCGAGAAGCACTCCCACTCCTCCTTTCCCCACCACCCAACCCAAAATTCTCCATCAAACTCCCACTCCACAAACTTCCAAAAATCCTCCTTCCACCCCTTTCCAAAAGAAACTTAAAGAGGTAACCGAAGACTATGAGGCTCCACTAGATTGGGAAGAAGAATATGAATCACAGTGTCATGGGTTAGGCCGGGAAGTTCCCATCCCAGGTGGAAGAAGCATCATGACTCACTCCACCCTCACCACTCAAACCCACGTGGACCCCATGTCCACCCCTCCACCTAGGCCCGTGACAGCCACCATTCCCCAATCCAAAGTTACTCACCCAACCCACCATCCACTTCCAACTCCTATCCTACCCAAACCTAGTCCCCCGCTACTTCCACTCCCAACCCCAACCCAAGTCCGGCCTCACTCACCACCTCGGGTACACCATGCACCAACCGTCATCACCCCACCCCCAATAGACCTTCCCATTCCCTTGAGAGAGGAGACCACAACCATCCACATGGGAGTAGATGCTAGTCCGGAACCCATCCCCATCCTTGAGGAAACCCAAGTTCATATCTATGGTGAGGAAGAATCAGAAATATCCCCTTCACATAGCTTGGACCCCCAAGAGCCACAAGCCTTCACAAATAGCACCGTAATCATAGAGGGGCCCCTAGCTAGATGGCTAAAGGAGAGACCACTTCACCCCATCATGTCCTATGTTTACCCACCCATGGAGCAAAACCTTCCCATTGTACCCTTATCCACCTATCACACCACAATCCAATCATCCTATCAAGTGGAAACATTAGGGGATCTTCTTAAGGGTATAGTTTGGCAAATGGAACTAACTGGCATGTTGACCACTGTAGTCGACCAACCTAGAAGCCTTGACCTCCTACACCTATGTGTCGGGTCCATCTCCTCGATATACACTATGGGTTGCTACACTAGCGACCTTCTTTTATTCCTCCCAACACCCGAAGAGCCCGATGCTATCCGCGAATTAGAGTTGCTTATTTCGGGTAGGATGCCAAGCCCTCCATTCATTGCCAACTAACCCGCCAAGGACTTCGGTTCAATTACTTCATTTGAGGAGGAGGACTCACCATCATTTGAAGACCTTGAGGAGATAGAATACCCCTTCCTTGGTAACACATTCCATGACCCCTTTGATCCCTCCCTAGGGAAGACATTGAACCCATGGGACCTAGCCGCCTTACCCACCACCCACTCCCTCCTACCCTCACCCACCATGTTGAACCCAACCCACCCATTCCACTACTTAGTTCACACTATGAGAGCCATGACCGAGGGTGACATCCACCTAGGAAATGAGGAAGTGACCTATCCCAAAATGTCCACCTTCTTGGACCCCTTCGACCCCTATGAGTGGAAACCCCCAAATCCACCCCCACCTAAAGATGGGACCATCTTGATTGTAATGCATGTGCCACAACATTTTGCCCCACCTGGTAGGGCTAGTCATCTCATTTGTGTCACATACACAGTAGGTCCAGTGCATGACAGGTTCACATTTGGATATGTAGGTCCACCCCCATTCATCATCCATCTTATGCATGATAGGAGTCTACATGGAAGTCCAGGTCCTCCGGCATTCATTGCACCCATACCTGATAGAGCCACATTTGGACATGCTGGTCCTCCCCCACTCTTCATCTACCTCATGCATGATAGGGCCACTTATGGCTACCCCGGTCCACCTAAGTGCACCAAGGTCCACATGGTTTCTAAGCATGATAGGTCAATTCATGGATGCCCTGGTCCTCCTAAGTCTGTCAAAACCAAACTAACACTTGATAGGGCTGAATTTGGTTGTCCAGGCCCTCCCTTCATCCCTATAGGATCATCATTCATGACATTGCATGGTAACATTCGCAAACACAAAAACAAGAGCAGCAAAGTTCTTAAGGAATTAGCCGATTCCCACTGTCGCCACCAAGAAATCCATGTCGGTGATTTTGTGATGGTGAGGACTGAGATTGTCTCAAAACTGAGGTCTTGTGGAGCAGGCTCCTTTCCGATATTGAGGTGCCTTGACACAAATGCTTATGTGTTCGACCTCCCCGAAGGGTACGGAGTAAGCCCCACTTTCAATGTGGCTGACCTGGTGCCCTACAAGGGTACCACGGTGACACCCAGTGAGGAGATCCAGCCTATCCCACCCCTTGAGAGAGCCCGCACACCAACGAGAGTTCCATCTGGCCAGAGAAACCAGCGTGATCAAGTGGAGCGGATATTAGATGAACAGATCACTACCACACGGAGCAAGGCGTATGAGCGATATCTGGTTAGGTGGAAGGGACGACCACCTTCGGTTGACGCCTGGGTGATTCGGGAGGATCTCCAGCAGCTGGATCCTGACCTATTGGAGCAATACCGCAGCAGAGAGGACCCTTACTCGACAGAGTCGAGTTCTCTGCACCGCGGGAGTATGATGGGGACATCGCTTACCACTTCCCATTTCTCCACGGTTCCCGTTGCTTGCCAGCTATGCGTCATCATGTTCGCGGCATTTTTCTTAATCATGGCTTGTAATTTTTATATTTTCTTGAGTCATAAATTATGTAATTTCCCTTTTATTGAGTCAAGTCCCTAGGTTAGTGAGTCATCTACCTAAGTTTATTATCATTATGTCAGTTAGATTGGTTAATGGGCCCAGTTATATGGGCTTGGCCCAGGGGTGCCCCTTTCCCCCTTGGTTAGTTGTCATTAGTCCAAAAGTCAGGGACTTATGTTGAATTGTGGGATTCCTATAAATAGGACCCCAATCCCACCAGTTGAAGCTAATGAAGATTTGATAAAGGTTGCCAAAGCAATTGTGCATCTCTCTCTCTCTCTCTAGCTCTATCTCTCTCTCTATCTCTATCTCTCTCTCTCAAGAAGGGGCGACCCTTTCTCTCTCCTCTCCCCTCTCTCTCTCTAGGTCGACCATCTCTCTCTCTCCTCCCCTTGCCACCTCATCCTCCACATCAGCCCTCCCCACCCTTTCACCTTCCCAAGGCCATTAACCCCCCTTTACTCCCACCACTCCCCAAGCAACCCTTCCCATTCCCCATACACCCTTTCACCTTCCCAAGGGAGAATCCCTTCTCCTAGACATCCCTTCCTATCCCCAAAGCAACCCCTTCCCATCCCCAAGGCTTCCATTAACACCACCATTAACCCATCACACCAATTCCAAAGGAAGTCCTCCCTATTCCCCAAGCTACTTGCGCCCCCATCACCCCACCACCTCCCCCTTGGCCATTTGCGCACCCAGCCCCTCTCCCTACTAGCTCCGCCCCTGGCCTCCACCTCACCACCTCTCCCACCTCCCAAACCACTCCCCTCCACCAAAGCATCCATCTCCCTCACCCCTCCACCAAAGAAACCACCCCCCCACCCTTTTCTCTCTTCTAGTTTGCATACAGCTGAAGACTTGCAGATCAGCACCCTGTTGCAACATCGCCCACGACCTCATCTCGGATCTTCTGGGGGCGTGGCCTACATCAACGGAAAGCTCTGCCAGTCTGCTTCGCCACCGCTTTGGTTTCGTCTCAATCCGAGGTCGGAGCTGTCCGGGAGAACCATTCTCCCCCGACTGCGCAGGACTCCCTCTGCAGAGCACCTGAACCCGATTAGAAGCTGCACCACGACCAACAGCGGGAGATTCAGGCCAAGAGCCCTTCTAAAAAGTTCTTCCTCCTCCAGTCCTCTATCATAATCAATAAGCAGAACCGCATTCGGCATCCGGAGGCCAAAGTTATTGTTTTTCTCCCTCGACCGCGCGGGTCTGCCTCCCACAGTCTGCAACGACCTGCCTCCACTCTTCGGAGTCCCCCAGTCCTCTCCGACATCAGACGGCTTCCCCGCCAGTTTTGCTGCGAAGAGGGCTCGTCCACGGTTCCAGAAACTCTGGCAGTTCATGATTCGGAGTCCAGGAGCAGTCGGGGAACTCTCTGCAAACGGCTGTCAGAAATAGGAAGCTGTCGCGCCCAGATTCTATCTCCCTGATCGAACCTCGTCCCGGGCCCGTAACTGCAACATAAGAATTCCGCAAAATTCATAGGCATCCTAGTCCCAGATACGAAGCGTTCCCCACTGGTCTCGCCATCATCAAGTTTCCAGATTGAAATCTACGGCCGCTACACCGACTGTCTGTCACCTATCACAGCAAGCAAGTCGATTCGGCAGCGACTCCTTTTCTTGGGTTTCTGGCGAATCTCCCCTCCCCGCCTGGCCGGCTCACCGCCCCTCCCTGCGTGGAGGTAGTGTTTGCATGTAATTCAATCATCCCCACCCCAAGTCCACCCTCCTGCGAGAGGTGTAGTGAGTGTAACTAATTAAACAGGATTCAAGCTTCACCGGCGCAGTGTGCGGGGAACCCACACTTCCCCGCTCGCCCATCGTCTCCGACCGGGGTTGGTTTCTTCAAACCAACCATGTTAGCCTCTACCCTTGCTCCATTTACTTCTATTCATTTCATATCCGTAAAACTTGTCGCTGGTTGGTGAGAGAGCGCCCGTTCCCGGAGCCACTAACTCTTGTGTGGTCACCGTGGCCAAAGTGAGAGAGTGACCTAGTGCCCCCAAGGCACCCGGCCGCCCTTGATCGTGGGCATCCTACCTTCGGGAGGGAAAACCTTAGTTGTGCTGGCCCTCTACCAGCAAGGGTCCTTCTCCCCCACCTCGACTCGGCATCATCGAGTCACCACGGGTAACGGGTGCGCACGGTGAGACGGCGTCTTCCAAGCTCTCTCGACTTTTGTGAATGCGATTACGAATTAAGTCCAAGGGATCATTGTCACTTGCTGCATTCCTGTCTATGTTTCACATCAGTGGTGGTCAGTCAGATGTTGTTAAGGAAGTGGAGGTTATGGGAGCAGGTGCCGGCCATGACTTTTAGGCTCAAGATCCCCCAGGATCAGGGTTCGGCTGTTCTTGCGAGCTTGACTGTCACGCCAGCCATTCGTCGTCAGGTGACTGAGGCTCAGCGTGTGGACCCCGAGCTACCCTGGATTTTGTCGATGGCCGAGGTGGAGTTTGGTGAGGATGGAGCCGTGAGGTTCCGAGGCAGGTTGTACGTCCCAGCCGAGGAACAGACGAGGCGTGCGATGTTGCGAGAGGCTCATGGGAGCCGGTATGCCGTGCACCCCGGATCGGTGAAGATGTATCAGAACCTGAAGAGGCAGTTTTGGTGGCCTGGTATGAAGAGAGATGTTGCAGAGTTCGTGGCCAGGTGCTTGATTTGTCAGCAGGTGAAGGCTGAACACCAGCGACCGGGGGGTACACTTCAGCCCTTGGATATTCCTGTGTGAAAGTGGGACCACGTGACCACTGATTTCGTGGTTGGGTTACCAAGGACATCCAGCAGGCAGGACAGTATCTGGTTGCTAGTGGATAGACTGACGAAGACGGCGTGGTTGTTGTCGGTCAAGGTCAGTTGGAGCGTGCATCGTTTGGCTCATTTGTATGTGGAGCGGATCGTTCCGTTGCATAGAGTTCCCATCTCCATTGTGTCTGATCGTGATCCCCGCTTCACTTCTGGATTCTGGAGGAGCTTCCAGAAGGCTCTAGGCACTAATTTAGCATATAGCTCGGCGTATCATCCTCAGTCGGACGGTCAGTCTGAGCGGACCATCCAGACTTTGGAGGACATGTTGAGGTCGTGTTGTCTAGAGTGGCAAAGGAGTTGGATCCACCACTTACCGTTAGTGGAGTTTGCCTACAACAATGGCTATCATTCGAGCATTGGTATGGCACCGTATGAGGCGTTGTACGGGCGACCTTGTTGGACTCCGCTAGATTGGTTTAAGGTGGGAGAGCGTGTCCTGATAGGACCAGATTTGGTACTGTAGTGCACTGAGGTGGTGTGTCACGCCCCGAGCACGGAAGGTACCCGGAGATGCGCGACGAGTTTATATCAATCATGTCAATCAGAGTAGTAGTGTATTCGACACAAAGACAGAGTGCGCAAATATAAAGATAACCCAATCTATTAATTCCTTTAATAAGAATATGTCTATTACAAACCCTTGCAAATACTAGACTCAATAAAAGAAAAATACAACACTTGACTCAAGGAAAATAGAGAAAAGACAGGACTAATTGATGCTTGAGTAGCTCTAACTCTTTCACTCTTGGCTTTCCCTATCAAATTGAATTCCCTCATCGTCGGACTTACCTGAAAAGTAGGGAAACACTGAGTGAGCGAACGCTCAGTAGGAAATTATATCTCAAGGACTAGCAAGGGGTTTAAGTAATTATATTTTTCCATGAATGCACTATAGCTATGCATGCTCGCAAAATGACAAGATAGTAAGAGAATATAATAATAAGATGGCAAGAAGAACTAGTCACGAACTTTCAAGAACTTATATCAAAAGATATCAAGATATTTAAGCAAGTAGACTCATCATGTCATGTTGGAATTTGGCTATCATGTTTAAAGCAAGCGAGTATACAATTACCCTTTCTCGGGCCACGCAAGTCATGTAATATCAAGTCAAGTACAAGATTTGTGGAATGTTCAATCAAGCTAGTCATGCATTTCGGTATAATGCCAATACTGTGATCAATCAACTCCCATGGGCACAAGTACTTTCGGGTGCTCCTCCCAGGACCAGATCGGGCCCTATATGCGCAGGCATTAATCATGTATTTTAACATCCACTCTTGTGTATAGCCAATATGAAATTTCAAGAATAAAGCTTGTAGTCATGTAGGATAGACTTTGATAGAATAGAGTCCAAAAATAGGACACTTGACATAGATAGGCGATAATAACGGTACAATCACGATTATCGATAAAACTAGGTGGAATTGGTTCCCTAACTTGGGTACCATGACAAGTAAGTGCCCACAAGTAGATGGTCACTTCTTTTAATATAGAATTGAGGTCCACAAGAACATCATGTTTGATATAGAATTGGGGTCTACAAGAACATCATGTTTGATATAGAATTGGGGTCTACAAGAACAGCACATCAACGGCATGTTTTCCATGTTTATTAAGATAATTCTCACATCATACCCATGGCATGACATAAGGGCCGGTTTACCATGTTTCTATAGAGTGACATGGCAAAGATTGTGTAATGGGTTTTTATGGTACAACCAGCTCAGTCGGCCTTGAGGGAATCCAAGGCTCGAGGAGTCTTACGGAGGTCTCTATGACTAACTTGCTAGTCCAAAGGAACGGAATATCTAATGGAGAGCTTATATGTCACCGAGAATTGAGGGTAATGCGATAAGACATCATAAAACATGGGACTATATTCACGGACTGGAATATAGTGCCGATATATATATAATATACATATGAAACTCTCGGTTAACAGTAACAGTGTAAAATAGTATCACAGGAAACTAGCGACTTAATCTAAGTCATTAATCATGGAATTAACGCCTTACAGAGGGACGTTTATTTATAAATTGACGGCTTGTTAAACAGTCGTCCACTCTGTATTTCTATTTTTGCAGAATTTAGATAATATGGAATTTAATAAAAACGTGCCCTGGACAGGGGCGTTACTTTTCAATTAGCGCCCTGTTCTGGGGCGTCACTTTTATAAGAGACGTCTTGCATCAGGTCGTTATTTCAAGATTTTACCAGATTTCAGATAATAAAATTTCAGGGAAACAATTTCATGGTCAGGACAAGAAAAATAGTAGGATTCGATAGGTATGATCATGCATTAATTTAGATTCATGATTTCATAGTTATAGAATTTTAAACATGGGTAATTATCAATTCTATGAAATTGACGACTCCTGGGTAGGGCATCAAAACAAGAATTAGCGCCCTTGTCTGGGTCGCTTCTTTAAAATCTCTCAGAAAACATTTGGAAACGTAGTAAAACTATATGCATGAGATCATGGACGAGTTTATTTCATAATTTATACTAGTTTGGGCTACGTTCTTGAGAAAACCTACCTGATGAATGTTCCGGTGAAGGAACGTGAAGAGAGTTGAAGAGAAAACGATACTATGTTCTAAACAGAGTGTTCTGATCACCGGAAGAAGAAGAAGATGATGAAGAACTCCACGTCCTTCAACTAGGCAGAAGAGTTACTACTTACGGCAGACTTCCAGCAGCAAAGACGATGAAGAATCATTAATATTCTTCATGATTACGACCGAAGGCAGGGAAGAAGAACATTACCTGTTCTTTACGTACACAGCAGCAGAACCTCCTTCGACCAACAGCTTACTAGGTTCGACAGGAAGGGTTATTTATAGGATTTTGGGAATCCTAATAGAGTTAGAATTTGATTAAGGGTAGTATTCCCTTGAT
Source organism: Amorphophallus konjac (assembly GCA_022559845.1). NCBI lineage: Eukaryota > Viridiplantae > Streptophyta > Magnoliopsida > Alismatales > Araceae > Amorphophallus > Amorphophallus konjac. The sequence continues at coordinate 22,250,710 of CM040126.1, read as the reverse complement.
AGAGTCCTTACTATATTCTATCCTCGACGTAGTTATCCAGAACTTGCTCTGGATAGTCTCCTGGGTCGAACGAAACTCGAACTGAATTGACGTCTTAAGTGAGGGCGTTGAATTTAAATTGACGCCTTTGCCTATGTCGTTTCTTGTGAAAAACGCGCCCAGGTGGAGGGCGTTACATTTACTTCCCTTTTTTTATTATTTTGGCCGTTTGATAATTGACGCCTTGTTGTTTGGGCGTCCCTTTTTAATTAGCACCTTATCTAGAGGCGTTTCTTAATGAAATAGCGCCTTGACCAAAGGCGTTATTTCCATTCTATCATTGTATTTATTCTTTCTGATGTTTCTCATTCATTTATTTAATACTTTATCAAATTTGATTAATTTGGGTTTTTATTTCCTTTTATTATTTTTTTTTCCCAGGGTTGCTACATGGTGCATCTGATTCGGCAGAAGATGTTGGCTGCGTAGAGTCGATAGAAGAGCTATGCTGATCGGAGGAGGCGGCCCCTCAGTTTTGCTGTAGGTGATCGGGTGTTTTTGCGAGTCTCTCCCATGAAGGGTGTGATGCGCTTCGGCAAGCATGGGAAGCTGAGTCCCCGCTACATTGGTCCTTTCCTTATTGTCGAGCGTATTGATGAGGTTGCCTATCGATTGTAATTACCTCCGGAGCTATCTTCTGTGCATGATGTGTTTCATGTGTCTATGCTTCGGAGATATATGCCCGATGATTCCCATGTTCTGGAGGATGCCGTTTTGCCTGAGGTGACCCCAGACTTGTCCCTTCCAGAGTACCCTGTCCGTATTGAGGATCGGCGTGAGCAGCGCCTGTGGAACAAGGTTATTCCTCTGGTTAAGGTGGTCTGGCAGCGTCACTCCGGTGGTGAGGCATCATGGGAGCGTGAGGATGAGATGCGACAGTTGTATCCTTATTTGTCCGGGTGAGTCTTCTCCCCTGCCCCTGTGCCTTGTCCTTAATTTCGAGGACGAAATTCATTTAAGGGGGGAGGGCTGTGATACCCTGAGTTTTTCGGATCCTTCGTCTCGGGTCCCGGATGTACTTTCTTGGAGGATTTGTTTTCATTATGCCCAGAATTATTTTCTGGACATCTTCCGTGTTCGGATCCATGTGATTCGGGTCAGTTTCGGAGGCCCGAAATATGTTCCGTGACTTTTTCCTCGTGTTTTCCGATTCCCGCATGTGTGTTTCGGGAAAACCTACGGAACTCCGTAGCGGGTGAACCGGGTCGTTCACCTACCCACGGGTGGTACCATTGCGATCAGCGCGTTCTGAGGATCGAGAATATGTATTTTTCTATTTTTTAAAATTTTTCTAATTTTTCAGATTTTCTATAAATACCCCCCTATTTTCCCTTTTTCCTTTTCTCCTTTTCTTCTTCTTCATTCTTCCTCCCGTGACCGCCCCGCGCCCCGACCGTTGCAACCCCCCCCTCCCCGTTCGAGCTAGCGGCGCCCCCTCCTCCTCCGGTGACGGACGGCGGACCACGGCGGCAGCGCGGTGACGACGGTGGCGGCGAGAGGATCGCGATGGTGCCCTTTTCGTGGCACGTGGGTGGAGTTCGTGTTCGAGCTAGATTTGTGGATCGGTGGCTTCCCAGCAGATTTCAAGCTTCATTAAGGTAGGGGGAAGGATCCTTGCCCTCTTTACAACATTCCCCGCGATTTCTAGGCCGTGGAGAGGTCGAGAGGGGTTAAATGCATGCCGGGAGGGTTATTTCCATGCTTGGGGTTTGAGCCCCGGATCCGTTGATTCTTGGAGTTTTTGACCGATCTAAGGGCTTAGATGCATGCTAGGGTGGTTGGGGGAGGTTCCCCCTTTGTTTCCCCTTCACCTGGGGGGTGAATGGGGCGTGGGATCGAGTTTTCCGAGCGAACTGCGCGAACCAGGCTCGGCCCGTTGTCGCGCTATGAACCAGGGGCACGTTCTGGTAGAACACGATGTGTTGTCCGAGCGCATTCATCAAGAAAGATGAACAGTTTGGCGGTCTTCATCGCGCCAGGGTCGGGCAGTGCATTCATAGAGAATGCGCTAGTCTTTGCTGGTGCCTTCCTGGAGAACGGGCTAGCTTCTGCTAGCGCGTTCTTCAGGAGTCGCGCTAGGGAACCAGAGCGCGACAGTGTCGCGCCCTGGGCCCCTAGCGCGTTCATCCCCCTCCCCGAGTCATGCTTCTTTCGAGTAGTTTTGCCTCCGATCGAGTGTGCTTTGGATCCTGTTGCGGCGTGTGGCCCGAGGGTTGCCATGGGCACCCGGTGTGAGCCACAGGGGCGCCCGGGGGTCCCCGGAGAATCAGTTATCTCGATAGGGGTGCCGCGTGACTTGAGGGATGGTCGGACCTCATGCGTGTCCCCGGCATCCGTGCCTACAGTTCTGGTTACCGAGAGTCTGTGTTAGTGTGTGGTCGGTGGTTTCCGTGAGTCGAGTCTCACCTCCGGTGACACGTCCACTAGTCGTAGCCTTCTTACGGCACGCGGTGCTGACCCACCCGAGAGTGGTGGAGCGGCTCACCCGAGAGAGACGGTGAGTAGGCTGGTTACCGTGGGGCCCCCGCGTACAGCCGAGTCCGGGCTTAGGGGGAATTACCAGCTAGAGGACAGGCCTATGACGTATGGTCTGAGTGTGCACACGGGGTGGAGGGCTTCGGACCTGCGCTGACGAGCGCGACCTTAGCTAGTCCTTGTTTTGTGGTACTACTGGTTACTATGTGTGTCTGAGTCTCGCGCCCGGGGCGTTGTAGCTAGACACTTGTGACGTGGTATAAGACGTCAGGGGACGCATCCTGTCGTTCTTCTAGTGGGTGGTGCTCCTGTCTACTGGCAGGTACGGACTCGAGTTTTTGCGGACAGAGGTTCAGTTGTGCGGTACAGTTGTTAGGCAGCTTTTCCGTTTATTTTTTTACTACTTGTCGTTTCTACCGTACTTCTGCTAGGTAGTGTTACCTTCCGTGGTTGTTCGCGCCTCGCTGCCGTTTTCTCATTGTGCGGTGGGGGTCCGGGGGATCCCTACTTGGCCAATGAAATGAGGCTCACCCCAGCTTTTCAGGTGAGGCGGGGTCGTCGAGAGGTGTGGCCGAGTTTCAGCGTGGTTCCTGTAGACACGCCAAAATTGACGTTTTGTTGATCAAATCTCATGTTATTACATAAATGCCCCAAGTGGACTTCAATATTCCTATAACATGAAGTTTTTCTATTTTTCTGAGTTTTTCTGCATTTTTCCTATATTTTTTTTGATTCACGACTTGATCAAGGGCGTTAATTTTTAAAAGTAACGACCTGTGATAGGGCGTTTTTAAAGAAAGGACGACCGTATGTGAGGGCGTGAATTCCTGGTGTTATCCCTTAATTTCTGGAATTATCTGTTTTCAAAATAAAAGGCCTTTTATGAGTAGCGCCTTCTCTCAGGGCGTGATTTTAATTAACGCCGTTATCTCGGGCGTGTTATTTGAGCTTTCAAACAAGGCAAGGTTTCGTTTCCAAAATTAAATCCAGGAAGAAACGCCCTTTCCTAGGTCGTGTTTCAAGAAGACGTCTTTGTGAAGGTCGTCAATTCATAAAAGACGCCCTGTATTAAGGCGTGTTTTAGTCCAGAGTCCTTTCTTTTTCAATCTTTCCCTCACAGTTCCCTGCTGTCTTTGGACTCTTGCTCGATCTTGATCTTTCCCTGGATGCCTCATTGCCTGTTCTTATCTTTCCTTGGTTTGATCACATCCGTTTGAGGCATTATAAATTAAAAACTTGACCGATCGTGCAGAAGGTTAAGCACCTTCAGTATTCGGCGGATTGAGCGCTCAAGTTCTCTTTCACCACGGGCAGAAGATTTCTTCATCCCTTGCTGCCTCCCCTCTCTGCATCCCTTTGAGCTACATCCGGTGCTTCATCCATCACTATTCGGTTTCTTCCCTTTACTGTCGCCAGGGACAGCAGGGTTCTCATCTTTTCTTCTATTTTGTTTTTATTTTATTCATACCATCATCCCTCTGTCCTTTATATTTCTATTCCTTGTTCACGTTTTGTTGCATTTTTTATCATCAAACTCCCCTTCCCTTAAGTCTTCTTAAGGGGTTTTAAAAGAAAACAAAAAAGAAGGTGCGCATGTTGAGGTCTTTTCATTATTTTTATGTTAGTTTTTGACTGATACTACTGCACTTTGGCTGATCCCTTTTCTTTTACTTGTCTTTATTGTTTTTTTTTTTACAAGGTAATCAATCAAGAAAACCCACTTCGTCGGCCGGCCGATTGGAGTTGGAGGAAGAGATCCACATTTATCCCGCATCACATCTTTCACCAGGTACATGCGATCTTATTTTTTTTTTATTGAGGTAAACCCTCTGGCGATCACAAACTCCTCCTTTTAGCACCTCGTGCTATTTTATTGCTTTCACCATATCCATTACTCTCTTTTTTTTTATATTTTAAAGTGGATTTTAAATAGATCTACAAATTGGCGATCACGGTGGGACATCCACTGTTTTCTTTGTTGATTACCATCTCCATTGACACCCTCGTGTGTCCTTTCCCATTGACACCCTCGTGTGTCCTTTCCCTTTAGGCACCCTCGTGTGCCCTTTCCCCTCGGTACCCTCGGTACCCTTTCCTTTGTGCCCCTGCGGCATCTTCCATTGTGCATTCTGCACACTCACCGGATCAGTCAATTGTTGCTTATTAACGCCTTCGACGAGGGCGTCTTTTGATTTAACGCCCCTCACAGGGACGTGTTTTTGTGAGTTAACGCCCCCTTCAAGGGCGTGTCTTTATTGCATCTGCTTGCATGATCTTCATTATTTTCTCGTCTGATATTTAACGCCCCTCACAGGGACGTGTTTTCGTGAATTAACGCCTCCTTCAAGGGCGTGTCTTTATTGCATCTGCTTGCATGGTCTTCATTATTTTCTCGTCTGATATTTAGCGCCCCTTACAGAGACGTGTTTCATTAATTGACGCCCATCTCCAGGGCGTATGTTTCTATAACTGCGGTGTGCTGCAAGCTGATTATACTGTCTGTGGAATTAACGCCCCTCTCAGAGGCGTTTTATTTATTTTCAGCGCCTTCCATCAGGGCGTGCCTCTGAGTTTTGACGCCCTCACTGGAAGGCGTCCTTTATTGATAAACGCCTAACCCTAAGGCGTGTTTTTCCTACGGTCTGTGAGCCCCTCACAGAAGTTACGACAGCCACGCTGCCGTGTTTTCATTTAGTCACGACCTGCCACAGGGCGTGTCTTTCATCTTGCTGTGAACACGACCTTTCCCAGGGCGTGTCTTTACTGTTCTTTTTCACAGATTGGCTATTATTCATTGCTTAGCATTTGTCTTGACATTATATTATTGCTTGGATCATCTTGGTTTGCTGGCTTGGTTGAGAGACCTCCTCTCTCTATCCTAGGACCCACACACCCTTCTTGGAATCGGGACGACCCTCCATTGAGCATTCCGTCTCTTTGGACTGGAAATCCCTTTTCCAAGACCTCCATAAGTCCCCGCACCCGTGGATTCCCTCACGGACGCCGGGCTGGTTGTACCCTCGAAGTACCTGGAGTTTAGAGAACCTATACGTTGTTAAAAGAGAGAAGAACTTAGTTGACCCGGAGGTTACATTTGGATCAAATTAGGTCTCATTTGGCAAAAGAGTGAACCTTCACAAATAATCCACCCTAAATTCGAACATCAAACATTAAAATCTTGCGTTTCTTGCCAACCTTGTTTGCATAAACGTAGTTGAGTGATTTGATTGTCTTGTTTGGATTGTATATTTTGTGACGGTTCCTTCGTTGAACATCCTCTTTCTTAAGAATGAAGCTCCGTTCAGGTAAAACCATCAACATGTCAGGCCACGGGTACTCCTATGATGATGAGAATGACAACATATTTGGTCAATATGAGGACCCTCCTCAGGATTCTTTTTATTATGAGGGGAACAACCTTCCTCCTCACCCCCATCACTCACAAGTTCATGTGGTCGATACCACCTGTCCATGAGGCGGACCCTTCGTCTCAAGTTCCATCTTCCAACACTCGGGGAACCCTTCCCCATCCATTAATGTCTCAGATTTGATCCAAGCTCTCTCCCAGTTGGACGACTCCCAACGACAAGCCATTCAGGCCGCCTTAAAGGGGAAATCCGTCCTTTCTTCTTCTTCTAATCCCCCTCCGGCCGTGAGTGGCCATCAAGTCATTAATGACCAGGCGGTCTTGCATCCTCCCTCCTCTCGTCCGCAAACACCTACTGCGGCCATGCCGGCCCAGCAGGCGAGCTATTCAGCAGTCAGGCATCAATCCTCCCAACCTCCTCGGGTTCTACGAACGCCTATGCCACATCTTTTATTCAAAACCAGGCCCCAGTCGAGCCCGATACCAACACTCTTTTGCTTCAGAAGCTAGCCAGCATGGAGGAGCAGCTCAAGAAGGTTACGGCAACTAAGAATGCTCCGGAAATTTCTCTTCCTACGTTGCCAGTGTTCCATTTACCACCTTCTGAAATGCCGAATTTCCGGCGATATAATGGGACCGGTAACCCCTTCATTCATTTAAAGGATTTCCGATATGAGACTTCTTTCTGGCAAGACAATAAGGCATCTCTGGCCTATTTATTCAGAAGATCTCTTGAGGGACCCGCCCTCGAATGGTTTTATTCTCTGGAGCCAGCTGATGCCGGTGACTTTGATGTTATCCAAAGGAAATTCTTGCAAAAGTACAGAGACCGGGTGGGACCTTCCCTTTCTGTTACAGATCTGGTCGCTGAGAAAATGAAGCCTGATGAAGACTTCATTATATTTGCTGACAGGTGGCGGTCTATGGCCGAGAAATTGAAGGACACATTGTCGGAACAAGAGCAAGTAAAAATGGTCATTTCTAATGCAACTCCTCAATTCCGGCACATTTTGGCCATGAATCGGCTGACAACGATGGAAGAGCTCTATGAAAGAGCTCGTTATATACAAACACAAATGAAGGATTCGCCCATCATGGGCATGTTTGAGCCGAAGCCTCGGCTGTTTAAAAAGAATGTAAATGTCAACAGTGGGCCCACAACTGAGGGCACTGTCACAAACGAGCAGGTTGGCGTAGTTGGTCACCCCCACCACCAGTCAAACCCACGACCTCCGCCATCTCCACAGCAGAACCCCCATGTTACCTCCGCTCCACAGCGCCACTTCACACCCCAACCTTCTTTTGCTCCATTACCGAACCAAGCGCCTCGCACCGACCCTTCAGCACCACCACAATACCACCAGGTTCCCCCACCTTCCAACTATAGTCAACAACAACGGAGACCACCACTAGGCCCCAAGAGGGCTCATTACCCACCACTCCCAGAGAGTCTCCCGACATTTTTAATGCTTTGATGGCCGCCAACCTGCTCGTCCTACCAAAAGAAAGAACGGTGTGGCCCGACAATGTTGACACATCCCGTTACTGTGCATTTCACCGCGCCCCTGGTCACAACCTTGATCGTTGTTTCCATTTCAGAGATCATATTTACGATTTGAATGACCAGGGTGGCATTAATTGGGATGAAATGAGACAAGTCATCGCCACCATGAAAGAGAGAAGGCCGCATCGGCAACAGCAAAATCAACAACAGCCAGCTCCGCAGCAAGCACCGCCACAGCAAGCTCCAGCACCCCAGCAGGATATGGGGATTGTCCGTAATCCATTGCCGGAGCACGCTCCTAATCAACACGTGAACCCTGTCACGTCTCTCTACGAGGTGGAGAGAGGGCAGGGATGGCACGAAGAAAACGCCTCTGTCGGGGCATTACACCATGATCCAAACCAAAATCAAACTACTCCGCGCCTTTTGCGCGTTCCTCCTTCTCCTTCTAATCTCCTATCAGGACGTTCTCTTTTACGCCCCGTCAACCCACCTACCACCACCAATTCCGCGACCTTGCCGGCTCGCTCTCTTCTTGACCGCTTACCACCACGGCAACATGCCATTTCCGCAACCTCCAGGCCACTCCTACTCCGCTCACCGACAGCACCTGCTACCCCCTCTACCACCCCTACACCGACAAGAGTTCCTCCACCGCCAGCACAACCATCTTTTGTGCCACGATCTCTCCTTATTCCACCACCTGCCAATACCCCTCGCATTCGGATATCCCTTTCTTCTGTCACGCCTCCGGCGAGGGCACCTTCTTCAAATACTCCTCCCATGCCTCCCGCGGGGGCATCTTTATTAAACACCGCTACTACGCCTCCTACGGGGGCGCCCCTTTTATTGAATTCCCCTTTGGTATCCCCTAGCAGGATCTCTGCTACCAACATTCCTTCCTCCTCTTCCAACCCTCCCCCTAATGTTGCCCCGACAGAGGCGCGCCAAGGCGTAGCGCCGCTCCGTAGTGGACGGATGTTCCACCGTGTTTTCCCACAGAGAGAGCTAGAGCCCGTGCAGGGGCCACAAGAGCAAGAACAGGAACAAGATTCAGTGCCGGGAACTCAGTATGATCTGTTAAAGCACCTGGATCGCACTCCAGCCAGAATCTCCATTCTTGAATTAATCAAGAGGTCCACCACTCATCAGCTGGCCTTGAAGGAATACCTGCAGAAGGTCATGGTCAATGAGGACCTTCCGGTTGAACAGATAATTACAGTCTTAACCCCTACCAGCAGTCAGCCGGCAATCACATTCCATGAACATGAGTTAGCACCTCTACCAGCAAGAAAGTATGCCCTATGTATCACGGTTGATATCAACAAAGTAGCTGTTAAGCAGTGTTTGGTAGACACCGGTGCATCTATCAATGTGTTGCCTCCGAGCACTCTAAAGCTATGCGGTATCCCTGAGAGCCAGATACGGCCGTCCACCATTACTGTCACTGCATATGACAATACAAAGAAACCCCCTCTGGGTATGATTACTCTCAAAGTCAGTTTGGGTCCAGCCACCATTACGGCAGATTTCCACATTCTAGATATGGACCCGACCTTTAATGGTATCTTGGGTCGCCCTTATATTCAGCAGCTTGACGCGGTGCCCTCTACAAACCATCAGTGCCTCAAGTTTCCGCACAAGGGCCGCATCATCAAAGTGACCAGCGTGCCGATCTTACCAGAGGAGGACATACATGTAGCTTCATCAGTTCCTTCCATGTGGCCAGCCAATAAGCCGTTATTATCTGTGTTGGACATTCACTGTCCACGACCGATGCTATCTGAGACTGTTACCACCGTTGCCATGACACCCCTGCCTTCTAAGGGGAAGAAGAAAAAGAAAAATATGATGAATACCCCCGGCTGGAACATTCTGATAAGGATGGGATATCAAGATGGCAAGGGCCTAGGTGCCAAACTCCAGGGCAAGATTAGGCCCATTAAGCCTCAAAAAGTGATTGCACGAGGCGGCTTAGGCTACAAAGCACCGGACAAGAATGAAGGAGAGCCGTGGGCTGTTATGACGTCCACCTTCAAGCCAGATCGCCAGCCGCTCACCTGGACTTTAAAGACACATTTTGTCACCGGTGGCGTTCAGAACAATGAACAGACTACCGTCATTACATCATTGCTTGATTGTCAGGATGTGCACGCTAGACAGTTTGCGCGGCACATTGCCCCACTGGCCACTTACAAAGCCTTGGAGACTTTAAGGCCAGATAAAAGAAGAAAAATGGGTGACCCGGAATGTGACTGGTACAGGTGGTTTGACATGAATGATATCACTTTCTCTTTAAGCCGCCTGTTCATGCCGACAGATCCAGAATGGCCGCCATTGATTCAAGAACTGATTGAAACGCCTGCCGCAATTACAGATAAAAGGCAGATGTTAAGTGACTACACAGATACGGGAGAGCCAGATGTCCCCTTTGAAGAAGGATTCTCCGTGGATAGACTGTGGGCTGGCCTTTTCTCCCTCACTTCTGTGCATCCGTCTGTATTGGTTTCTCTCTATTCCTGTGGGTTCGGTCACGTGCCGCGACCACCACCGATTTCCATCAACTTATCTCCCAATTCAATTCAGATTTCCTTCCCTATTGACCTTTCGCTCCTCGAGCGATTTTCTGAAATCTCCATCTCGCCCCCGTATGGGCCATCTTTGATTGAATCTTTCTCCAAACTTGCAATCTCCACTCCCCCCGCTATTCTCCCCTCGCATTGCTTTTTACTTGAAAAAGAAAATAAAAACGACGGAAAAGATAAAAATGAAAAAAAAAAAAACGCCGATTTCCCAATTTTTCAATCCTCCATTTCTGTTGAGGAGACCTCATACTTTTCTCCCGAGCGCGTCCCGACCCAAGGGCCGCTCTTCCAAGATTCCTTGGTAAGTCTCTTCTCCCCCTCCGATGAGGGGCCCTCCCCTGTATCACCTCCTGTATCCACTTTTTCACCTCCTTCTTTCCCTTATAATCAAGCTAATTGCTCTTCCTCCCCTTCTTCCTCTAATAAGATTCATGGGGTAGATTCACACAAGAAGGCCAAGGGTAAGCAGATTCCTCGCAGATTTTTGTTGGAATTGGCCGTTAGATGCCAAGCTTGTTTAGCTCTCCCTGAGTTTGTGGAAGATCCGATTATCCTGCCAGAATTAGAAATTGAAGATTTTGTTGCTTCTTATGAGGGTTTGGGCGTTTATGAAATCATGAATGATGAAGACCCTATTGAAGAAGGGGATGAAAGTTATGAAGAATATGAGGACGAGGCTGATGCTTTTGCTAGTGGTATAAGAAGATTCGACGAACCATCAGCCTCAGTAGAAGAACCTACCAAAGAAATCAACTTGGGTACCGAGGAAGACCCTAGGATTGTCCTCATAAGTAAAAATTTGCCGCCCTCCGAAGAGAAGGCGCTCATCTTAGTTCTTCAAGAATACAAGGACACGTTCGCATGGAGCTATGAAGATATGCCTGGATTAGACCCTGCGCTCGTTGAACACCGTCTTACACTTAAGCCAGGATCTGTCCCGGTAAAACAACGGTTGAGGCGTTTCCACCCTAGCATGGCTTTGAAAATGAAAGAAGAGGTCGATAAACTCCATAAGGCTAGATTCGTTAGAGTCGTCCTCTATCCCAATTGGGTGGCTAACATTGTCCCGGTTATGAAGAAAGATGGAAAAGTTCGAATTTGCATAGATTTTCGGGACCTCAACCGGGCGTGTCCTAAGGATGACTTCCCCCTCCCTCATATTGATGTGCTGATTGATAACACGGCAGGATTTGAGACTCTTTCTTTCATGGACGGCTTTTCAGGCTATAATCAGATTCGTCTAGCTGAAGAAGACCAGGAGAAAACTTCATTCACTACACCATGGGGCACATATTGTTATGTGGTTATGCCCTTTGGACTTAAGAATGCTGGAGCCACTTATCAAAGGGCCATGATGGCAATTTTTCATGACATGATTCATATTTATATTGAGGTGTATGTGGACGACCTGGTTGTGAAATCAAGGACAAGGATTGAGCATCCTGGGGTTCTGGCTAAGGTTTTGCAGAGATCACGAGAATTTCAATTAAAAATGAATCCCAAGAAGTGCGTATTTGGCGTTTCTTCGGGGAAATTACTTGGATTTATTGTTAGCAAGAGGGGAATTGAGGTTGATCCCAACAAGGCAAAGGCCATTAGAGATATGCCTCCTCCCAAGAATCTGAAGGAAGTTCGAGGATTAATCGGGAGGTTGCAATTCATTCGCCGCTTCGTCTCCCAGCACTCGCAGAGGTGTAGGCCGTTTTACGAGCTTACTAAGCCGGGAGTCAAGTTTAATTGGGATGATAAATGTCAGGCAGCCTTTGACGGATTGAAGGATTATTTGGTCAACCCTCCTGTCCTGAGGCCGCCAATTCCAGGCAAACCACTTATTCTCTATGTTTCAGTCCTGGATGACTCCGTAGGTGCTGTCTTAGCTCAAGTGGATGAGGAAGGTAAAGAGAGGGCAGCATACTACTTATCTAAACTCCTTAACCCCTGTGAGCAGAGATACTCAGCCATGGAAAAGACTTGTGCAGCTTTGGTTTGGGTAGTTCAGAAGTTAAAACACTATTTTCTAGCTCACGAGGTTCACCTCATTGCTCGCATGAATCCAATCAAATTCCTCCTTGAAAAATCTGTCCTTACTGATCGATTAGCACGCTGGCAAAGCTTCCTTTCTCAATTTGACATCACTTACATTCAGCAAAAAGCTATCAAAGGTTATGCCATTGCCGAGCATCTTGCTCACCACCCTCTCCCACGCTTTGATCCTGTCAATTCAGAGTTCCCAGATGAAGAATTAATGTCCATTAATCAATCCCATGATCCTATGTGGACGTTACATTTTGATGGAGCTCTTAATTCTCAAGGAAGAGGGATCGGCATGGTTCTCTTAACACCCGAAGGAGTCACCATTCCATTTGCTGCTCGGCTCACTTTTCCCGTCACCAATAACATAGCCGAGTATGAAGCTCTTTTGGCTGGTCTTAAAACCGCTCATCAATATGGTGTCACTCATTTGCGAATTGTCGGTGACAGTCAGCTTATTCTACGCCAAGTGTTGGTCAAGTGCCGCACTATCAATCCTAAGCTCAAGCCCTACCAAGAACTCGCTTCAGCTTATGCCAAACTCTTCACTAAATTGATTTTCGTTCATGTCCCGCGTAGCCAGAACATTTTGGCCGACGCACTTGCTTCTTTAGCCTCCGCTTTAGTCTTCCCCCCTGAGCGTGATTTTCATGTCCCCCTGATTCATCAGCGTGATACTCCAGCCATTAGGGATCGTGCTTTTCTTGATATTAGGGATCAGGTGCTTGAGAAGGTTAGACGGAAAGAAGCTCTTGAAGGCAGAGAGGTCATGCTATTGGATTGGCAAGAAGAGTTGGCTGACGAAGAAAAGCCTTGGTATTATGAGATTGCCAGATACTGTAATGATCAGTCTTATCCCGAGGAAGCCACTGCCGAAGAAAAGAAAGCAATTAGGAGAGTGGCTCAACGTTATACTTTGGTTGGAGGTGTGCTCTACAGAAGAGGGCTCACCGGTGTTTTGTTGAGATGCCTCGATGATGATGAATCTTGGAAAGTTGTGGAAGAGGCGCATTCTGGTGTGTGTGGTGGTCATGTAAACAGCCAGATGCTAGCTAAGAAGATTCTTAGACTAGGGTTCTACTGGCCCACTCTTGAAGAAGATTGTTCTATCTATGTTCGAAGGTGTGTTAAGTGCCAACTGCACGCCGACAAGATTCATTCTCCTGCTTCTTCACTCCACCCTACGTCCTCCCCATGGCCTTTTTCCATGTGGGCTTTTGATATCATTGGACCTCTTGGTGATTCGAACCTCCTGACCAAGCAAAAATCATTCATTCTCACGGCAACGGAGTACTTCACCAAGTGGGCGGAAGCAGAGGCTTACGTGGAGATTAAAGCATCAACCGTCTGCAAATTTATCATGAAGAACGTCATCACGAGGTTCGGCATCCCAAGCACCATCGTCACCGACAATGGACCTCAATTTATCTCCCAAGATCTCAAGGATCTCTGCAACAGGTATAACATTGCATTGCATCATTCTTCTCCCTATTATCCGCAGGGCAATGGCCAAGCAGAGGCCACTAATAAAACTTTAATCAAGATTGTTAAGAAGACGTGCGAGGCTAATAAATTCTCGGACTGGCCAGACAAGCTGGTTGAAGCTCTTTGGGCCTACCGCACTTCCATTCGAACCCCCACTGGGCAAACTCCTTTTGCCCTTACTTATGGAATGGAGGCCGTAGTCCCTTATGAGATTCTTATCCCGTCTCTGCGAGTACAACTGGATGAGGAGCTCTCTATCGATGAACGTCGTGATTCACTCCTTGCCCAATTGGAACTCCTAGATGAGAAGCGTCTGGTCGCCGCTGAGCATGCGCGCGTTTACCAAAACAGGCTCTCACGTTTTTATCAAAAGAAGGTAATTGAGAGAAAATTTAAGGTCGGTGAAATGGTAATCAAAAGAATTTTTGTAAAGCCGGGTGGCCCTCGTTCAAAGCTCCAGCCAAATTGGGAAGGGCCGTTTGTCATAAAAGATGTTTATCCTGGCAATGCTTATAAACTGGTTAATGCTGAAGGAGAGGAATTAACTCACCCCTGGAATGGCTTGTATCTCAAGAAATATTACCCCTGAACAAAAATCCAAACAAAAATTGAAAACTTCACAAAAATCCAAAGAAAATAGAAATCTCCCAGATAATCCAAAAAAAAAATCTGAATATTTCCAAAATCCAAAACAAAAGAGTTTTCTTTTATGGTCCTCCCCTTTGGGCTGACATAACATGCAAAGGTCACCGGTCCGAAAGGTCAAAATCCAAAATCCATTTGTCAGTCTTGCTAATTTAAAATGGGAATTGACCCCGCACACACTACACACTTTACTCCTGAGCTCAAGCAGTGCAAAATCTGATGGAAAGTCGAAATCAAACTAAAGGCGAAAGACGATATCCATTCTTTTCTTCTTCGGCCCACAAGGGAGGAAGAGAGGTCTTGAGGTAGAAACGCCAAACCTATCCACCGCTTTAGTAGGAGGAAGTCAGGGCCCAAAAGGGAACAAATGCCACAAAAGCCCAAGTACAATTAGGTTGTTCATCAGTTCAAATCTATTCAATGCAAATCAATTCCGAAGTGAAAGTCAAATGGTGGAAAAGAAAAGCATGTCAAGAGGGCAAAGTCCCCGCAAGGAAAACCTTGGGCGTATGCATGCATTATGAAGAGGCAAAAAAGGCAACAAAGCGTCCCTACGCCAAAGACCGAACCCCAACAGGCATAAGGATAGGGGAGGTAGCTTTGCCTCAGGCATCTTTGAATCTTTTGTGAGCTTCCTTATAGCTTCTCTTTTATTTTTGGAAAGTCATGAACCAGCAGAATGGTCGAGACAAACTGAAGAGAATGCACTGTACGAAATCTTGTGTATAAGTTTAACCATATTCACGCCAATTCCCCTTTTAATTATTCAAGAAAGGTTAATGGAACTTAGAAGATGACCAAGTAGGGCCCACCACCTTGATTTCTTTATCAGCCCAATTTGGGAGGAATAAAAATTAACGCCTTTGTTTAAGGCGCTTTTATGCTTATTCACGCCTAGATCTTAGGCGTTTCTTTAAAAATAACGCCTCTTGGAAGGTCGTGTTTTCAACAAAATCCAAAAAAAAAAAACTTTTCACAGTAGCGCCGTCTCCGAGGGCGTCTTTTAAGAGAGTAACGACCTAATCTAAGGCGTGTTTTTTAGAAAAATCCTCAAAAAAATATATATATACATACTGAAAAGAACAAAAAAAAAAATAAATTCTTCATGTTGCATGAATTGCATTCTTGCCTGGACATCTTTTAATTATTGTTTGCATACGTGTGATTGCATGAGGCATCCCCGAGTTTTGATTATTTCATTTTGCCTTATTAAAGGCTTGGCCCCTTGACCCATTATTAAGGTCAAAATATTTACACCCTTTGCTCACCGGGCAAGGGGCCAAGTCGAACAGATGAATTAACCTGTTTGTTCAAGTGAAAATCACAGCCGCAGATACAGGGCAAAAGTAAAGCAAACACGAGGAACGTGGAAAGAAAAAGTACACAGACACAAGTCCTCAACCATACAAGTACTCAGGTAACAAAAGCTCAAATCTTATATATATATATCATCATGTCTATCATGTACAGGTGTGAAGGTGGAGGAGTACAAGTACAAAACTCTCAGCTCTCGCCTCCACCCTCCTCTACTCTCCTGCTCTCAACCTCCTCCTCACCGTCCCGAGCTGGCGCTGGTGGAGGAGGCATAGGCCCCCGCGAAGAAGCCGGAACCCGAACGTGTCCCCCTGCCTCGCTCCTCTCTCGGAGGGAAGAACCCGCCACGAAGGTGGAGCTGGTGAAGGAGTACCCCGCAGCCCGTGCTCGCTCACGGCCTCGCTGCAGCCGCTCCTCGGACACTCGAAGCCGCTCCTGGGAAAGGATCAACTGGGTCCTCGAGTCCGCCAGCTCACGCTCTCGTGCCAACAACTGCTCCTGGAACCGGGCACGCTCCGCCTGGTGCTCCTCGCGCTCCCGAGCACGCTCCTCGCGCTCCCGAGCACGCTCCCTCCTCTCCAGCTCCAGGGCAACCCGCAGCTCGGCCACGTCCTGAGGAAGCTCACTGCGCTGCTGCAAGGCCCGTTGAAGCTCTACGATCCGCTGATCACGGATCGACAACTCGGTACGTATCGCCTTCAGCTGAGCAGCCTACAAACAGGTAAACAAATCATCAGTTCCACAATTCATGAAATGAAATAACAACATGTGACTAAAGGTAGGTCACGCACCTGTGAGCTCGTCGCTCGGAAGCCCTCATCTACGCAGATAAGAGTGGCTCGAAGCTCTTCACTCTGTAAAAAAAAAAAAAATGAATTTTTATCAGTGCACAATTTATATCTAATCATTTGAATGAAGTTTCAAGTTCAGAATTTACCCGTGAAGCAAGGTCACGCTCCGCCACCTCGGCTCGCGCTATCGCACCAGCCAACTGCTCCATGAGTGCAGTCACCTCTGCACTAGGCCCCCTCGAGCTGGAGGCCTCCCCTGGGTCTCTCCTCGCTACTCCCTGCTGGGCACGCTGCATTCATTAAAGACCGTCAGTGGCTAATCATTAATTCAACACAACGAAAGAAAAAATTCATTTGCATATAGGAATAATTTAAACACTCACCAGGGTCTCCAAGTCTGCCCGTGTGGCAGCTAGCTGGTCCTCCAGGATGTGGAGGTGGGCCTGTGCATCTATCGCCGCTATGTCCCTCGCGTCCTGCATTCATTACATGTTAATCGCATAATAGTTACATAAGCATTTGCATTTAATTTAGAAATAAGTGCATTCATACATACCCCTAAGACCCTCATCTGAGGTCTGCCGGCGTGAACCTCCCAGTAGCGCCGGAGGTACTCGGAGCTGTCAGTCGCGTGGGAAACGACTGTGGTCCCGCCTCGCTGCCAGTCGGCGTACTGCTCCTCGAATCGCACCCTCCAGTCGGTCGTCTTGGTGCGACCGCGGGTCTTCTTGCCAATTCCTCGAGGCTCTCCGACCTCGATCCACTCCTGGGGAAGGCCCAGGGTCCTCATCACCAGTCGAAGCCGTAACGGCTCAATCTCGCTCAAGCAGTGTAGCCACAGCTCACGCCCGAAGCGAGGTCGCCCCGATACGACCCAAGGCTGGCCCTCATCAGTCATCCCCTCATATGGTCTCCACTGCACCTGCATTCATGAACACGCATCATTATCATTTCATCATATTCAAATAAACAACAAAAAAAGAAATACATATCATTCATTCATACATACCAGCGAGGGAGGGAAGTCGCGGAACTCTCTCCGTAGAACCCACAACTCGTAGTCAAGTGGGGCGCCAAAGATAACAGGCACCCAGCGTCGCGCCAGAGGGAAGGATCCCTCAGCTCCTGGCCGTGGGTCAACGCGCCCCATCGGCATGTATAGGTGGCTCCACACCTGCATCCATGCATTGCAATTAGTACTATATTCACATGCATCATAACAAAGAAAAGATAAGAAATGAGAAATTGCATACCTGAAGAAGAGGTGAGAAGCCACTGACGGTCGTCTCACGGCCTGTCCCCGTGGACAGATCGGCCATCAAATGCGCCAGCAGGGCCGCTCCCCAAGCATATGTGCCAACCGTCTCCAGATCCTCAAGGATGCCTAAGAAGCGGCAGTTGATGACATCGGCTTTCGTCCCCAGCAATAATCTCCCGAGCAGCAGCAGCAGGAACCTCCTCAGGTCTCGGTCCGCTCTCTCATGGTCAGTCGGGTCCTGGCAGCATGCCGCTCTCACCCCGTCGGTCAGTCGCTGAGCAAACTCACCTAAGGTCTCCCCCGACCTATGCCTAGCGTCTCCTAGACCCATCACCGTAGTCAGGTCCGTACGGAAATGGTCCTACACTCGCTAGGTCCCTCGTAGACCATCTCAAGCCCTAATAGCCTCTGGGCCATCTCTGAATAGTCAGAATAGGTGAACCCACTCACGGCCTCACCATCTACACGTAAACCTGTAATCCTGGCTACATCCTCTAAACTAGGAACCATATGCCCCCAGGGCATCAGAAAAGTCCGGCTAACCCTATCCCATCTCTCCCTCAAAACCTGGATTAGTGCTAGGTCAGGTCTAAAAGGCTCAATGGATAGAAAAGCCCCAAACCCCATGGCCTCTACTCTAACTCTCTGGAAGTCGGGGAGACCCTGGTATGCTGCCCAGACCATGACCCATGAGATACGGGTCCTCATCAACCCCTGCATGTATTAAAAGAGAATTAGTTTTCTTAATTATGTGAGTATCCATGTGGAATTACATTTGATTTGGGTTAAATATTGAATTTTAGCATTTTTGGAATTCACGGCCACCCTCAGGTCGTTTCTTGATAAATTCACGCCCCTGTGGGGGGCGTTTTTCAAAGTGAATTTTAATGTAACGCCCTTAATGAGGGCGTTTTTTATGTTAATCACGCCTCAGTCTTAGGCGTTCTTTGGTGGCTGTTTTGCTATTTCTGAAATATACTTTTAATCACGCCTCGGTGTTAGGCGTTTCTTGTTGAATTAACGCCCTGTGTTAGGGCGTTTTCCTAAAGGTGGTTAATTTTTGGGTCGTTAATGAATGAAGCGACGCCCTCTGGTTTGGGCGTCTCTTGTTGAATTAACGCCCTTCTGGAGGGCGTGGGTTTCTCAAATTAACAGAAAAATCAAATAACTGACAGCATGCGAAATAATTCATGAAAATATTTTTGGAAATTTTTTTAATGAGCATGGAATTCATGAAAAATCATAAGTTGTAAGAAACGACATGCTTCAGGGCGTTTTTCATAAAGGATAATTAATTAAAAATAATTAACGCCCTGGATCAGGACGTTTCGTTTGAGTAAACGCCCCCATGGGAGGCGTGTTTTTTCTGAGTTGCAGGTTTAATGCCCGAAGGCCATGAAAAATCATAAAAAAATATAAATAAAAATAAAAAAAATTGGAATGGGGAGGGGGAACCTACCTTCTTGTGCTTCTGGGGTTGTGGCCGTGGCAGCGGCCGTCTGGGCCGCCGGAGTTGCCCCCGGGGAACGACCGCCGCCGTGGGCGGTGGTCCTTCTTCTTCTCCATCTCCTTCTTCTCCATCTTCTTCTCCTTCTTCTCCACCTTCGTCTTCTCCTCCTCCTCCTATCGCTGCTTCGTCGGCGTCGTCGCCGCCGGCCACCGCCGGCTCTTCTTCAAAAGCCACGACGGCGAGCTCCTCCACGGAAAGTTCTTCCTCTTGGGCGTGGGAGGCATCGAGATCGACCACATCTGGGGCGCTGACTCTTTGGCGTTTGGCCATGGCTAAGATTGAGAGGATGTTTGAGAGAATGAGAGAGAGGAGATTGAGAGAAGCTTTGGGGAGGGCTTCGGTTAGGGTTTGCAGAGAAAAGGGGTGAAATGAGAATGGAAGGAGGAAGAAGAAGGGGCCCGACGGCTTTTGGGTTTCGAAAAGAAGACACGCCCTAATGGGGGGCGTTTATAATTAAATTCACGTCCATTCCTTGGGCGTTTTATGAAAGTCGACGACGATGATTAAGGTGTTAATTTCTTTTGCATGGGGAACGATAACCGTCGTCAGACGCATTGAATGGGCGTTGATTGATGTAAGAGAAGTCATTATTGCTGTTTGAAGTAACGCCTCTGGTAAAGGCGTGTTATTCTTGAAACATGACTATGGAAAAGGCGTTATTTTGATGAGACAACGATTATATTCTTTTGGATTTGAATCTGTTCACGCCCTTCTTGAGGTCGTTATTCAAAGTAATGCCCAGTGTTGCAGGCGTCAATTGTTGACGAAGGGCCCGCTGAAGCGCCTTGGAATAAGGCGTGTATTTGTTAATTCGCGACGCTCTTGGAGGCGTTATTCACAACAGAAACACATGTTTTTTGATGATTTCGTTCATAATCACAGTGGCAGTTGGCTCAATCAGAGGACAATCTTTATTATTTTGAAAAGAGGAACTACAATGACTAATGAGCCACTTTGGGCCTTATTTTTCTCAATGAAGTCACATAATTTTTCCACTGTTCCTTGTCTTCGTCCAGGTCTTCTACAGGTTGATGAAGCTTGCTCAGCCTCCATAAAGCTTGAATGGTGATAACCTCTTCACCGTCTTCGTTGTTGCCTAGATCCCTTGACTTGATTGGAGGAAGATGAGAGACGTCCTCTAAGTGTTGCCTTGGGAGCCCAAGCTGAGGAAGGCACCGGTGTGCATTATATAAAACGAAGTCCGAAGCACCAATAAGACGAAGGTCCGTCCCGATGGAAAAGCGTGCACGAAGTTCCTGCATTTTAAATACACCCGGGGCGCAAGTAAAAAGATTCTTTGGCATTACCTTTAGGTGCTCCCTCCAATCCCCTCTCTTCTTGATTTGAGGAATTCGGTTGGTCACTCTATTGCTTATACCTAATGAGCCGGTTATATATGAGAGTGGGCTCTTTGAGAAAATTCTTGAGGGTTGTTGGGCTTCGTGGCATGAGTCGAATTTGAAGTGTAGATCAACCCAACTTGAGAGTGCTAGCATGCACCCGTAAATGGGCCTTCCCATGGACGCCGCTGTGAGCCCGCTATAGAGATATGCTAGGATCGCCGGTCCAACTCTCTCTCCTTCCCATAAGCTCACCACTGCGCTCAATTGGGACTCCTCTAGAAAGTCTTCCGTAGATGGGAATAGGAGTGCTCCTGCCAAGCACACCATGAAGGCTTTGGTCACTCTTTCTATCTCCTCTTCCTCTTTAGCTTGATCCGCTCTCTTGTACACCCATGAGGCGAGCTTCAAGAGGTTAACTCCTTTAGTGACCTTAATTTGGTTCACTATATTCGGGCTAGGTATCAACGAGGTTAGCAACTCGTGGGAGGAGATCGGTTTTGGCATGATGGCCATCTTTTCTTCTTCTCCGTGCTTCATCTTTCTTAAGCCTAGGATCATCTCTACTTCCTCCAGCAAGATGGTGGCTTCAAAAGTGGAAAATAAGAAGGTATGGGTGGAAGGATGCCATGTCTCAATCAATGCTCCTATGGCAGCCCAATCTATGTGAATTTGATCATAATGTTTGGCATGGGTTATCAACCCCAAGAGATGCCATCTAGCTACATATACCCTCATGTCTGATGTGAATTTGGAGAGGATGAGGGGCAACCATTTGATTTGGACATATCTTCTAGCCCCTGGAAGATTTGGGTACTCCTGTGAGAGGAGGGGAAGAAAACAAAAGAAGAGGTACATGAGCATATGACATGAGCATGTGAGCAGTTCGCCGGAACAGTATGCACAATAAGAAAGTTAAACTAACCTGATTCATGCATATCCTGTTGCTTATATGACCTTGGATATCGTTAATCCTCGGGGTTGAGTTTTTTTGTCTTTTCAGCGCCCTGTCCATCGTTGGGAGAGGCTTGGACGATGCAACCTGCAAGCAGACGAAGAAGAAGAAAGGCAGGAACGGGAATACAGAGTTTCGGCGGCTACAGGGTTGAGATTGTTTATGTTGAAGGAGGGGCTCCTATTAATAGAGATCTAGAGAGTTGTAAGGCTGTTGGAGGATAGAAGTTCGATTGGGTTAAGGACTGTGCTGTTAAATAAGGGAACGGAAGTTCGTGTTGAATTAACGACGTTGGTTAGGGCGTCGATTTTTAAATTGACGACCTGACTGACGGCGTTTTTTATTTAACGCCCTGGAATGGGGCGTGTTTTTCTAAGCCTCCATTACTGTTTACGCCTTTGTGTAAGGCGTGTTTTAAATGATTAACGACTTATGGTCAGGCGCTTTCATGATGGTAACGCCCTATTCTTAGGCGTGTTTTATTGGATTATGAATATTGATCTCTCCATGCTTTGATGCTTTTAATGAACCTAAGTGCTATTATTGTGATAAAATTGTCTATGATTAAGCACTTATGATCATGTCATATTCTGAATTGATGGAAAAAGGCTAATAAGTTTAAAAGTGCAGAAGTTTGCAGGATTCGAGACGTTTGGATCACTCATAGGAGCAACATCTTGCCACCGTGTATCTGTTTCTTGTAAGCATTGTTACTATATGATATCTACGCTAGTATATTATGTCAAGGACCTTGTGGTTCTGATGAACCTGAATTTTGAGTTCCCCTTCATCAAAAACGATGACGATTTCAGGAGAATCATGATCACACGGATAGGCCGTTGAGTTGTTAGAGCTTTGGGACGATGGTTCCACTTTCTGAGTTGATGCGCGGACAAACGGGCTTCGGCTTAGTGTTAGCTCAGAAATATGGATTCTTGACCAGACTTAAACAGCTTAGCAATATTATCCTTGATTATTTTCTATTTAGTTTGTTTTAACCTTTTCTTTTAGCCCAGCATGCATCATGTAGGACTTTGAGTTTCATGCTGAAAATCTTCATATTATGGCAATAATGAAGTTCACTCGCTCTCGATTGAATTGACATGAGATATTCCACTTTAAATCAAGTACTTCGTTCTATTTGAAGCCGTTCATGCTGATTCCTTGAAAGTGTTCCTTTTGTTGGATCTCTATCCCAGTTCTTTTTACTTTTCTGCAAAATTTACCTTGGTTGCAGCACGTCCACATTGGCTGGTAATCGCTCTCCAATGGTCTTTCCCTGCCGTGCCCACGCGCACACCCTTTATTATTTAGTTTAACCTCCTTTTATCCAACAAATCGATTGTTTCCTTGGAACCACTCAGAGTTGTTTCATTTAGAATCTTGGAAAGATTTCCAATGCTTAGTGTCTGAGGCGTGTCACATCACACCTTGGCGTCTCCTTATCAGTTCGTTCCATTTCGTTCCTTTCATTACACTTCGCTCCATTTCTGTCTCACTCCCTTGCAAAGCAGACGCCAAGGCGGGGCAGCTGTAGACACGCCAAAATTGACGTTTTGTTGATCAAATCTCATGTTATTACATAAATGCCCCAAGTGGACTTCAATATTCCTATAACATGAAGTTTTTCTATTTTTCTGAGTTTTTCTGCATTTTTCCTGTATTTTTTTTTGATTCACGACTTGATCAAGGGCGTTAATTTTAAAAGTAACGACCTGTGATAGGGCGTTTTTAAAGAAAGGACGACCGTATGTGAGGGCGTGAATTCCTGGTGTTATCCCTTAATTTCTGGAATTATCTGTTTTCAAAATAAAAGGCCTTTTATGAGTAGCGCCTTCTCTCAGGGCGTGATTTTAATTAACGCCGTTATCTCGGGCGTGTTATTTGAGCTTTCAAACAAGGCAAGGTTTCGTTTCCAAAATTAAATCCAGGAAGAAACGCCCTTTCCTAGGTCGTGTTTCAAGAAGACGTCTTTGTGAAGGTCGTCAATTCATAAAAGACGCCCTGTATTAAGGCGTGTTTTAGTCCAGAGTCCTTTCTTTTTCAATCTTTCCCTCACAGTTCCCTGCTGTCTTTGGACTCTTGCTCGATCTTGATCTTTCCCTGGATGCCTCATTGCCTGTTCTTATCTTTCCTTGGTTTGATCACATCCGTTTGAGGCATTATAAATTAAAAACTTGACCGATCGTGCAGAAGGTTAAGCACCTTCAGTATTCGGCGGATTGAGCGCTCAAGTTCTCTTTCACCACGGGCAGAAGATTTCTTCATCCCTTGCTGCCTCCCCTCTCTGCATCCCTTTGAGCTACATCCGGTGCTTCATCCATCACTATTCGGTTTCTTCCCTTTACTGTCGCCAGGGACAGCAGGGTTCTCATCTTTTCTTCTATTTTGTTTTTATTTTATTCATACCATCATCCCTCTGTCCTTTATATTTCTATTCCTTGTTCACGTTTTGTTGCATTTTTTTATCATCAAACTCCCCTTCCCTTAAGTCTTCTTAAGGGGTTTTAAAAGAAAACAAAAAAGAAGGTGCGCATGTTGAGGTCTTTTCATTATTTTTATGTTAGTTTTTGACTGATACTACTGCACTTTGGCTGATCCCTTTTCTTTTACTTGTCTTTATTGTTTTTTTTTTTTTTTTACAAGGTAATCAATCAAGAAAACCCACTTCGTCGGCCGGCCGATTGGAGTTGGAGGAAGAGATCCACATTTATCCCGCATCACATCTTTCACCAGGTACATGCGATCTTATTTTTTTTTTATTGAGGTAAACCCTCTGGCGATCACAAACTCCTCCTTTTAGCACCTCGTGCTATTTTATTGCTTTCACCATATCCATTACTCTCTTTTTTTTATATTTTAAAGTGGATTTTAAATAGATCTACAGTTCCTCTAGCCAGGGTTAGTCGCCAGTCTCGCAGAGCCGGGGGATGCCCCGTGTAATTGTACGCCGGGGGATGCCCCAAGTAGTTGTACTCTTCCTTTCTGTTGACTGTACTTTTATTTGGACATGAGACTCTGTGGACCTTGTAGTAGTTCATTTTATTTATTTTATGCTATGCATTTTACTTTAGATTATTATGTTATCTCTGTAGTTGTTTCAGCTTCTCTTGTACTCCCACACCATCCCTTTTTACCCTTCCGAATCTTCGGGCTCGTGGGTTGGCGGGCCGAGATTCGAGACGCGCCGGTTCCTTTCTAGTACTCGGATCCCGGGTCGTCACAAAATTGATCAACTAAGTTATATTAACTATTGTGATAACTTAAGTTATATATAGATAGTCGATGGCGAGGTAAGATAACCGATTGCCTTAATCAGATGACTGATCTCAAGCGACTATGTTGATAGATAGGCGTTGTTACTGTTCATTCACCTATGTAGTTGACTTTTATGAGATAGTTGATTGTCCAGTGACAATGTAAAGATGGGCATTGTTGCTGTTCATTCACCTATGTAGTTTATTTTTATGAGATAGTCAATTGTCCAGTGACTATGTAAAGATAGGCATTGTTACTATTCATGTGCCTATATAGTTTACTTTCATGAGATAGTCGATTGTTCAGTGACTATGTAAAGATATGCACTGTGACTGTTCATGCATCTATGTAGTTCATTTTCATGAGATAATTGATAGGTGCGCCTATGTAACTTTAAGTGCGCCTATGTGATTTTTTTTTATGAGATAGTTGATATTTGAGATAGACAACAGTTGCGCCTATGTAACTTTAAGTGTACCTATGTAGTTTTCTTCCATGTGAGCTCATTTCTTATTCTAGTGACTATATTTATCAAGATAACTGTAAATATATTATTTTTAGTGACTTTGTTAGGATATCTTCATGATCTAGTGCCTATGTAAATGATTCAACACCTAAGTGAAACTTTTGAGCCTAAGGGATTTATGGTGCACCTAAGTGAAACTTTTACACCTATGTGGATTTTATCTTTATTTCTAATGCCTATATTTGCTATCCACCTAAGTCAGGATTAGCGCCTATATGAATGAGTTTTTAGTGCCTATGTTCTTTTAACTACTAAGTCTTAAAACTTTTTTTTTCCTTAGGAGCAATTAGAGTTTTGTCATAATTGATAAAGTTTTGTTATCACCAAAACTAATGGATTTAAAATAGTATTTGAATCTACCCCACGTATACTTAATAGAGCCAACCCCAGATGATATTACCCACTTCGTTTCGCATACTCCATCGCTATCACTCTGTGGTCGGGCACTCAGCACTTCGCCCTCTGGGCTGGGGGATTTGTGTTGCGGGTTTTGTTGTGCCCGATCTGCAGTGTTTGTTTTGCATATTTTGTTGCCTTCGACTGTAGCGTATATTCTGTGGATTGCATTACCTCCAGTCGGCGATATTTATTTTGTGAATTTTGTCACTTTTAGTCTACGGTATTTTTTCCATGAATTCTGTTGCTTCTTGTCTATGGTATCCATACTATAGGTTTCGTCACTGCCAACCTAAGGTATTTGGTACGTAGGTTTCATTACCTCTAGATTGCAGTGTTTGCTTTATTGATAGATAGGCTATGTTGACTATTGATGTTAACATTATTGATCGCCAGTCCTATGTTGATTATAGAAGTTGAATTCATTTAACTGGTGGGCCTTTGTTGACCACTAGAATTGATTTTGTTGATTGGTGGGTCTCTTCGACAACCATATCAACTTTGTTGACCGATAAAGTATTAGTAAGCCCCTTTGACTACTAGTGTTGACTTTGTTGATCGACATACCTCATGTGGATAGTCAGAGTTTATTTTGTCAACTGGTGGGCTCGTGTTGACCAACGGTATTGATTTTGTTAACTAGTAGGCCACTTCCACCATTGATGTTCGCTATGTTGATTGATAGGCCCCACATCAAGCACCTAGAGTTGATTTTGTCACCCAATTGGCCTAATTGACAAGCGTCGTCGAATTTGTTGATTGAAGGCTCCCTTCGACCCCCGGTGTTGGTTTTGTTGACTGATGGCCCCACATTGACTATCATAGTTGATTTTGTTGATCAATGGGCCCCTTGGAGTGTTAGTATGACTTTGTTTCGACCAGTGAACCCACATGGACTGTAAAAATTAATTTTGTTGACTGTTATGCCTGCATCATGTCCATGAGAGTTAATTTTGTTGACCTATAGGGCCGGGTCAATCGATGGTGTTGACTATACTGACCAATAGGCTAGGCCCTTGTTAACCACCAGTTCTGACTTTGTTGACCATTGATGTCATTGATTGTGAATGGTGACTACTGAACTTACAACATCTGAAAGGTTCGGGTACATAATTTAAAGTGCCAGTAATTGTGGAGAATGATAGGCATACACCTGTCAATTTTGATGTCAGTGCCAGAGTCTTGAATAAGGGGAGTACATCCCATTTCTTGAAACAGGCCGAAGTTGGGTCGAATAAGGGAGCTATGCTGCGACTCTTGAGTTCATCGGTGGTCGGGACATTTTTATCAAATATGGTAAGCCACTATTTATATATATATATATGCTCTTCCAACTATTAATTATAATCTGGCGTACGGACCATCTTCCCCCAATTATATAGAATTCCGACAGCACTTAGTAATATCTGGGAGGAATGGAGCGGCCGGCCGAGGGAGGGGGGCGGCCACTTACTGGAAATGCGCAGTGTTCTCTCTCTCTCTCTCTCTCTCTCTCTCTCTCTCTCTCTCTCTCTTCTTTGTGCATTGCCCTCACAATTGCAAGGTGCGGATGATCAGTGGGGGAGAAGAAATTAAAAGGCTCTCCGGGAAGGCAGAACAATGACATGGGAGCACACAATTAATATAATTAAGCTATTTCCCACCATCTTTTTTCTTTGTTTTCTTTTTTTTACCTGACGAATTTTCTCCACCACCAAGCGCTCTTTGGGTTGTTATGTCGAGTTTAACAACAGGTTTAGCCATACCCATTATAGTCAGTCCATCACGCGAAGAGAGGGGAGAAGCCCCACGTACAGGCTCATTCATATATCAACATTTCCTTCATGGACCACCCTCCCCTCTTCGTCTTCCCTCCACGCTAGAGGAGGAGAGGAACATATACAGAGAGAAGAGAACAGATCAGGTGAAAGAAGATGGCAACAAATCATCATCTCCTCCTG
The DNA here is from genome assembly GCA_022559845.1 of Amorphophallus konjac. Classification (NCBI taxonomy): domain Eukaryota; kingdom Viridiplantae; phylum Streptophyta; class Magnoliopsida; order Alismatales; family Araceae; genus Amorphophallus; species Amorphophallus konjac. Next base: position 22,223,291 of record CM040126.1, on the reverse strand, counting down.
CTCCTCTTGGTTGTGGTCACCGTGGGTCACGTCATGAAGGGAGCCGCAGGGACTTCCCTGGATCACATCATCGGCGGGAGCTTCGGCGGGAGCTTCGACTGGAAGCTGCCCCCCAACCACACCTTCTACGAGCAATGGGCCCGTGGCCAGACCTTCGTCGTCGGTGACAAGCTGGGTGTGTTATTGCATGATCAGATAGTCGATTAGAGATGAATTATAGTAAATTGATCAACTAAGTTATATAAACTATTGTGATAACTTAAGTTATATATAGATAGTCGATGGCGAGGTAAGATAGCTGATTACCTTAATCAGATGACTGATCTAAGCGACTATGTTGATAGATAGGCGTTGTTACTGTTCATTCACCTATGTAGTTGACTTTTATGAGATAGTTGATTGTCCAGTGACAATGTAAAGATAGGCATTATTACTGTTCATGTGCCTATATAGTTTACTTTCACGAGATAGTCGATTGATCAATGACTATGTAAAGATATGCACTGTGACTATTCATGCATCTATGTAGTTCATTTTCATGAGATAATTGATAGGTGCACCTATGTAACTTTAAGTGCGCCTATGTGATTTTTTTTTATGAGATAGTTGATATTTGAGATAGACAACAGATGCACCTATGTGACTTTAAGTGTACCTATGTAGTTTTCTTCGATGTGAGCTCATTTCTTATTCTAGTGACTATATTTATCAAGATAACTGTAAATATATTATTTTTAGTGACTTTGTTAGGATATCTTCATGATCTAGTGCCTATGTAAATGATTCAGCACCTAAGTGAAAATTTTGAGCCTAAGGGATTTATGGTGCACCGGAGTGAAACTTTTACACTTATGTGGATTTTGTCTTTATTTCTAATGCCTATATTTGCTATCCACCTAAGTCAGGATTAGCGCCTATATGAATGAGTTTTTTGTGCCTTAGCTACTAAGTCTTAAAACTTTTGTTTTCCTTATGAGCAATCAGAGTTTTGTCATAATTGATAAAGTTTTGTTATCACCAAAACTAATGGATTTAAGATAGTATTTGAATCTACCCCACGTGTACTTAAAAGAGCCAACCCCAGATGATATTACTCACATCGTTTCGCATACTCCATCGCTATCACTCTGTGGCTGGGCATTGAGTGCTTCACCCTCTGGGCTGGGGGATTTGTGTTGCGGGTTTTGTTGTGCCCGATCCACAGTGTTTGTTTTGTAGATTTTGTTACCTTCGACTGTAGCGTATATTCTGTGGATTGCATTACCTCCAATCGGTGATATTTATTTTGTGGATTTTGTCGCTTTTAGTCTACAGTATTTTTTCCATGAATTCTGTTGCTTCTTGTCTATAGTATCCATACTATAGGTTTCGTCACTTCCAACTTAAGGTATTTGGTACGTAGGTTTCATTACCTCTAGATTGCAGTGTTTGCTTTATTGATCGATAGGCTATATTGACTATTGATGTTAACATTGTTGATCGCCAGTCCTATGTTGATTATAGAAGTTGAATTCATTTAACTGGTGGGCCTTTTTTGACCACTAGAATTGATTTTGTTGATTGGTGGGTCTCTTCGACCACCATATCAACTTTGTTGACTGGTAAAGTATTAGTAAGCCCCTTTGACTACTAGTGTTGACTTTGTTGATCGACATACCTCATGTGGACAGTAAGGGCCACTTTGGTAACGGGTTAGATTAGGGGTGGGTGGCTTACCGAGGTTAGTCCACCCCACCCCTAACCCTAACCCGGGTGGATTAACTCATTCCACCTATTTCTTAGGAATGAGTTAATGTACTTTAACCCTATCCGACCCGGGTTAAGAAAAAACCTATCAAACAAGGAGTAACCCACCCGACCCCAGTTAACCCACCCCAACCTAGCTTAACCCGTTACCAAAGTGGCCCTAAGCTGCACTTTGATAGAGGGATAGGCAAGTGGAGGGTTATCCCTCCCGGATTAATATGTCCTATATTTAAGTCTCATTTACTTTGGTAGACAATGGGTTAAAATAAGGGTAACTCTATTCCACCTCTCAGGGTGGAACAAGTTAAGTCGATTAACTTGGAGTTATACCTTGTTCTAATCGGATTAACTTTTTTGGTCTACCAAAGCAAAAAAAGGATAGATTAAGGTTATCCCCGGGACAAGTGGGGGATAACCCCCAATCAAAGTGGGGCTAAGAGTTTGTTTTGTCAACATGTGGGCTCGTGTTGACCAACAATATTGATTTTGTTAACTAGTAGGCCATTTCAACCATTGATGTTCGCTATGTTGATTGATAGGCCCCACATTGAGCACCTAGAGTTGATTTGGTCACCCAATTGGCCTAATTGACAACCGTCGTCGAATTTGTTGATTGAAGGTTACCTTCGACCCCCGGTGTTGGTTTTGTTGACCGATGGCCCCACATTGACTATCACAGTTGATTTTGTTGATCAATGGGCCCCTTGGAGTGTTAGTATGACTTTGTTTTGACCAGTGGACCCATATGGACTGTAAAAATTAATTTTGTTGACTGTTATGCCTGCATCATGTCCATGAGAGTCAATTTTGTTGACCTATAGGGCCGGGTCAGTCGATGGTGTTGACTGTGCTGACCAATAGGCTTGGCCCTTGTTGACCACCAGCTCTGACTTTGTTGACCGTTGATGCCATTGACTGTGGATGGTGACTACAGAACTTACAACATCTGAAAGGTTCGGGTACATAATTTAAAGTGCCAGCAATTGTGGAGAATGATAGGCATACATATGTCAATTTTGATGTCAGTGTCGGATTCTTCAATAAGGGCAGTACGTCCCATTTCTTGAAACAGATCGAAGTTGGGTCGAATAAGGGAGCTTTGCTGCGACTCTTGAGTTCATCGGTGGCCGGGACATTTTTATCAAATAAGGTAAGCCACTATTTTATATTTATATATATATATATATATATATATATATATATATGCTCTTCCCCCTATTAATTATAATCTGGCGTACGGACCATCTTCCCCCAATTATATAGAATTCGGACAACACTAAGTAATATCTGGGAGGAAGGGAGTGGCCGGCAGAGGGAGGGGGGCGGCCAGTTACTGGAAACACGCGGTGTTCTCTCTCTCTCTCTCTCTCTCTCTCTCTCTCTCTCTCTCTCTCTCTCTCTCTCTTTCTCTCTCTCTCTCTCTCTTCCTTGGGCAATGCCCTCACAATTGCAAGGTGCGGATGATCAGTGGGGGAGAAGAAAATAAAAGACTCTCCGGGAAGGCAGAACAACGACATGGGAGCACACAATTAATATAATTAAGCTTTTTCCCACCATCTTTTTTCTTTGTTTCCTTTTTTTTACCTGACGAATTTTCTCCACCACCAACAACTATCTAAATATATGCATTGTTACTGTTCATGTGCCTATATAGTTTACTTTCATGAGATAGTCAATTGTTCAGTGATTATGTAAAGATATGCACTGTGACTGTTCATGCATCTATGTAGTTTATTTTCATGAGATAATTGATAGGTGCGCCTATGTAACTATAAGTGTGCCTATGTGATTTGTTTTTACGAGATAATTGATATTTGAGATAGGCAATAGATGCGCCTATGTAACTTTAAGTGTACCTATGTAGTTTTCTTTGATGTGAGCTCATTTCTTATTCTAGTGACTATATTTATCAAGATAACTATAAATATATTATTTTTAGAGACTATGTTAGGATATCTTCATGATCTAGCGCCTATGTAAATGATTTAGCACCTAAGTGAAACTTTTGAGCCTAAGGGATTTATGGTGCACCTAAGTAAACTTTTACACCTATGTGGATTTTTCCTTTATTTCTAATGCCTATATTTGCCATCCATCTAAGTCAGGATTAGCGCCTATATGAATGAGTTTTTAGTGCCTATGTTCTTTTAGCTACTAAGTCTTAAAACTTCTGTTTTTCTTATGTGCAATTAGAGTTTTGTCATAATTGATAAAGTTTTGTTATCACCAAAACTAATGGATTTAAGATAGTATTTAAATCTACCCAACGTGTACTTAATAGAGCCAACCCAGATGATATTACCCACTTCATTTCGCATACTCCATCGCTATCACTCTATGGCCGGGCATTGAGCTCTTCGCCCTCTGGGCTGGAGGATTTGTGTTGCGGGTTTTGTTGTGCCCGATCCACATTGTTTGTTTTGCAGATTTTGTTGCCTTCGACTGTAGCGTATATTCTGTGGATTGCATTACCTACAGTCGGTGATATTTATTTTGTGCATTTTGTCACTTTTAGTCTACGGTATTTTTTCCAGGAATTCTGTTGCTTCTTGTCTATGGTATCCATACTATAGGTTTCGTCACGTCCAACCTAAGGTATTTGGTACGTAGGTTTCATTACCTCTAGATTGCATTGTTTGCTTTATTGATCGATAGGCTATGTTGACTATTGATGTTAACATTGTTGATCGCCAGTCCTATGTTGATTATAGAAGTTGAATTCATTTAACTGGTGGGCCTTTGTTGACCACTAGAATTGATTTTGTTGATTGGTGGGTCTCTTCGACCACCATATCAACTTTGTTGACCGATAAAGTATGAGTAAGCCCCTTTGACTACTAGTGTTGACTTTGTTGATCGACATACCTCATGTGGATAGTCAGAGTTTATTTTGTCAACTGGTGGGCTCGTGTTGACCAATGGTATTGATTTTGTTAACTAGTAGGCCATTTCAACCATTGATGTTCGCTATGTTGATTGATAGGCCCCACATTGAGCACCTAGAGTTGATTTTGTCACTCAATTGGCCTAATTGACAACCGTCATCGAATTTGTTGATTGAAGTTTCCCTTCGACCCCTGGTGTTGGTTTTGTTGACCGATGGCCCCATATTGACTATCACAGTTGATTTTGTTGATCAATGGGCCCCTTAGAGTGTTAGTATGACTTTGTTTCGATGAGTGGGCCCACATGGACTGTAAAAATTAATTTTGTTGACTGTTATGCCTGCATCATGTCCATGAGAGTCAATTTTGTTGACCTATAGGCCGGGTCAATCGATGGTGTTGACTGTGCTGACCAATAGGCTAGGCCCTTGTTGACCACCAGTTCTGACTTTGTTGACTGTTGATGCCATTGACTATGGATGGTGACCACAGAACTTACAACATCTGAAAGGTTCGGGTACGTAATTTAAAGTGCCAGCAATTGTGGAGAATGATAGGCATACACATGTCAATTTTGATGTCGGTGCCGGAGTCTTCAATAAGGGGACTACGTCCCATTTTCTGAAACAGATCGAAGTTGGGTCGAATAAGGGAGCTGTGCTGCGACTCTTGAGTTCATCGGTGGCCGGGACATTTTTATCAAATATGGTAAGCCACTATTTATATATATATAAATATGCTCTTCCCCCTATTAATTATAATCTGGCGTACGGACCATCTTCCCCCAATATATAGAATTCAGACAGCACTAAGTAATAGGGGGCGGCCAGTTACTGGAAACGCGCGATGTATTCTCTCTCTCTCTCTCTCTCTCTCTCTCTCTCTCTCTCTCTCTCTTTCTCTCTCTCTCTCTCTCTCTCTCTTTTGTTTGGGCAATGCCCTCACAATTGCAAGGTGCGGATGATCAGTGGAGGAGAAGAAAGTAAAAGGCTCTCCGAGAAGGCAGAACAACGACATGGGAGCACACAATTAATATAATTAAGCTTTTTTCCCCCATCTTTTTTCTTTGTTTCCTTTTTTTTACCTGACGAATTTTCTCCACCACCAAATGCTCTTTGGGTTGTTATGCCGAGTTTAACGATAGGTTTAGCCATGCCTATTATAGTCAGTCCATCACATGAAGAGAGGGGAGAATCCCCGCGTACAAGCTCAGTCATATATCAACATCTCCTTCATGGACCACCCTCCCCTCGTCGTCTTCCCTTAACGCTAAAGGAGGAGAGGAACGTATACAGAGAGAAGAGAATGGATCAGGTGAAAGAAGATGGCAACGAATCATCATCTCCTCCTGCTCCTCCTGGTGGTGGTCACCGTGGGTCACATTATGGAGGGAGCCGCGGGGACCTCCCTAGATCACATCGTCGACGGGAGCTTCGGCTGGAAGCTGCCCCCCAACCACACCTTCTACGAGGAATGGGCCTGTGGCCAGACCTTCATCGTCGGTGACAAGCTGGGTGCGTTATTGCATGATCAGATAGTCGATTAGAGATGAATTATAGTAAATTGATCAACTAAGTTATATTAACTATTGTGATAACCTAAGTTATATATAGAAAGTCGATGGCGAGGTGAGATAGCCGATTGCCTTGATCAGATAACTTATCTCAAGCGACTATGTTGATAGATAGGCATTGTTATTGTTCATTCTCCTATGTAGTTGGCTTTTATGAGATAGTTGATTATCCAGTGACAATGTAAAGATAGGCATTATTATTGTTCATTCACCTATGTAGTTTATTTTTATGAGATAGTCAATTGTCCAGCAGCTATGTAAAGATAGGCACTGTTACTGTTCATGTGCCTATATAGTTTACTTTCATGAGATAGTCGATTGTTCAGTGACTATGTAAAGATATGCACTGTGACTGTTCATGCATCTATGTAGTTCATTTTCATGAGATTATTGATAGGTGCACCTATGTACCTTTAAGTGCACCTATGTGATTTATTTTTACGAGATAGTTGATATTTGAGATAGACAATAGATGCACCTATGTAACTTTAAGTGCACCTATGTAGTTTTCTTCGATGTGAGCTCATTTCTTCTTCTAGTGACTATATTTATCAAGATAACTATAAATATATTATTTTTAGTGAATATGTTAGGATATCCTCATGATCTAGTGCCTATGTAAATGATTCAGCACCTAAGTGAAACTTTTGAGCCTAAGGGATTTATGTGCACCTAAGTGAAACTTTTACACCTATGTGGATTTTATCTTTATTTCTAATGCCTATATGATGCGGGACGGATGACGACCGGGCTAAGACGTACGACGGACTCGATGTGCGGCCAGCACTAACACACTAAAGAAAAGCCGGGCGGCTGACCACCGTGGCGTTCTCCTGGTGGAGACGTCTCTCAACAGCAACACTAGGTAGCCTGACGATTGTCCCTTGCGAGGGAAACGTGGGGATCGCAGTGGTTAAGGAACCACCGTCGCCTAGGGGTATCCAGTTCGGGCTCGGTCCTCGACCGGTGCTAAGGAACGGGCGCTCACAACTCACAATCACAGTGATTTGTAACTAGCTAACGGCCCTATTCTCACAAATGCAGCATATATGATAATAAAATAAACTAGCAACGTGAGAGAGGAACGAAGCGCATACCTCCACGACTAGGCATGGGGAAGAATTCCCGGCCGAATTCAAACAACCCCAATACACACAATCGTTAAAATTACAATTTCAGAACTTGATGCCCACTCCACGCAGGGAGGTATAGGGCTACAATGGCTAAATTTGGGATTGCTAGAACCCGGGTTGACGGGCCACACTCGCAGGAGGCGAGGGACGCGAGTCGGAGCCGATCGGGTGAGCCGAATGGAAGCCGACTCGGTTCTGCCCGCGCTGGTCACCCTGCGCAGCAAACTTACGGAGGCCGGTACGCCAAGATCTGATGGCGGATCGGAGCGCCGTTCATTGGAGAACGTCGGCGACTGGACGTAGTTCGTCCACTCCGAATGGTGTGAGCAGATACTTTCATATCTGGGCGCAGCAATAATTACACTCGGCTTCTAGTTTTGAGCACCCAGAACTGCACAGAAACACGATTAATTAAGGGAAAATTAGTTTCCGATGTCGGATCGGGGCGCCGTTTATGGGAGATCGTTGGCAATGTCCAGAGGAAGAAGTGCTCCAAAGATCTCCCATAGATCTGGACGGAATAAGGCGGGGCAGACTCTGGAAGTCGGCTCTAGTTCTGAGTCGGGTCTGCACAAGTCAGCTTGTGCGATCCCACAAGAATCGTCGCCACGATCAGCACAAATCTCGGATCGAGACGAGATCGGCGACAGCGCGAAGAGGACTCAAAATCCTACAATCACTCTGAAAATCAGCTCCTGATAGCTTGAGAGAAGATCTGGGGAAATTCGTAATCAGGAAACTTCAGATCTGGACAGCAGGCTGGGGCAGATCTGCACGTCGTCACGAGAAAAACTTTTACCGGCAATCCAGAACTCCGATCGACGCGAAACCACCTCTCAAATCTTCCTGACTCGATGAAGTATCACTGAGAATTTTGGTGGAAATAGATAATAAGAGGATGGGGAGAATATGGGGGCGAGTCACACGCCCAAAGTCTGTCCCGTGACAGGACTGAGCAGGGTATCACACCCAAGGGAGGGGAAAGAGAATCACACTCTTAATGCAAATTTCACTCATAAATCTTTCATTAACCTTTACACTAACATACTACAAGTGTTTATATAGTGGTTTGGTAAGGGGAGGGGGCTGGGGAGTTCGATGGAACAAGGGGAAGGGGAGGGGGCTGCGCCCCTTTGACTAAGAGAGGGAGAGAGGGGGACAAGGGAACACTAGACTTGCCTAACTTTCACCTACCTTTGAATTTCAAAGGGAAGGGGGGGTAGGTGACAGCCATACTTTTTGACCAGTAGCCATTTTTCATGTTCCCATGTGGTAAATGGGGGAGGGAAGAAAAGAAAAAAAAATAACTAGCCTAATACTTCCAAAGAAGGGGGCGCCCCCTTCATGGGCCAACATTGGGCCAAGTTTGGTCCATGGCCACCCTTAAGCCCACTCAACCAACTCAACCATGTATGGTTTAAGGCCTTTCCCATCTAGATGGCTCATGAAAGAAGGAAGACCAATTGGGCCTTATATGGTTTATGGATCCATCATAATGGTCCAAGGCCACTCCTCCTTAATGGATGTTAAAGGGCTTTAAACCAAATGGCCTTATAAGAGCCTTACAATCAGCCCAAAATGAAAACCCAAGTAAACATACATATTACAAGCCCAAATTCAATGTAAACAAAGGCTAAAAGTATCCAAACTCAAGCCAAACTATCTCCATTTCAAAGGAAAGCCGATGTAGTCCGATTGGTGCTCCACGTATGGTACCGTCGACTCGTCGGTTCGTGCTACTCACTCGTTCCGGTGTCCGCACCAATTCTCCCCGGGTGGGAGGAACTCGACCCCGTCGAGTAAGGGTCCCGAAGCTTGAACTCTCCGCATGTGATCAAGGCATTGTTCATCGTGGGGCATCCTCGCCAACGCACTAAGAAGTGTTGGTAGGCTCCATTCCTTGTGATGATCACCTGCTCATCTAGTATAAAATCTATATGCTTGCGTGGAGGCTGGAAGAGGTGGACTCTCGGGTGGTGTGTCACTCACAATAGAAGGATAAAGCCCGAAACTCACTAGGGATCACCGCGGGTTCCGATATGCCACCAGATCATAAACATTGAACGTCGAACTGACACCATAGTCATCTGGTAGTTCAGTAACGTACGCATTCAAACCCACTTATTTCTTGACTCGGGAAGGGCGGGTATCGTGGGCTTAGAGTTGCTTTATAGCCCCCAAGAGGAAACCGTTCAGGTATGACGCTGATCATGACGTACTCTCCCTTTTGAACTCACAGACATGTAGCATGTATCAGCTAACTCTTTATACGTGCATGGCTGGCCGTTTATTGTTACACGACTTAATACAAACCATATGCATGAAAGAAAATAAACTGTAGAAACAAATAGACACACCCATGACCTTAGACATACATACATACCAAACAAATAATGCAACCCAAAGCTAGAGACTCTTAGACATCTAACATGAACCTACTGGCTTCTAAATGGGGGTTCAGAGGTTCGGGAGGATCACACCCAAGTGCACATCGCCTTGGGTACCCGAGTCTGCAGCAGACTCTTCTAGAAGCGAATCAAAATACTCCTTCTCGAGTTCGGGGTCCGCCTCATAGATGACCTCTACCAGCTCTGGTGTGGAGTCACAGACTGGAGTGTCCGAAATAGTCAATGATTCCCGAGTGGGACACTTGGCCGCAAAGTGGCCAATTCCACCACACCTATAGCACTGGTCACGTGGCCATGTGCTAGAAGATGCTCCACCGGTCATCGTTCCCTTTACCTTGTCTTCTCGTCGGGCCGGGGGTGATGGGAGCTGTGGTCGGGTAGGCAATGTGGGCTGCTGGGGGTGTGAGGTGGGGATTGGAGCCTGTGGGCGAGGGGGAGGGTCCCTTGGAGGGGGAGGCCAAGGCCTAAGAGCAAAGGGGTCCTGGCGAGGGGGTTTCGGAGGGCGAACCACCGAAAATCGGCTATAGGAACTAGGTATGGTCCGAGAGTCAGACCCACGCTGAGGGATGGTTCCCGGCCGCTGGACAGGAGCAAAATCTGACTCAAACTGCTCTAATTCGAGAGCAACTTGATAGGCGGCGTCCAGGGTGGTTACATTGCGGCGAGAGAGTTCGTACTGATAATGGGGCTGCAGACCACGACGGAAGCGGGAAATAGGCATCGTGCTCTCTTCCGAGATGTCACATCGCAAAAAATATTCATCAAACTCTACGATGTACTCGGATACAGACCTATCACCTTGGGTGAGGTTCTGCCATCGATCAATGAGCCGTTGATGGTACGAGGTGGGAAGATACTTAGTTCTAGGCCTATCCTTCATTTCATCCCAAGACTCTACTGGGGGCTCTCGACGCTGATAGAGTAAGCTCTCCACATTGCGCCAATAAGTTTGCGCCTGCCCTAACAACTTCATTTTCGCAAACCTGACTCTCCGGAGGTCCGTCATTTCGAACCACTCGAAGTACCGATCCATGCCGGCCTCCCAATCGAGATAGACCTTTGGGTCCAAAGACCCGTTGAAAGTGGGAGGGTCTGCTCGTACGGTCCTAAGGACTCTATCGTCCTCCTCATATCTTGGTTGATGAAAGTCATGACGGCGTCGGCCATTCCCCCCATACGCATTATCGGACCCATAGTCTTCTAGGCCAAGGTCACGATGTTGTGGTTCGATGGCCTGTTGCCGGGCGTTTTGAGGAGTGGGTGGGGGCTGGTTTTGGGCCGCGGGAGCGGCCTGGACTTGGGCCATAGGAGCGGGTTGGCCTTGGACCACTGCGGGAGGAGGTGCGGGTGGGCCTTGAGCCGCTCCCGGGGGGTCCCCGTGTGACAATCTCTCTAACCGTCCAACTAGATCTTGGACAGACCTGTCGGAGGTCTCCATGCGTCCCTCCATGGCCCTAAGGCGACCATCCATATTATCGGAGAAATTCTGAAAGGTTGCCTCGGATTGGTCCAATCGAGCCATAATGGCCATCATTGCCTCATGTAAGGAGTGGAAGTCTCCCGGGGGGGCATCCCGTGGGTTAGCCATAGATGCGGGGCGATGGTATTGGGTACCACGCCGGGTGGGCATGCAAAGACACGAAGGTTGGAATGCACTAACTAGGAACCTAGACTTAAACCAGGACTCGGTATGTGGCGGAGCTAATCGATCCGAAGATCACTCGCGCAAGTGTGCGGCCTTCCCGATAGGCGTAGCCTAACGATCGGGCGACATCTTTTAATATACCGAATATTGGAATGCAAATGTAACCTTGGACTTAAATGACCCTAGACTTAAACCGACTCTCTGATACCAATTTGATGCGGGACAGATGACGACCGGGCTAAGATGTACGACAGACTCGATGTGCGGCCAGCACTAACACGCTAAAGGCAAGCCGGGCGGCTGACCAACGTGGTGTTCTCCGGGTGGAGACGTCTCTCAACAGCACTCTAACTAGCCCGACGATCATCCCTTGCCAGGGAAACGTGGGGATCGCAGCGGTTAAGGAACCACTGTCGCCTAGGGTGGTGCAGTCCGAGCTCGGTGCTCGACTGGAGATAAGGAACGGGCGCTCACAACTCACAATCGCGGTGATTTGCAGCTAGCTAACGGCCCTAATCTCACAAACGCAGTATATATGATAATATACTAAACCAGCAACGTGAGAGAGGAACGAGCGCGTACCTCCACGACTAGTAGGAAGAATTCCCGGCCGAATCCAAACAACCCCAATACACACAACGGTTAAAATTACAATTGCAAAACTTAATGCCCACTTCACGCAGGGAGATATAGAGCTACAATGGATAAATTTGGGGTTACTGGAACCCGGGTTGACGGGCCACACTCGCAGGAGGTGAGGGATGCGAGTTGGAGCCGATCGGGTGAGCCGAATGGAAGTCGACTCGGTTCTGCCCGCGCTGGTCACCCTGCGCAGCAAACTTACGGAGGCGGGTACGCCAAGATATGATGGCGAATCAGAGCGCCGTTTATTGGAGAACGTCGGCGACTGGACGTAGTTCGTCCACTCCGAAGGGCGTGAGCCGATCCTTTCAGATCTGGGTGCAGTAGTAATTACACTCGGCTTCTGGTTTTGTGCACCCAGAACTGCACAGAAACACGATTAATTAAGGGAAAATTAGTTGGTGATGTCGGATCAAGGCGCCGTTTGTGGGAGATTGTTGGTGACGTCCAGAGGAAGACGTAGTTCAAAGAGCTCGCTCAGATCTCGACCGGAAGAGGCGGGGCAGACTCTGGAAGTTGACTCTGGTTCTGAGCCGGGCCTGCTCAGATCAGCTCGCGCGATCCCACGAGAATCGTCGCCACGATCATCACAGGTCTCGGATCGAGGCGAGATCGGTGGCAACGCGAAGAGGACTCAAAATCCTACAATCACTCTGAAAATTAGGTCCCGATGGCTTGAGAGGAGATATGGAGAAATTAGTAATCAGGAAACTTCAGATCTGGACAGCATGCTGAGGCAGATCTGCGCGCTGTCACGAGAAAAACTGCTACCGACGATCCAGAACTCTGATCGACGCGAAACCACCTCTGAAATCTTCCTGACTCGTAGAGGTATCACTGGTAATTTTGGTGGAAGCAGATAATAAGAGGATGGGGGAGATATGGGGGCGAGTCACACGCCTAATGACAGATTTCCTCTCAAGCCATTCTCTTCTCAATTGTAATTGTACCGCTTGGGTTGTTCCCACTGTGACGTTCCGATCGGGATCCGACGCGAGTCTTTACGACTGGACCGGGTTTGCGAGTCGGGGCGTCACAGAGAGTGGTATCAGAGCTATATCCCAATCGGAAGTGTGGGAACTAAGTGCCATGCAGGGCAAAGTGTTACGCTATGGGAGTCACCTCTTGAACCCGCAATGAGACAAAGTGCTACATAGTGGGAGCCACCTCTTGAGCCTATAGGGGCCACCTCTAGAATGGACCAACATTGGCTAAGCTTGGTCCATGGCCAACCCAAGCCCAATCAACCATGTATGCCTTAAGGCCTTCCCAATCTAGATGGCCCATGAAAGAAGGAAGCCCACTTGGGCCTTACATAGCTTATGGATCCATCATAATGGTCCAAGGCCACTCCTTCTTAATGAATTCTAAAGGGGCTTAACCAAGATGGCCCTTTAAGAGCCTTACAACCAGCCCAATATGAAAACACAAGTACAATGAATTTGGGCTTCCCATAAGGTGCGCCAGGACACCCGAATGTGTGTCATGCATACACTAGATGCACCCAAAGGTAGGTAGGATTATGGACTCCTAGACACCCAAAAAGACACCATGCATGCAAGGACTTCCTATCAGATGTGGGTGTGGGTGGGCTAAGAGGTTCATCACCACTACATGTAGGTAAGGCATGTCATGCTTCCCAATAATCGGACCTATTGCTATGTGGAGTTTGATTGGCCCGAGTGGGAAGAGAGTGGTAGGGGACTTCCTTGACAAAGTAGAAGGGAAGTGGTGGATCACGAGGCCCACTAGAGAAGGGGTAAAATGGGTCAAAGAATGTGTGACCCCATGAGATGGACTCCCAGATGTCACCGTCCCAATTGTGAAATTCTTGGAGGTGTGGGTTGTCACCTTCATCCGTTATGGTAGATGGGACGGTGGTCTCATAGAGTAGATATGGGTCCTCCCTCGGGACGGCAATACCGTATGAGGGGTCCAATGCAAGCTCATCGAGAACGGGGAAGAGCAACAGAACTCCAAGAATTCTTCCCCATGCCTAGTCGCCAAGATCCGAATGCGGATTGGAGCACCGAGAGGGGAGTACGCAGATCCTTCTTTCATTGGCTTAAGATTGGATACTTTTAGCCTTTGTTTACATTGAATTTGGGCTTGTAATATGTATGTTCACTTGGGTTTTCATATTGGGCTGATTGTAAGGCTATTAAAAGTCATTTGGATTAAAGCCCCTTTAGAATCCATTAAGGAGGAGTGGCCTTGGACCATCATGATGGATCCATAAGCCATGTAAGGCCCAATTGGGCTTCCTTCTTTCATGGGCCATCTAGACTAGAAAGGCCATAAGCCATACATAATGGAATGGGCTTAAGGGTGGCCATGGACCAAACATGGCCCAATGTTGGCCCATGAAGGGGGTGCCCCCTTCTTTGTTTGTATTAGGCTAGTTATTTTGTTTTCTTTTCTTCCCTCCCCCATTTACGACATGGGAACATGAAAAATGACTGCTGGTCCAAAAGAATGGCTGCAACCTACCTCCCTCCCCTTTAAATTTCAAAGGTAGGTGAAGGTAGGTGAGTCCATGTCCCCTTGTCCCCCCTCTCTCCTATCAATGTCAAAGGGGCGCACCTCTCTCCCCCCTTCCCATTGTTCCATCGAACTCCCCAGCCCCCTCCCCTTGCCAAACCACTATATAAACCCTTGTATGATGTTAGGTTAAAGGCTAATGAAGTTTTGTTGAGTGAAATTTGCATTAAGAGTGTGATTCTATTTCCCCTCCCTTGGGTGTGATACCCTGCTTAGTCCTGTGACGGAACAGACTTTGGGCATGTGACTCGCCCCCATATCCTCCCCATCCTCTTATCATCTGCTTCCACCAAAATTCTCAGTGATACTTCATCGAGTCAGAAAGATTTGAGAGGTGGTTTCACGTCGATCGGTGTTCTGGATCTCCGGTAGCAGTTTTTCTCATGACGGCGCGTAGATCTGCCCCAGCCTGCTGTCCAGATCTGAAGTTTCCTGATTACGAATTTCCTCAGATCTCCTCTCAAGCTATCAGGAGCTAATTTTCAGAGTGAATGTAGGATTTTGAGTCCTCTTCGCGCTTCCTCCAACCTCGTCTCGATCCGAGATCTGTGCTGATCGTGGCGACGATTCTCGTGGGATCGCGCAAGCTGACCTATGCAGACGCAACTCAGAACTAGGGCCGAATTCCAGAGTCCGCCCCGCCTTATTCCGTCTAGATCTGTGCTAGATCTTTGGAGTACTTCTTCCTCTGGACGTCTCCAACAATCTCCCACAAACGGCGCCTCGATCCGACATCGGCAACTAATTTTCCCTTAATTAATCATGTTTCTAAGCAGTTTAGGGTGCTCAAAACCAGAATCCGAGTGTAATTGCTGCTGCGCCCAGATCTGAAAGGATCTGCTCACGCCCTTCAGAGTGGACGAAGTACGTCCAGTCGCTGACGCTCTCCAACAAACGGCGCTCCGATCCGCTATCGGATCTTGGCGTACCGGCCTCCGCAAGTTTGCTACATAGGGTGACCAGCGTGGGCAGAACCGAGTCGGCTTCCATTCGGCTCACCCGATCGGCTCCGACTCGCGTCCCTCGCCTCCTGCGAGTGTGGCCCGTCAACCCGGGTTCCAGGAACCCCAAATTTAGCCATTGTAGCCCTATACCTCCTTACGTGGAGTGGGCATTAAGTTCTGCAATTGTAATTTTAACCGTTGTGTGTATTGGGGTTATTTGGATTCGGCCGGGAATTCTTCCCCACGCCTAGTCGTGGAGGTACGCGCTCGTTCCTCTCTCACGTTGCCGGTTTAGTATATTATCATATATGCTACGTTTGTGAGATTAGGGCAGTTAGCTAGCTGCAAATCACCGCGATTGTGAGTTGTGAGCGCCCATTCCTTTAGCTCCAGTCGAGCACCGAGCTCGGACTGCACCACCCTAGGCGACAGTGGTTCCTTAACCGCTGCGATCCCCACGTTTCCCTCGCAAGGGACGATCGTCGAGCAAGTTAGAGTGCTGTTGAGAGACGTCTCCACCAGGATAACACCACGGTGGTCAGCCGCCCGGCTTGCCTTTAGCGTGTTAGTGCTGGCCGCACATCGAGTCCGTCGTACGTCTTAGCCCGGTCGTCATCCGTCCCGCATCAAATTGGTATCAGAGTGTCGGTTTAAGTCTAGGGTCATTTAAGTCCAAGGTTGCATTTGCATACCATTAATCGGTATATCAAAAGGTGTTGTCCGAACGTTAGGCTACGCCTATCGGGAAGGCCGCACACTTGCGCGAGTGATCTTCGGATCGATTAACTCCGCCTTGTACCGAGTCTTGGTTTAAGTCTAGGTTCCTAGTAAGTGCATTCCCACATAGTCGTGTCTCGATGTTTAGTGGAGTCTCATTTCAACTTTACATCATATTTTTGGGTCGTGTCTAGTGTCGTGTCCAAGTGTCGGCATGGCCATCCATTCGCTCCCCGAGTCCCATGGGTTCCCAAATGCCTAGTTCATATGAATGGTGGCGACACCAGCAAGGATGGGGAATCCAATCCCACCACATCCGTAGGCCCGAAGCCTCGGACTTCTATGGAACCAAGGTCCCGAGCGACTACCTCAAGTGGGAAGCCGCCATGGACGCATATTTTGAGTGTTATACTATGTCTGAGGCAATGCAATTCTCTTTCGCCAAAGAGTGGCTTCTTCATGAGGTCGCCAAAAAGTGGGACTACATTGAACGTTTGAGAGAGGTTAGGAGGCAATGGCCCATCGAGTCATGGTGGGACATGAAGAGAGAGCTTAGGAAGGTCTACGTTCATCAACCTGTCACCTCCAACCGACCCCACCCACTCACTTCCAACAAAGTGGGTCCAAGTCGGAAGCAAAGACCCCCACACATAGATGAGCCTAGATCCAAGCCTAGGCCGATTGACTATGGACGAGTCCACCATGATCTCCCTACTCCAACCCACACCGTTGCCGAACTTGTGCAAATGATTTCGGATCAGGTGGATAGGAGATGTACTTATATTGAATCGTTGGTCTCCCTTTGCCCACCTCCGAGATCGGTTATAGCCATACCCAAGCCTAGGGAGGCCATAGCCCGTAGCCCTTACCCAGCCCCATCTAAGGAGTCCCTAAGCCCTCTCCCCATCTTGGAGACCCCTCCTTCATCACCCGTGAATGCTCCGTTGCCATCCTCTCCTTCCGAACTTCATCCGGAGCCATCATATTCGGAGCCACTTCAGCCAGAGCTACCCGTGTTTTTAACGGGAAAGCTACTCGTAGCCGAACGACTTCTTAGCTGGCTTAGGACTGGCTTGGTCCCTACCCCACCTTATTCTTCACCCTGGGAGCCAATACTCCCAATAGTTTCCATTAACTCCAATCACACCACTTTCAAGTCCTTTTGCTTCATAGAATGTGTAAAGGATCTATTAAGGAGTTTAGAATGTCAAAGGGAGTTGACATATACATTGGCCTTAGGGTCTAACCAACCCTATACTCATAGCTTTATGCTCCCATCTTTGGGGTCTATCACCTCGTTATACACCTTGGGTCCTATCACCACCGAGGTTCTGTTGCTCTTCCCCGTTCTCGATGAGCTTGCATTGGACCCCTCATACGGTATTGCCGTCCCGAGGGAGGACCCATATCTACTGTATGAGACCACCGTCCCATCTACCATAACGGATGAAGGTGACAACACACACCTTCCAGAATTTCACAATTGGGACCGTGACATCTGGGAGTCCATCTCATGGGGTCACACATTCTTTAACCCATTTTACCCCTTTTCTAGTGGGCCTCATGATCCACCACTTCCCTTCTACTTTGTCAAGGAAGTCCCCTACCACTCTCTTCCACTCGGGCCAATCAAACTCCACATAGCAATAGGTCCGATTATTGGGAAGCATGGCATGCCTTACCTACATGTAGTGGTGATGAACCTCTTAGCCCACCCACACCCACATCTGATAGGAAGTCCTTACATGCATGGTGTCTTTTTGGATGTCTAGGAGTCCATAATCCTACCTACCTTTGGGTGCATCTAGTGTATGCATGGCACACAATCGGGTGTCCTGGCCCACCTTGCATATGTTTGGGTTGCATTGTTTGTTTGGTGTCTAGGTTTGTCTAAGGTCATGTGTGTGTTTGTTTGTTTCTGCAGTTTGTTTTTCTTTCATGCGTGTGAAGTTTGCATTAAGTCGTGTCCCAATCAAAGGCCAGCCATGCACGTATAAGGAGTTAGCTGATACATGCTACATGTCTGTGAGTTCAAAAGGGAGAGTACGTCATGATCAGGGTCATACCTGAACGGTTTCCTCTTGGGGGCCGTAAAGCAACTCTAGGCCCGCGATACCCGCCCTTCCCGAGTCACGAAACAAGTAGGCTTGAATGCGTACGTTATTGAACTTCCGGATGACTATGGTGTCAGCTCGACGTTCCATGTTTCTAATCTGGTAGCATATCGGAACCCGCGGTGATCCCTAGTGAGTTTCGGGCTTTATCCTTCTTTTGTGAGTGACACACCACCCGAGAGTCCACCTCTTCCAGCCTCAACGCAAGCATATAGATTTTATACTGAATGAGCAGGTGATCATCACAAGGAATGGAGCCTACCAACACTTCTTAGTGCGTTGGTGAGGATGCCTCACGATGAGCAACGCCTTGATCACATGCGGAGAGTTCAAGCCCCAAGACCCTTACTCGACGGGGTCGAGTTCCTCCCACCCGGGGAGAATTGGTGCGGACACCAGCGCGAGCGAATAGTACGAGTCGGTGAACCGACGGTACCATACGCGGAGCACCAATCGGACTACTTCGGCTTTCCTTTGAAATGGAGGCAATTTGGCTTAAGATTGGATACTTTTAGCCTTTGTTTACATTGAATTTGGGCCTTGTAATATGTATGTTCACTTGGGTTTTCATATTGGGCTGATTGTAAGGCTATTAAAAGCCATTTGGTTTAAAGCCCCTTTAGAATCCATTAAGGAGGAGTGGCCTTGGACCATCATGATGGATCCATAAGCCATGTAAGGCCCAATTGGGCTTCCTTCTTTCATGGGCCATCTAGACTAGAAAGGCCATAAGCCATACATAATGGAATGGGCTTAAGGGTGGCCATGGACCAAACATGGCCCAATGTTGGCCCATGAAGGGGGCGCCCCCTTCTTTGTTTGTATTAGGCTAGTTATTTTGTTTTCTTTTCTTCCCTCCCCCATTTACCACATGGGAACATGGAAAATGGCTTCTGGTCCAAAAGAATGGCTGCCACCTACCTCCCTCCCCTTTGAATTTCAAAGGTAGGTGAAGGTAGGTGAGTCCATGTCCCCTTGTCCCCCCTCTCTCCTATCAATGTCAAAGGGGCGCACCTCTCTCCCCCCTTCCCCTTGTTCCATCGAACTCCCCAGCCCCCTCCCCTTGCCAAACCACTATATAAACCCTTATATGATGTTAGGTTAAAGGCTAATGAAGTTTTGTTGAGTGAAATTTGCATTAAGAGTGTGATTCTCTTTCCCCTCCCTTGGGTGTGATACCTTGCTCAGTCCTGTGACGGAACAGACTTTGGGCGTGTGACTCGCCCCCATATCCTCACCATCCTCTTATCATCTACTTCCACCAAAATTCTCAGTGATACGTCATCGAGTCAGGAAGATTTGAGAGGTGGTTTCGCGTCGATCAGAGTTCTGGATCGCCGGTAGCAGTTTTTCTCGTGACGGCGCGTAGATCTGCCTCAGCATGCTGTCAAGATCTGAAGTTTCCTGATTACGAATTTTCCCATATCTCCTCTCAAGCCATCAGGAGCTGATTTTCGGAGTGGTTGTAGGATTTTGAGTCCTCTTCACGTTGCCACTGATCTTGCCTCGATCCGAGACCTGTGCTGATCGTGGCGACGATTCTCGTGGGATTGCGCAAGCTGATCTGAGCAAGCCCGACTCAGAACCAGAGTCAACTTCCAGAGCCTGCCCCGCCTCTTCCGGTCAAGATCTGAGCGAGCTCTTTGAACTACGTCTTCCTCTGGACGTCGCCAACAATCTCCCACAAATGGTGCCTCGATCCGACATCGGCAACTTATTTTTCCTTAATTAATCGTGTTTCTGTGCAGTTCTGGGTGCACAAAATCAGAAGCCGAGTGTAATTGCTGCTGCGCCCAGATCTGAAAGGATCTGCTCCCGCCCTTCGGAGTGGACGAGCTACGTCCAGTCGCCGACGTTCTCCAACAAACGGCGCTCCGATCCGCCATCGGATCTTGGCGTACCGGCCTCCGTAAGTTTGCTGCGCAGGGTGACCAACGCAGGCAGAACCGAGTCGGCTTCCATTCGGCTCACCCGATCGGCTCCGACTCGGGTCCCTCGCCTCCTGTGAGTGTGGCCCATCAACCCGGGTTCCAGCAACTCCAAATTTAGCCATTGTTGTCCTATACCTCCCTGCGTGGAGTGGGCATTAAGCTCTGCAATTGTAATTTTAACGATTGTGTGTATTGGGGTTGTTTGGATTCGGTCGGAAATTCTTCCCCACGCCTAGTCGTGGAGGTACACGCTTCGTTCTTCTCTCCCGTTGTTGATTTAGTATACTTTCTATCATGCTGCGTTTGTGAGAATAGGACCGTTAGCTAGCTGTTGAGAGACGTCTTTAACGTATGCATTCAAACTCACTTGTTTCGTGACTAGGGAAGGGCGGGTATCGCGGGCCTAGAGTTGCTTTACGGCCCCAAGAGGAAACCGTTCAGGTATGACCATGATCATTACGTACTCTCCCTTTTGAACTCACGAACATGTAACATGTATCAGCTAACACCTTATACGTGCATGGCTGGCCTTTGATTGGGACACGACTTAATGCAAACTCCATATGCATGAAAGAAAAACAAACTGCAGAAAATCCAAACAACCCCAATACACACAACAGTTAAAATTACAATTGCAGAACTTAATGCCCACTCCACGTAGGGAGGTATAGGGCTACAATGGCTAAATTTGGGGTTATTGGAACCCAGGTTGACGGGCCACACTCGCAGGAGGCGAGGGACGCGAGTCGGAGCCGATCAGGTGAGCCGAATGGAAGCCGACTCGGTTCTGCCAGCGCTTGTCACCCTGTGCAGTAAACTTGCGGAGGCCGGTACGCCAAGATCCGATGGCGGATCGGAGCACCGTTTGGTGGAGAACGTCGGCGACTGGACGTAGTTCGTTCACTCCGAAGGGCGTGAGCAGATCCTTTTAGATCTGGGCGCAACAGCAATTACACTCGGCTTCTGGTTTTGTGCACCCAGAACTGCACAGAAACACGATTAATTAAGGGAAAATTAGTTGCCGATGTCGGATCGAGGCGCCATTTGTGGGAGATTGTTGGTGACGTCCAGAGGAAGACGTAGCTAGCTACAAGAGGAAACCGTGAGAGAAGAACGAAGCGCGTACCTCCACGACTAGGCGTGGGGAAGAATTCCTGGTCGAATCCAAACAACCCCAATACACACAACGGTTAAAATTACAATTGCAGAACTTAATGCCCACTCCACACAGGGAGGTATAGGGCTACAATGGCTAAATTTGGGGTTGCTGGAACCCGGGTTGACGGGCCACACTCGCAGGAGGCGAGGGACGCGAGTCGGAGCCGATCGGGTGAGCCGGATGGAAGCCGACTCGGTTCTGTCCGCGCTGGTCACCCTGCGCAGAAAGCTTACGGAGGCCGGTACGCCAAGATCCGAAGGCGGATCGGATCGCCGTTTGTTGGAGAACGTCGGCGACTGGACGTAGTTCGTCCACTCCGAAGGGCGTGAGCATATCCTTTCAGATCTGGGCGCATCAACAATTACACTCGGCTTCTGGTTTTGAGCACCCAGAACTACACAGAAACACGATTAATTAATGGAAAATTAGTTACCGATGTCGGATCGAGGCGCCATTTGTGGGAGATCGTTGGCGACGTCTAGAGCAAGAAGTACTCCAAAGATCTCGCACAGATATGGACGGAATAAGGTGGGACAGACTCTGGAAGTCGGCTCTGGTTCTGAGTCAGGTCTGCACAGGTCAGCTTGCGCGATCCCACGAGAATCGTCGCCACGATCAGCACAGATCTCAGATCGAGACGAGATCAGCGGCAGCGCGAAGAGGAGTCAATATCCTACAATCGCTCCGAAAATCAGCTCCTGATAGCTTGAGAGAGATCTGGCGAAATTCGCAATCAGGAAACTTCAGATCTGGATAGCA
Source organism: Amorphophallus konjac (assembly GCA_022559845.1). NCBI lineage: Eukaryota > Viridiplantae > Streptophyta > Magnoliopsida > Alismatales > Araceae > Amorphophallus > Amorphophallus konjac. The sequence goes on along the minus strand of CM040126.1, from coordinate 22,201,094 downwards.
GGCTGGGGCAGATCTGCGCGCCATCATGAGAAAAATTGCTACCGGCGATCCAGAACTCCGATCGACGCGAAACCACCTCTCAAATCTTCCTGACTCGATGAAGTATCACTGAGAATTTTGGTGGAAGCATATGATAAGAGGATAGGGAGGATATGGGGGTGAGTCACACGCCCAAAGTATGTCCCGTCACAGGATTGAGCAGGGTATCACACCCAAGGGAGGGGAAAGAGAATCACACTCTTAATGCACATTTCACTCACAAATCTTTCATTAACCTTTACACTAACATAATACAAGTGTTTATATAGTGGTTTGGCAAGGGGAGGGGGCTGGGGAGTTCGATGGAACAAGGGGAAGGGGAGGGGGCTGCGCCCCTTTGACTAAGAGAGGGAGAGAGGTGGACAAGGGAACACTAGACTTGCCTAACTTTCACCTACCTTTGAATTTCAAAAGGAAGGGGGGGTAGGTGGCAGCCATACTTTTGGACCAGCAGCCATTTTTCTTGTTCCCATGTGGTAAATGGGGGAGGGAAGAAAAGAAAACAAAATAACTAGCCTAATACTTCCAAAGAAGGGGGCGCCCCCTTCATGGGCCAACATTGGGCCAAGTTTGGTCCATGGCCACCCTTAAGCCCACTCAACCTTGTATGGTTTAAGGCCTTTCCCATCTAAATGGCCCATGATAGAAGGAAGCCCAATTGGGCCTTACATGGTTTATGGATCCATCATAATGGTCCAAGGCCACTCCTCCTTAATGGATGCTAAAGGGCTTTAAACCAAATGGCCTTATAAGAGCCTTACAATCAGCCCAAAATGAAAACCCAAGTAAACATACATATTACAAGCCCAAATTCAATGTAAACAAATGCTAAAAGTATCCAAACTCAAGCCAAACTATCTCCATTTCAAAGGAAAGCCAATGTAGTCTGATTGGTGCTCCGCGTATGGTACCGTCGGCTCGCCGGTTCGTGCTACTCGCTCGTTCCGGTGTCCGCACCACTATATTTGCTATCCACCTAAGTCAGGATTAGCGCCTATATGAATGAGCTTTTAGTGCCTATGTTCTTTTAGCTACTAAGTCTTAAAACTTCTGTTTTCCTTATGAGCAATTAGAGTTTTGTCATAATTGATAAAGCTTTGTTATCACCGAAACTAATGGATTTAAGATAGTATTTGAATCTACCCCACGTGTACTTAATAGAGCCAACCCTAGATGATATTACCCACTTAGTTTTGCATACTCCATCGCTATCACTCTGTGGCCGGGCATTGAGCGCTTCGCCGTCTGGGCTGGGGGATTTGTGTTGCGGGTTTTGTTGTGCCCGATCCGCAATGTTTGTTTTGCATATTTTGTTGCCTTCGACTGTAGCGTATATTCTGTGGATTGCATTACCTCCAGTCGACGATATTTATTTTGTGGATTTTGTTGCTTTTAGTCTACGGTATTTTTTCCATGAATTCTGTTACTTCTTGTCTGTGGTATCCATACTATAGGTTTCGTCACTTCCAACCTAAGGTATTTGGTACGTAAGTTTCATTACCTCTAGATTGCAGTGTTTGCTTTATTGATGGATAGGCTATGTTGACTATTGATGTTAACATTGTTGATCACCAGTCCTATGTTGATTATAGAAGTTGAATTCATTTAACTGGTGGGCCTTTGTTGACCACTAGAACTGATTTTGTTGATTGGTGGGTCTCTTCGACCACCACATCAACTTTGTTGACCGATAAAATATTAGTAAGCCCCTTTGACTACTAGTGTTGACTTGGTTGATCGACATACCTCATGTGGACAGTTAGAGTTTATTTTGTCAATTGGTGGGCTCGTGTTGACCAACGGTATTGATTTTGTTAACTAGTAGGCCATTTCAACCATTGATGTTCGCTATGTTGATTGATAGGCCCCACATTGAGCACCTAGAGTTGATTTTGTTACCCAATTGGCCTAATTGACAACCGTCGTCGAATTTGTTGATTGAAGGTTCCCTTCGACCCCCGGTGTTGGTTTTGTTGACTGATGGCCCCACATTAACTATCACAGTTGATTTTGTTGATCAATGGGCCCCTTGGAGTGTTAGTATGACTTTGTTTCGACCAGTGGACCCACATGGATTGCAAAAATTAATTTTGTTGACTGTTATGCCTGCATCATGTCCATGAGAGTCAATTTTGTTGACCTATAGGGCCGGGTCAATCGATGGTGTTGACTGTGCTGACCAATAGGCTAGGCCCTTGTTGACCACCAGTTCTTTTTTTTTTCAAAAATTCTTACCTTGGGTTGGATGGGAGAGTGCACCCTTTACCATAGGTAAAGAGAAAGCCACTCCACCATTCGAACACTAGGAGGTATATTTTATTGCTAATCAAGGGAATTACATTTACATCAAACGAATACTGGGCATACCCAGTTTATCTAAATGAGATGCACCCTTTATAGATGTAGGGAGCTCATCATAAGAAAAGAAGGCATTACATTTGTTGACGCAGGCTAAAGAGGATAATAAGTCAGCAACTTTGTTTCCTTCTATGTAGACATGATCAATTGCTTCATTCTGTGTAAGAAGACTCCAGATCTCTCTCACATAAGAAAGAATAGACCATGGGCAATGAATTTCCTTTTTGATAATTCGAACTAAGGTATTCGAGTCACATTCAATATGGGCTGACTTGACATCAACAGTATGAAGGTACTTGATGCCATCAAGCAAAGCTCCTGCCTCTGCAATAAGACTATTAGATCTGCCATAGAAATGAGAAAATGCAAGAAAAGTGTTGCCTCTGTTGTCTCTAATAACCCCCCCTCCACCTGAGTCACCATTTATTTTGCATGCACCATCTGTGTTTAGCTTAAGAAAAGGCCAGGGAGGGCAGATCCACTTAATAATCTTCAGCTGTGGGCAACCAGTCAGCCGAATATTAATACCAAATTGCTCCATAGTTTTCCTCTTGGTGTTATCTGACTCCTTTAAGTTATCAACAGCACAAGTATGTTTTACTTGAAAGATAATGTGATGGAAAAGACTATGCTTTGAGATGACTTTGCCATCATATTTCGCAGCATTTCTTAATTTCCAAATCTCCCACAGACCAAAACCAATGACAGCAAGGAGAAAAAGGCCATAAGCAGATCTTTGATGGATATTAATAGCATTTTGAAGAATAAAATATCTGACTTTGTTGACCATTGATGCCATTGACTGTGGATGGTGACTACAGAACTTACAACATCTGAAAGGTTCGGGTACATAATTTATAGTGCCAGCAATTGTTGAGAATGATAGGCATACACATTTCAATTTTGATGTCAGTGCCGGAGTCTTCAATAAGGGGAGTATGCCCCATTTCTTGAAACAGATCGAAGTTGGGTCGAATAAGGGAGCTTTGCTGCGACTCTTGAGTTCATCGGTGGCTGGGACATTTTTATCAAATATGGTAAGCCACTATATAATATATATATATATATAGATATATGCTCTTCCCCCTATTAATTATAATCAAGCGTACGGACCATCTTCCCCCAATTATATAGAATTCGGACAGCACTAAGTAATATCTGGGAGGAAGGGAGCGGTCGGCCGAGGGAGGGGGGCGGCCAGTTACTGGAAACGCGTGGTGTTCTCTCTCTCTCTCTCTCTCTCTCTCTCTCTCTCTCTCTCTCTCTCTCTCCTATGGGCAATGCCCTCACAATTGCAAGGTGCGGATGATCAGTGGGGGAGAAGAAAGTAAAAGGCTCTCCAGGAAGGCAGAACAACAACATGGAAGCACACAATTAATATAATTAAGCTTTTTACCGCCATCTTTTTTCTTTGTTTCCTTTTTTTTACCTGACGAATTTTCTCCACCACCAAGCGCTCTTTGGGTTGTTATGCCGAGTTTAACGACAGGTTTAGCCATGCCTATTATAGTCAGTCCATCACGCGAAGAGAGGGGAGAAGCCCCACGTACAGGCTCAGTCATATATCAACATCTCCTTCATGGACCACCCTCCCCTCGTCATCTTCCCTCAACGCTAAAGGAGGAGAGGAACGTATACAGAGAGAAGAGAACGGATCAGGTGAAAGAAGATGGCAACGAATCATCATCTCCTCCTGCTCCTCCTGATGGTGGTCACCATGGGTCACGTCATGGAGGGAGCTGCGGGGACCTCCCTGGATCACATCGTCGGCGGGAGCTTCGGCTGGAAGCTGCCCCCCAACCACACCTTCTACGAGGAATGGGCTCGTGGCCAAACCTTCATCGTCGGCGACAAGCTGAGTGCGTTATTGCATGATCAGATAGTCGATTAGAGATGAATTATAGTAAATTGATCAACTAAGTTATATTAACTATTGTGATAACCTAAGTTATATATAGATAGTCGATGGCGAGGTGAGATAGCCGATTGCCTTGATCAGATAACTTATCTCAAGCGACTATGTTGATAGATAGGCATTGTTATTGTTCATTCTCCTATGTAGTTGACTTTTATGAGATAGTTGATTGTCCAGTGACAATGTAAAGATGGGCATTGTTACTGTTCATTCACCTATGTAGTTTATTTTTATGAGATAGTCAATTGTCCAGCAACTATGTAAAGATAGACAATGTTACTGTTCATGTCCCTATATAGTTTACTTTCATGAGATAGCCGATTGTTCAGTGACTATGTAAAGATATGCACTGTGACTGTTCATGCATCTATGTAGTTCATTTTCATGAGATAATTGATAGGTGCGCCTAGGTAACTTTAAGTGCGCCTATGTGATTTATTTTTACGAGATAGTTGATATTTGAGATAGACAATAGATGCGCCTATGTAACTTTAAGTGTACCTATGTAGTTTTATTCGATGTGAGCTCATTTCTTATTCTAGTGACTATATTTATCAAGATAACTGTAAATATATTATTTTTAGTGACTATGTTAGGATATCTTCATGATCTAGTGCCTATGTAAATGATTCAGCACCTAAGTGAAACTTTTGATCCTAAGAGATTTATGGTGCGCCTAAGTGAAACTTTTACACCTATGTGGATTTTGTCTTTATTTCTAATGCCTATATTTGCTATCCACCTAATTCAGGATTAGCGCCTATATGAATGAGTTTTTAGTGCCTAAGTTCTTTTAGCTACTAAGTCTTAAAACTTCTGTTTTCCTTATGAACAATCAGAGTTTTGTCATAATTGATAAAGTTTTCTTATCACCAAAACTAATGGATTTAAGATAGTATTTGAATCTACCCCACGTGTACTTAATAGAGCCAACCCCAGATGATATTACCCACTTCGTTTCGCATACTCCATCGCTATCACTCTGTGGCCGGGCATTGAGCGCTTCGCCCTCTAGGCTGGGGGATTTGTGTTGCGGGTTTTGTTGTGCCCGATCCACAGTGTTTGTTTTGAAGATTTTGTTGCCTTCGACTGTAGCGTATATTCTGTGAATTGCATTACCTCCAGTCGGCGATATTTATTTTGTGGATTTTGTCACTTTTAGTCTATGGTATTTATTCCATGAATTCTGTTGCTTCTTGTCTATGGTATCCACACTATAGGTTTCGTCACATCCAACCTAAGGTATTTGGTACGTAGGTTTCATTACCTCTAGACTACAGTGTTTGCTTTATTGATCAATAGGCTATGTTGACTATTGATGTTAACATTGTTGATCGCCAGTCCTATGTTGATTATAGAAGTTGAATTCATTTAACTGGTGGGCCTTTGTTGACCACTAGAATTGATTTTGTTGATTGGTGGGTCTCTTCGACCTCCATATCAACTTTGTTGACTGATAAAGTATTAGTAAGCCCCTTTGACTACTAGTGTTAACTTTGTTGATCGACATACCTCATGTGGACAGTCAGAGTTTATTTTGTCAACTGGTGGGCTCGTGTTGACCAATGGTATTGATTTTGTTAACTAGTAGGCCACTTCAACCATTGATGTTCTCTATGTTGATTGATAGACCCCACATTGAGCACCTAGAGTTGATTTTGTCACCCAATTGGCCTAATTGACAACCGTCGTCGAATTTGTTGATTGAAGGTTCCCTTCGACCCCCGGTGTTGATTTTGTTGACCGATGGCCCCACATTGACTATCACAATTTATTTTGTTGATCAATGGGCCCCTTGGAGTGTTAGTATGACTTTGTTTTGAACAGTGGACCCACATGGACTACAAAAATTAATTTTGTTGACTGTTATGCCTGCATCATGTCCATGAGAGTCAATTTTGTTGACCTATAGGGTCGGGTCAATCGATGGTGTTGACTGTGCTGACCAATAGGCTAGGCCCTTGTTGACCACCAGTTTTGACTTTGTTGACCATTGATACCATTGACTGTGGATGGTGACTACAGAACTTACAACATCTGAAAGGTTCGGGTACATAATTTAAAAGTGCGAGCAATTGTGGAGAATGATAGGCATACACATGTAAATTTTGATGTCGGTGCCGGAGTCTTCAATAAGGGGAGTACGTCCCATTTCTTGAAACAGACCGAAGTTGGGTCGAATAAGGGAGCTTTGCTGCGACTCTTGAGTTCATCGGTGGCCGAGACATTTTTATCAAATATGGTAAGCCACTATATATATATATATATATATATATATATATATATATATATATATATATATATATATATATATATATATATATATATATATATATATATATATATATATATATATATATGCTCATCCCCCTATTAATTATAATCTGGCGTACGGACCATCTTCCCCCAATTATATAGAATTCGGACAGCACTAGTAATATCTGGGAGGAAGGGAGCGGTCGGCCGAGGGAGGGGGGGCGGCCAATTACTGGAAACGCGTGGTGTTCTCTCTCTCTCTCTCTCTCTCTCTCTCTCTCTCTCTCTCTTCTTTGGGCAATGCCCTCACAATTGCAAGGTGCAGATGATCAGTGGGAGAGAAGAAAGTAAAAGGCTCTCCGGGAAGGCAGAACAACGACATGGGAGCACACAATTAATATAATTAAGCTTTTTGCCACCATCTTTTTTCTTTGTTTCCTTTTTTTTACCTGACGAATTTTCTCCACCACCAAACACTCTTTGGGTTGTTATGCCGAGTTTAACGACATGTTTAGCCATGCCCATTATAGTCAGTCCATCACGCGAAGAGAGGGGAGAAGCCCCACGTACATGCTCAGTCATATATCAACATCTCCTTCATGGACCACCCTCCCCACATCGTCTTCCATCAACACTAGAGGAGAGGAACGTATAAAGAGAGAAGAGAATGGATCAGGTGAAAGAAGATGGCAACGAATCATCATCTCCTCCTGGTGGTGGTCACCGTGGGTCACGTCATGGAGAGAGCCACGGGGACCTCCCTGGATCACATCGTCGGCGGGAGCTTCAGCTGGAAGCTGCCCCCCAACCACACCTTCTACGAGGAATGGGCCAGTGGCCAGACCTTCGTCGTCGGCGACAAGCTGGGTGCGTTATTGCATGATCAGATAGTCGATTAGAGATGAATTATAGTAAATTGATCAACTAAGTTATATTAACTATTGTGATAACTTAAGTTATATATAGATAGTCGATGGCGAGGTGAGATAGCCGATTGCCTTAATCAGATAACTGATCTCAAGGGACTATGTTGATAGATAACTGTTGTTATTGTTCATTCACCTATGTAGTTGACTTTTATGAGATAGTTGATTGTCCAGTGATAATGTAAAGATAGGCATTGTTACTGTTCATTCACCTATGTAGTTTTTTTATGAGATAGTCAATTGTCCAGCGACTATGTAAAGATAGGCACTATTACTGTTCACGTGCCTATATAGTTTAGTTTCATGAGATAGTCGATTGTTCAGTGACTATGTAAAGATATGCACTGTGACTGTTCATGCATCTATGTAGTTCATTTTCATGAGATAATTGATAGGTGCGCCTATGTGATTTGTTTTTACGAGATAGTTGATATTTGAGATAGACAATAGATGCACCTATGTAACTTTAAGTGTACCTATGTAGTTTTCTTCGATGTGAGCTCATTTCTTATTCTAGTGACTATATTTATCAAGATAACTATAAATATATTATTTTTAGTGACTATGTTAGGATATCTTCATGACCTAGTGCCTATGTAAATGATTCAGCACCTAAGTGAAACTTTTGAGCCTAAGGGATTTATGGTGCACGTAAGTGAAACTTTTACACCTATGTGGATTTTGTCTTTATTTCTAATGCCTATATTTGCTATCCACCTAACTTTGGATTAGCGCCTATATGAATGAGTTTTTAGTGCATATGTTCTTTTAGCTACTAAGTCTTAAAACTTTTGTTTTCCTTATGAGCAATCAGAGTTTTGTCATAATTGATAAAGTTTTGTTATCACCAAAACTAATAGATTTAAGATAGTATTTGAATCTACCCCACGTGTACTTAATAGAGCCAACCCCAGATGATATTACCCACTTCGTTTCGCCTACTCCATCGCTATCACTCTGTGGCCGGGCATTGAGCGCTTCGCCCTCTGGGCTGGGGAATTTGTGTTGCAAGTTTTATTGTGCCCGATCCGCAGTGTTTGTTTTACAGATTTTGTTGCCTTCGACTGTAGCGTATATTATGTGGATTGCATTACCTCCGGTCGGCGATATTTATTTTGTGGATTTTGTCGCTTTTAGTCTACGATATTTTTTCCATGAATTCGGTTGCTTCTTATCTATGGTATCCATACTATAGGTTTCGTCACTTCCAACCTAAGATATTTGGTAGGTAGGTTTCATTACCTCTAGATTGCAGTGTTTGCTTTATTGATCGATAGGCTATGTTGACTATTGATGTTAACATTATTGATCGTCAGTCCTATGTTTTTTTTTAATTGAACCACCGGCCAATCTGGAGTAGAAGCTGGTCGAGTGCACCCCCCCTCAAAGAGGGAGAATGTGCTCACTCCCCCAGGCTACACCAGGGCCCTAAATTTTATTTCTTTTTAAGATGGATGTACAAAAACTAAGAGGCATGCCCCTGAAAAACAAGGAGGCTGTAATAATGCCTTTACAAGCCAACAAAAGCTAAGAGAGCACTAAAAGAGTACAATATAAGTCAAAGCTGAAAATCAGGCAAACCTGCCCTATCCACCTTAAGGGCTCCTCTAGCAGCCCGAGGAAGATCCATTTCTCGGACAAAAATAGAATTGCTCGACATATTGCATGCAAATGATGCCAAGGAGTCAGCTACATGATTCCCTTCCCTGAAAATGTGTTGTAGATGACAGCCACTTTCCACTAGAAGTAAACGGGTCTGTCTCCACCAAGGTGTAGCCATCCAGCTAGGAGCTTCTCCTTTCCTACCAGCCTCCACAAGAACTGCACAATCCGAGTATATCTTGGATAGTCTTATGCCACATTGGCTTGCAATCATTAGCCCATCATGGAGCGCTCTTGTTTCTGCTAACAGACTATAGCCCGTGCCATATGAGAATGCAAAAGCCATCACTAGCCTTCCAGAACCATCTCTAATACACCCTCCTCCCCCACATTTTTCAGGATTACCCTTAGAAGCACCATCTATGTGGAGAGTATAGCCCTGAGAGACCAATTGACACATAACAGCCACTGGCTGTTTAATAACAACCTGAGGGTGTAGATTAAAAGCCACCAAACTTCTAAGGTGAGTAGAGGATATGGGCTTGTGAAACTTAAGCCTGTCCAATGCCAATGATATAGCATGAATTATCCTTTTCTTGATGGCAGCTAGATTAAAAGGAATACCTTCAAACCTGGCAGCACATCTGCTCTTCCAAATTTTCCAAACCATCAAAATGACCATAATCATCCCAGTAAAACTCCAGGCAGACTGCATATCAGTGACTGCTATGATATTCCATAGACGGACTGTAATGTGATCACTTAACCAGGCTCTGTAACAGATTAAAGGAGTAACCCAGCTCCACAAATTAGATGCCATCTCACTGTTAGTGAATAGATGGTCAAGATCTTCTTGGCTGGGGAAGAGACAGCAGTTACATTTAGAGACTAAAGAAATTCCACAGTCTTTTATCCTGCTGTCCACTGGAAGAGCCCTATGGAGAATCTTCCATGTAAACAATGCTGGCCTTGGTGGAATGGCAGAGTGCCACAATTTTGCCCATGCAGGTCTTTTATGGCCTCTAGGTCTGATTATATTATAAACAGATTTAACAGAAAAATTACCCTTAAGAGTGCCCATCCAAACATATGTGTCTGCCTCATTGGTTAGCTGAAGATTAGATAAGAGTGCAGGGTCGCTGAGAGACCCCCTGGCAGCATGTTGACTATCTGAGAGAACATCTCTAAGAGAGGTTACAGCAGAGTTAGCAGATCTCAATGAACTGCTAGCAACAGAGACATTGGATAGAGGACCTATTCCAGTCCAATTATCCCTTAAGAAATCAATCTCAGATCCACAGCCTACAAACCATCTAGTCTGTTGCAGAATAATATCCTTTGCCCTTCCAAATATTGCTTTAGGCATACCTGCTGGGAAAGGCTTGATACAGCAAGCAAAATGGACTTTAATAAACCTTCTCTGAGCATAGCAAGACCATAAAGATGACCCATGAAGGATATTCCATAACATCTTAACAGCTAAGGAAGTTTGCACCCATTGCAGCTCCCTGATTCCCAGTCCTCCCTCAAGCCTTGGTTTCTGAATAGCAGGCCATGAGATCCAATGTCTTCGATTGGTATTAAGGTCTCCATGCCAAAAGAAGTTTGCACATTGGCATTCAATGAAGTGGAGGACCTTCTTAGGTATATTGCAGGCAGAAGCCAAATAAACAGGTATACTTTGTAGGATATAATTTATTAACACCACCCTGCCAGCAGCAGATAGGAATTTGGATTTCCAGCCCTCAAGCCTAGTTTGAATTCTCTCAATAAGAAAATGAAAATCACAGCACAAATATCTGCCTTTTTTGATAGGGATACCCAAGTAATTCAACCCATCTGACTGGTATTTATAGCCAGTCAGGGATCGGATTGACAATCTGAGAGAGACTGGTGCCTTGGAAGAGAGGATATAACTGCTCTTAGCTCTGTTGACTTTTTGCCCTGAACTCTTTTCATACCTGCTAATGAACTGTTTGAAGACCTCAATGTTTTACTTGCCAGCATTTAAGAAAACAAGAGTATCATCTGCATATAGTAAGTGAGTGACCTGAATACATTTTCTTGGGCCTTTATACCCTTTTAGCTGACCAGATTGAAATAAGGCAGACATCCCTCTACTGAGCACTTCTGATGCAATGATGAATAAGAAGGGAGCAATTGGATCCCCTTGTCTAATGCCCCTGCTAAACTTAAAGAAGCCAGACACCATTCCGTTAAAATTGATAGAAAACCAATTGTTATATAGTAACATGCCTATAAGAGATGTGAATCTAGTGCTGAAACCCATTCTTCTCATGACTGCAAGAATAAAATCACATTCCATCCTATCATATGCTTTTGTCATATCTAATTTGAAAACCACATTATGGCCCCTGACTTTCCTGTTTAAATCCACCATAAGCTGACGAGCAAGAGCCACATTATCTAGGATAAATCTGCCTTTCACAAATGTCCCTTGTTCTGGTGAAATAATAGTAGGCAACAGAGGAGTCAATCCTATGTTGATTATAGAAGTTGAATTCATTTAACTGGTGGGTCTTTGTTGACCACTAGAATTGATTTTGTTGATTGGTGGGTCTCTTCGACCACCATATCAACTTTGTTGACCGATAAAATATTGGTAAACCCCTTTGACTACTAGTGTTGACTTTGTTGATCGACATACCTCATGTGGACAGTCAGAGTTTATTTTGTCAACTGGTGGGCTCGTGTTGACCAGCGGTATTGATTTTGTTAACTAGTAGGCCACTTCAACCATTGATGTTCGCTATGTTGATTGATAGGCCCCATATTGAGCACATAGAGTTGATTTTGTCACTCAATTGGCCTAATTGACAACCGTGGTCGAATTTGTTGATTGAAGGTTCCCTTCGACCCCCGGTGTTGGTTTTGTTGACCGATGGCCCCACATTGACTATCACAGTTGATTTTGTTGATCAATGGGCCCCTTGGAGTGTTAGTATGACTTTGTTTCGACCAGTGGGCCCACATGGACTGCAAAAATTAATTTTGTTGACTATTATGCCTGCATCATGTCCATGAGAGTCAATTTTGTTGACCTATAGGCCGGGTCAATCGATGGTGTTGACTGTGCTGACCAATAGGCTAGGCCCTTGTTGACCACCAGTTTTGACTTTGTTGACCGTTGATGCCATTGACTATGGATGGTGCCTACAGAACTTACAACATCTGAAAGGTTCGGGTACATAATTTAATGTGCCATCAATTGTGGAGAATGATTGACATACACATGTTAATTTTGATGTTGGTGCCGGAGTCTTCAATAAGGGGAGTACGTCCAATTTCTTGAAACAGACCAAAGTTGGATCGAATAAGGGAGCTTTGCTGCGACTCTTGAGTTCATCGATGGCCGGGACATTTTTATCAAATATGGTAAGCCACTATATATATATATATATATATATATATATATATATATATATAACTTTTTCCCACCATCTTTTTTCTTTGTTTCCTTTTTTTTACCTGACGAATTTTCTGCACCACCAAGCGCTCTTTGGGTTGTTATGTCGAGTTTAACGACAGGTTTAGCCATGTCCATTATAGTCAATCCATCACGCGAAGAGAGGGGAGAAGCCCCACGTACAAGCTCAGTCATATATCAACATCTCCTTCATGGACCACCCTCCCCTCGTTGTCTTCCCTCAACGCTAGAGGAGAGGAACATATACAGAGAGAAGAGAACGGATCAGGTGAAAGAAGATGGTAACGAATCATCATCATCTCATACTCCTCCTGGTGGTGGTCACCGTGGGTCACGTCATGGAAGGAGCCGCGCGGACCTCCCTGGATCACATCGTGGGCGGGAGCTTCGACTAGAAACTACCCCCCAGTCACACCTTCTACGAGGAATGGGCCCGTGGCCAGACCTTCGTCGTCGGCGACAAACTGGATGCATTATTGCATGATATCCTGTCATGAGACTCTCTCTCTCTCTCTCTCTCTCTCTCTCTCTCTCTCTCTCTCTCTATTTTTTTTAACTGAAAGATAATACTTGCAAGATGAGAAACGAGTCCGTTCATCTCTTCATCGCGGAATGGACAGGACGTGCCACCCCGGCCACCAGACAAGCGATTTTTGATAAATACAAAAAGAAAAGAAACATAGTATGGAGGGATACAAGAGACGAGCAAGATCCGGAGGTGAGGGAAACCCTGTCAAGGATGACAAGAGGGCCAATACAAAAGCCCAAAAAACCACAAGGAGAACATAACAACATGGGACATCCTACTAAGGGAGAAGCCCAATTACAGCAAGTGGGCAAGGCCCAATAGATCCCCCATGATTACCAGTAGCGATTGGGCCTGCGACGATTCCTACTATTCCTCCTGCGGGCGGGCTGGAAGGGTAGGCCTAACTCCTCATCCGCTACATATATCAACCGAACCAGCAGATCTGACGGAGTCTTCCATGACAACCGGGAAGGAAGTAACAGCGGGGGTTGACCAGGAAAGGTCAGCAGCAGCAGCAGGAATAGCCTCTTCACAGGTCTCCACTCGCAAAGCCAGAACAGTGTGGTGGTGCTGCAGGGGCGGCGAAGGAAGCATGACAGGAGCCAGGGCAGAAGTGCAAGGGACGCTCACAGGGCACGCCGAACGGCCCGCCAGGCAGACTGCAGGCAGGGCAGGCTCTAGATCAATAGCGGGGAGAACAACATCTGCATGGACCACGCAACCAGAAGGAGCAGGGGGTAACGCCGAAGGAGGCACGCCGAACTTCGCATTGCCCAACCGACGGCCAACGGAGGCCGCAACAGCAGGGCCAGGTGGAGCTAACATCCCGACGATGAGCTTAACAGGAGCAACAAGCAGCGCCCGATCCGGCGGAGGGGAAGGTGCAGAAACACTGGGCACACCCGGCGAAGGTCTAGCAGCCGAGGGGGCGATCGAGGAAGCCTTAGGGCGAGCAGTAACACCTGGCACACCAGATAGCGCCAAAGAGCCAGGAGGGCAGAGACTGCGAGGGGGAGAGCAGCCCGGAGGTGCAATATGGGGGGATGAGCTGGAGGTCTCACCGGAGATCAGAAGTGGAGCCGGGGGCCCCTCCCGAGAAGGCAGGGGAGCAGGAGCTACGTAGAAGCCAGAAGGAGCCAAAGTTGACAGCACACCACCTACGGCCGGTGGAGACGGAGCTGGCCGCGGAGAGGTGTGGTCGGCCACACTAGACAGGGCCCGGGGACAGCACACGCAGGATGATCCAAGGAGGAGGGATGGAGGGCATCCGCAGCAGGGCCACGGGGAGAACCAGCAGGAAGCAGCACACCAGCAGGGGAGGGAGCAGGACAGCACCTTGAGCCGACAGGTGGAGGAACACCGAGGCCTTCCACTGCTACAGCAAGAGGATGGAGAGGCCCATCACCAACCAAAGGAGGGGAGCAGAGCTGAGAACCAGACTCAGCAAGACGGTGGTCCCCCTCCGAGGGGGCAGGTTGCAGAGATGCTTCACCAGCCGAAGGGGCAGAAGACAGAGCTGCATCGGGCCCCAAGGGGGGGGGAACACCTGGAGAAGGGCAGCGAGGCTGAGGCCCACCCAGGGTGGCCACGGCTGGGACAACCGAAGGAGCAGGGGCAGACAAAGGAGGCACCAAACCAGTGGCAGGAACAAGCTCCCCAGCACGCTGGGGCCCAGGAGGAACCACCGTTCGGCCAGCACCAACAGCAGGCCGCCCAGCAGCCAACTTATTGCATTTGATAGAAAGATGCCCCAGTCGCTTGCAGTGAGAACAGAACAAGGGGGGGTTCTGGTATGCAAGATGCTGCCAAGACCCATGCGCACCAATACCCACCCAAACACGTTGGGGCAGAGGTTTTGAGACATCCAGTTGAACGCAGGCACGAGCTGCGTGCGTGCGAGTTAGGCAGAGAGTATCCCTGGCGATCTTGAGAACCGGCCCCAGACTTCCAGCGATGGAAAGGATCAAAGCTTCACAGTAGAAATTTGGAGGAAGACCTAGGAGGTCAATCCAAACAGGGACGACGGGAGAGTCCTGGACCGGTGAAAATTGGAGGGTCCATTTGGAAAAGAGAAACAATCTGCCCTACACAAAGGGATTCCTTCAGGAGCACTTGGAGGAAATCTTCCTTATTATGAAACCGGAGGAGGAGATGACGTGCATCTAGGGAGCTGATGACAAAATCCTGGGCGAACTAAAACCGCTGCAGAAAATGAGCTCTGGTATCTGGAAAAGAAGGCCTCCCCCTGAGGGGTTCTAGCAACAATGGCATATTCCAAGGGCTTGCAGGAGATGCTGATCTCCTCCAGGGAAAAGAAAGCGGCCGGCTCACCCGCATCGGTCAGAGCAGGGGCATGAGCTTGCAAGTTGGACGGTGGCGGAGCGAACGAACGCATGACGGCCTGGGTGAAGGAAGGGGGTGGGGCCCTGCGAACTCCCAAAGCAGCAGGGAGATGCTGGTCAGAGCAAGGGCTGGCGCTCGGGCCAGGTCCACCAGCAACATGGGCAAGCAGGGGCACAGAAGAACCCAACAACGCAGGAGCTGGCAGGGAAGGAGGCAGTGAAGCTCCGCCGGCAACAACTCCAAAGGGCTGGAGGACGACGGGGCCAGGGGGGATGCAGTGGAGGCAGATGCGCCGCGACAGGAAGGACCCGGAGCGCTTGGAGTGGTAACCGGAGACGGAGGCAGGACGGAGGCCGATGGAGACGCGGCAGGGATGGGCTTCGCCGTCGACGGCTCCGAGAACGGCCGTGAGCGCCGGGGAGAGAGCCAGCGGGCGAGCCAGAAGCGGCAGAATGGGCGGGCACCGCCACGGAGGGCAGGAAGGCCGAGCCATCCGACGGCGGCCCGGACAGCAGAGGTGAAGACGCTGAGGCGCCAGCTCCGGCAGAAAACAGAGCACCGCATATGGGGCCTATCCCATCAAGAACAGTGCCGGCCGAAGGAAGCGAATAGGCAGCGGACTGCGGTGGAAAGGATGTCGATGGAGCAAGGAGAAGAGGGGAAGCGGATGAGGAGGAAGAGAGGGCAAGAGAAGGGACCTCTGAAGGAGGTGCCGTGAGAGGGAGGCCATGAACGTGTCGGGCAAGGGAGCAAGACAGCACCGAAGAAGCAGGCAGGGCGTGTAAGGGGGGGGCTGATGGCGGAGGACGAGGGGGCGGGAAGGGTCCGAAGGTGGAGTTGCAAAGGAACACCAGTAATAGGGGAATGAGGAAACTGCACATCTGAACAAACAAGGCGAGAGGCCGAAAGGTTTCCCGCCAAAGGTCTTGGAGCTCCACCCGGTTGCGTGAGCGAGGCGACGAGAACATGTCGAACCGTAACAGGATGGGGCGCGGCGAAGAGCATCCCAGGGGAGCGGAAGACGGGAGGAGGGCCAAGGGCAGGCGATGCATCCTCACCGACCTGCGACGGAGGAGGGGGGACCAAGGCTGGACCCTGGACGCCACGAACAACAAAAGATGGGGGGGCAACATTCCCGTCTGTAAAGTCATGACGAGGCGCACAGATCACAATCGGAGGCGCCAGGGGGTCACCGACTACAGGAGTCGGCGGCAAGGAAGGAGCAGGAGGGGAGGGGGGAGGCACGTGGCCTCCCCCCCCACCGCCGCCCTCGCCGGAGCTCAAGCACGCGGCAGGAAGCAGACCACGGGAGGTGGATTCGCGCGTGAACGGGACCGAGAGGGGGGAAGCCAGGAGAAGAGGGGGGCCACCGATGAACTCAAGGACGTACTCCCCTTATTGAAGACTCCGACACCGACATCAAAATTGACACGTGTATGTATATATATATATATATATATATATATATATATATATATATATATATATATATATATATGCTCTTCCCCCTAGGAGTGTCGATAGCTCGGATCTGGGTCGGATCCTTTAAGATCCGAACCCGAATCCGATAGTTTAAGATCCGAATTTAAATCAGATCCGAAATATTATGTTTGTTTCGAATTCAAATCAGATCCAAATCCGAATTTAAGATTTCGGATCCAAATTTGACCCAAAATTCTTAAAGCTAAACTGTAGAAGGGGAGAAGTGGTTGAGCTCATAGATCAATACACTTGGGGTTGCAGCCGGTACCCACCCTCCAGGATAATGAAGAGAGATCCCCCTGCTGCGTTAGACAGGTGATTTCATATTGACTTGATTGTCCTCAAAAAGTACTGCTAACATTTTCAAACTGGTGGAATAGATAATCCACATACAATTTAACTGTCCTTCAGTGGTCCAAAACAACGGGACATCAGAAAACAGAGACAGAAACAAAGAGAACCCAGATGGATTCTCCCCTGTTTCTGCATCACAGCTATTCGCTCTTCTTTGACTTGAGGTTTCCCTTGGGTATCTTGCTGAGTACACCTTCATCCAGCCTCCTGTATTGTTGCTGAACTTGTCCCAGGACATTATATACAAAGTCATCGACTTGGTCTTCATATTTCTCATACAACATAGGCAGGGTATGTGCAGCCACAAAACCTGGCAAGGATAAAGCATTTACACATTAGCTTTATACGCCATCCAAGTGAAGACCCACAATCTCATCTCCCCTCATATAAGTAAAACTATATTCTAAAAGGGGATTAAGACATCTCCCTTCCTCATAAAAGTAAAAGTACATTCTAAAAGCAGACTATAAGTATACTATCCATATTCTATCATAACCGACTTCTGCAACTACTAGAATGCAGCATCTAATTATACTTTTCAAAACATAACTTATCCTGGTGCTGCTCCACAAGAAAATACAGAATTTGCATATTTTCCAACAGAGATTCTAAAAAGCAATCTTGCCCATAGAAATTGGTCCCTTATGACAGTGTTATTCAACAGAGAGTAGAGACCTTACATGAACAGGGAAAGAAACATTTGTCTCCGACGTAGAACTTTGTTGGCCTTCACAGGTCAGGGAAAGCTAGAATTGATGATGCTCGTAAGAGGAGTCCTGCACTCTGTAATGCAAGAAGGGGAAAAAAACATAAGCCACCTACTAAATCTAGGATGGGAGGCTAAACTTAATTTTTTAAAGCAATAAAGAACCAGTTTAAGGGAAATAATAGACGTGTTATATAAACCATATCAGATGTGAACGACAGGCCTTCAAGTTTCAACTTTGATATATATGTTTGAAGGTTTGAAGGAGAACATTGATTTTTGCACTAGGCTCTTCCAAGCTTTCTTTCACAGGAATTGGCACACGATCCAAGAGCTTAGGGAGTTCCATCTTCTCATCTTGTCTAACTGTATCATACTTGAATTCTTCACTAAGTGAAAATAACCGACACAGTTCAATATCACCCATTGTTGGTTCAAAATGCTCATTGTAGGTAGATATTGTTCCATGAGTAATACAATAGTAACTTGCAATCCTACCCAGGTCAGTCACCTGAAAGTACCCACTTTTGCGATCATCCTTGATCAAGTTATTTCTGTCCAACATAGTAGCAGCAGAATGGATCTGCAAAAATAAGTCAATTTCAACATGAGAATTACATTATGAAACACATACAACACATCATATAAAAATTACTGTATTCGAGGCTAAGCGCCCTTACCTAAGATAGACTTAACACCATTCCTACTTCGAAAATCAATATTGACTTCTTCTTTGGGAAAAAAATTGAAACATTCATTAATTGTCAACGAGAGGAAAGTAGGCAACAAGAGGCCAAGGCAAATTCAGATACAGGCATGATCAAGTTAAAGCAGACCTGCCAGAATGTGAAACCAATGCAATGTCATCATCACGTGAGAAATCGCAATAATTCATCAATTTCTTAAGCAATCAATGCATACAAATGGCCAAAATGCACAGAATTATCATCTTATGGACACAGTCAGATGTCAATTTCAAACATGGATGAATGCATATCCTTCCTTAGACATTGGAAAAGAAGGATTAACCGGTTGCCATTTACCATTCACATCATAACTGAACCTTCCTTTCAACACTATCAGTTATTTCATGGTAATTAACTGAGTACGAGAAGGAAACTAACCCATCTTGAACTTGTATGAACCGGGCCATGGCCAGAACATACCAAGGAGTCATTGAAATACTGTGGAACTGAGATGCCAAGAAAAAGTGACAGACCAGTGATGATAAGGTTTCTCATAGAATTCATGTTTGTAAACTGAAGGAAGGATAGCCCGACGGACGCTGCAAGATTCCACCAGATGATAACATGAAACCAACAGAATAATGTCTTCCTGTTAGATAAGTGCTATACATACCTACAAGGCCAAAAAACACACAGTACAATGCAGCAAAAATTGGGAACGGAATTGAAGCAAAGATAGCCCCAAATTTTCCTGTGAGAAAACAATAAAATCAGTAAGCATTAACCATTACTCTTCGAAATGGTTGGAGAGAGAGATCTGCATCCAAATCAAAATGGTTTTCCATTAAATTACCATTTGAAAGCCCTCTCAAGAGAATGACAAAATCAATGGGCATTGTAGACACCTTTATTTGTGTATCTAATGCCTGGAGTAAACAAGAAAGAAGTGTAAGATGTATGAGCAAAACATTTTTTTAGAAAGTACACGATGGAGTAAAAAAGCAACAATGACATCTGGAGCAGAGCATAATCCGACAATGCCTCATATGTAGGCCTGGAAATATGCAATAATCTCCACACAAATATAGAAAATTTGATAGGTAGAAAAGGAGATCATATATGGGACCAAACAGAAGAGGACTGTGTAGTGGATAGAAGAAGCCTTCTAGCAATTTTAGTGGAGAACAAAGTACTAGAAGATAGGCCCCAAATCCACCTATCCTGCACAGAAGACAATTGAGTAGCCATATCACCATAAATTTGCAAATGCTTGCTCTAGATGCTAAAGGCCAATAAGCCACAGGTCTTAAATATCCTCCTTAAATATCTTAAGTGACAAGCAAAAATGGGTATGCAAGAAATTCAGATATATTGGAAAATATGTAAGAAGTTCAAAAAAATACAACAAATATTGCTGGTATATACCTAAAGTAACGAGAGAAATCTACAAGTACCTTGGTAAAGTGAGCATGCATTAAGCATGGCTGAAGATATGTTGCTTTTCTTGCAAGCCGGAAGAAGGCAATAAAATTATTGGTTCTGGATGCTCTGAAATGGCCAACCATAGAGCTATTAGATTTAAGTTATGTAATGCCACAACGTTGTCAAGAGAGAAATATTACCTTGCAACATCACAAGCAAATAAGATTTCTGAAGTGCATCGAACCTTTGGTGTCATCTTTGCAAGCTCAATTTTCAGATTTGGTCTGATCCTTCAACACCAGATTTTAATACATGAGACCTTAATTTTAGCAATTTTAATCCTCTAGATAAATAGGTATGCACTGGTGTCAGGTTGATCATAGTAAACACACATTAACTAGATTACAAGATGAAAAAATGCCATGTCAGTAAGTATATATGCAACTCCATACAATTAAGGTCAGATTGATGATGATTGCATAGAATACCCAAAAACAAGAAAGCTAGGCAACTTTTTAAGCTAACTTTTTTTTTTGCATTCCCACTATTCTAGTCAAATAGAAAGGAAAACCCATATTTTTACAAACAAAAATCAAACAACATCATCGTTTCCCTGGACCGAAGGTGGAACTTTGCTTACAATTTGAGGATGCCAAATAATTAACCTTTCACAGCTTGTCGTCTATTGATAAGCTAGGAGGTCCGCTCTTATCTTTGAGAACTCTAGAATATGCTGACTTGATACTAAATGAGCCATCTAGAATATATATGGCCACATAAACTGGTCCGAGCTTCCCTAAAAAGAGTTCCTGGTAGAGGAGTATTTAATTAGAATTGCTAATGTCGTAGTCTAATCAAACACTAGTTGGGCGAGAGGGAAATTCCACCCATCTTGATTAATTAATAAAGTCATAGACTCCGGTAGGCTAATTAGGTCCACTGAAATTAGGATTCAATTGTGGAGGGCCTTGATCCTCTAAAATTCACATGTGCCTGTCTCCATATAATACACAAGCATATATAAAAACATGTAGGCTTAAATTGGATTAAGAAATTCACCAGTATGGATATGCATTAGAATAGGAAAGCTTGAAGCTAGTAGGTGGCTAGGACCATGTATATTCACAAGGCAAGATGCCAGACAACTGAAGACAGAAATCATCAATACTTCAAAGAACTTGAAGTATTGTCTACAGGAATGCTTTTTTAAGATGTAGAATCCTCAGGAGAAATATCACTAGTGGTATCTTTGTTTGTATTGTCGTTTTTAGAGAATTACTTACTCAATTATGAATTACCCATCTCAGAACAAAACATCTTGCTTCACTTCCTGAATCCAATTTGAGCATGTTATTGTTTGGATACTCTGCTTTATGATTTTGAGTTAATGCACTGACAACAGACTGAATCAAATGTTTCAAAAAGTGATAATTTATGACACTTGAGGATTGGAGTTGTCAACCGATAGATCGAAAACAGCTGTGGCCCCTTAACTGACAAGACCAAAAGTGGATAGCATCCTTTACCTAATCTTTAGATTAGTATTGGTGAAGAAAAAAATGGCTTGAAATTAAACATGAAATTTATGTGCATAAAAGAATCCAAAACTATAGGAGGCCTATTATTCATTAGAAAAAAAGCAAAAACAAGAGTGACCTGTATGATGCAGCTGCAGGTTGCATGACCTCTCAAGTTCGTATTTCCACTTCCATTCGGCAGCCTCCATTTGATCCACTGAAAGTTGTATCTTCCAAATGCCAAGAATGCGAAAAATGAATGAAAGTGGTTTATGCCCTTTTAGGTTCACAAAAGCACTATCATTGCAGAATGTCCTAATATTTGAATTGAAATCAAATGTACATAAAGTGCAAGGGACAAAGTAGTAGGAAACTTCATCTTGATCAGATGAAGAAGGGAGTTGTACATCAAATATATATTTTCGCATGTTTTTTTCCTATTTGGCATTAAAGAGATAAAAGGAATTAAAAAGATTAAAATGGCATAGAACATGCAATACAAGTGAGAAGTTTTTGGTTTCATCCCATACAGATAGTTGCCTGATGAAACATTTCCTAGGAAGAAGCCTGCTGCAGTTTGCCAGATACTCTATAACCGTCTACGATATGGACAACCCTACATGGAATCTACGCCAAGATGCCTGAGGAAACCCAGTTGGAAAGGGCTGAAGAGCAACAAGAAAGAAAATAAGTTTGCAGTGCGGGCCAAAGCTACAAAGTCAAGTTTGAAAAGGATCTACACCAAGAAAAATATGACTGAGACAAAAAGCTAACAGTACATTAACATAGCATGCCAGCATCAGCATGACTGCACAAGGCTGTTGATCGGCTAACAGAGAAGTCTGCCAAATAAACCATACACAAAACGTATTTATCATCTGAAATAAAAAGGGTAAACAGAGGTATGAAGGCACATCAATAAATTTTCTTCGAAAGCATCAAACAAGACCACAATACAGTAGATTAATATATTATTCTTCCACAGTTCTGTCATTCACATGTAACACTTGCATCAAACTTTAAATCAGAAGCCAAGGTACCCGTATATTTGCGAAACTCCCTCAAGATCTAATTTTGGGACCAATTTTAAGGCAAAAGACAGCATACAAGAGCAGAAACCCCAATAGAAGACCCGAAGAACTGGAAAAAAATTGCATCACATGGATGAAGAACGGAAAACCCATCAGAGATCTCACGACTGACTCGAAACCACATAAGACAGGAAACCCAAGTAAACAACAAGAAAAACAAAGAAACTACCTTGATCAACACACAAGAGGAGAACCCCGTGCAGAAACAGAGCCCTTCCCTTTCACCCTAAACTTTAGCAACGTCGAGGAGATCATGTCGATTGCAGCCGCTAGAGAAAACCCTAGAGGAGGGGTTTCGAAATGGGAAGGCCGAAGGCAAAGGATCAATCAGAGATGCAAAATGCCATTTCTTCAACAAGATCCACACAAAAACTTAAAAACATGTCCACGAAAGGAAGAGGAGGAGGTGGAGGATTGACGCCTGCTTCCTCTGTCGGAGGCCCGTCCGTTACTCGTCCGAGGTGTTCATGTACCGAGGGGACACGCCCTTCTGCAGCGAGGACTGCCGCCAGGAGCAGATCTTCCGGCTGCAAGGGGGATGCCCTCCCGTCCCTCCTCTTCTTCCCAAGCGCCGCCTTCAGATCTGCACCACATCCACAGCCCAGCCCTTTAAAAACCCATCTCCCAAAAGATCTTATCTTTGTTGGAGAGAGATAGAGAGAGAGAAGGAAGGCTGATCGGGGAGGACCGGGAGGTCACCGTCGTCGTTGCCGCTGTGAGATCAAGGAGAGGTGTGGAACTGGAGAGTGGAGGTTGTGGTCCGTGGAGAGCGGAGGAGAGAACCCTAGAGGGTGGAGAGAAGACGATCGCGATCGGCCTATGTGAGCAACCAGTCGCCCCGAAATGAACGGCTTTAACGGCGCCCCGCAAAGTTGATCCGAAATCAGTGAGCGGCCGGCCGAGGGAGGGGGGGGGGGCAGTTATTCTCTCTCTCTCTCTCTCCCTTCTTTGGGCAATGCCCTCACAGTTGCAACGTGCGGACGATCAGTGGGGGAGAAGAAAGTAAAAGGCTCTGCGAATTTTCTCCACCATCAAGCGCTCTTTGAGTTGTTATGCCAAGTTTAACGACAGATTTAGCCATGCCCATTATAGCCAGTCCATCACATGAAGAGAGGGGAGAAGTCCCACGGACGGACTCAGTCATATATCAACATCTCCTTCGTAGATCACCCTCCCCTCGTCGTCTTCCTTCAACGCTAGAGGAGGAGAGGAACGTATACAGAGAGAAAGGAACAGATCAAGTGAAAGAGGATGGCAAGGAATCATCACCTCCTCCTGCTCCTCCTGGTGGTAGTCACCGTGGGTCACGTCATGGAGGGAGCCGCGGGGACCTCTCTGGATCACATCGTCGGCGGGAGCTTCGGCTGGAAGCTGCCCCCCAATCACACCTTCTACGAGGAATGGGCCCGTGACCAGACCTTCGTCGTCGGCGACAAGCTAGGTGCGTTATTGCATGATCTCCTGCCACGATCTCTCTCTCTCTCTCTCTCTCTCTCGTTCTTAATTTCTTCTCTCTCGTTTCGCACATTAACCGTGGAAGTTTTCGGCCGGCTCACAATTAACATGGAGTTTCTTGATTGGTTTGGTTTTCTGATGTGTGGCAGTGTTCATGTACACGCCGGCGCTGCAGAACGTGCTGGAGGTGTCGAAGAAGGACTTCGACGCGTGCACACAGGAGGAGGCGGTGGACATGTACTACGCCGGACCCACGGTCCTGGAGATCAAAAAGCCGGGCCCCCACTACTATTACTGCGGTGTCGGGGTGCACTGCGAGGGCGGCCAGAAGCTCAGCATCGACGTCTCGGCCACGCCGGTGGCGGATCCCGCTCGGGACGGCATTGTTGCCAACGTCACCGTGGGAGAAGGATCGGTTAAAGATGCCAAATCCGCCGCCGGTGGGGTTCGCCCAGCCGTGGGTTTGATTGCCGGGTTGTTGCTACCTTTGTCGGTGGCGCTGCTCGTCTGAATTCATTAAAAAAGGGGGGCGGAGAGAAATATTGAAAGATATGTGAATTGTGCCTTGGGGTTTGCATGCATGCACGCATGTCTAGGCGACCATACCTTTTCATTGTTGAAGGAAGAAGGGTTTGGATCCTCGATGAATAAGTCCCTTAATAGCAGGATCAATGTATAAGAGATAATAAATGGGCCATATGAATATATGTGCATGTGTACAGGGCCAGAATTAGTTTTTTTTTCCCCTCCTGAATTGGTAGAATAAGGCAAATTCAGAACAGAGAGGGAAAAAAAAATCTCCTGAATCGCACCTTCCATCTATATAACCCCATTCCCACAAACAATTAATTATGATCCTTTCAACGTCGTGCGAAAAGGACTTCGAAGGAAAATTCTACGGGGATACGACCCAAAGAGTCTTTGTGAGGATTGCCCAATTGGCTGGCCCATTATGGGCCCGTATTTGACGTTCGGATTCGGCACTCACGTTGTGTCATGGCGCAATGCACCCATGGTTAGCCCAATCATGGGCCCGATTAATTAACGAACCCCCATGAAAATCCCACTATAGCAACCCCCATTACATGAACGTCCCCCATGAAAAGCCCACTATGGCCCACTAGGCTCCTAGCTCTGCAGATTATGGTAGACCCCTGAAAGGATTTGGCAATTATTTGGTTCTCAAAGTTTTCTTTACGAACTTTTTATTTTTTGTAAGAAGAACAGAAAATAAATGCGGGATTATGTTTTGTGACGAGTTCATAAACATATGTTGCTTCCTCCTAGCATTTGCAACTATCATTAACCGTGGGGGGCAATTAACCTTTACTTGAAAACTCTGCTACATTAATTTTCCTCCTTTTTTTTTCTTTTTGAAACGGAGCACCAATTTTCTTAACTATCACAAATGAAGGTAAACTCCTAACTACGTAATCTATTGTTGTCTGGGAATATAGGTAGAAAAATGGTAGAGAGAGAAGAATAGTTTCATTGGAGGTTGTCTCTCTTCAATGACTAGAATCCTCGAAATTGTGAGCTTTAAAAAATTCTTAGAAAAAGAAGAGAAAAGGCCCCCTTCTCTTTCTTTTCTCTAAACATTTATGGAGTCAGATTTTCTTTAAAAATCTCAATAGGAGGCATTGAATTATTATTGGTCTTCTTTTTATCCTCTTTGGAGTGGGAGAAATTCGCAACCCATTGTCTAAACGGCCCAAAGGCTCACAAAGACCTATACACCCTAGTAAGTGAGAGCTCAGCTTCACATCAGAGGCCCATTTGCTGCATGACCAATGGTCAAAGGCCCAAAAGAGACTCATCTAGCCTCAGCATAGTCACTCATGTTAAGGACTCCCTTACGCTCGGGAGGAACTTTGGCGCACTGTCAACTGAACCAGTAGAAGGTCGTTAAGTCACTCCCTCAGGGATGCCCGGGATCGGAACGGTATGTTATAAGCTCAGACTAAGGAGGGGAGTATCCCTTATCCACAGATGGGTCAGTCTATCACCGGGGCCCCCCGCCTTTCTTACGGTCCTGAGCGGATCCCCCGCGGCCGGGCACTTATCCCTGAGAGTTAAAAATGAATTCCATGCTAACATCTGAGAGTGGAAAGTCCATGAGAGGTAAGGGGAGAACAAGAGTCCTACAATGATAAGAGTTCACACCGTGGATTTAACAACCCCGCCCAACGGCCTCTCAAGATTCCCACTTCTCTAGAGAGGGAGTTTGCAACTATTTAATCCAAGGGATCCCCTCCAGAAAGATAAGCTCTAATCTTAGCCTCCTCAACTGGTAAAGAGCAGTCTCGCATCCCACACCTCCTTCACCTCCCTTTGCACCTTGCACTTGCCCACACTGACTTGAGCATCGAAGGGTTTTCCTTACAATCGCAATCCCAAGCCCCCTAATCGCTTATCTTGCCTTTTGCAACAAACTTTCTTGAGGTGGCTCTAAACAAATGATCTGGGAGCCACTCTGGCTCGGATCTGATAGTCTATAATTCGACATGATATCTCTCATCTTCATCTAGCACCGTCTATGGAAAATTGAACAAGAAGTTAACATGGTGCGTAGGAGTAGCAGTAGGAGGTTGACTGGCGATAGGAGGAAGGTGTCGGTAGCCGAAAACTAGGAGTACATGCCATCCCACTCGTTAACCAGCCCTGCCTCGGATGCTCAAACTAGCACCCCTCCCCCATCGCCACTCCAGGGGGGACAGCCCGCTGTGGTGGTTCCTGAGGCCTTCCGTTCCCTCAACACCAAACTAGATATCCTTGTCGATCTGCTAAGGGCCCAGGTGGCTAGGGAGGAATGCTCTCAGCAATCGCGCTCGAGCCCCCCTCGAGTAAAAGCCTCCCGATGAATGGCGGGAGGCCATTTTATTATACAAGAATGTCGCACCATCCACAGTGTGGCGGGTAAACCTTCTCAACTCCTACTTTTAGCCGCGGAACATGAAGCCTCCTTCAACCCATGACAGCCTACTTTCCCAGTGGCGACCATTGTTCCCACTACACAATGGCGTGGAGGAGAGGGAGAGCACACTAAGAGCCCACCAGCTCCCTCTCGTACCCATCTGGAGCGTACCCTCTAGCTCTGAGACTTCGAGCGATGTTTTGCATAATAGGAATGTACACTCCGAGCTCTGTAGTAGAGCTCCCTGAATAAAAAGGACGAGGACCAGTCCCTATTCTTCCTCGAAATTTTTGAAGTTGGATTATCACCCAAGGTCCAGCTCCTAGCCTTCAAGTCTTACAATGGCCTGGGCGGCTTAGTCGATCATTTTGAAAACTTCGACGCCCTGATGATCCTACAAGGAGCCAGACTTTTGCCACTACTCTAGTGTAAGGGAGCCAAGCTTGGTTTCGAGCCCTTCCGTGCAGAAGCATTGCTAGCCTCTGACAGTTTGGGTGGTTGTTTAAAGAAAGCTTCGCTAGGACCGGCCCCTCAAGGTCGCTTGCAAGACTTCTAGCATTCAAGCAAGCTCTGAGGGAAAAGATGTTGGCATATATCCTTACATCCTTACATCTCTCATCATATCTCCATCCAGACCCCAATAATACCCAAAATCACTTAACATCTTGTGCTCATTGTAGATATCACTTTGCCTCACTTCAATGAATGCCTCAGAAGCCAATGGAATGCCAGCATAAACAAATATCCATGTCAATTGGGATGCATAGGGTAAGGACCGTCGCCCTTGTGTGTGACATAAACCTATCAAGTATCTCATAATGCTTCCCATGTTGATGGTGTTGAGTCTCCTGGTTTTGATGATCACCAACCATGATTTATTAATAGATCTTTGTGGATTAACTAACATATTTTTACTTTACTTCTGGTTTGATCAAGTGCAAGAGAAGAACATGGAAGTGTCGACCTGGTGTATGGGATGTGTCGACACACCATGAAATTAGCATCATTCAGCTCTTCGGCTTGAGCTCTGGTAAATGAAGACACATAGGAAAATGTCGACACTTCAGCCAACGTGTCGACACGTCAATAAGAAATCCCAAAGGGTATCTCCCGCAAGCTGGCGCGCTGCCCCGACACGTCGAGCCCAAGACTCGACACTTCGGCGCAAGCTGCACGCGAGCAGCCGATGTCTCTAAGGTCGATGCTAGTTTTGCTCTCCAGCAACTAAGGTCAATGCATAGCACTGCTCACATGCATGCAAGGTCGGTGGAGTCCTTCTCAAGAACAGAGGAAGGTCGGTGCACATATGCTATAAGGTCGGTGCACGTTTGGATTGAATTTAACAAGGTCGGTGCACATTCAAGGCCAGCGCAAGACTAGGTCAGTGCCTGTCCTGCCTTCAACGTAAGACCAAGGTCAGTGCATGTTTCGCTAGTAAGGTCGGTGCTAGTATGTGCATAAGGTCGATGCTAGCTCGACAAGGTCGATGCTAAGTCTTACATAAGGTCGATGCTAGCTCGATGAGGTTTATGCTAGTTCATGCGTTAATGGGATGTGTCGACACCCTGTCAGGAAAGTGTCGACACATTTATGTTCGCCCAGAATGGATCTATAACTGGAAGCATCTGCTTTCCAAGATCCGCAACCGGACTTGGAGGATCCGCTATCACTTAAAAAGGCCGTCAGAAGGCTTTTCTTGTCAAGGGAATAAATGTCTGATAGAGACATCCTCCGACTTGCTGAAACCATTATAGAAACGGTTCCCTACCTACCCACATACCAGCTGGCCGGCAGGAAAAGGTCAACCTTGACAAGAAGGCAAATCAAATTATATGGATGGGACATTCTGGTTTTGGTCTTCACAGTGGACAATGTAAGAGATGCATGCATTGGCTTGCTGATATTATATAGAAGAAGCTCCAGTTCAAGGAAGTGAGAGTGGGAGAAACAAGAGAAAAAAATGGTGAAGTACAGCAAGGAAGCAAGCTTGGAAGTCACTCCTCCCTCCTTGTGTTGCGGGTAAGAAGAACGCAAAAGGCAAATCCTCTTCTTCCACTGAAGGAGCTCCCAACGCGAAGGAGATAGCATCCATCTTCAGCATCTTCCAGTTGAAGTGAAAGCTGAGGAGCTCATCCACCGTTCCCCTCGTGGTTCCGGTGAAGACCTAGGAGAAAGACGAAGAGAAACCTGATAATGCGGAAATGTATGTCGTTACTACACGCACGCTAACAATCTTAAAATCAAACTCGCACAAAATGATCAAAAGAGAACGTAGTACTATGGCAAGCACGGGTCGAATCCATAGGGAAGAAGAGATTTTTAGAGTTAAAAACCTTGGAGTCCTTTAGAAACTACTTGTGATTTTAATTTGCTTAAAGAAAATAGTGAAGTGATGAATAAACCAAAAACTTAATTAAAAACACCTATGACTATGCGCCTATGCTATAGCAAATAATTGCATGAAGTGAAAAGAATAGATATAAGAAGGATGTAGAGAGGGAAGAAGATCAAGAACTAGATCAAAAGAATAACTCTTTTCATTAACTTAAAAGAAAGAGTACATGAAGTGCAAGACAAGCTTACAACAAGGATGTGACGAGATTACAATGAAGTAAAATGAAACTAAAGTAATAAATTTAAAAAGAGCCTGAGATGTGAAGATGGTAGCAGCAATGGTGATGACGGTGTCGTCCTCTCTTATCCTTGATCACGAACCACCTTGCGGAAGATGTCGTCTACGCCGGGAGGAAGTCACCTTCATCGTTGAAGCCGCCTTTGGAGGGTGAATAACTTTGAAACCAAGACGAATTAGGAGATGTCGAAGAAAAAAAGTTGAAGAGGAGGAAGAGAGGAAGAACTTTGATGAAGAGCACAGAGAGAGAAAATGTGAGGAAGAGGGTGAAATCAGAGGAAGAAGGGAAGTGGTATGCGCGGATGAACAGCAACTATGTAAAAAAAAAACTAATTTGAGAAAAATCAAAAATAACTTTACAACGGGATGGAATTAAAGGAAGTGATAGAAGAAGAAAATATATATCTACAAGAGAGAAAGAACTTTTATGAAGAACATAGAGAGAAAAGAAGATCAGAAGGGCTTTCAAATGGAGGAATAATAAAAGTTAGCACCTCAAATGAACAGTACAATCACAGGATAGAAAGTTGAAAAATAGGAAATAACTTCAAAACCAGAAAGAATTAGAAGATGATACAGAAGACGAAGTTGTAGAACACTTAAAAATAAAGAACTTCCATGAAGATAAAAAGAGGAGAAGAGAGACGAAAGAGGGAGAAATTGGCGGCCTAAGGTGCGAGAGGGAGAGAGAGAGGGTGAAAAATTGTCAAAAGAAAGCACTCCCCTTCTCCTCCTTTTCATGGGCTATTTATAGGAAAAGTTGGGTCAATGGAGAGTGGAGATTGTATCAAAAGGAAATGGATAGCTGGGATTTAGGTAGAAGATGATATGTGGGGAAAAGGAAAAGGAGGTGGGCACCCCCTTTCTTGGACTTTGGGCACCCCCTTTCCTAAGGCTCATCATGTCTCTCCTTTATTTCAAACTTTGAATTCAATTTTTCCTCCAACCAAAATATATATTTCTTTTCCTCAATTTCAAACTTTTAAACTTTCTTTTCCCTCCAACCAAAATATGTGCTTTTGACTTGGTCAAAGCAGTGATGACAGTTTTGCCCCCGGCTTCTTTTGTAATTACCTTCGGTGTCCTGCACACACGTAATTATGATTTAGTCCAGAAAAATTACCATAATATGCACATGAATCTCAATTGCTCATTTTTTTATGCAATGGATAATTAATGTTCATGACCCTCAACTCCATTTTATTAAATAAAATCATCAAATTAATTAATTTACGTGAAAGGTCCAATCTGTATGTGAAGTTGATATTAACGATAGAACATGCATAATTATCAAATTATATGCACATAAAATGGTATAGATGTGATGAATTTACCATAAAAAATGGACACTTATCACACCCCTGAACTTACTCATTGCTAGTCCCTTAGCAAAGCAAATAAATTGAAATTTAGGACTAACAAGAGTTTGTAAAATTCATACTCTCATATTCAGCTCTCCCTTCATAAAATCAACTAAAGATTAGGAATCTGGAATCATTAATGCACACTAGCCTTATGTAGGAACTTAATAGTACATGATTAAGAATTCAAATCAAAGCTCAATAGCACTTGTGTATGTGTAACTACCAAATCCATAGCTTAGACAATTACATCATCCATTCGCTATTCCAAGCAAATATCTTTCAACCCTACACCTCTTAGATCAGAGTATTAAGTATATTAACTTTTTGTCTGCCTTATTACTTTATCCCTTTGGGATCTTTTATACCACACATGATGCTGCACTACCCTTCACTGTTCAACGCGAACCTTAACTCTTGCCTTAGGAGAAGCATGCTCGGTTTCACAGATCAAGGTTCCCTTTTCCGTTTTATGCTAACCTCAACACGTCTTAGGTGAAGTAGGCCCAGTTACTAAGACTAGGGGCATTTTTCATGGTATTTTTTTCCCTTTTCTTTTATTTGCACTTATTTGATAGATAATTTTAGCAGAAAATTTTTGTAAAAAGATCTCTTTTCTTAAGAAGTGCAGAATATCAGACAACATACCAAAAATAGCAGAGGGCTTATCTTGCTTATTTCATTAGTATGTAACATGAATTTCTTTTTTCTAAAGTGCACATGAACTTTAAAGGGATTCTCAGTTTTCCATGGCTAGATTGACTAAAATTTTCATCATACTTCTCCCTAGTCTTTTCTATTCCAGAATTACTTTTAATTTAAGCATGAATCATGAAACTCAAAATGGGGTTTATATCTTTCTATTTTCATGTAACGATAACATGCAAGACAGAACTCCTATCAGGTTGTACTATATGCATCATGAAAATTTTTCTCTACCCCCAGCTTGAACGACATTGTCCTCAATGGCATATAGAATTGAAAGTAATAGAATAATATATCAATAAATACTTCTGAGTAGGAAAGAGACAACTTGAAAGGCGAGACGAAGCCTCCATCAGTGTCATGGACGGCGATGACTTCCTCTCCTTGGCCTTAACCTGACTACTAAAACACACTCAAACAAAAACGTCAAAATAACAAAAACCGTGGGTTGCCTCCCAGAAGCGCTAAGTTTTTCATCTTCAGTCAGACACATGAGAACTCACGAAGATTTTATTCCAAACCACTTAGAACAATGGATTCTTTTTGCAACTGATCTTTTTCCAAATAAGGTTTCAATCTTTGACCATTGATAGTGAAAATGTGACCATTTTTAGGATTCAAAATTTTGACGGCACCGTGGTCAAAAGCCTTAACAATTACAAATGACCCGTCCCATCTGGATTTGAGCTTACTAGGGAACAAGCGCAGCCTAAAATTAAAAAGTCAGACTTTCTGATCAGGTTGAAAAGATTTTCTTAAAATGTGCTTGCCATGAAAGGTTTTGGTCTTGGCTTTGTAGATCTTAGAATTTTCATACGCTTCATTGCGTAGCTCCTCCAGCTCATTGAGTTGAAGAGCTCTATGGGAACCAGCTTGGGTCAAGTCCAGATTCACTTGTTTTATGGCCCAGTACGCCCTATGTTCTAGCTCAACTGGTAGGTAACATGCTTTTCCAAAATCAGCCTATAGGGGGACATACCAATGGGAGTTTTATAGGTAGTCCGATAGGCCCAGAGAGCATCATCTAATCTTTCAGACCAATCCTTCCTATCGGGCCGAACAGATTTTTGTAGGATGTTTTTGATTTCCTGATTGGATATTTCCACTTGGCCACTTGTTTGGGGGTGGTAGGGGGTGGCGATTTTGTGAGTGATACCATATTTCTTAATCAAAGCTTGGAATTAGGAGTGAGTGAAATGTGAACCCCCGTCACTGATGATAGTCCTGGGACACCCAAATCTAGAGAAGATGTTCTTACGAACAAATTTCGCCACAACTTTGTGATCATTGGTTCGAGTGGCTATTGCTTCTATCCATTTAGACACATAATCTACCGCCACAAGAATGTATTTGTTTCCAAATGATGGCGAAAATGGTCCCATGAAATCAATCCCCCAAACATCAAAAATTTCAACAATCAAGATGGGACTGAGTGGCATCATGTCTCTCCTAGAATTGTTCCCCACAGTTTGACACCTTAGACAGGTCTTGCTAAATTCATAAGCATCTTTGAAAAGTGTGGGCCAGAAGAACCCACTTTGCAAGACCTTAGCAGTAATTTTCCTACTTGAGAAATGTCCCCCACAAGCTAAATTGTGACAGAAATTCAGCACAAATTATTGTTCCTCTTCGGGGACACACCTTCGAATTATGTGATCAGGACCCATGTAAAACAGCTCCGAGTCCTCCCAGAAATAATACTTAACTTTGACGAAGAAATGATCCTTCTCCTGCTTAGACCACCCTCCCGGAATCTGTCCTACTGCCAGGTAATTGACTATGTGAGCATACCAGGGGGTTGAGGTGTGAGAGATGGAAAGAATTTACTCATCAGGGAAGGAATCGGACATGGGAGCACTCTCTGGTATCACTATTCTTGACAAATGAACAGCCACAACATTCTTCAACCCCTTCTTGTCTTTGATTTTCAAATCAAATTCTTGCAGTAATAGAATCCATCAAATCAGACGGGGTTTAGCATCTTTCTTTGTGAGCAGGTATTTTAAAGCAGCGTGATCGGAATAGATAATGACTTTGGCTCCCAAAAGATATGAGTAAAATTTCTCTAGGACAAAAATAACAGCCAGAAGTTCTTTCTCTGTGGTAGTATAATTCAATTGAGCATCGACGAGAGTGCGACTCGCATAATAGATCACCACAGGTTTCTTATCAATTCTCCGGCCTAACACAGCTCCTATAGCATAATCTGAGGCATCACACATGATTTCGAATGGCAGCGACCAATCTGGTGACTGCAGGATTGGGGCTTGAGTGAGGGCCGCTTTAAGAGAGTGAAAAACCTCTAGACAAGATTCATCAAGGTGGAATGGAGTGTCCTTGGCTAGGAGGTTAGTGAGCGGACGAGTAATGGTAGAGAAGTTCTGAATGAATCTTCTATAAAAACCCGCATGGCCAAGAAAAGAGCGGATTTACTTGACAGATGAAGGGGGAGGAAGATTAGAAATCAAATCAACCTTAACCTTGTTTACCTCTATTCCCCTTTCGAAAATAACATGGCCTAACACAATGCCTTCTCTTACCATGAAGTGACTTTTCTCCCAGCTTAACACAAGGTTGGATTCAATGCATCGTGTTAGCACCTTCTGCAAACTCTCTAAGCAGCAATCAAATGAGTCACCGAATACTAAGAAGTCATCCATGAAAATTTTCAAAAATTCTTCCACCAATTCAGAAAAGATCGCCATCATACACCGCTGAAAGGTGGCAGGGACATTACAAAGCCCAAACGACATTCTTCTAAATGCAAACGTGTCATACGGACATGTGAATGTAGTCTTTTCCTGATCTTTCGAGTATATAGCAACCTGATTGTACCCGAAGTATCCATCCAAAAAGTAAAAATATCTTTGCCCAGCCAATTTTTCCAAAATCTGATCCACAAACGGGAGAGGGAAATGATCTTTCTTTGTCATTGAGTTCAATTTTCTGTAATCAATATAGACTCTCCACCCCGTTTGTAGTCTCATTGGCACCTCTTCACCCTTCTCATTTTGAATCACAATCAGCCCGAATTTCTTTGGAACAACTTGTGTAGGGCTGACCCACTTGCTATTAGAGATGGGATATATGATCCTAGCATCCAACCACTTCACCACCTCCTGCTTAACCACTTCTTTCATGTTCGGATTTAGCCGACGTTGCATCTCCCTGCTCGGCTTGACATTGCCCTCTAAATAGATATGGTACATACAAACATCCGGACTAATCCCCTTGAGATCCACCACCGACCAACTTATTGCCCCCTTATGAGATTTAAGGACCTCAACTAGTTTCTCCTCATGGTTAGGTTCAAGGTCACTTACTATGATGACTGACAAGGTTTGGTCTGGGCCTAGGAATACATATTTAAGGGAGGCCGACAATGATTTTAGTTCAACCTGAGGAGGGGATTGCAAAGAGGGCAGAGCTGGTTCAGATTTAAGCTGAGGCAAGAGTTCAACTAGGGGCCACGTCCTAAGTTGAGTTGACAAGATGTCAACTTCCTCTCTCATTCCGATCCTACTGTCCCCTTCAATCTCCAATAATTCCTCAATGGTGTCAATAGCATAGCAATCTCCTTTTTGATCATGAAATTTGGATGCCTTGAAAATGTTGATGTTGACTTTTTGGTCCCCAAAAGATATGTCCATAATTCCTGAAGCATAGTCTATATTAGTCCTAGCCGTGGCTAAAAATGGTCTACCCAAAATGATAGGAGTATGCTTGATTTTTTGGAGAGAAACCATGTCCAAAATAAGAAAGTCGGCAGGGAAGTAGCACTCATTCACTTTAACAATGACATCCTCAATAAGACCATTTGGAGTCTTGATTGATCTATCGGTGAGCTGGAGAATAATGGGAGTAGGCTTGAGCTCACCGATGTCAAACTGCTCATAGATGGAGGTAGGGAGTAAATTCACACTAGCTCCTAAATCAAGGAGAGCCTTATCAAATGTCACACCCCCAATGTTGCAAGAGATAAGGGGTGCTCCAGGGTCTTTTAACTTCCTTGGAAGTTGGTTGAGGACCACAGCACTAACGTTCTCAGGGAGCCGAACCTTTTCCGGGATCACTTGTGGCTCTCGCCTAGGAATGCACATTTCCTTCAAGAATCTAGCATAAGCTGGGACATGTTTAATGACATCGAGGAGAGGGATGCTGATGTGTACTTATTTGAAGAGCTACATCATCTCCTCATTGTGGGCCGGTTGTTTCTTCGTGGGCTTTAAGACATTGGGAAATGGCACTGTAGGTTGGTAAGTGCTAGGCCCTTCATCTAGTTTTCGCTTTCCCTTGACAACCTCTTCCTGGTTGGGTTCCTCTTCACTATTAGAAGATATTTCTGGGGCCTGGATCAATGAAGTAGAAGTAGACTCCTGGGGATCTTGGAGGACTTTACCACTTCTTAAGGTCAAAATTACTTTTGTATTTTTGAGTTGTGGGCCTTTTTGTGGTACTTGACCTGATGGCTGCTGAAGGAGAGGAGGAATTGGCTGGTTCATGGGGAAGTTTGGTTGTGGGAAGCCCTGGGGATTATTTCTTGGGTTGGCAATGGGCTAACTTGGCAGTTGGCCCACTTCCCTTCTCATGGTGGCTTCAGCCAATTGGCCCAATTGGGTCTCCAACTTAGATATAGTTTGCTGGTGGGCTTGGAGGGTTTGTTGGAAAGATTGACTTTAGGCTTGAATGGTTTGTTGGAAGGATTGATTTTGGGCCAGAATTAGTTGTTGTAACTGATAGAATCTATCATCAGTTTGGGAGTCTTGGTGGTGTTGCAAAGGAGGTTGATAGGTTAATTGGGAATTGGAAGACTGCCCATAATTGGGCTGAGGAGGTTGGTATGCGACCTGACCTTGGTTGAATCGGGGAAGTGGTTGTTGGGCTTGCGGTTCTCGATCATAAGCATTTCCTTGAAATGGTGGCTGAGCTTGGAATTGGTGTTGGATGGGTGGTTTGTGAGTTTGACATGCGGAGGGGATGGTGGACTGATTGGGAGCTTGTTGATTTCTCCGATTGAAATTGGGGTGATTCCTCCAGCCCGAATTATAGGTGTTAGAAAATGGGTCATAGTTGGGCTTAGAGAACCCCTGAGCTGCTTGGATTTGCTCCTATATAAAAGGTGGTAACTAGGCTGCTGTTGGGTAATCAGACACATGATGGTCCGAGTTAGCACATAAAGCACACACCTCATAGTGTGTTGGGTCCGGGTATGGGTTGGACGTAGGTGAGATGGTGGTTTCTTGCTTGTTTTGGGCTTGGAGCTGGTCTAATTTGTGGGCTAGCATATCAACCTGCTCTAACTTTTGGGCCATGATGTCCACATTGTCTAATTTTTTATGGATGAAATTCACATCCACTCTAGCTTCAGGTTCCACACGATACATCCCGGCCCATTTAGAGGGCCCAATG
This sequence comes from Amorphophallus konjac, assembly GCA_022559845.1. NCBI lineage: Eukaryota > Viridiplantae > Streptophyta > Magnoliopsida > Alismatales > Araceae > Amorphophallus > Amorphophallus konjac. Next base: position 22,163,944 of record CM040126.1, on the reverse strand, counting down.
GTTCTCTCATATGAGGATAAGGAAGCATGGTTGATTGAATTCTCGCTCAACATTTCAAATAAGGCATAGGCCTCATCCTCACTCTTGCTCATAAAGGCCCCACCACATGATGCATCTACAATCTGCCTAACTTGATCATCTAAGTCCTCATAGAAAGCTTGCACTATTTACCATTTGGAAAGCCCATGATGTGGACATTTTCTGAGGAGTTCCTTTAATTTCTCCCATGATTCATGTATTTGTTCATTTGGGAGTTGCGCGAATCCTATGATTGCACGTCTCATGGTGTTGATTCTACCGATGGGGTAAAACTTCTTAAGGAACTCATGCTGCATATCTGCCCATGTGCCAATAGGTTTCCCTAAGGTCCCTAGCCAGTATTTGGCTTTATCCTTAAGTGAGAAAGGGAATAAGGTCAGGCGGAGAGCATCATCTGTGAAATTTTAAATTTTCACAAGGGAACAAATTTCTAGAAATTCATCTAGATGTTTATAAAGATCTTCATTGGTCTTCCCATAAAAGGATGGGAGCATCTGAATGGTGCTAGATTTGATCTTATAGTGCAAAGCAGGGACATTAGGCAGTTGGATACAAGTGGATGGCTGATAATTCGAAGGAATGAAATATTCCTTCATCTGTTTGGGCACCCCTAGTTGGTGTTGTTTAGCCATACGTTGGGTTTAATTTTGAGCCTGATTAAAAATGAATCGCTCAATCTCACTAATGGGCTCAACTAAATCAAGGTGTCTAGATCTTCTCCCTTACATAAACCGAGGGTAAAGATGAGAGATGGGAGAATTTTTTTATGATGATTTTTTATTATTTTTTTGTTTTACTCAAACTAGGATGAAGAGAGAGAAGAGGAGATTTTTTTATTTTTTTATGCAAACATAAACCAGTTGTCACAAAAATTACCTAATGACCTAGATGTGACCTATACCTACAAATTGGGTTTCACAAAATGGCTAAAGTACAACTTGAGTTCACCCTCAATATTTTCACCGGTCAGGTAAGGAGTGGGGTAGTGGGAGGCTCCCCCTACTTTCGTAGGGACCTAATTACAAATCACTAGCCCGCTTAAGGCGTTTGCCGTCCGACCATCTTACCTTAGGCACCGATTTTCACAAGAGGGTAAGCCCAAATAACACAAGAACCATAGTGTGAACCTAGGGCCAATGTCTACTAAATTTTATTTAAGGTCTAGGTAATGCAAAGATGCAAGAGAATTGTGGTTTGTGGACTAAGGAAGGGTGATGAAATCCCCACCTTATCTTACTTATGGGTGTTGCCCTTAAGATACTTAGAAATGATATGCAACAAACCAAGTTCAAACAAGGGGTTCTATGCAAATATGGAAATGCATTAGCATGCTTTTGGAAAAGTTAGAGTACTCACCTTGCCTCCCGCAATCTTCAACAATGCAATTAACAACAATTAAACAACAAGGAATACTATTCTAAATAATGCATGACCTAAAACATTAAAGTGTGATTTCTACTTTTGGAATGAAGACTTTTATCGAGTTCAAGTGAAGAGTTTTTTTTTATTTTGTGAACATATCTAACCACAATATGCAAGAACATTAAGGAAATGACACAACATGAGAGGAATAAGTTTGAAGACTTACTTGATGCACAATCTCTCGTTCTTTTTTTTAAATAGTCAATTCAAAAATTTAATAAATGAAGGAGAACTTACCTCTGAATTTTTTTCATTTTTTTGATTTTTTTGATTTTTTTTACTTTTCTCTTTTTTTCTTTTTCTGGAAAAATAAGAAAAATTAGTAAAAATGTATACAAAAGGGAAACAAAATTTTCAACCCAAAAATCATAAGCTTCCCGATAATGACGCCAAAAATTAATAACGCGGAAATATATGTCGTTACTACACGCCCGCTAACAATTTTAAAATCGAACTCGCACAAAGTGATCAAAAGAGAACGTAGTACTATGGCAAGCACAGGTCGAATCCACAGGGAAGAAGAGATTTTTAGAGTTAAAAACTATGGAGTCCTTTGGAAAAAACTTGTGATTTTATTTTACTTAAAGAAAATAGTGAAGTGATGAACAAACCAAACACTTAATTAAAAACACCTATGACTATGCGCCTATGCTATAGAAAATAATTGCATGAAGTGAAAAGAAGAGATATAAGAAGGATGTAGAGAGGGAAGAAGATCAAGAACTAGATCAAAAGAATAACTCTTTTCATTAACTTAAAAGAAAGAGTACATGAAGTGCAAGACAAGCTTACAATAAGGATGTGACGAGATTACAATGAAATAAAATGAAACTAAAACAATAAAAATAAAAAGAGCCTGAGATGTGAAGATGGTAGCAGCAATGGTGATGACGGTGTCGTCCTCTCTTATCCTTGATCACGAACCACCTTGCGGAAGATGTCGTCTACGCCGGGAGGAAGTCACCTTCATCGTTGAAGCCGCCTTTGGAGGGTGAATAACTTTGAAACCAAGACGAATTAGGAGATGCCGAAGAAAAAAAAGTTGAAGAGGAGGAAGAGAGGAAGAACTTTGATGAAGAGCACAGAGAGAGAAAATGTGAGGAAGAGGGTGAAATCAGAGGAAGAAGGGAAGTGGTCTGCGCGGATGAACAGCAACTATGTAAAAAAAAACTAAACTGAGAAGAATCAAAAATAACTTTACAACGGGATGGAATTAAAGGAAGTGATAGAAGAAGAAAATATATATCTACAAGAGAGAAAGAACTTTCATGAAGAACTCAGAGAGAAAATAAGAGTAGAAAGGCTTCCAAATGGAGTAATAATAGAAGCTAACACCTCGGATGAACAGTAAAATCACATGATAGTAAGTTAAAAAACGGGAAATAACTTCAAAACCAGAAAGAATTAGAAGATGATGCAGAATAATAAGTTGTAGAACACTTAAAAACAAAGAACGTCCATGAAGATAGCAAGAGGAGAAGAGAGACAGAAGAGGGAGAAATCGAAGGCCTAAGGTGTAAGAGTGAGAGAGAGGGTAAAAATTTGCCAAAAGAAAGCACTCCCCTTCTCCTCCTTGTCATGGGCTATTTATAGATAAAGTTGGGTCAATGGAGGCTGGAGATTGTATCAAAAGGAGATGGATGACTGAGATTTAGATAGAAGATGATGTATGTGGAAAAGAAAAAGGAGGTGGACACCCCCTTTCTTGGACTTTGGGCACCCCCTTTCCCAAGGCTCATCATGTCTCTCCTTTATTTCAAACTTTGAATTCAATTTTCTCTCCAACCAAAATATGTATTTTTTTCTCAATTTTAAACTTTTAAAATTTCTTTTCCCTCCAACCAAAATATGTATTTTTTCCTCAATTTTAAACTTTTAAAATTTCTTTTCCCTCCAACCAAAATATGTGCTTTTGACTTGGTCAAAACAGTGATGACAATTTTTTCCCTGGCTTCTTTTGCAATTACCTTCGGTGTCCTACACACACATAATTATGATTTAGTCCAGAAAAACTACCATAATGTGCACATGAATCTCAATTGCTCATTTTTTTATGCAATGGATAATTAATGGTCATGACCCTCAACTCCATTTTATTAAATGAAATCACCAAATTAATTAATTTGCGTGAAAGGTCCAATCTATATGCGAAGTTGAGATTAACGATATAATATGCATAATTACCAAATTATATGCACATAAAATGGTGTAGATGCGATGAACTTACCATAGAAAATGGACACTTATCAAAACCACACCTCGTTCTTTCCTATCTAGACAGGAGTTTTTATTTCCCATAGAGTGTCTTTGTCATTCTCCGTCTGGGTGTTTTCTTTACTGCTTTGTTTCCTTTTATCAAAACGCATACTTGTACTTGATTCCCTACTTGCATGTAGGAAGACCGACGGTGTGTTCATCGGTCTGTGGGTTCTTGGGTCGTGCACCCACAAGCTGTGAGACAGCTGTGTGTGTGAGAGGTCTTCTCTCTGTTAGAAGCTATGAATCAGCCGTAGTGCTTTGGCACTAGTGAAGCCTCACCGTGTTGTATGAGGGGTGGACGTACGTAGGTCTCTGGATAGAGACCGAACCACCTTAAAATCTTGTGTTGTGTGGTTTGTCTCTTATTGTGTTCTGTCGCTAGATGCGTGGTAGTATCGCCTTGTTCATTATCCGTGTCTTTAGTATGTGATCCATCATCTATCTCGTGCTCAACTGTTCTTAGTGTAGTGGTATATTTTATTTCCGCATAGAAGGGCAAAAAGGGGGCTGATCTATTCACCCCTCCCCTCTAGATCTGCCAATCGCCACTCAACACGTGGTATCAGAGCTAGTCTCTCTTAATGTGGTCTAACGACCTTGAGAGAACTGGTAATATGGGGACTAAAAGTCCTATGGCCGAAGGGCACTCCATAAATAGACCTCCCTTTTTCACTGGAACCAACTATCCTTACTGGAAAAATCGCATGCAGGTTTTCATCAGAGCTCAGGATCATGAAATCTGGTGAGTGATCAGTAAGGGTCCATTTGAGCTAACTGAAGATGAGGACACATGGACCAAGGAGCAGATCAAGAAATCTACGCTCAACTGGGGTGCAAAGTGTTAGTATTGGTGTGCTTCAGGCCAATTTAGGGTCGGGTAGGCCCAATAGTTGTACGATCTTGTTCATTATTAATAAAGTGGTGTTTGAGCGTAAATATGTGATTGTGTATTACTTTACGATCTCCCTAAAATATGTGGTTGTAAAGTCAACTCGATATGGGATCTCGATCATGAGACTGACTTTACATGGACACATACCTTAAACTGTTCCTGGTTGGAGGGTAATCACTCGGGGACTTTGATTACCTATTAAACCTGTACACATGATGTGTGAGTGACCAGTCTCATGGTCATTGGTGCGGGGCACCAACACATATGTGTAGGTGTATGTCCTTGGAGGATGTACACTGAACTGATCCGATATTGGATCTTCAGATGGTTGATTATACCTAATGTCAACTGAAGATCCAACTGTCTCAGTAGCATCATTGGTCCTTTGACATGAGACATTGATTGGATCTTACACGAGGATTCTAATGGTTTAATTACTTGGCTAAGTGACTTTAACCATAAGTCATGAATTGCCGAGTCATTAACCATTTCAGGATACATGTGAAGATCATCAATGGTCAAGTGGGGATCGCTCACTGTCGGGTATATATCAGACAGTTAATGGGTCATGACACTGACGCTCCATTAAATCCCTTGCCAGGGTTGTGTGAGTTCGTTTAGAACGGACGTCATACACTTTAAGGAGGTCATGGTCAAATGGCACAATCATGGGATTTGATAGAAACCATACCCTCGATCGAACCAGACTCATAGAAGGAGCGAGGGATTATAGCGATGCGGCAAATGTAGACTTACAGGTACCAGACAAGGTGGTTTAAACCCGACGTCCTCTAGGATCACGCGGATTTGCTTGACCCAACGTGATTAAAGGATCAGAATAAATTAAAGGTCGATCCGTGGGCGAGGGCGCACGATGGCCAGAAGGGTTTCATGTTTAATGTGCATGAATGATGTGTATTAAGGAGAGGCATATGAGATACACATAGTGAGATCGATGCTAAGATAAGGTAAGAGTCTCACCAATGGTTCTTTGACAGTACATGACATATACCACCTGTTTTGGATTGTAGAGGAGCAGGGTGAGTATCCACACGTTTGGTTCACCAGGTGACTGCCATGAGTTTAATCCTGTAAGCAAGATAGTCAGGGTTAATACCATGCTTGTTCACATTAAAGAGGTTATGAAACCTCTTGCCTCTTGTAAAACCAATATATGCAAACCAAGGATCAAGACCATGTAACCGTTGCCATCTCAGCCATACATAGATAACAGGAGCATGAGAAGTTAACCACAAGTTTAGTTATCATCACTTAATCATACATTAAGTTTAGTTATCATCAAAATCATAACTTAACAATCACAACAATCATCAAAACCATAACTCAACAGCTAATGGAGAAAAGGACAGTGAGGTAAGCTCTCCTTTTGAACATTTTTCTACTGAAGATTGGGAAGAAGCTTACTTCGAGTTGATGAATAAATATGAAGCGTACAAAAAATAAAATAAAGGTTTAAAGAAAAAGATAGACTCCATTGTGCATGATGGAACTCTAAATGAAAAGATTACCTCCCTGAAGACCGAAATTGAAGATCTAAGGAAAATGAATGAAAGTCTGGAAGAGGGAAGAAAAGAAATAAGAGATTTGGAGGATGAAAATGAAAGCCTAAGAGATGAAATTGATGAATTGAAACTAAAGATGCAAGAGTATGTAAAAGACAACAATTTATGTAATGAGAAATCTGATACATTCAAACAAGTCAACTCTCAATTGTTGAAAGAGAATGAAAAACTTCAAAAAAGACCTAACAGATAAATAAACAGCCCTTGAAAAGTTTATTGATGGAAGAGAGAACTTGAACTCCCTGCTAGGGACTAAAATGAACTTCAACAATGAAGAGTTATGATATGAGCCAACTAAGAAAAAGACATTTGGGCTAAAGACTACAACCTTTGTCTCATCTTCCGAAGCATCAACCTCCAAAACATCAAACCAGGAAAATGATAAAAATAAAGGAAAATAGAAGGTAGGAAATCCTATCAACAAAACACCCTATCAGCCTAAAAAGGATCACCAACAGTCCCAAACAGGCCAACACAAGCCCAAATCCAAGTCTGCATATCCCAGAGGAAGGAACGGTTTGAATGCTAGAATAGGCCGGAATTACCCTCAGGAGAGGTCGACACCTTCATGGTCAAACGCCTTTCAACACCCTAGGATTGCACCAACAGGTTGACACTTTAGTTACAGGGACCCGACATGTCTCTCAAATAGAGTCCGTTATAAATGGGTAGAACGAGAGACAGGTCGACACCTCACTCACTACAGGTCGACACCCTCATGGGTCAGGGGTAGTTATGTTTACTATGGTCATAGGTTCTCCCAACCTCAATGACCCAGGTACTATGACACCTTCAACCCTTCTGGATCAAAAACTGGAATAGACAGTCCAACAACCAATCCTCTTCCACCATTCCTAAAACCCATCAAGCCCAAGAAGCCACAAGAAGGAAAAGGAATGTGAATGAAGAAAAGAAAAACCAGAACTTCCAACAAAGCAAGAAAAATAATAATGTCAAGAAATTCTAGATCTCTAAATCGGTGTTATCTTGCGTCATAGAGATGAAGAAGCTATTGGGACCCAATTGTCCTTGGGTTCCAAATGTTATCACTTAATTCTTCGTGTAGGAGTGTCTTGCAGCCGTGCACAATCGTTGGTATCTTGACAGTGGCTGCTCAAGACACATGACTGGAGATAGAACAAAATTCTATCTCCTAGTGAAAAAAGAAGCTGGACATGTCACGTTTGGAGGGAACAACAAAGGCAAGATAATTGGTACAGGTAAAGTTGGTAAGACTCCATCCAACTCAATTGATAATGTACTGCTTGTTGATGGTCTGGAGTATAATTTACTGAGCATAAGTCAATTGTGTAATAAAGGTCATATTGTAGTCTTTGACTCTAATTAATGTAGGATTCTGCAACCTAATTCAAAAGAAATCAAGTTTTCTAGCAAAAGAGTCAACAATGTGTATATGATTGACTTAGATGACCCTGCTCACATAAATCTCTATCTTGTTGCACCTAAATCTGAATTAGCATGCTTGTGGCATCGTAGACTAGGTCATGCTAGCTACAATACAATTCATAAATTGGTGAAGCATTCTATTGTTAAAGGACTGCCTGAAATCAAATTCAAACTGAACTCCAAAATCTATGGCGCATGTGCTTAAGGTAAACAAACTAGAAAGTCATTTAAAAGCATATCTGAAAGCTTATCATCCAAACCACTTGAACTAATACACATGGACCTGTTTGGTCCAACCAAAACAGCCAGCTTAAGTAGTAAAAGATATGGCTATGTTTTAGTTGATGACTTTACTAGATTCACATGGGTGTTTTATCTTGCACATAAAAATGACGCATTTGATGAGTTTCAGGCACTGTTCATGCAAACAAAGTAAGAAGGTAAGTTCAAAATTTCTAACATTATCTCAGACCATGGGAGTGAATTCGATAATGCTGATTTTGATTATCTTTGTAGGTCTGAAGGAATAAACCACAGGTTCTCATCACCAAGAACCCCTGAACAGAATGGGGTGGTAGAGAGAAGGAATAGAACCCCCATAGAAATGGCACGGACAATGCTTGCTGAAAGGCATCTACCAAGAAGATTTTGGACAGAAGCGGTAAACACTGCATGTTATATCATCAACTGCACCATGGTAAGGCCATTCACCAAAATGACTCCTTATGAGTTGCTCAAAGGTAAAAAACCATATCTCTTTCACATGAAAGTATTTGGGTCAAAGTGTTTTGTTCATAACAATGATAAAAGAGTCTTAGACAAGTTTGAGCTCAAAAGTGAAGAAGGGATATTCCTTGGATACTCAGATAGGTTTAGAGCTTATAGAGTTTACAATCTTAAGACCCTTTGTGTGGAAGAGTCACCTCACATCACTTTCGATGAGACTAATCATGACAACTCGATCCTGCAGGGAAGATGATGATGGGGAATTTCTGATGACTAAAGGAAAAGAAGAACTTCCACATGAGAAAACACAAGAAAATAAAGACCAAGAAGAGCCAAGCAATGTTCCGGTCATTGATGCAAATGAAGGTAACACTCAAGGTGATTTAAGTGTATTAAAGGACCATCCCCTAGAGAACATATTAGGTAATTTGCATGACCGAACTAAAACTAGATCTCATTTTAGAATCATTGATGAAATCGAACAACTTGCTCTTGTGTCTCAAACAGAACCTAAAAACATTGCCGAGGCCTTAAAAGATGAAAACTAGATAAACTCTATGCATGATGAATTAAACCAGTTCGAAAGAAACAAAGTCTGGCATCTTGTTCCTAGGCCTCAAGAAAAATCTGTCATAGGAACTAAATGGGTCTTCATGAACAAATTAAATGAAGATGGAAAAATAATAAGACATAAAGCTAGATTGGTAGCTCAGGGGTACAATCAGGAATTTGACATTGATTTCGCAGAGTCTTTTGCCCCTGTAGCTAGATTAGAGGCCATTAGAATTCTGCTCACATTTGCATGTTCTCATAAAATCAAATTGCAGCAAATGGATGTGAAGAATTCTTTTCTAAATGGTCTAATTAAAGAAGAAGTTTATGTAGAGCAACCCCCTGGTTTTGAATGTTCAAATTTCAAAAATCTTGTTTACAAGTTGGACATGGCTCTATACGGCTTAAAGCAGGCACCCAGAGCTTGGTATGATAGACTAAGCTCATTCCTCACAGAGCAAGGGTATACAAGAGGTAATATAGACCAAACACTATTCACTAAAAGACAAGGTAAGGACATCTTACTGGTCCATATCTATGTAGATGATATAGTGTTTGGATCCATAAAACCCCAAATGTGTGAGGAGTTTGCTAAACTTATGACCAATGAATTCGAAATGAGCCTAATGGGTGAGCTTCAATTTTTTCTTGGCCTGTAGATTAATCAAAGCAATGAAGGTTGCTTCATCAGTCAAGCCAAATATGTGAAGGAGTTGCTGAAAAGGTTTGATCTGACCAACTGCAAATCACTAGGAACTCCAATGGGGACTGCCACTTCACTGGATGCGGATGAACAAGGTACACTTGTGGATGCAAAGAGGTATAGAGGTATGATCGGGTCATTACTCTATTTAACTGCATCTAGACCAGATATTCCGTTTAGTGTCTGCCTCTGTGCTAGATTTCAATCTAGTCCTAGAGAGTCCTACTTGACTGCCGTCAAGCGTATCTTCAGATACCTTGTTCGCACTCAAGATCTGGGATTATAGTATCATGCATCCTGTAAGCTTTCACTCATTTCATATTCAGATGCAGATTATGCTAAATGTAAGTTGGATCGTAAGAGCACTAGTGGCTATTGTCAATTCCTTAGTGGGTGTTTAGTTTCTTGGGCCTCTAAGAAACAGCACCTGGTCGCCCTCTCAACTGTAGAGGCATAATATGTTGCTGTAGGGAGTTGTGGCACCCAAGTGCTGTGGATCAAACACCAACTCTATGACTATCTGGTAGATCTTGGCTGTGTTCCCATTTTATGTGATAACACTAGTGCAATAAACCTTGCAAAGAATCCAGTCATGCATTCTAGGACTAAGCATATAGAAATTAGGCATCATTTTATTAGGGATGAAGTCCTTAAAAATCACTTTGAGCTCCACTTTGTTGACTTAGAAAATCAGATTGTAGATATCTTCACAAAGCCTTTAAGCAATGACAGGTTTTCAACCTTAAGAAGAGAGCTAGGTCTATACAGACCTCCATTAACACAGGTTTGAGCTATTCATTCCGTGTGATGCACAAGGTATATGTATTTGCTAGGATAGTTGCAAGCATATCTGATTTGTCTAAGTATAGCCCATTGATTGAATAAATTGCTCAATGAGTGATGGTCGCACTCAGGGGGAGTTTGTGTGCATGTTTGGTTGTTTTAAGTTGTATATTATTCTCTTTGGTATATCAAATGTCGAGAAGCAGACAGACAGGTCATGCCTGTCAAGAAGCTCTCCACATACGTGAGGATTAACCTCCGCCAAGTATCATAAGTCAAAAATGCACATTCACATCTGCATAGCTAATCACCAATGCTTTGGCATGCTTAAAGCTTTAGCATCCATTAAAGCATTTATCATGGGCAGCAAGAAGGTAAGATCATGTATGGATGACTGTCTCAAATCAGAAAGTCTGAGGCACAGAAATCAAAGACTGGGAGAGGTATCAGAATTTAAGCAATCTGTAGGAAAAGGATCAGATTCACTGGCTAAGAAAGGGGTACTGAACAGGTTGACACCCTCTGGCAATGTGCCACACTTGCAGGACGGAATGCGCCCTGATGGGCTATGCAGGGTTAGAACCTTCTCTAGGCAGGTCGACACTCTCATAGGAAGTGTCGACACCTTCACTATGCCATTCACGAGTATGTGATCTAATGGAGAGTCATTCTCTCCACTCACCCTTCCTATTCTCACCTTCTTCATTTCAACTTCAAATCCGTTGTTTCTGAATCTCTACTCATTCACCGGTCAAGTATTTAAGGGGAGCTGAGAGTGTTTTAATTCTTCCATACAACCATGACTAAATTTGTCTGGTCTACCTCTATTAGAAATAATGGTTTACTATGTATAACCCCCAAATTGGCTGATAAGTGTGTTATGTTGCACCAACCTTGCACTTATAGTAAGGTTAAAACATTCAGTTGGTTGCTGTCCTTAACCACAACCTATCTTTCTGAAAGTTAATTATAAAAAGGCATCCTTGGTTAAGGAATTGTTAGCTTGTATTGTCCTTAAACTTTCACCCCAAAATTTGAAGTCCTCTAGAGAATATGCCTCCTAAAAGCATATTCAACTTTTCAGAGCAATGGCATGTTCTTTGGAGAAATTAGATCCTGCATCAATGAAGTGCAGTGAAATCTAGTCATGATGAAGACTGCTACCTCTGATCAAAAGAGAATAGACTGATAAGCTACACTGAGTAACCAGGGACTCTGGCGTCTAAACAATGTGTTTCCTTGAGTCAAAAAGTGAATGCTATATCAGACTATTAAATTAATTTAAAAAAATGTTTGGGGTTGACTCTAGGGTTGTCTTCAAAAATAAAGGGATTTCTGTTTATTTTCAATACTTGTTGAATCTTTCCCCAATCTTGCCTAATGAACTTAATGAGTAAGTTTAGAAGGTTTGGTTAAAGTTGTTAACTTCCTTAAATGTTTTAATCTTACTATCTATTGCAAAAATGGTTTTCTTAATCTCTTATTCTTCTAATTTATGCTTATATGCCTTAAACCGTTCATAAATTAAAAATAGGGGTATTTCAGTCATTTATTTACTCAGGGTTGTTATTTCAAAAGGCAAAATCTCAATTTCCCCTATTTACTCGGCGGTGAACATCGCGTTTTTACTTTACCTTTTCCAACCCAATCACCCTCGCAAGCCACCTCCTTCTCCACAGCGTCTGCATGCCCCTCGCGGAGGTTGACACCTTCCTCCATCTCCCTCCGCAGCGGAGCCTAGCATCCCAGCCCACTTCGTTCTTTCTCTACTGCGCCGCTCCATCAACCCTAGCTATCATCTTCTCCATCCTTTCGCCCTCGCCATGACTCCTCCGGTCACCCGCGGCAAGAAGGGTGCCGCTCGAGCTCCTGTGAAGGCAGATACGAGGGTGGAACCTCGTTCCAAACTCGTCCACGACAGACCTGTTGCCACTGGATCAACAAAAAGAAGAACCGCTAAAGTCCAGGGTTCGCACCAAGTCAAGGGCACGCCGCAAGACCCTCCGGCAAAGAGGAAACGGCTGTCAGCAGATGAAAAAGGGAAGGCCAAGGCACCATCTGCTCCTCCGCTACCTAGTGCCACTCATGTTGTCATGGAAGAAGAAAATGATCCTACCCGTAATCTATTTTTGAGGTATGTGGACTTCATTGACCGCCAAATGCTCGACAATTTTCCTGAACTGCTGCCTCTCATTCAATTCCAAGGCTAGCGAAGTTTTTTGTCTGAACATCGGGTATACTACCCATTTCTGGTCCAGCAATTCTACAAGAACCTTGTCTTTGACTAGGATCACAAGGCCCTTTGGACTGAAGTAAAAGGGGTCAAAATCAAACTATCCATAAAGCTTCTTCACAAAGCTTTACATATCCCCCGAGAAGGGTTTATAGAGTCTGAGTATGACATTGACTTGTCTGAGGCATACACCCTTCTGACAGGGAAGCCCAGGAATCCTGAAGATGAAACCCAACTACTTGTCAAATACTTTGACACCAATCGGTTTCCTCCTTTGCAGCGTCTCCTGCACCACATTTTCACCACAATGATCACCCCACAAGGGGGTGGCAGGAGTAGACTTACAGAGACCTAGAGGTTCATTTTCTGCTGCATGTTTAACAATCATCAAATTTGTCTTCCCGAGATAATGCTGCAGCTCATGGGGAGTTGCATAGGGAACAAGAGAAGTCTTCCATATGCTGCACAGATAATTGCTATATTTCAGAAAGTTGGAGTCCCTCTCGCCAATGAGAAGAAAAAGGAGATCCCTATACACAATGTCTATTGCATGCACTTCATTGACATTCATGCACTTTAAAAAGGAAGGGGACAGAATTATCAAGAATCTACCCGGGCATCTACCTGAACCACCACAGAAGTAGGACCGGCATGTTCAGCATGAAGAGCCAGTAGAACAAGTGATGGGAACCTACACCGGGCACTAACCTTTATTTTTGTATTTGTGTCCTTTTAGTTTACATTTATATCCATGGGAAGTATGTTTGCAATTGTAAGGCTTTATAAGCCAATTTGTTATTCCTTAAGGATCTTTGGGTTTTTGTGTAAAAGTCCAGTAGGACCAGCAATGGGCCCCCATCTCCTTCCCCATTTGTCCATCTAAGCCTTAGGGCCCATGTGGGGCCAGTCAAAGGTCCAAGGTGGGCTTCTAGATGGCTTGACAATTCAAGGGGACAAAGGGTTACAAAATTCAAAATTCCAACCCTTGGAAGTCAAGGGGGCACCCCCTTTTATAGTTGTTTAATAGATTTTGTAGTTTTATTTTATTTGGTTCCAAACCACATGGGGAATTAAATATGAACTCCCCCATTTACCCCTCCCCCAATTTAGATCTGAGGGTAGTTTAGGTCTTTTTACAATTTTTATAAATACATTGTAATTTATGAATTACTTAGCATTCATGTGAGAAAAAATCCATTTGTGCTCAATTGGCCCAATGGCACCCCTCTCTCCCCCTCTAGAGCTGTGAGAGCTCTCCTTTCAGAGGTGTGACGCCTCTCCACCACCACCTCCCTGAGTGCGACGCTCAGCACCACCGCCGTTCGTGCCGCCATCACGTCGCCACCGCCATCGCCGGAGTTCTGTCCAAATCAGGATAGAACCTCAAAGACGTATTTTTATCTTTTTCTCCTGTTGTCTGATCGACCCCCAATTTTGAGGGTTTGTTCTCCTCGTCTCCCCTAATCTCAAGTTCAAATTTCGTGCCATTTGGTCTTCATTTAGTATTTTTCTCATATTTTTGTTCTTCCCCTCAGTAATTTGCCTGTTTGCAGATCTGCGGGACAGTGCCCCTTTTTATATTTTTCCCCTCCATTTAGTCCTCTCCAGAAAATCCCCAAAAATTACCAGGTGTTCCTAACATCCACCCCTTCCACCAGTAATTTTCCCATCACCCAAAAAATTCCCTTACCCTCCGGTCAAAACTTGTCTTCAGGCAGATCCCTTTCTGTCCTGATAGTCTGTAATCAGATCCACAGGAAAACCTGTAGTTTGCAGAGATTCTCATTTCTAATCTCTTCTTTGGATCGATGGAAAACAATATATGTTGTAGATATATAAGTCCTCTTTCCAACGGTACCAGTCACGCCTCGATTCGCCTCCAGATCTGAGCACAGAAATTCTGATCGTGGAGACGCGCAAATGTGTTCTATGAACAAACCAGCAGAGGTAGCAACAAAATAAATCTTGCAAAATTATCAAATTTCAATTTCAGGAACCGCCACTTCAGGGAGTCGACCAGGGATGTCTTGCCATCGTCCCAGCCAAGCGCCGCCTTCAGAAGATCTCAGGAGAGTGACGTTCCTTTGGAGGCCATTGCTTGCTATCTTGCAAACCAGAACCGAGTTGAGCTGAGTTGGAACAGTGCCGAGTCGGAACAACATCCCTTCTTCGGTCCAAGAGCCCTTCTGACTTGCTGCCCATCAACCCAAGATCGGTCCTCCCGGGCCCACTTGTAGTCCTTTACCTCCCTGCGTGGAGTGGGTAATATAATTCACTGCTGTAATTAACTTTTTACCATTGTACCGGGAGTTACCGTACTTGGCCGGGAAGTCTTCCCCACGCCCCGAGCGTGGAGGTACACTCGCCACCCTCCTCGTAGGCACTTTGCTTATCTCGTATTTATTTGTATATGCCGCTGCGAGTGATAGGTTCCTAGCTCGTATATTTTATATCGTCGCTGCGAGAGAGAGAGAGAGCGAGACCCATCCCATGACTCGTTCCGAGTACACGTGGAAGAGCCGACTACCTGACTCATTGCCGGTTTCTCAACCGCGCATGGTCTCACGCATCCCTCGCTTAGGGACGATCGCGAGCTTGTCTAGAGTCTAAAGATCGCATATCAAATTGGAGTCGAGTCCGCTGTCCATCCCGCATCAGTTTGGTATCAGAGTGCCAGTTGAGTCTAGGGTAGTATTTGTTCGTTCAAAAAAAAAGTGTCTAAGTCTAGGTGTCACATCTGCATACCATTATTCGGTATATAAAAAGGTGTCGCCCGACCATTAGGTTACGCCTATCGGGGAGGTGATTCACTTGCGTGAGAGGATCTTCGGATCCCCGGACACTACCAGGTACCGGATCTTGGTTTAAGTCTAGGGTCCTTAGTGTGCATTAGTTAGTGCATTCCAACCTTGTATAGTCATGTCTAGTGTCTTGTCCAAGTGTCTTCATGTCCGTCTTATAGTTCCCCATTTCCAATGGACTCTCGGTCGCCTAGGCGATATGACCGTTGGCCCACCCATGGGGTTGGCAACCACCCTCTCCACTTCCGTAGGCCCGAAGCCCCGAACTTTTATGGCTCCAAAGTCCCGAGTGACTACCTACATTGGGAAGTCGCTATGGATAAATATTTTGATTGTTACCCCATGTCCGAGGCTCGACAATGCTCTTTCGCCAAAGAGCGGCTTCTACACGAGGCTGCCGAAAAGTGGGACCACAATGAACGCTTGCGAGAAGTTAGGAGGCAATGGCCCATCGAGTCGTGGCATGAGATGAAGGGCGAACTTAGAAAGGTCTACCTACCCGGCCCGGCCCGGTCACCTCCAACCGACCCCACCCAATCACCTCCAATCAAGTGGGTCATAGTCGGAGGCAAGGAGCCCCGTACTTAAATGAGCCCCGACCCAAGCCTAGGCCGGTTGATTACTGGCGAGTCCACCGCGATACCCCTACTCCAACCCACACAGTTGCTGAACTTATGCAAATGATTTCAGATCGGGTGGATAGGAGGTGTGCTTATTTTGAGTCGCTGGTGTCCCCTTGCCCACCTCCAAGGCAGGAGGTAGCCATACTTGAGCCTAGGGAGGTCATGGCCGGTAGTCCCAACCCGGCCCCACCTACGGGGTCCCAAGGGCCTCTTCCCCTCCTAGTGGACAGCCCTCCCCCATCCCAGTCAGGGAGCCCTTCCCCTAGTGCTCCTTTGCCACCCATTTTCGATCCTCACTCGGAGCCATTTCATTTGGAGCCACCTCAGCTCGAGCCACCCGTGTTTCTAATGGGAACGTGTTTCATCCCCGAGCCACTACTTAGCTGGCTCAAGAATGGCTTGGTCCCACCTCCCTTCCCATCCATGGACCCCACCCTACCTCTAGTGTCAAGCAACTCATTTCACACCACTTTCCGGTCTAGTCACTATGTGGATACATTGGATGACCTTCTTAAAGGGTTAGACCGGCAGTTGATGTTTACGCACTTGTTGGCCCCAGGCTTCGACTGACCTACAGGTCGTAACTTCACACATCCATCTTTAGGGTACATTACCTCCGTATACACCGTGGGTCTTGTCACTACAGAGGTCCTTCTACTCCTTCCCTTGTCGGCCGAGCCAACCTTCATACCTTTTTGCCCGAAGGAGGAACCATACCTCCTATATAAGATCACCGTCCCATCTCCCTTTATGGATGAAGGTGACCATCTACACCTTCAAGATTTCCAAATGTGAGACCATGACTTATGGGAGCCCAATTCAAGGGGTCATACCTTCTTTGATCCCTTCGATCCCTTCCCTAGTGACCTACCTTATCCATTCCACCTCATTAGGGAAGCCGCCTATCACACCCCTACCCCGCAGGCTAGTCCACCTATACTCCGCACAGAGTTCATTCATCGGGGTAAGGAAGAAGGTGAATTCGGTTCTCCTGGCCCTCCCACATCCAAGCCCAATGTCCATGATTGGTGCATCATAGGATGTCTAGGAGTTCCCCATGACGTCAACCTCCGGTTACATCAAATGCATGCATGGCACACATTCGGGTGTCCTGGTCCACCGTCACACATGTACGGGTCGGACTAACAGTAGGTTTATCTAGGGTCTTGCGTGTGTCTAGTATATTAGGAGTGCATAGTGAGTCTGCATGCATCGAGTCGAGTCGGTCTTTTGTACGCTCGCGTTGCCAGTCCCTTTCGAGTGCGAGACTTGTCGGCATGTGGGATCGGCTTGACCATTCTCTATCTTGGATCTAGTCACATATAGGGAGCCAGCGGTGATTCCTAGTGAGTCCTTGAGCCGCCTCCCTAATTTGAGAGTGACCCCACCCCGGAGTGTTCACCTCTAGCCTCATTCCCCAGCAGCGAGTGCATATCGAATCTATACGGGATGAGCATGTGTCGATTACTTGGAGTGGAGCATACTCCGCGCTTCCCGGTTCGGTGACGGATCCGCAGGAGCTACTTGAGCAGTCACACCCCTTACTCGACGGGGTCGAGTTCTTCCCACTCGGGAAGAATTGATGGTAATCTACACCGGGCACTAACTTTTATTTTTGTATTTGTGTCCTTTTAGTTTGCATTTATATCCATGGGAAGTAGGTTTGCAATTGTAAGGCTTTATACGCCAATTTGTTATTCCTTAAAGATCTTTGGGTTTTTGTGTAAAAGTCTAGTAGGACCAGCAAGGGGCCCCCATCTCCTTCCCCATTAGTCCACCTAAGCCTTAGGGCCCATGTGGGGCCAGTCAAAGGTCCAAGGTGGGCTTCTAGATGGCTTGACAATTCAAGGGGACAAAGGGTTACAAAATTCAAAATTCCAACCCTTGGAAGTCAAGGGGGCACCCCCTTTTATAGTTGTTTAATAGATTTTGTAGTTTTATTTTATTTGGTTCCAAATCACATGGGGAATTAAATATGAACTCCCCCATTTACCCCTCCCCCAATTTAGATCTGAGGGTAGTTTAGGTCTTTTTACACTTTTTATAAATACATTGTAATTTATGAATTACTTAGCATTAATGTGAGAAAAAATCCATTTGTGCTCAATTGGCCCAAGGGAACCCCTCTCTCCCCCTCTAGAGCTGTCAGAGCTCTCCTTTCAAAGGTGTGATGCCTCTCCACCACCACCTCCCTGAGTGCGACGCTCAGCACCGCCGTCGTTCGTGCCGCCATCGCGCCGCCACCGCCATCGCCGGAGTTCTGTCCAAATCAGGATAGAACCTCAAAGCCGTATTTTTATCTTTATCTCCTGTTGTCTGATCGACCCCCAATTTTGAGGGTTTGTTCTCCTCCTCTCCCCTAATCTCAAGTTCAAATTTCGTGCCATTTGGTCTTCATTTAGTATTTTTCTCATATTTTTGTTCTTCCCCTCAATAATTTGCCTGTTTGCAGATCTGCGGAACAGTGCCCCTTTTTATATTTTTCCCCTCCATTTAGTCCTCTCCAGAAAATCCCCAAAAATTACCAGGTGTTCCTAACATCCACCCCTTCCACCAATAATTTTCCCATCACCCAAAAAATTCTCTTACCCTCTTGTCAAAAATTGTCTCCAGGCAGATTCCTTTCTATCCTGATAGTCTGTAATCGGATCCACAGGAAAACATGTAGTTTTCAGAGATTCTCAATTTTAATATCTTCTCTGGATCGACAAAAAAATAATATATGTTGTAGATCTATGAGTCCTCTTTCCAACGGTACCAGCCACACCTCGATCCACCTTCGTATCTGAGCACAGAAATTCTTATCGTGGAGACGCGCAAATCTATTCCGTGAACAGACCAGTAGATACATCAACAAAATAAATCTTACAAAATTATTAACTTTCAATTTCAGGAACCGCCACTTTAGGGAGTTGACCAGGGACGTCCTGCCATCGTCCCAGTCAAGCACCACCTTCAGAAGATCTCAGGAGGGTGACGTTCCTTTGGAGGCCATTGCTTGCTGTCCTGCGAACTAGAATCGAGTTGAGCTGAGTTGGAATAGTTGAGCAGAGTTGGAACAGTGCCGAGTCGGACCAGCATCCCTTCTTCGGTCCGAGAGCCCTTCCGGCTTACTGCCCGTCGACGCAAGATCGGTCCTCCCGGGCCCACTTGTAGCCCTTTACCTCCCTGCGTGGAGTGGGCAATATAATTCACTGCTGTAATTAACTTTTTACCATTGTACCGGGAGTTACCGTACTTGGCCGGGAAGTCTTCCCCACGTCCCGAGCGTGGAGGTACACTCGCCACCCTCCTCATAGGCACTTTGCTTATCTCGTATTTATTTGTATATGCCGCTGCGAGTGATAGGTTTCTAGCTCGTATATTTTATATCGCCGCTGCGAGAGAGAGAGAGCGAGACCCCTCCCGTGACTCGTTCCGAGTACACGTGGAAGAGCCGACTACCCGACTCATTGTCGATTTCTCAACCGTGCATGGTCCCACGCATCCCTCGCTTAGGGATGATCGCGAGCTTGTCTAGATTCCAAGGATCGCATATCAAACTGGAGTCGAGTCCGCTGTCCGTCCCGCATCAACAAGTTGAGCAGCATGAGCATCCTGATCACCAGGAAGAACCTATGCCAGCTGGAGCAGTACAGATGCAGCCGGAAGCTGAAGAAGATAGATTTGCACAGCACCATAAGGACCCTAACTTGGATCAACAACAGTTTTCTCAAGAAGAATTTCAGCCTGGTATGGTGATGGGTTTTGGAGTTACTCGTGCGCTATCTCCAGAAGATGAGCCAAGAGTGTTTGGCGAGTGGGATGCACCTTCTGAATTTCATGTCGAGGCATCCACGTCTAGAGGAGCGGCCTATGGTGCAGCTGATGATCTCAGGGGTATTAACCCAACTCTCATTAGATTTTTACAATCTCAGTTTGCATACATGAACGCCTCCTTTCGCCATATGAACCTGACAATTGAAAGGTTGGAGACTAGGCTCATTCATAATAAGCAAATTCAGAACAGTAGATGGGAGAAATTTGTCTAGGACAAGTACAGGTCTGATGGGCACACACGTGCATTCATGAATTCGCTACTACATGTCTGTCAAAAAGCTGGAAAAGTCATGAAAGAATTGAAAGAGATTCAACTAGAAACCCAAGAGAGGACCACTCATATGCTGACACATGCCTATGACATCCGTAAAGAACAGAATTCTCTGTCAGGTATGTATGCCACCCTCATGGATACCTCCAGAAGAACTGCAGAACAAGTGACTGGGGACACTGACAGGACTATACAAACTGTCACAGCCAACACTGAGAGAATTCTGGATGTGACAACTCAGATTCACCATGGCGTTGGAGACATCAGAATCGACCAAATCAATGACTCCATCCTTCTAAAAGGAAAAATGCAAGAGCTTGTCACATTGAATACTGCCACTGAAAAGATAGTTCGGACCGCTACTGGCAAAAGTAGTTCAGACCTCCACCGTAGTTACAGACAAGGTGGATGTTTGTTTACGACAAATTAGACATGGTGGGGGATGGGATAATTGAAATGATCAGACGGCTCAAAGCTCAGTTCCCTGATAATATTGAAGACGCCGGAGATACCTTCTTCCCCCACACCAGTGAAGCCACCTCATCTTATGTCCATGTTGTGGGTTCCCAACAGAAGGCTCAAACTGAGCATATCATTGAAATGCTCCATCAGTGGCTCCTAGACATAAATGACAATAGTAAAGAACTTCGAAGGTTTGTACAGCAACGGGATGCCCTGATGACTGAGCGAGTAGATACACTGGCCGCCACGGTCCTCCATCTACAACAACATATTCAAGGCAGCAGCTCAAGCTCCATGCCTCCTCCATCACAACCCCCTCCTTGCTGATGACAATGGGGGAGATGTCTGAGGAAGCCCAGCTGTGGCTTGCATTACATGCATGTAGATTACAGGGCATGTAGTTAGTTTCATTGCAGTTAGCATGTCTAAAACATTTTGTTGAGATGTGAGTGAAATGGTTAAGCTTTTTGTTTGATTTGTGTCTAACTCTGTATGAATGATATGAAGAATGTAAGGCTACTGACCTTTACTGTGAATGAAATGTTTTTTTTTGGAAATGCCCTTGAATGATCGGGTGGATGCATTTACTTAATGAATCATGGTGGTCATCATCAAAAAAAGGGAGAATGTTGAGTCTCCTGATTTTGATGATCACTAACCATAATTTATTAACAGATCTTTGTGGATTAACTAACATATTGTTACTTTACTTCTAGTTTGATCAAGTGCAGGAGAAGAACATGGAAGTGTCGACCTGGTGTATGGGATGTGTCGACACACCATGAAATTAGCATCATTCGGCTCTTCGGCTTGAGCTCTGGTAAATGAAGGCACATGTACAGGAAAGTGTCGACACTTTAGTTAACGTGTCGACACGTCAAGAAGAAATCCCAAAGGGTATTTCCCGCAAGCTGGCACGCTGCCCCGACACGTCGAGCCCAAGACTTGACACTTCGGCGCAAGCTGCACGCGAGCGGTCGGTGTCTCTAAGGTCGATGCTAGTTTTGCTCTCCAGCAACTAAGGTCAATGCATAGCACTGCTCACATCACTACAAGAAAAATGAGAAATACCGACGATATTTTTCAACTGAAAAATTTTCGTTGGCAATACGTCGGAATATTTTATCTTTCTGACATAAATATATTTTTTCAAAAAGCCGTCGGTAATTACCGACTTTTTTTCGACATAATATTTTTGTCGGGAATATGTCCGAAACTTTCGACAAAAAAAATTAACGTCAAAATTAACGTCGAATATTTCGGATATATCTCCGACAAAAATATGTGTCATCGAAAATAAATAAATCCAGTTTAAAATACATGAATAGTTTACGACGCATAAATTTAAGGTTGAATATTCGTCGAAAACTGTCCGACGTATCTCCAACAAATCTTTATTCATCGAAAAATTTCGATAAATAATTAAATAGTTTTTCGCCCTTTTTATTGTTATTAAATATTATTATATTTATTAATTAGCACTTTTATGGTTTTTTGTCAGTTTTGTAATTGTTTTATGGTTATTGGCAAGTGGACCAATGGAAATTCAAAAAAATAAAAGATTTTATCCACTTGAATTTCCTTTGATGTTGCTTGAGTCACCTTCTCGTAGACACATGATAGTCACCCTGGTTTTTCTGTCTGTACGTGATTTTCACTTCTTCTTTTTGTTGCAAGAGGGAAATTGAGCAAGTTCAAATACGTTAGACACACTACATTATAATAATTCATAGCACATATACTATTAGCCCGGTTTGTTCAGCAGTTGTCACATATTTGGAATCCTTTAATAACCTACGACCTACTAACATGTCCCTCAACCTTGCATTCTGAAGACTTTGTTTAGCAACAGTGACCTTCTATTAGACTTTTATCATTATTATATTAATTGAATATCATTTTCATGGTTTGTCAGAAAGTCATGTATTTATTGATTATCATTTTTATGGATTTTTATTATTATTATATTTATTTTCTCCTTTGGGTTCACCTTCCGTATGTGAGAGCAGCAGAGTAAAATGTATGATGAGGGTGATGAATGCATATTATTGGTGACAAATAAATTGACAGAGGCAACAAATACACATTAGGGGTGACAAATAGGTTAACAAGGGCGACAAATACGTATGATGGATGATAAAAGGCTCTTAACGGTGAAGAATGCACAAAGACGACGTCTCCCAGGAGCAGTGACGACGGCTACTGCATGGTAAAAGTGAAAAATGCCTATTAGTGGTGACAAAGATATCAACAAGGGGACAAATGGGCATGAAGGGTGACAAATGGATCTAGCGATGAACTATGAGCATGAAGATAAGCCTTACTAATATTAGAACCATCGACAAACCCTGCTACTTATAGGGGAAGAACTCAGCACCGTAAAGGTAACCCCTACCTGCGATGGATGTTATCCTTCATTTGACGGCAACCATATCACACAAAGATCAAGCATCCATCATGCAAAGAAAGGTTGCAGAAAAGGAAATTATATTGATAGGGGAAGAGGGTACAAGCGGTTACTAGTCCTCTTTGGGACGGAACCTGTCAGGTTGGAGGTTCGTCACCCCCTTGTTACAAAACAGGCAGTCCACCTTCGCCAAGGCGTCCCGCCACCCTTGCAGGTACCCCTGCTTGTATTCTTCCGAAACATCGCCACCGTTGCTTTCCCCTGATGGCTGGTCCGGCACCGGCAGGGCTTCCTTTCGGAAGCATAGCCATTTGTAGGAAAACTTTTGTGACGAAGAATCTGACTTCTCAGACGGCATCTTCATGAGAGTGTCTTTGAGACAGCCAAAGGAACTCAGGATGTCCTTCGTGTTCCCCACAAAGTCTCTATTTATAGGAAGGAGATGAAATCCCCAGAGCCCAGAGGGCAAAAGAGTGTTCGTGCCTCCCCAACTTTGTGGAAATCAAAGCGACGGGACTGCAAAGATCTTTCCATCTCTCCCAACATTTCTGACTCTCGGTCCTTCATTTTTATCGGTCATGAGATCGCTTGGACCGAGGCTCCTTTCGTCCAGTTACATCAACCGCATAGCAGACGAGAGGCCGGAGAGAGATACTGCAACGGCTAACACCGCATAGTGGTGACAAATAGTCATCAATGGTGATAAATAGGCTTCAAGACTGACAAATGTCTCGTAAGGGTTAATGCCCCCCCTCTCTCTCTCTCTCGCTCTGTCTCTTTCATTTGTCACCATTATAGGCTATTTTTCACGTTTAGACACCCATTTATTATCCTTAGAAGCTATTTGTCACCCTTATGACCTATTTGTTACCCTTACGACGTATTCCTTACCCTTGGAAGTCATTTATTTTTCCCCCACCCCCTGCTTTCCCTCCCGTGTGTAATAAATAACAAAAATAAATATAAATATATCAATAGTTTAGCTGGATAATATTCGAATTCGAATCCGTATTAATTAGAGGATAATATTCTAAATAGTATTTATTTTTTCGGATACGAATAATATTCAAATTTGAATCGGAACGGAAACAGATATTATAATATTCGTTTCATAAGTTATGCAATCGTAATATTATATTATATATCATATGATATATATATATGTGTAAATAATATATTATAAAATATAATTTTTCTAATATAAAAGATAAAGAATATGATAAGATGGAAGATTGTTACTGTTGAACCCCCTCCCCTTTTATCATGTCTTATATATTTTGATGATGGCCAAATGATGTTTCTTGAACTGAAAATGAGATTCTCTGATGACTTTGTAAGTGCTGCACATATAAGGTTTTGGACGGCTGAAGGACTTCACTTCAAGGGTAAGTGTTTATCATTTGAACTTCATGAAAGAAATCCAATTCAAAAACTGTTTTGATAGGACAATCAACAATGGCCACAGTCGAATACAACTCTAGGACGATGGGTGAGATCTAATCATTTTTGAATCATGGCAATGTGGTTTGAATTCCTTCATTTCCATAAGTCCATTTATCTAGGAAGCATCCAAGAGTTTAATTATGTCAAATGGTTTATGTTTTCATGCTAAATCATGTTTATTTTGATAAACCATCATAAAAACATCTAGATGTGTTCTTGGACTTAGAATCATGGTTTGTGATTGTTGTGGAGCGTGGGATGACCCTTCGGGGCGATCCCCAAGCCAATCGGAGCAACTTAGCAAGGGTTCTTAACCCCTGCTGAAAGGGTCGACCCTTGGGGTCGACCCCCAGCTTCAAGGGTCGACCCCAAGGGTCGACCCCTGGCAATCTATTTTTAAACCTGTCGGCTCCCTTTTTGCCAACTGAAAGGGTCGACCCCAAGGGTCGACCCATGCCCCGAGGGTTGACCCCAAGGGTCGACCCCTACAGGTCCTCTTGCTGTTTTTGTTGAACCAGAACCTGGTTCTGAGAGGGTCGACCCCTGGGGTCGACCCATGACTTCTGGACCTCTAGCACAGCACGAGGGTCGACCCCAAGGGTCGACCCCAAGGGTTGACCCTTCTGTTCTGGGCGGCGCCGGTTTTGTTGACTTGATGGTTTCGAGCCACATGGGCTTATACAGCTGTTAGGGACTCCGGGAATCACTCCATAATACATGGATCTGGTCCCTTGAACGTCCCTTATCCTGTCTAGCAGTATAAATCATCTTGTTAAGGGTGTAAACCCTAAGGGAATAAATATAAACACTGTTTTCGGGTTTCTTTCTTACCCTTCCTTGTGCAGGTCGCAGCAGCCACCTCCAGCCATTGTTCCTCTTGTGTTTGTGATGAGGGCATCCCTTGCCCCTCCACTCTTTTTCCAGACTCGGATTGTTCGACGGCAAGCACCATTATATTTGTCATGTATTTTTGAGACTAGTCATGTAATCTTCACATTTTCTTTGAGTCATTATCATGTAATTTTCCCTTTATTTTGAGTCATGTACCTAGGTAGTTGAGTCATTTTCCTAAAGTATTGAGTCATTATGTTGGTTAGATAGGTTAATGGGCCCAATCCATTGGGCTAGGCCCAGGGGCGCCCCTCCCTTGGACTGTGTGGTCTTTAGTTAGTTTGTCAGGGTCAGTTTGGTCTTAGGAAAATTATGGAGTCTATAAATACCCCACCCCTCTCTCATTTGTAACAACTTTTGATGAATATTGAAAAGCATTTGCCATCTCCCTCTCAATATCTCCCTCTCTCTCTCTCTCTCTTACTATCACTCTCTCTAAGTGGGTTGTACCCCCTCTCTCTCTCTCCTCCCCACCCCAATTTCGAAATTCACTCTCTCTCCTCCCCATTCACCCCTCATTAAGGCCCCTTCCCCTTCCCCATGCACTCATTCAACTCCCCCTCCAACCCCTAGGTGGAAACCCCTTCTCCTAGGCACCTTTCCACTTTCCAAAGCACCCCACCACCTTCCCAAGGCTGAATTAACCCCTCCCAAAGCCCAAATTCGAATTTCCCTCTCCCTAGGGCTGTGCCCCTCCATCTCCCCCACCCCCAAGCTCCCAAATTCGTCCCCCACCTCCCCTTGGTCAAACCAAGTTCACCCCCCCTCTCCCTTGCTCTCCCCTTGCACAGCTCCTCATTCTATCTCTGTTTCAGGCAGCAGAACTACAACGAGTTGCAGAAGCAGCCACGACCGTTACTTGAAGATTCAAGTAGCAAGGCCTACATCTCTGGAAAGGTCTTCCAGAGAGCTTTCCAGGCGAGGCGGTTTCGTCAGCATCCGAGCTCCGAGCAGTCCGCAGCATCCATTCTCCCTCGACTGCGCAGGAGACCCCAGGCAAGGAACTAGAACGTGATTGGAAGCTCAACCACGGCAAACCCTTTGGGATTCAGATCAAGTGTTCTTCAGAAGAAATCTTCCCTCTCAAGTCCTCTTTAATCCTCAAGAAGCAGAGCTGCATTTGGATATCGGCATCAGAAGTTACGAATTTTCTACTCCAAGGCATCAGGTCAGTTTTCAGGAGCCAGAACCGACATCCCTCTGCTCATCTGTTCGTCCCGGTATACTCCAACATCTTCCGACATCGCCGTCAAGTCCGAAAGAAAGAAGACTTGACCACGGTTCCAACGGTTCAAGTCTCGCCTCAATCAGAGCTCGGTAGCAATCGTGGCACCCCCTGCATCCAGTCACATGGTTCTGCACCAGACAGAGGCAGAACCAACCATCCCGGTTCCAGACTCTGCCACAGCCAGCTCGTGAAGGCTCTGAGCGCCATTTTTGGAGGGGAGAAACTACTTCCAGCTAGCTGCCACCTCCTAGAAGAAGGGACTCAATCGACCTCTGGAACCCTCTGTTCCAATTTTCTTCGTCGGAGAGGGCAGACTGCCCCTGTGGTCCCAGGTTAGATCAGTCTTCATTTCTCCGGTCACTCCTCTCTCCACTGACATCGGATTGCATCCCCGTCAACTCCTGCTCGAAGCTACTCCGACCAAGTTCGGGTCACCGCTAGTTTCATTCCAATCGGAGTCCGGGAGAGCCCACAGTGACTTCTGCAACCTACTGCTTCAGCCCGATACCAGCCAGAGACCAGACGGTGGTGTCCTGTTCCAGTCGCCGGTGCAGTCAGCCCCGAGACTCAAAGCTTCCCCAAAAATTCAAGCTTCATCCCCTGTCAGCTGAGGAACTTTTGGCAGTGGTTTCGTCAAGTTTGGAGCCCCGTGGAGCCCGTGGCAGTGTCAACAGCGACACCCTATCCTGCAGACCTGCAGATTGGCAGAACCGGCGGACTCGGAAGATCGGCTTTTCCTTTGCATAAAACCCCAC
Organism: Amorphophallus konjac; assembly: GCA_022559845.1. Lineage (NCBI taxonomy): Eukaryota > Viridiplantae > Streptophyta > Magnoliopsida > Alismatales > Araceae > Amorphophallus > Amorphophallus konjac. The sequence continues at coordinate 22,136,645 of CM040126.1, read as the reverse complement.
CCCGCTTGGCCGGCTGAAGGCCCCTCCCTGCGTGGAGGTAGTTTTGAATGTAATAAGAATAATCCCCACCCCAAGTTCATCCCTCCTGCGTGAGGTGTAGTGGTGTAATTCTTTCAATTTCAGGTTCAAGCTACATCGCCGCGGCGATCGGGTGTATACCCTCGCCTCCCGGCTCGCCCTCGTCTCCGGCCGGAGTCGGCGTCTTCACGCCGGCTAGGTGAGCCTCAGTCCCTCTCTTGCTTGGTTTAATCACTTGCTTAGCTTAGTATTATTGCTAGTACTGCGTCGGACGGAGAGTGAGAGCTCGGCCCAACTTGCTAGGTCCGTGAGTGACCACCGCGGGCGAGTTGAGAGTGAACCCACTAAACCCACACCCTTGGTGTGCTGGCCGCCCATGGTTTGGGCATCCTAGGCCCATTTGGGGTTCTCCACAAGCTAGCCAACCATTGGAGCTTCATGGTCCCGCCTCGGACCCTCTCCCACATCGCTTAGTTGCCAACGGGCACAAGTGTGCACCAAACGGGTGAGTTCGCTAGTGTGAGTCCGCTGCTCAACTTGAATGCTTGAAAATAGGTCCAAGGTTCGGTGTCACATCAAGTGGTATCAGAGCAAGTTCACAACTTGTCTCTATCAAGTTGGTCCTAGGGCATGTCTAAGCATTTAGAGTCTTCAAATGCATCACTCTTGTCCCCTAATATGGCCACCTCATATCGACCTTACCAATCGGCCCACTCCATAAGTCCAAGTCACCAAAAGATGCCTACCACTAACACCCATAACTTCCCGGGCCATATCAACTACTTCATGAAAGCCTTGACCTATGCCAATGAGCGGCTTGATAACATATCGGGCCGACTCGACCAACTTGGAAAAAATAGGCCCGCCCCAAGGACGGACGATAGGATGGCCCCTTTCCCACTTCCCATCTTTGATGGGACCTCTCCTAGAAAATATTTAGATTGGGAAGCTACAATGGACCAATACTTCAATTGGTATCATATTTCCAAGGATGAAAAAGCATGGGTTGCCAAAATGCAACTAACCAAAAGGGCTCAAACTCATTGGTGTAAAATTGAGGGCTTAAGGATAATTAGACGGGAAGCTCCCCTCACCACATGGGAGGACATGAAGGATCAACTAAGGGCTAGATATGTGTCCCCTTCTCACTCGGATCACCAAAACCCAAGGAGCACTCCCACTCCTCCCACCCCACCCATCCAAACCCTTATCACTAAAACCCAAGTACCTAAGACCTCCACCTCCCCACCTAACCCCATGAGGTCCCCCACACCCCAACCAAAACCCCCTTCCCTAACCTACACTAGTCAAGCCCCTTTAGCCCCCACTTCCACCCCAAATGATCCCAAGGGCAAGAGACCCCTAACCGACCCAATTCCCTCCATGGTGACCACCACTCATCCAACCCTCACCATTAAAAACCATGTGGACACCATGTCCACCCCTCCACTAAGGCCCATAATGGCCACCACCCCAAAACCCAAAACCCCTCACCCAACCCACCTCCCACTTCCTACACCAATCTTTCCCCAACCTAGGCCTCCTCTACTTCCCCTTCCTAGCCCAACCCAAGCCCATGCTTATTCACCACCCCGGGAGTGTCATACGCTAGCTATCACCAAACCACCCACCATAGATCCCCCTACTCCATTAGCAATAGAAGTTGCAACCCCCACACCCACCCAAGTGGAAAAAGATGCCCCTCCGGATCCACCTCCCTACATAGAGGAAATCCAAAGGCCAAACAACTCACACACCCCTAGCCTAGATCCTCTAGAGACACCCAACCTCACCATAGATAAGTCCATACTCCAATGGCTCAAGAAAAGTCTCACCATTCCTAGTTCACAACCATGCCACCTACCTATGGGATATCAATCTCAAATCATTCCCATTCAGCCACATGTCACTTATCAAACTTCCTATTATGTGGAAGATTTGGGAGACTTAGTGAACTACCTACATGGGCAAATTCACTTGACCAATATGCTAGCCATGAGGCCGCCCGAAACTAACACCATTAGCCTAGCATATCCCACAATTGGCTCCATCACTTCCATCTATACTAATGGCCAAGTTACTAGTGAGATCATCCTCCTTCTTCCCATGGAGGAAGAACCTATCATAGTCTACTCCCCAACCATTGAGATCCCAAGTGCTTTGATTGGCCAACCCATTAGCAACCTTGGCCCAATTATCTTGGAGGAGGATGACTCACCATTTGAGGTCCTTAAGAACACGGAGTACCCCTACCTAGGTGACCCTTACCATGATCCCTTTGACCCTTTTCTATGGGAGCCTAAATCTCCATGTGACCCTCTCCCCCTATTCACCACTCACCTCACCCTACCCATACCACCCATGTTGACCCAAACTCCTCCCTTCCTGGAATCGGGTTACACCATGAGAGCATTGACCTTAGACAACAAACACCTCGGGATTGAGGAAATGACCCACCCTATATCCACCTACCTAGATCCCTTCGACCCTTTTGAGTGGAAGCTCAAAGACCACCCCACCATCCCACATAAGGAAGTCATCTTTGGGAAAGGAGTTCATATGTCTTGGCACATCACACCGCTTGGCATGATTATTCCGTCGGGTACATTCATCCATATCACCCACATGTCAAGAAGAAAATATGAGTGGTCAATATTTGGTTGTCATGGTCCACCATCATTCATCATAAATCTCAAGCATGTTAGGAGCATTCATGGATGTTCGGATCCTCCAACATTCATCACACTCACTCACAAGAGGGACACCTATGGATGCCCTGGTCCTCCCAAATCCTTCAAAGTCTTCATACCATCAATGCATGATAGGTCTATATGTGGTTGTCCTGGACCCCCTTTGCATACCATACATTGTCAACTCACACCGCGTCATAGTACATGGCATATGCATTCAAGCAAGTATCAAGCAACAAGCGGTGAGATTCACAACAAGCGAGCAAAAACTCGTGAGCGCCACTTGGAATTCCAAGTTGGTAACTTGACGATGATGACTTTGGAGTGGCTCTACCCTAGGGTCACCTCCAAATTGAGGGCACGAGGACTTGGACCTTGCCAAGTTCTGAGTGACTTTTGGCAACCCGGCTTATGGGTTGAACTTTCAAAAGAGTTTTGGGATTCTCCCCATTTCTCATGTGGCGGATCTAGCACCCTATAAGGGCACCGCGGTGGATCCTAGTGAGTGCCTCCAGCTTACACCTACCCTTGTGAGAGACACCCTCGGAGTGCCACCACAAATAGCCTGAGAGCCCGACGTGAGCACACAGCGGCAATACTAGGCAAGCAAGATCCCATCACCAGCATGAGGGTATGACCGAGTCACTTTGTCGACTGAAGCACCGTTCCCCGACTAGAGTCGCGGGTTGAGTATGGAGATCGTGGATCGCCCCGAGCTGCAGTTCGATGCACTACTTCCCTGGTGGACCCATACTCGACGGAGTCGAGTTTTCCCCACCCCGGGGGTATGATGAGGGCATCCCTTGCCCCTCCACTCTTTTTCCAGACTCGGATTGTTCGACGGCAAGCACCATTATATTTGTCATGTATTTTTGAGACTAGTCATGTAATCTTCACATTTTCTTTGAGTCATTATCATGTAATTTTCCCTTTATTTTGAGTCATGTACCTAGGTAGTTGAGTCATTTTCCTAAAGTATTGAGTCATTATGTTGGTTAGATAGGTTAATGGGCCCAATCCATTGGGCTAGGCCCAGGGGCGCCCCTCCCTTGGACTGTGTGGTCTTTAGTTAGTTTGTCAGGGTCAGTTTGGTCTTAGGAAAATTATGGAGTCTATAAATACCCCACCCCTCTCTCATTTGTAACAACTTTTGATGAATATTGAAAAGCATTTGCCATCTCCCTCTCAATATCTCCCTCTCTCTCTCTCTCTCTTACTATCACTCTCTCTAAGTGGGTTGTACCCCCTCTCTCTCTCTCCTCCCCACCCCAATTTCGAAATTCACTCTCTCTCCTCCCCATTCACCCCTCATTAAGGCCCCTTCCCCTTCCCCATGCACTCATTCAACTCCCCCTCCAACCCCTAGGTGGAAACCCCTTCTCCTAGGCACCTTTCCACTTTCCAAAGCACCCCACCACCTTCCCAAGGCTGAATTAACCCCTCCCAAAGCCCAAATTCGAATTTCCCTCTCCCTAGGGCTGTGCCCCTCCATCTCCCCCACCCCCAAGCTCCCAAATTCGTCCCCCACCTCCCCTTGGTCAAACCAAGTTCACCCCCCCTCTCCCTTGCTCTCCCCTTGCACAGCTCCTCATTCTATCTCTGTTTCAGGCAGCAGAACTACAACGAGTTGCAGAAGCAGCCACGACCGTTACTTGAAGATTCAAGTAGCAAGGCCTACATCTCTGGAAAGGTCTTCCAGAGAGCTTTCCAGGCGAGGCGGTTTCGTCAGCATCCGAGCTCCGAGCAGTCCGCAGCATCCATTCTCCCTCGACTGCGCAGGAGACCCCAGGCAAGGAACTAGAACGTGATTGGAAGCTCAACCACGGCAAACCCTTTGGGATTCAGATCAAGTGTTCTTCAGAAGAAATCTTCCCTCTCAAGTCCTCTTTAATCCTCAAGAAGCAGAGCTGCATTTGGATATCGGCATCAGAAGTTACGAATTTTCTACTCCAAGGCATCAGGTCAGTTTTCAGGAGCCAGAACCGACATCCCTCTGCTCATCTGTTCGTCCCGGTATACTCCAACATCTTCCGACATCGCCGTCAAGTCCGAAAGAAAGAAGACTTGACCACGGTTCCAACGGTTCAAGTCTCGCCTCAATCAGAGCTCGGTAGCAATCGTGGCACCCCCTGCATCCAGTCACATGGTTCTGCACCAGACAGAGGCAGAACCAACCATCCCGGTTCCAGACTCTGCCACAGCCAGCTCGTGAAGGCTCTGAGCGCCATTTTTGGAGGGGAGAAACTACTTCCAGCTAGCTGCCACCTCCTAGAAGAAGGGACTCAATCGACCTCTGGAACCCTCTGTTCCAATTTTCTTCGTCGGAGAGGGCAGACTGCCCCTGTGGTCCCAGGTTAGATCAGTCTTCATTTCTCCGGTCACTCCTCTCTCCACTGACATCGGATTGCATCCCCGTCAACTCCTGCTCGAAGCTACTCCGACCAAGTTCGCGTCACCGCTAGTTTCATTCCAATCGGAGTCCGGGAGAGCCCACAGTGACTTCTGCAACCTACTGCTTCAGCCCGATACCAGCCAGAGACCAGACGGTGGTGTCCTGTTCCAGTCGCCGGTGCAGTCAGCCCCGAGACTCAAAGCTTCCCCAAAAATTCAAGCTTCATCCCCTGTCAGCTGAGGAACTTTTGGCAGTGGTTTCGTCAAGTTTGGAGCCCCGTGGAGCCCGTGGCAGTGTCAACAGCGACACCCTATCCTGCAGACCTGCAGATTGGCAGAACCGGCGGACTCGGAAGATCGGCTTTTCCTTTGCATAAAACCCCACCCCGCTTGGCCGGCTGAAGGCCCCTCCCTGCGTGGAGGTAGTTTTGAATGTAATAAGAATAATCCCCACCCCAAGTTCATCCCTCCTGCGTGAGGTGTAGTGGTGTAATTCTTTCAATTTCAGGTTCAAGCTACATCGCCGCGGCGATCGGGTGTATACCCTCGCCTCCCGGCTCGCCCTCGTCTCCGGCCGGAGTCGGCGTCTTCACGCCGGCTAGGTGAGCCTCAGTCCCTCTCTTGCTTGGTTTAATCACTTGCTTAGCTTAGTATTATTGCTAGTACTGCGTCGGACGGAGAGTGAGAGCTCGGCCCAACTTGCTAGGTCCGTGAGTGACCACCGCGGGCGAGTTGAGAGTGAACCCACTAAACCCACACCCTTGGTGTGCTGGCCGCCCATGGTTTGGGCATCCTAGGCCCATTTGGGGTTCTCCACAAGCTAGCCAACCATTGGAGCTTCATGGTCCCGCCTCGGACCCTCTCCCACATCGCTTAGTTGCCAACGGGCACAAGTGTGCACCAAACGGGTGAGTTCGCTAGTGTGAGTCCGCTGCTCAACTTGAATGCTTGAAAATAGGTCCAAGGTTCGGTGTCACATCAGTTTGTGCGTGAAAGTGAAGGGAAGAAGGAGGATTCGAAGTTCCAATCAATCCTCTACTGCTGGCTGCGAGTGAAATCAAGATTCAAGCTCATCCGATTCAAGATCGTCAAGAACATCTTCCTGCTACACAAGTGTTCGATTAAATTCTGAAAAGAGAAAGGGGGAGCTCCAACCAGGATAATTTCATTCTTTCCTCACCCTTTTTCATTCTGGTTCAGTTGATTCAAGCTTGAGTATTCGTCTGTAAACATTATCTCAGATACTTGTGTGTTGAGTTCGTGTTCGGTAACACGAACGTGTGTGTATGTTGTGCTCGTGTTCGGTAACACGAACGTGTGTGTGGTTGCTGTCCTTACAGCGTGTGTGTGTGTGTGATTCACTCATAGTGAAGCCTTAATCCTCCGTGTGAGGGGTGGACGTAGGGAACACAGCAGTGTACCCGAACCACCTAAAAATTTCCGTGTGTTCATTGTGGTTTGCCTATACGTTTACTTGTCAAGTGGGCTTCACGGTGAGTTGAGCTTACACCACTTATTCTATCAATCACACCCGTTGCATACGTTTCCACAAGTGTGTTCATGTTCGTGTGAGGTGAGAGCTTGTTAATGTAATTGTTATAAGAGTTCTATTAGATAGTTAATTTTATTGGCCATCAATTCACCTCTCCCCTCTTGATTGCCACGTTTCGGGACTCAACAATTGGTATCAGAGCTTTGGTCTCTGGTTGATTTATGATCTCACGGTCGTCAGAGCAGATCCCGTTAAATGGCAAACAGAGGGATGATGCCCGAAGGGCATTCCATTCAAAGACCTCCGTTCTTTGATGGATCGAACTACCCTTACTGGAAAAATAGAATGTATGTTTTCCTACGTGCCCAGGACTATGATGTTTGGCGTGTCATAAGTAAGGGTCCATATGTTTTATCTGAAAAAGAAGATGAATGGGATGAAGAAGATATAGAGAAGTGTTCAACGAACTTTAAGGCTATGAATATAATTCAATGTGCCGTCCATCCTAACGAATACTCACGAATATCTATGTGTGCCTCTACGCAGGAGATGTGGGATAAGCTGCGGCTTATATATGAAGGAACATCGCAAGTCAAGGAAACAAAGGCCAATCTCTTAGTTCGGGACTATGAGTTGTTCGCAATGAAGCCAGAAGAATCAATTTCTGATATGTTTGCAAGGTTAACAGAAATTACAAATGGACTAAAGACGCTTGGCAAAGAATATTCAAACAAGGAGCTTGTAAGAAAAGTTTTGAGATCCCTTTCTTCACAGTGGCATACAAAAGCCACTGTAATTGAAGATTCCAAAGACCTCAGCATCCTAACTCTCGATGAGTTGATCAGCTCGCTGATGACATATGAAATAAACATCAAAAGAAGCGAGGAAGATCACAAGAAAAAGAAAGTTGTCACACCACTGGCCCTAAAGGTGAATTCACCGGATTCAGAGGGCAGTGATAATAATTCTATTGGAAACACAAAAGATGAAGAACTGGTTGCCATGATCACACGACGAGCAAGAAGGTTCCTCAAAGGAACAAGAAAGTTCGGTGGTCAGTTCAGGAATGGTCCAAGAAGGCAAGGACCAAACAAAGGAGAAAGTAGCAAGAAGGAAGAAATAATTTGCTACGAGTGCAAGAAACCTGGCCACATGCGAGGTGAGTGCCCCGACCTCATCAAGAAAGTGAAGAAAGGTAAATTCAGGAAGCCCAAGGCCATGATGGCTACATGGAGCGACGAGGATGAGGATGACTCTGGCATTGAGGATGGACTTGACGAGCTAGTCCAAAATCTATGCCTCATGGCCAATGATGATGAAAAGGTAGATTCTGAACCTGAAACTCTCACTTGTGAGCAATGGCAAATCGCATATGAGTCTTTGTATGAAAAATGTAGAAGATACAAATCTGAAAACAGAAATTTGAAAAAGAAAATTGGTCTTCTTGTTCATACAAACAAATCATGTGAAGAATTCCATCCTTTGAAATCATAAAATGAAAGCATGAAACATCAAAATGAAATTCTTGTTTCAAAGATTGAATTGTTTGAGGAAGAGATTTCATGCATGAGAGAAGAACAATCTACATTTCTGAAAATGCATGAACACTTAAAAAATGAACTGGAACAAGAAAAGCTTGCAAGTATTGCTTGCAAAGAAGCCAAGGTGAAGGCTGAAGAAGAGAGCCAATCTCAATTGGCTCAAATAAAAGAACTTGATGATGCTCTTGTCATTCTTGAAAAATCAAAAATTCAAACGACCCATTGGGCTCCCACAAATTCAGGTTCCTCCAAAACCAAGAAACACATGCATAACTCCTATTCCAATGTTGGTAGAAGGAGGAAAAGAGATGAAAATATCATTTGCTTTTATTGTGGAAGAATGGGTCATGACATGTATGACTGTAGAATTCTGAAATATGATGAAGAAAAGTTTGCTAAAATCAGAAACAGATCATATGTGTGTCATGCTTCTAACCACCATGGACCCAAGCTTGCTTGGGTACCAAAATCTCTATAAGCATGTTGGTTGTATTACAGGTCCACACGAGAGCTCAGAAGAACAAATGATACTTGGATAGCGGGTGCTCTCGGCACATGACGGGAAACAAGGAATGGTTTTTTGACCTGCATAAAAAGGATGGTGGAATGGTAGCATTCGGTGGTAAGGACAAAGGAAAAATCATCGGAGAAGGTAAGATTGGTAAGAATCAAAATCACACCATTGAAAATGTGCTGCTTGTGGAAGGTTTGCATCACAACCTTTTAAGCATAAGTCAACTTTGTGATAAGGGATGCAATGTTATTTTTGATTCTAATCACTGCACTGTTTTGAACAGACACACTCATGAGGTTAAGTTCATTGGATTCAGTTATAACAATGTTTATATGATAGACTTAAATGATGCTTCTCATGAGGGTTTGTGTTTGATTGCAAGGAACAAAGATGATGCGTGGCTATGGCATCGCCGGCTTGGGCATGCCAGCTTCAATGTCTTGCTGAAATTATCAAGGAAAGATTTGGTAATTGGACTGCCAAAGTTGAAGGACGTCGAAGACGGAGTATGTGGGGCGTGCAGCATGGGAAAACAGACAAGGACGTCATTCAAAAGCAAGAATGATGTGACCACATCGAGGCCTCTAGAAGTCATCCACATTGATCTCCTTGGACCAAGCAGGACACATAGCTTGGGTGGTAAACTATACGGCTTTGTAATCGTGGATGATTATTCTAGATTTTGTTGGGTTTACTTTCTTTCACATAAAAATGATGCCTTGACGGAATTTGAAGCATTTTGCAGGGTGGTACAAAATGATAAAGGGGTTTGCATCAAAACCGTGCGGAGTGATCACGACAGAGAATTTGATAACCATGAGTTCAGCGATTTTTGCAGGGCTCAAGGCTATTCTCATGACTTCTCCGCACCAAGAACCCCCGAGCAGAATGGCGTTGTTGAAAGGAAGAATAGAACCCTGATTGAAATGGCAAGAACGATGCTAAATGAGAATAATCTACCAAGGTACTTTTGGGCTGAAGCAGTGAACACGGCCTGCTACATAATCAACCGTGCCATGGTAAGACCATTATTGAAGAAAACCCCCTATGAGTTGTATAGAGGTAAGAAGCCAAACATTTCACATCTTAGACCGTTTGGCTCAACATGCTACATTCACAATAATGGTAAGTTAGACCTGGCGAAATTTGATCCCAAAAGTGATAAAGGTATTTTTCTTGGGTACTCACTGAGCTCAAGAGCATATCGTGTGTATAACTTGAGAACTCTTGTTGTTGAGGAAAGCCCCCATGTTATTATCGATGAATCATCTCCAAATAAAACTAATGACAAACCTATCTTGCAGGATGATCAGTTGGATATTGGAGATATCGGGAAGAAAGAAAGAAAAGTGGAGAAACAAGAAGAAGAACCACAAGAAGTTGAGACTAATCCGGAAAATCAAGCTGAACAGCAGCCACCAATTCAATGGAGTTTTCCAAAGGACCATCCGTCGGACAATGTAATGGGCGATGTTGAAGAAGGAGTACGGACACGAGCCTCGTTCAGGGAAGTTGAAAATCAAGACTATATGGCCCTGCTCTCTCAATTTGAACCCAAATCCATAGAAGAAGCCTTAGGTGATGAGTCATGGATTTTAGCCATGCAAGAGGAATTACACCAGTTCCAAAGGAACGAAGTATGGTTCCTCGTTCCATGTCCTAAGAATCACTCCGTGATCGGAATAAAATGGGTTTACCGTAACAAAACAAACGATCAAGGAGTGGTTACTAGGAACAAGGCCAGGCTTGTTGCCAAAGGCTATAGCCAAGAGCTGGGTATAGACTTTGATGAGTCTTTTGCTCCAGTAGCAAGACTCGAGGCTGTGAGGGTTCTTTTAGCATTTGCATGCTGTCATAATATCAAGTTATTTCAAATGGATGTTAAGAGTGCGTTTTTGAATGGCTATATCCAGGAGGACGTGTACGTGGAGCAGCCACCGGGGTTTGAAGACCCAACGCATGCAGACCATGTATACAAGTTGAACAAAGCTCTCTACGGTCTGAAACAAGCACCCCGTGCATGGTATGAACGATTAAGCGATTTCCTCGCTCAAAATGACTTCAAACGAGGTAACATTGATCAAACCCTTTTTACAAAATTGAAGGGTAAGGAAATCTTAATTGTTCAAGTTTATGTTGATGATATTATCTTTGGCTCCACCAATGACACTCTTAGCAACGACTTTGCAAAATTGATGCAAAGTGAGTTTGAAATGAGTCTTATGGGAGAGCTAACATTCTTCTTGGGATTGCAGATCAATCAAACGGTAGATGGGTTGTTCATTCATCAAAAGAAGTATGCAATGGAGTTACTGAAAAAGTTCAATTTGGCATCAACAAAACCTCAACCAACACCAATGTCAACTTCAATGAAAATAGATCAAGATGAGACAGGTAAACCAGTGGACCAGAAACTCTTTAGAAGTATGATAGGTTCACTATTGTATTTAACTGCCAGTAGGCCTGACATTCAGTTTGCAGTTTGCTTGTGTGCAAGATTTCAATCAAATCCTAAAGAATCACATATGTCAGCTGTTAAACGAATTTTTAGATACATTGCTAGTTCAGTTAACTTGGGATTGTGGTTTCCGCGTAATTCATGTTTTGAACTAGTTGCATACTCTGATGCTGATTACGCGGGCTGTAAAATGGATCGGAAAAGCACAAGTGGGTATTGCCAATTTCTTGGAGGATGCGTGGTCTCATGGGCCTCCAAGAAACAAAATTCAGTGGCATTATCAACGGCCGAAGCCGAGTATGTGGCTGTCGGTAGTTGTGTTGCCCAGGTGTTATGGATCCAACAACAAATGATTGATTATGGCATATCCTTTAAAAACACCTCAATTCTTTGTGATAACACTTCAGCCATAAACCTGTCTAAAAACTCAGTTCATCACTCTCGCACTAAGCATATTGAAATTAGGCATCATTTCATTCGAGATCATGTGAGCAAGGGTGATATTGATATCAGTTTCATTGAAACAGATCGACAAATTGCCGATATTTTCACTAAACCTCTTAGTGAAGATAGGTTCACATCCTTGAGAAGAGAACTAGGGGTTTGTAGGATAGACTAGTCTGAGTAACAGTCATGTCCATCTATGCATAATTAGGTCATTGCATTACATGTCATTGCATCAAATACTGAGCATTTAGTTAATTCCTTGTCATGCACTTGCATCATCCTGTGTGAAATAAAAAGAAACAAAAATTCTTTTTCCTTGTGTGTTCCTGCATGCCTTCTATGTTTACTGTAAATACACACTGTTGCTTGAAATTCCTATGGCCGAAATCACCTTTGACTTATACACATTGCCAAGAGAAGAGCTAATCTGCTCAAAGTCAAAAATCCGGATCACACGGCCTCTACGCGTCTAGCATATCTCCGTATTTCGACTGCACTTCCCCAATGAATTAAATCCCATCATTTTACTCACAATTCCTTGAATTCATGTATTTTTCACTTGGGGACTCGAGCCGGACACTTATTGACACTCAGCACTCTTGTTCTCTCTTTTTGGCTGCAAAATAGGGAACGGGTCGACCCCAAGGGTCGACCCTCTCCGACCCAGAAGAAGGGTCGACCCAAAGGGTCGACCCTCGCGGTGCCAGTTCGGGCGCATGGGGGACCCGAACCAGGGGACGACCCTAAGGGTCGACCCAAACCGGCGGGTGGCCCCTTTTGGTGCCCTAGCCGCCTCCTACTTGGTTCCACCCTTAAGGTGGACCTTCCTCCGGCTATAAAAACACCTTTTCCCCCTTTCTAGCCTTGCCACCACTCCTTCCAAGCCCTAAACTCCTCCCTTGGCTCTCCACCCTCCAAGCCCTAGCGCGGCTCTCCCGGTGGCATCCGCGCGCGCCTGCCTTCTTGGAGCTCACGGCGTCGATCCCTTGCTCTCTCCATTCTTGAGGTATGTTCTTGATGCTTGTGGAGGATCCTAGCTTCACATCTTAGCATGCTCCCTTAGTCAAACCATCGATGTCCTTCCCCATCTATGGATTCTTTTGGTTTGTGTTTAGATGGCCCCCAAGAAGCGCATCCCTCGCAGCCGAGGCGAGTCAAGTGCGGCCCCGGCACGTCATGGATGACAGGCTGCATATGAGCGCGATTCGGCGCCCTCAAGCAAAGTTCTGGATCGGAAGGTGTTACGCCCTCGTGTGGTATCATTTATCAACTTGAACCGCCATCTTCCGAGTCTCGTTGATATATTATGCAGTCAGCCCAACCTGGATTCTTTTATGTCTGAATATCGCCGCATATATCCACGGTTGGTAAATTAGTTTTATGGCAATCTTATTTTGTCCGGGGAACATCCAACCACTACGGTTAATGGACAGCAAATCATTCTCACCACTGAATTTTTGGGCATGGGTTTCCATCTTCCGACTGAAGGTTTCACATTTGGAGATATAGTTGTTCCGGATGATGTAGTGTATCAAATGATGACCGGTGAAGAACGTGGAGGTCGATTACTTGCTGGCTTAAATGCCAACCACTTTCCTCCCGTACAGCATATTTTGCACCGCATGATCACTACAATTTTGTTGCCTAGAGGAGGCGGTCATGACAAAGTAACCGAGAATCACATGTTCCTATTTTATTGCCTTAAGGGTGGAATTCCAGTTAACTTTCCAGCTATTTTATTAGCACATATGTGCACAAGCATGAAGCACAAGCACTGTACTCTTCCTTATGTTGCCGCATTATCTGCTATATTTGCTTGTTTTGATATAAATCTGTCAAAAGAACCCTCTCAAGACATCCGGGACACGAATACCTTTACTATCCATTCCATCTGCCACAATATGGGATATGAGCTACAAGATGGTATTCTGATTCACATCTTAAAGAGTGCTGCCCATGATACTAGTTCAGTTGAAGACGATGAAGACGATGCACAGGCCGATCTGCCGCCACCTCCGTTTGCTGCCGACATGCCTTCTGAGGCGGTTCAGCTTCTCATGGACCGATTGGACACCATTGATGACCGGTTGGACGAGTATGGGGAGACTATGACAGCGTTGCAACGTGATCTACGCGATCTGAAACTTTCCCATCAGGAGCATTCTCACTCTATCACTGACGCCTTGGCCCACCAAGCCCAACTGCTAGCCGATCTTTCGGAGTATATTAGGCGTCCACCGGGATCTTCTACTCCGGATGATGACGAGGATGACGATTAGCCTCTCTTTCTCTTCATTATGGCATAGTTATTATCCTTGTTTCACCCCCTCCTTTTTGATGTTGCCAAAGGGGGAGAAAGACTATCTCGGCTATTATATGTACTGTGTGTATGTATGCGTGTGTTGCATTGCATCTCATTTCAATTTTTGCATTTCAATTCACTTTGTTGCATTTCAGTTCATCAGACATTGCATTTTAGCTATGGCATATTGTTAACTGCATTTCAGACTTGCCTTCCTTCCACTTGTTGTCGGCAAAACAGTGTGCCATGCTAATCAATCTTACATATTATGTTGCCCTGTGGGAGAAATGGATTGGCTCATGTTGAAATGATTAATGCAAATGAGGTTTCAATTGTAGATGGCATGACAATTCAAATAGCATTTTGTCATCATCAAAAAGGGGGAGATTGTTGAACCCCCTCCCCTTTTATCATGTCTTATATATTTTGATGATGACCAAATTATGTTTCTTGAACTGAAAATGAGATTCTCTGATGACTTTGTAAGTGCTGCACATATAAGGTTTTGGACGGCTGAAGGACTTCACTTCAAGGGTAAGTGTTTATCATTTGAACTTCATGAAAAAAATCCAATTCAAAAACTTTTTTGACAGGACAATCAACAATGGCCACAGTCGAATACAACTCTAGGACGATGGGTGAGATCTAATCATTTTTGAATCATGGCAATGTGGTTTGAATTCCTTCATTTCCATAAGTCCATTCATCTAGGAAGCATCCAAGAGTTTAATTATGTCAAATGGTTTATGTTTTCATGCTAAATCATGTTTATTTTGATAAACCATCATAAAAACATCTAGATGTGTTCTTGGACTTAGAATCATGGTTTGTGATTGTTGTGGAGCATGGGACGACCCTTCGGGGCGATCCCCAAGCCAATCGGAGCAACTTAGCAAGGGTTCTTAACCCCTGCTGAAAGGGTCGACCCCAAGGGTCGACCCCTGGCAATCTATTTTTAAACCTGTCGACTCCCTTTTTGCCCAACTGAAAGGGTCGACCCCAAGGGTCGACCCATGCCCCGAGGGTCGACCCCTACAGGTCCTCTTGCTATTTTTGTTGAACCAGAACCTGGTTCTGAGAGGGTCGACCCCTGGGGTCAACCCATGACTTCTGGACCTCTAGCACAGCACGAGGGTCGACCCTAAGGGTCGACCCTTCTGTTCTGGGCGGTGCCGATTTTGTTGACTTGATGGTTTCGAGCCACATGGGCTTATACAGCTGTTAGGGACTCCGGGAATCACTCCATAATACATGGATCTGGTCCCCTGAACGTCCCTTATCCTGTCTAGGAGTATAAATCATCTTGTTAAGGGTGCAAACCCTAAGGGAATAAATATAAACACTGTTTTCGGGTTTCTTTCTAACCCTTCCTTGTGCAGGTCGTAGCAGCCACCTCCAGCCATTGTTCCTCTTGTGTTTGTGCGTGAAAGTGAATGGAAGAAGGAGGATTCGAAGTTCCAATCAATCCTCTACTGCTGGCTGCGAGTGAAATCAAGATTCAAGCTCATCTGATTCAAGATCGTCAAGAACATCTTCCTGCTACACAAGTGTTCGATTAAATTCCGAAAAGAGAAAGGGGGAGCTCCAACCAGGATAATTTCATTCTTTCCTCACCCTTTTTCATTCTGGTTCAGTTGATTCAAGCTTGAGTATTCGTCTGTAAACATTATCTCAGATACTTGTGTGTTGAGTTTGTGTTCGGTAACACGAACGTGTGTGTGTGTTGTGCTCGTGTTCGGTAACACGAACGTGTGTATGGTTGCTGTCCTTACAGCGTGTGTGTGTGTGTGTGTGTGTGATTCACTCATAGTGAAGCCTTAATCCTCCGTGTGAGGGGTGGACGTAGGGAACACGGCAGTGTACCTGAACCACCTAAAAATTTCCATGTGTTCATTGTGGTTTGCCTATACGTTTACTTGTCAAGTGGGCTTCGCGGTGAGTTGAGCTTACACCACTTATTCTATCAATCACACCCGTTGCATACGTTTCCACAAGTGTGTTCATGTTCGTGCGAGGTGAGAGCTTGTTAATGTAATTGTTATAAGAGTTCTATTAGATAGTTAATTTTATTGGCCATCAATTCACCCCTCCCCTCTTGATTGCCACGTTTCGGGACTCAACATTTACACTTCCCAAAACTATTTATCAATTTAAATTAAAACCAGCATTTAGTTGGGAGAGACAGTTCGTCTTCCACCGACTTTATGTCTTCCACTGCCTTTAGTAAAATTAAAACCAGCCTTTAGTTGGGAGAGACACTTCGTCTTCCACCGACTTTAGTTCTTCCACTGCCTTTAGTAACATTAAAAACCGCAACTCAGGAGTAGTTGGCAACACTAGGACTGCAGGACTACAGGAGGATGAGACGTGTGCAAGGAGCCACCATTTTTTCTGTTTGTTAATGCCCCCCTCTGTCTCTCGCTCGCTCTGTCTCTTTCATTTGTCACCACTACAGGCTATTTTTCACGTTTAGACACCCATTTATTACCCTTAGAAGCTATTTGTCACCCTTATGGCCTATTTGTTACCCTTAGAAGCATTTGTCACCCTTACGACCAATTTGTCACCCTTGCGACCTATTTCTTACCCTTAGCGAAGCCATTTATTTTTCGCCCATCCCTTGCTTTTCCACCCTCGTCGCAGATCATCGCCACATTGTCCCCGTGTGCCCACGGGTGCCCTGCGCACCCTCCCTCTCCTCCGTGAACCAGCACTGCCGTGAGTGCCGACCAGCCCACCGTCGCGCTCCCCCTTGCACCCACTCCGGTAGAGCACCGCTGCCCCTCCGGTGCCGTGCCGTGGCAACCCACCAGTGTTCCTGTCGGACCCGCCCACCGGCTGCCGTCTAGCACCGCTGCAGCTACCGTCGTGGGCCGCCCATCGCCATTCCGCCACCGCTGCCCGCGTAGGGCCTAATTTCATCCAAGGTGTGACTGCCATGATTCCTAATTTCATCTCAGTTCACATGTTTGATGTATTTATATTTTGTTTAATATATTTTTTCAGGATGTTAAAAACTGGAGAATGCTGTCGTAATTTTTTAAGGGAGATGCTGTCGAAATTTTTTAGAATACTCGCTCCATTCAAACCACAATGTTGAAATAAGCTCTTTTCTGAAGCAAGTATCATGATCTCTCTCTTCCGGAGAATCAGCAGCGACCAGCCTATATGTGTAAACCTTCCTTATCTGTCCTGGTCTAAAAGCAGGACCAATGGCTTGGCGAGGTACCAAAGCTATTGTTCGTGCTTTTAGACCAGGACAGACGAGGAAGGTTTACACATATAGGTTGGTCGCTGTCGATTCTACGGAAGAGAGAGATCGTGATACTTGCTACAGAAAAGAGCTTATTTCAAACTCGCCGTTTGAATGGAGCGAGTATTCTAAAAAAATTGCTGTCTCAGGTGACACTGCAGAGTTGGTTGTTGGGCAAGAGGAGTCGTCTTAGAGAGGGGATTCTTCTGCAACTGGTGATGGTGGAGGATGATCCAATGGATATCTGTTGATTTGTAATTGTAATTGTAAAAAATGACACATTTGAATTAATATAATTGTAATTTATTTTATTCATTAATTTATATGTTCTGTGGATTACATCGAGGGATGTGTGTTTTATGTGGAGTTGTGTAGGTTGTGTATAAATGGATAACATAAGTAAGTGGTTTGATGGATAACAGAAGCAAAAGGTTTGTTTTGTAGCGAAATAAAGTCGACGGCTGGCTAGCGATAAGGGTGACAAATAGATGTTCGGAGTGACAAATATCCGGTAGCAGTGACAAATAACTTGTAATGGTCACAAATAGCTCATGGCAGTGAAACTTGAGAAAACTCAAGTTCGTTTGAAGGCTTTAACCATGTATTGGTTTCCTAACTCTACCAACACGGATCTGAAGCTTTCCTAGTCATCAAACGACGCTGATTAAACTCATGTGTGATGAAGAAATGAGATTTACCTCCAGTTCTACTAATTTACAGTGGGATCAAGCCAAGTCGTTGACAATGAGTAAAATGTCAAGTACATCATTTTCTACACAGACAACAACAGTAATAACAAAGCAACTAATATGAAGAGGAGCAACACTACTAGAGTACATAATAGAACAACAACAATACAAGGCACATTTGACATTTGTGTAGTCGTCTGCTGGCGTAGTGCCTGGTTCCTTGAATCATAGTCAGGTCCGGGACTTGCATGATATATAAGTTGAGGATGATTAACATATGCATGGCTGCTATTGCCAACCCCAATTATAGCAGCATGTGCTTCCTCTACCGAGTGAAAACCCTTATAACGAGCTCTAGGGTATCCATTCACTTGGACAAAGTATTGGGGCCAACTATAATATACACCTGGTTCGCGACCAACCCACACTACAATAGCATTTATACCTTGCCATTTTCTGAACCTCAATTCCCTGACGAATTAAAAAAAGGAAGAGGGCATCTGCAGCAGGAACCAATGACGACAAGGGACCGAGAGGAGGACACAGAGGAGACGGACGGGATTGGTGTGTCGATTTAACACATTGCTGCAATAGAGGTGGTAACACAGCCCCTCGGGAGCAGAAAAAAGTGGAACATCAGGAACCCTACCTGAACGATCGTCAGTCGATCGGAGCGTATTGCAGAGGTGATTGGACAAGGGAGGGTGTAGGCGTAATTAGGTTCCCCAACCACCCTTCTGACGTTGCAATCTACCGTGACGATCGCCGTTGACGTTGGCCCCGGGAACGCACATCCACAGTGAAGCGGCAGCGAGAGTGCAATGGCAGAGCACGGCGTCGAGGGTTTCATGAGTGGAGAAAGGAGGATAAGGGTGTTACGTAACCCACATGGGGTACCCCGGTTTATACCACGGTTTGACGACAGGTCAGTGGCGACGGGGAGTATAACGGTGACAAATAGTTGCCTAGTGCTGACAAATGTCCGATAGCAGTGACAAATAGCTGAGTAAGTTTGAAAAATAGCTTGCAGCGTTTAAATTTTGAAAACCTCAACGTCGACGCATGAAGCAAAGCCAGTGGATAAGGGTGCAAATACCCTATCAGTGGCGATAACTAGATCTGCGTAGTAGCCAAAGACACTGGTGAGGGTGAAAAATATATTCTAGAGCTAACAAATGAAAAGCAGATGGAGCTGAAAGAAGGAGTCAAGTTCACAGGAGGACAAAAATATGAACAGTGTATCAAGAGTTTCTACAGCAATCAGAAGAACAACGAAGGGATTTGGTCAATGCCAAGACAGTCAATGTTGAAATTTATAGGTCAACGCAATTCAAAGAAGTCTCCAGCCAAGCTCAACCTTTTGTTGAACAGTTATGAAGTCCCAGTCAAAGTCCAAGGTCAATGAATAGACTAGTCACCACTATGCCCCCCAGACAGCCAAGCAGGTAATGAAGAGAAGAGAAGGAAATGGCTGCTCATGGAGTCATGTGGTAAGAGTGATAAATATGTGGTAAGGGTGACAAATGGCACTTTAGTGGTAACAAATGCACAACTAGCGGTGACAAATGGCTAAGGCATAAGGTTTGTGCATGATGTCATGTACACATTTACATTTTGCAAGGTCAGGTCGGTGCACATGTACGTGTTAGCGATAGCATGTAAGGTCGATGCACATGTGTTAGAGATAGGCATAAGGTCTGTGCACATGCGTTAGTGTTAGAAGCATCAGGTCGGTGCACATGCATTAGCGATAGAAACATAAGGTCTGTGCACATAGCACTATCAGGTCGGTGCACATTCACATTCTAGTCTGTGAGGTCGGTGCATGTCTTCATTCCACTCTAGTCGACACTTGTGCAGGTAAAGCCATCATCTTTTCACACTTCAGCCCAGTTCCTTAACTAAACTTGAATCTATCTTCAGAAAACTCATTGATATTCAATTCATGAATACACATTATCAAGCACACATTAATGACATTAAAACATATGAAATATGGTAGATCACAATGTATGAAAAAAAATATCAATCAACACAGGTATGTCACATTCTGAGGTTTGAGACGTGAAATTGTTTAAGATCCTATATTTCCAAAGTTAAGGAGTTGGGCCCCAATCCGGGCTCTATATATATTACAATCATCCTCATTAAATGTCCATGATGTCTCCACCTTCTTTGACAATTCATCAACATATTTAAGTACATAAATGGCACAGTTGAGGCTTCCATCCTGCCGTTGGGGACATTCGTTGTCGAATACAAGTTCCCAATTCTCAACTCCCTTGAATGTAGTCCCATAGTTGTTCATAAACCCCCGTACAACTGCAGCCTGCAAATGAAATATTTGACATTATTAAGGAATAACTAAAAGACACATTAAAGATATCTTTAATATAGGTACACGGATAAGAAAAGGTACCCATTTTCTTGTAGTGGCCTCATGGATGGCCATGCCTCTCATGGAATTGTATGAGACAAAGTGGTGATTCTCCGTGTCAACAGCAAGTAGATGCCAGTGATTTGATGAGTATAACACGAAGAATAAATATTTGTTCTTCTGCAGTTCGATTAATTCAACATTCTCGAAGGCACACTCCAACAGCAGGTTTGATTTTTTGGAGTCGGTCGTTGGGATGACGTTGATGTGATTCACTAGAATGGTGGGAAAACAAACCCACTGATGAAAGATGCTAGATTCATTGCGTCTTGATTTGAGGAGGTACATCATGGCGTCGATCACCTGTTAGGAACAATCACGATTTTTTTAGACGTAGAAACACAAGTTCAGGGTAGGGCGAGGCGTAAAATTGCACAATTAATGAAAGAGAGTACTATCATCCGGCCGTATAATAGATCAATGACATGATAACGTCTCAAAACAATCACGTTCTTTGCTGAAAATATATGATCATTATATTGGACAAAAATTTAGTTATTGGTAGTCAGAGTAAGACAAATCAGGATAATTACAGAAAGTATAAGAGGACAACTAACTCAATATCCCCCGAGAGAGATTCAACAATGAATTCATTCACAACGTTGTTTTCTTTCAGATTCAGCTGGCCTTTGCAGATCCAATCAGTATTCTGTAGGAGCCTTATGATCTCGTCGGCTTCATCTCCCTTCTACGTACATGTATGCCAATGTACCAATCTTAGATTCTATACTGTAAGAAGTAGGAACACACCCAAACTCACCTTCTTCTTCCCCCGTCCTATTTTCTTTGGAGGTGCCCGCCTTTTCCTCACGGGCTTCTCATCCCGTTGATGAAGGGACGGACAAATGTGAGCTAGACGATGGTCACCATGCCCATTGGTCGCCTCCACCTGACCTTCGATATCGCCTTGCACATCCTCTTCAGGAGCTGCCTTACATGGCACAATATCATCCGTAATTTGTGGGAGGGGCCTTGGAGCTGGGACATCAACGTCAATATCCACCAAAGTTTGACAGATATTTTCCTCAACAGTTTCAGCCCCCTGCACTTCCTCTCCAAGGGGTGGTTGCGGTCGCTTGCCATCATCCGTCGCCTGTTCGATGGGGGCAGGAGGTGCTGCATCAGCGGGAATGTGAGCCCCTTCCACACTAGTCAGATAGAAGGCCTTCATTTCCTCAAGTAGTGAATTCTAGATCTTCAATGTAGCAGCAATATCCTGTAGCACATGCATGTATCTCTCTGATGAGGATGTATAATATTGGCGGCTAGGTCTGGCCATCATCGTTTCACCGTACACCATCACCCTTTCACCTGGCTCAACAAGGAGATCTTTGATCACCTACATTTCAAACCACATCACTCCGATTGTTCATTAATGAATGAATGACAAAGAAGAAGTTAATTTTAGTACTCATAATACATGTTGGTCTCGCAGGGATCCAATAGAGAATTTTAATTTCTTATCTACAAATGTCCCCCACCTAAATAGTCGTGGAAATGCCACCTGCCTTATTGGCTGCCTCACCCGCGTGTGCTCAAAAAACCAGACATGTAATATGAAATATATCAAGTTATTTTACAATGCAGTAGAATTAATGATTTACACATTATTACACAACAAAAATAAAAAAAACTTACAGCAAGTGCGGCAGAACAACAAAATATAAATGTATGGGCCTGGGATGCATCCCTGGCTCTTCTCTTAGCACGGTCAATTGTACCTGACCACCGTTTCTGGACCACCAAAACTAATTCCTCAAACTTGTGCATCGTTACCTGTTGCACGGCGGCTGCCCAATTGTAATATGAAACTCTCTCAATGTCATCTAAGCATGGCATCATCTGTTGTGGACAAGAAGTTGCCGACCGTGGGCAATGAAAAGTGGACAGCAGGAGTACAATCCACAGCCGGATAGTGTCGGTCACATCCTGCTCTTCATCAGACCCAACAATTTGCTTGATGAGAGAGCACACTTTCTTCCGGTGAAATGTTGCTGCAAATCCAAATCGATTATGCAACTTCGACTTCAGAATTGCAGATCCATAATGTTGAACCGACTGACTAGAGCAAGGTAATCCTAAAATTATGCCCACATATTCCACACTGAATGCGACCTCCTTACTACCCATACGGAAGTAATTTCCTCCACTATGGGCGCAAATAATCTCCTCCAATAGTGTCATGGTGAAAGTGATGGGAAAAGCATTGTCAACATATGGACCAAAGGGTGTGGTCCTCATCAATGACTTGAGGCATTCCCAAAATGCCATCTGATCCCTATCCTTCATGTGAATCTCCATAGAACACCGGGCGCAGATGACTCCCATGTTCACTAGATTAAAAAATTAACGTGTAAACAAGAAATTCAGTTAATTAATTGACGGATCAAGAAATAAAAAAAGTATTAACAGTAAGACAAGGGTGAAAAATGTATATATAGACAAGGGAGTTTAGGTGTGGCAAATAGGTGCTTAAGGGTGACAACTGTATGAAATACGGTGACAGGTAGGTCTAAATCTGACAGAAATATAAGCGTGACAAATAAATAGGTCGATACGTGAGGCAAATAGATATGTAAGGGAGATAAGGAACCACAGTACCTTTAACTTGTCGTCATGAAGTGGAGGCCTTAGAAACCCTAGGTTCTTCAA
This sequence comes from Amorphophallus konjac, assembly GCA_022559845.1. Classification (NCBI taxonomy): domain Eukaryota; kingdom Viridiplantae; phylum Streptophyta; class Magnoliopsida; order Alismatales; family Araceae; genus Amorphophallus; species Amorphophallus konjac. Next base: position 22,113,761 of record CM040126.1, on the reverse strand, counting down.
ACGTTTCTTCTTCGGCCGTAGGAACCGGTACAATATCCTGAGATGCAGGTGGGACATCCACTTTACGGCAGACAGAGCGTTGCATGGGTGTCTTCTTCGGCTCCATGGCTCAGAGGTCGCAAAAGGCACCGCGAGGAAGACGAGACGCTGAGCACGATGGAGAGACAAACCACCTTCTGGTAGGTTTCGTAAGAGGCGAGACATGGCGGGAAGGGTATCTAAGGAATTGGGGATTTTTAGTTTCGAGGTCATCATTTCTGTTGATGTGGCCTGCGGCGTTGGAGGTTAAGGGCGACAACTGTGTCTACACGGGTGACAACGGTTAGCAAGGGTTAACAATACCCTGCTAACGGTGAAAAATAAGGCTCAACAGAGACAAGCACGACGCGCGGCTTTCAGGCAGTGGAGTAAGGGTGATGATTTCTGGAGTTTAGTGGTGACAATTAGTGAGTACGGGTGACAAATGCTTAACTGGGCTAATAAATAACTTCAAATTGGTAAAAAGTGAGAAGGAAGCTGAAGGTGAAAAAGAACCGGAGAAACTTGAGGAGAAAGAGACGTGCTCACTAGAACAAGGTGACAAATAACTTCAACTATATGTTGACCGAATGCCCCAATACTCCAGGCAAAGTCAATAGTCAAAGTCAATGTTTCTCAACTGTTGACGTCCGATCAAAGCATTGTCAAGCTTCGGCCAGCGAGAGGACACAGAAAACGACAAACGTGGAAGAACCACTGTTTTAAAAGCCGGCCCGGACCGGTCGGTCCGACTATTCTAACCCGCGACCTAGTCCCAAAAGCAGGTTAGAATAGTGTCTAAACCATTTTAGACCCAAAACCCGGTCAAACCCATGCAACCCGGTGCAACCCGGCCGACCCGCTAAAACTCGTTTGACCCATACGGGTCCGACTCCTAAACACATTATGAAGAGATGAAGATAAGGAAAAAGATGAAAATTTAGATGAACATGAAATTTAAATTCACACATTATGAAACTTGTGTCTTATGAGATGTTAATTATAGTTGATAAATGGTCATACGTAATGTTTATTTAATATGAATTTTATTATTTTTTTAGACTAACTTAGTGGTTATTTAATGCACTTGTTTTAATTTTTGCAATGTATGTTTTGTTTGTTTCATGTTTCTAACTCAAGGTATCTTAAAATATTATGGTAATTTATAATATTATTATAAACAGTTCTAGTCTTACGGGTCACGGGTCAACCCGAACGTACGGTTAAACCATTGACCCGTGACCCACTAACCTAACCGGATCAAGCTCCGGGTCAGGTTTTAAAACATTGGGAAGAACACCAGAAGAAGACTGATGGTAACAAATACTCTCCTAAGGGTGACAAATGAAGATGCTCTCGGTGACAAAGAGATGTATAAGGCTAACAAATGGATGTTAACGCTGAAAAAATGTGGGAACAATGGTGAAAATTTGTCGTTGACCCATTGTTGCCTCCAGGAGCTATTCCCCGCGATCGAGGAGCCCTATCTCCTGAAATGTTGGCGATATATACACGTGACAGTAAGTTCACGGCACATGAGTTTTAGGGGGGCACGGAATGTTGTGCCCCTGTGGTTTTGACGATGGTTTTGATGATTGGTTTTTGATGTGAGTTAATCACTGTGAGTCATCTTGCTGTGTGTCATCATGCTATTATTCAGTCATTCTCTGATCATAATGCTTTCTTTTATATGCACGATAAATTCATGTTTGTGTGTCATCATGCTATTATTCAGTCATTCTCTGATCATAATGCTTTCTTTTATGTGCACGATAAATTCATGTTTTATCATGTAAATGTATGGAGTTCATAGGGCTGTCAGATAACATGCCCTACTTAATTCTGTCTACACTCTGTCTGCACAGTCTCCACAGCAGTGCGTCAACTCCTTGAGCTGATGCGTCGACTCTTCAGTTCAATCTCTCAAGTCTATACACTCCATGCCCATTCAAGTCTATACATCGGTTTGATTCAAAGTCTGTACACTGCTTCACTTCGTCAAAGTCCATACATCCTCAGTTGAACCCCATGTCTGTACAACGGCCTCAATCTTCATCTATCTACACTCTGTTTGGATAGTATGGACAGTGGTGGGTCGACCCACCCTTGCTGATGCGTCGACCCATCAGAACATTTTTCTTTATAGTAAGCCCACACATTGGTCTTCTTGACTCAAAGTCTATACATCCGGAAAGGGGCCAAGTCTATACAGTCTCACGCTCAAATCCTTCAAAGTCCATACATTGGACTGTAGCTTCCACTGTTCATGCCTTGGTCCAAGTCTATACAGTGCACTGTGCAGCCTGTTCGTGTTCAAGCTTGTTGGTGAAGTCTGTACATCGCTCGCTCCTTCAGCTTTCACCAAGTCTGTACAGCGTGAACAGTTCGTCTCAATCCTTCAAAGTCTACACATTCATATGTCTTCTAAGTCTACACATTGCCAAAGTATGTGCAGCCCCTACTCTATACAACCGATTGATGTTGCAGTGTTCACCAAGTCTATACATCACCTTCAGACCTTCAAGTCTATACACTGCTATAGGAACCAAGTCTGTACATCGACTTCGCATCTGCAAGTCTGTACATTGGAGTCAGATCACAAAGTCTATACACTGGACTTTGTTTCACCAAGTCTGTACACTCCACATCTTTTCCTACGCTTGACCAAGTCTATACACTCATACCTTTTCCTACGTTTTACTGGCCAAGTCTATACATCGCTAAGTCTGCACATTGTCTTCAGCTCAAGCGTTCAAAGCCTAAAGTCTGTACAGTGCAAAGTCTACACATTGGCTCAGGGTCGTCAAGTCTATACATCCACAGTGGACGTACAAGTCTATTCATTGGCTCTAACATTCCAAACTCTGTACAATCACTCCCTCAGCAAGTCTATACACTGGAGTCGTCAGCTGTGAGGACAACAAGTCTGTACACTGGTTTTCATGCATGTTAAACTCCAAGTCTATACAGCCTGGCTCTTCGACTTAGTGTACATACTTATTCATTTGCTGTTTCAAAGTCCATACACTCGTTTCTAAGGCAAAGTCTATACAATCGTCTTTGAGCATCAAAGTCTGTACAGCCTGTCTGTCTTCATGGGTTCTGTGCTTTTAGTGCGTTGACGCACTTGGCTGACTGCGTAGACGCAATTGTGCATCTTTCGCTTTCTATCTTGTTCACTGCGTCGACGCTGACACTGGATGCGTTGACGCATTGGCCAGTTGCCAAGGGCGTGAGCATATCGCTTGAGGAGCTGAGGCGACGCTACACGATGGAAGCGTTGACGCCTTGGGCTGATGTCCAAAGGTCTTTTGATCAACATCAAGTCTGTACAGCATGAAGTCTGTACATTGTTTTTGTCTTGAACAGAACGCCTAAGTCTATACATTGCTATGGATTGCACTGAACTAACTAAGTCTCTACAGCCGTCTATGTGTGCCTTGCTCGCTGAATGAAGTCTGAACATTGCCTTAAGCTGATACTGTCTTCGACTGATTAACTGACAGGTTATTCAACTGATTTTCTGACAGGTTTAATGGATGAGGCCATCAAGACTTGCACGTGATCCTAGAGGCTGAAATGCTGACACGTGGACCACTGAAGCTTGGGCGGGAATCGAAAAGAGCATAAGCCCTAGCTGCCTGCTGCTGGTATATATATGGAGTCTCCTCCATCGGTTGAGAGTGATCGAAAGGCAGAGAGCCATCGAGAAAAGCTGAAGAGCAAAGAGTGCCTCCACGATACAGAGAATAGAGAAGAAGAAGAAAAGAGAGCAGAAGAAGGAAAAGAGAGAGATAGTGCTCGTGAGAAGTGAGAAGAAAGAGAGAAGAAAGAGAAGCAGAAAGAAGAGGAAGAAAAGAAGAGGAGGAGAGAGTCTATTGAAGATCAGTTCAGTCTGTTCGTGGATCAAATCCAAAATGACTATGCTCATTGAGAGCTACATCTCTTGTGTTTCATTTCCAGCTTTTGTTGCTGTGCTTTTTATGTTTCCTTATTTTTTCTTTTGTTTCTTTGGTTAGCCTTGTTCTTCCGATTGCCCTGCTGGGGATCGGGTTCCTCCTGTGGATTCTGGAGAAGGGAGACTTGTCTCCGGTTCTGGGCTTGTGGATAGCAAGTCCAGGGGTCCCTCCGGTCTGGAGGAAGAGAGACTTCGGTCTCTGGTTTCCAAGTGGCTGGGAGTCACTTGGGGTGTCCCTCCGGTTGGGAGGAAGAGGGGAGGCTGTTCCCCTGGTCAAGCTGTGTGGCAGCAACTATTCGCAGACTAAGTCTACTTGGTTCTAGCATTGGCTAGTGAAGCCTCACTCCGGTTGGGAGTGAGGGGTGGATGTAGGTCTGGAGGACCGAACCACCTTAAAATTATTTGTGCAGTGGTTTGCCTTGCGTTAGCTCCATATCTTCTACCTCCCATTCACAGGTTGTGCATGCTTGGCTAGTTGCATTATCTAGAGAGTTATTTTTGAGCATTATATTCTGCTAAGTGTGTTTGGGTTGTTTAGCTCTGCCTTCGTTTCTAGTTGTTCAGGTGGCTGCATTGGTGCAGTCCAACTGTTTGTTCATTTGTTGCCTTATCATTTCATCTTGGAAAGCTCATTAGTCTTTATTCCGCATATCTGAGCTTTAGAGTTTTTATTTGGACATTATTCGTAGAAGGATACATTCACCCCCCTCTGTATCCGGGCCTAGCACCCTAACAGTTGGTATCAGAGCCGGTGTCTGCATACAAGGTCCAGCGACCTGCAGATTCGATCTTGCAGTCTTAGGTGCTAATTTGTTTTTAGTGCATCAATATTCCTGTTGCATTAATCTGTTGTGTTCTCATGGCTCATCCACCGATTTTCAGTGGTACGCATTTTAATGCATGGTTCGCTAGTCTGAAGAATTATATCAAATCTGTGAATCCAGACCTGTGGAAAGTAATTTCACATGGTCCTCATGAACTACCAAAGAAAAAGTCCAAATGGACTGACAGTCACAAGTCTGTGCATGAAGAGAATCAGATAGCTATAAATCTAATGAAGGCAGCTATTGATAGAGCCTTTCACTCATGCTTCGTTGATTGCAGTTCTGCTAAAGACATTCTGGATACACTGAAGCGAACTCAAGAGATAGATGTGGATAGCTGCATGATGGCCAACAGAAGAAATCAAAGTGGCAGCGATCAAGGCGGCAATCAAACTGAAGAAGATGATGATGATGAGGTAAATCTCTTCGAGAATTTTTCTCTAGAAGATTGGGAGAATGCATATGCTGAATTATTTGAATCTCATGAACTGTTAAGAAAACATTATAAAAAACTGAAGAAGGGTACTGGTTTAGATAGTTCAAGTTCTCCTTGTAGAAATTGTGTTGAATTAAAAAATATTCATGATGCCCGTATGTCTGATTTTCAAATATTGAAGAAACAAGTTTCATTATTGAAAACTAAAAATCAAGATCATATAAATGTGATATCTGAACTCAAAGAAAAATTCAACTCAGATAATGATAATCAGACTCTTGTTAACTATCATGACCAGTATGAAAAATTACTGAAAAACTTTGAAAGTGTGAACTCAGATTTAAACAAGCTGAAATCTGAAAATGATTCTCTGAGAACATCTGCTAATAAAAATGATAAAAAATCTGAGAAACTTGAGCAGGAGAAGAACTTATTTGCTGAAAAACTTGAAGCCATCAAATCTATGAATGTGGAATTACATAAAAACATTGAAAAGAAGGAAAAAGATTTGAAGGAATTCAAGGCTGGAAGAAAACTTGAAACTAACTCAGAATATCAGACTTTGATAAATGAGTTAATTCAGAATGACAAGCTTAAGGAAGAAAATGAGAAATTAAAAATGCTGAACTCCACTATGTCTGAGAGACTGCTAGCCTTAGAAAGAGGAAAAACTGTGTGTGTTGAAGATTCTGATAAACTGAGCAATCTGGAACAGGAAGTTGAAAAATATAAAACTGCTAACAAAGTTTTGAATGAAGCTATGAATTGCTGTGAGCAAGAGATTGCTAGTTATGAGCTACATATTTCCTCTTTAGAAAATGAAATTCAGGATTTGAAAGTTTCCTTGTCTAAATTTGTTGATGGGCAGAAAAACCTAGACAAGCTACTAGGTATAAAAATCAACCCTAGGAAGGAAGGGCTAGGCTACAATAAGATAAACAAGAAGGAACTTCAGAACAAAGTTATGACATCTTTTGTAAGTGGTTCAGATGTAGCCACCACCTCTAAAGACAAACAGCCCATTGCTCAGAAAATGTTGGGAGCAAAGGATAATTTTAAGAAAGAGGGACTGGGTTACAGTCCAGTCATGAGGAAGGTCGATGGATCCAATTTGAAAACTGTTTTTGTTAAATCTTCTGAACAGAAAAAGCCTTCTATTTTATCTTCACCTCAGTATAAGGCTAAGAAAACATAAAAACATGATAAAAATCAAAAAATGATTAGAAAACAGAAAATAAATAAAAAGGGTCCATCAGTGTTTGCTGATCACAGTCCTCACACACACTCACATGCATCTAAAAAGAAGATTATCTGTCATTACTATCATAAAGTTGGACATCTGATGCATGAGTGTAAGTTGATGGAGAAGGATGATAAGAATGCTAGGAGATCTCATGATAAAAATCCTTCACCTCAGAAAAGGAGTGTCACATGTTCTAATTGTGACAAATTAGGACACTCAATTGCTCATTGTTGGTTTGCTAGTGGTAAGAAAACCTTTTATTCATATCATGCTAAATTCCCTACAAACCAACATGTTTTTAGTAAAAACAAATATGTTTCTATGAACCAGCACATCATCTGTTTTAATTGCAACAAAAGGGGTCACAAGGACTCTGAATGCTGGTCAGGTTCTTGTAGAAGAAATTCTATTTCATGCTTTGAATGTGGAAAGACAGGCCACAGGGCCATTGATTGTTGGCATGCTCAGGGTAGAAAATTCAATTCTAAAACTGTTAAATTCCCTGCCATTAACAGAAAGTCTCATGCATGCTATCACTGTGGAAAGACAGGCCATAGAGCTGCTGAATGTTGGCTGGCCGGTCTTGGTAAACATAATTTCTATTCTGTTAACAGAAAGTTTCATACATATGCAAATAGAGTTCATGCAAATAAAAATGTGCGTAAATCAAATCTAAAATATAGTGCATGGTATCATTATAGTAAACATAACTCTCTCTCTGCCAATGAACTTCATGACAACAGTAATGTGCATAAGAGGAATTTGAAATCTGCTAATTCATGCCATTGCTGTGGACAAATTGGTCATTCAATGTATAATTGCTATTTGATGAAATCTGATGACCTTCGTGCACGAAAATTGTTGAGAAAACCTGCTAGGAGTAATACTGTCATGTCAGAACCCAAGACTTCTTGGGTACTTGTTTGTGCAAAATAACATTGCTATGCAGGTGTGCCTTGGGACTGAAATAAAAGGGATAATAAACTAAGGCACTCAAGAATGAAAACCCCTTCCTGAATCTTTCAGGTAAATTTCTTGCACTTCCTGTTTTTAGTTCTACTGCATGACATACTAAATCTGTTTTTACATAATCATTCTTCATCTGCATTGTCTGAATTGATGTCTCTGAACTCTCCTCATCTGAAGTGCATATATGTGATTTGCATATATAATACATTGAAAAATCTGAACTGCATTTGAATGCTGTTTGAAATCTGTCCATTGTATTCTGAAAAATCTGATTAGCTGAAATTTGATCTATGCATGCTGCCCATGTTGAATTATCATGCATGACCTCAATGGTATATAAATGGTAAGGTACCAAAAGGCAGAGAAGTCTGTCTGGAGGTTCTTACTATGTGTGAGGTGGTCTTTTAGACCAAGTGCTCCGCCTAGTACCATGGGTCACCTTGTTGGATAGGACAGTCTGAATGTGTATGAATCAAAATCATATGTTCAGTTTCTCATGGCAAACATTGCATGTTTTAAGGGGGAGTTACTTGCATGTATTTTTGCATACATAAAGTGCATTGCATTTCCTTAGATTGAAAATGCCAAAAAGATTGTCTAAATACATGTTGTCAGGGGGAGTCAATGCATTGCATATAGGTTGTCAAATGCATACTCATGTGAGAATTCATTGCATATCCTTCCTTATTGATTTTGTTGAACATATTTTTAAAAATATTGAGCTTCAAAATCTCTCCTATCAATTGGTATCATTTGGCTTCAGATTTCTATCAGTCTTTCATGAAGATTTCAATGGGACTATCTCGATCATAAATCTGAAAATTCTTGAACTAGAAATCTTCTATTATACATTTTTATGAATGACTGAAATAACTCATGTGGTTTAAGTTTAATGTATTCAATGAGTTTGGCTTTAAAATCACTTAAAAATATCTGAAGCATGTTTAATAAACCTTAACCATCTATTTCATGCTGTGTCTTGTAAAATCTTCTGAAATCTACATTATTGAATACATGACTTTATTTGGTTAAGTACATGAAATTGTTATTGATTTGAAGCAAATGAATTTTTCTGAAATGTCTAAAGGGTATTTTCTGTCAGAGCAATAACCTTGGTCACTGAGAAACACATGTCCAAAGGACTGTGTCATGAGGTACCATAGTTAACTCTGATTAAGCATAATTGAATTTCAGGCAGAGCAATGGCATCCACACGGAGAAATACAACTCACTCATCAAGAAATGATTTGTAGTGTGTCATGATGTGTAAATGCTATCTCTGTTCATATAAAGCATGACAGTTAGTCACACTAAGTGCTTAGGGATATTGGCCTCTGATCAAGGTATATCCTCTAGTTACAAGGTGTGCACTGAACTAGAGTGCTCGTAAAATTTGTAGCATGAAAAATTGTCGAACGAATTGAAACATCTGAATATTGATGCTAAAATCAAATTGCTACAACCCTAGACAAAATCATATGACTTCATAATTGCTTGATTTCAATACTGATGCATGTAATTCCGAAAGAAGTCAATAAATTTGATTGTGTAAGAGAAAGGGAGTTTTATCAAGATAAATATGAGGGCTTGGTTCATTTTTATTAAAACATGGTTTTAGATATCAATACAAAATTTTATTGATAAACTCTGCATACATCATGTTTAAACCATGCTGTTCAATAAAGCTCATTCATAAGCCCTTATAATGGAAGACTTTGAAAACTTATGTTTTAGATTTATGAGATTGATATCTCTTTGAAAATCTAGCTGAACTTCTTGTGTTTGGAGCATCCTTGAAAAATCTGTTAATTGAAATTCTTCTACTCATGTCCTTAGCTCATTGACATGAACTTCTCATAAGATTCCATTTATTGGGGGGAGCCTCCTTGTCATATGCATCATGCTGCATAGAAGGAGAAGAATTGTGCTCTTGCATTCATATTTCTGGTATCTGCATCTACATTCATACCCCTTCCCATGGTTTATTTTGATTATACCAAAGGGGGAGATTGTTTGCCAAAGAGGGAGAATATCATTCAATCAGTGCATGCAGGTTCCTTTTGATCATCTCTAACTCATGCTTTTGCTGAAACTCTTAAAGGGGGAGAATCATGTTCTTGCAAGGGGGAGAAATTGACTGAATTTTTATACATGCTATAATTTCTCAAACAATTTTCTTTTTGATGAAGTCAAAGGGGGAGAATAGTTTGTGTCATCAGCATTACCCACAGTGTAGTATTGCCATCATCAAAAAGGGGGAGATTGTTGTGCCCCTGTGGTTTTGATGATTGATTTTTGATGTGAGTTAATCACTGTGAGTCATCTTGCTGTGTGTCATCATGCTATTATTTAGTCATTCTCTGATCATAATGCTTTCTTTTATATGCACGATAAATTCATGTTTGTGTGTCATCATGCTATTATTCAGTCATTCTCTGATCATAATGCTTTCTTTTATATGCACGATAAATTCATGTTTTATCATGTGAATGTATGGAGTTCATAGGGCTGTCAGATAACATGCTCTACTTAATTCTGTCTACACTCTGTCTGCACAGTCTCCACAGCAGTGCATCAACTCCTTGAGCTGATGCGTCGACTCTTCAGTTCAATCTCTCAAGTCTATACACTCCATGCCCATTCAAGTCTATACATCGGTTTGATTCAAAGTCTGTACACTGCTTCACTTCGTCAGAGTCCATACATCCTCAGCTGAACCCCATGTCTGTACAACGGCCTCAATCTTCATCTATCTACACTCTGTTTGGATAGTATGGATAGTGGTGGGTCGACCCACCCTTGCTGATGCGTCGACCCATCAGAACATTTTTCTTTATAGTAAGCCCACATATTGGTCTTCTTGACTCAAAGTCTATACATCCGGAAAGGGGCCAAGTCTATACAGTCTCACGCTCAAATCCTTCAAAGTCCATACATTGGACTGTAGCTTCCACTGTTCATGCCTTGGTCCAAGTCTATACAGTGCACTGTGCAGCCTGCTCGTGTTCAAGCTTGTTGGTGAAGTCTGTACATCGCTCGCTCCTTCAGCTTTCACCAAGTCTGTACAGCGTGAACAGTTCGTCTCAATCCTTCGAAGTCTAAACATTTATATGTCTTCTAAGTCTACACATTGCCAAAGTATGTGCAGCCCCTACTCTATACAACCGATTGATGTTGCAGTGTTCACCAAGTCTATACATTGCCTTCAGACCTTCAAGTCTATCCACTGCTACAGGAACCAAGTCTATACATCGGCTTCGCATCTGCAAGTCTGTACATTGGAGTCAGATCACCAAGTCTATACACTGGACTTTGTTTCACCAAGTCTGTACACTCCACATCTTTTCCTACGCTTGGCCAAGTCTATACACTCATACCTTTTCCTACGTTTTACTGGCCAAGTCTATACATCGCTAAGTCTGCACATTGTCTTCAGCTCAAGCGTTCAAAGCCTAAAGTCTGTACAGCGCAAAGTCTACACATTGGCTCAGGGTCGTCAAGTCTATACATCCACAGTGGACGTACAAGTCTATTCATTGGCTCTAACATTCCAAACTCTGTACAGTCACTCCCTCAGCAAGTCTATACACTGGAGTCGTCAGCTGTGAGGACAGCAAGTCTGTACACTAGTTTTCATGCATGTTAAACTCCAAGTCTATACAGCCTGCCTCTTCGACTCAGTGTACATACTTATTCATTTGCTGTTTCAAAGTCCATACACTCGTTTCTAAGGCAAAGTCTATACAATCGTCTTTGAGCATCAAAGTCTGTACAGCCTGTCTGTCTTCATGGGTTCTGTGCTTTTAGTGCGTTGACGCACTTGGCTGACTGCGTAGATGCAATTGTGCATCTTTCGCTTTCTGTCTTGTTCACTGCATCGACGCTGACACTAGATGCGTTGACGTATTGGCCAGTTGCCAAGGGCGTGAGCATCTCGCTTGAGGAGCTGAGGCGACGCTACACGATGGAAGCGTTGACGCCTTGGGCTGATGTCCAAAGGTCTTTTGATCAACATCAAGTCTGTACAGCATGAAGTCTGTACATTGGTTTTGTCTTGAACAAAACGCCTAAGTCTATACATTGCTATGGATTGCAATGAACTAACTAAGTCTATACAGCCGTCTATGTGTGCCTTGCTAGCTGAATGAAGTCTGAACATTGCCTTAAGCTGATACTGTCTTCGACTGATTAACTGACAGGTTATTCAATTGATTTTCTGACAGGTTTAATGGATGAGGCCATCAAGACTTGCACGTGATCCTAGAGGCTGAAATGCTGACACGTGGACCACTGAAGCTTGGGCGGGAATCGAAAAGAGCATAAGCCCTAGCTGCCTACTGTTGGTATATATATGGAGTCTCCTCCATTGGCTGAGAGTGATCGAAAGGCAGAGAGCCATCGAGAAAAGCTGAAGAGCAGAGAGTGCCTCCACGATACAGAGAATAGAGAAGAAGAAGAAAAGAGAGCAGAAGAAGGAAAAGAGAGAGATAGTGCTCGTGAGAAGTGAGAAGAAAGAGAAGTAGAAAGAAGAGGAAGAAAAGAAGAGGAAGAAAAGAAGAGGAGGAGAGAGTCTATTGAAGATCAGTTCAGTCTGTTCGTGGATCAAATCCAGAACGACTATGCTCATTGAGAGCTACGTCTCTTGTGTTTCATTTCCAGCTTTTGTTGTTGTGCTTTTTATGTTTCCTTATTTTTTCTTTTGTTTCTTTGGTTAGCCTTGTTCTTCCGATTGCCCTGCTGGGGATCGGGTTCCTCCTGTGGATTCAGGAGAAGGGAGACTTGTCTCCGGTTCTGGGCTTGTGGGTAGCAAGTCCAGGGGTCCCTCCGGTCTGGAGGAAGAGAGACTTCGGTCTCTGGTTTCCAAGTGGCTGGGAGTCACTTGGGGTGTCCCTCCGGTTGGGAGGAAGAGGGGTGGCTGTTCCCCTGGTCAAGCTGTGTGGCAGCAACTGTTCGCAGACTAAGTCTGCTTGGTTCTAGCATTGGCTAGTGAAGCCTCACTCCGGTTGGGAGTGAGGGGTGGATGTAGGTCTGGAGGACCGAACCACCTTAAAATTATTTGTGCAGTGGTTTGCCTTGCGTTAGCTCCATATCTTCTACCTCCCATTCACAGGTTGTGCATGCTTGGCTAGTTGCATTATCTAGAGAGTTATTTTTGAGCATTATATTCTGCTAAGTGTGTTTGGGTTGTTTAGCTCTGCCTTCGTTTCTGGTTGTTCAGGTGGCTGCATTGGTGCAGTCCAACTGTTTGTTCATTTGTTGCCTTATCATTTCATCTTGGAAAGCTCATTAGTCTTTATTCCGCATATCTGAGCTTTAGAGTTTTTATTTGGGCATTGTTCGTAGAAGGATACATTCACCCCCCTCTGTATCTGGGCCTAGCACCCTAACGCGGAACAATAAGGAAATGGTCAACATGTGACCGATACGGCTCCGAATACCTTTGCGCGCGCACCCCGATGTCGGGCTTTCAAGGTATCTAGGCTTTTCAACATGTTCTTTCTTCTTTTTAATTATTATACAATCGAATCGACTTATCGACCATGCAGCCCCATTGCTTGGCATGGCGATTAATCAAACGTTTTCCCCTCTTTTATCGTCGTGAACGACCTTTATGGCACGGTGGGTCGCCAGTCCCGATCGAATGCCCGCCATCACCTGCTTATCATAAGGAGCGCACCTTCGGTCAGTCAAGACCATCCCAGCCTTGGAACTTGAACACACTGTCATTTATGTGATTGGCACGCCCTATCGTGAGTAAAATCGATGAAAGATGCAATGATATTTAACTATTAATTATCCTATATCTTGAGTGCTTCCACGTGGCATTAATATTCCCCGCGATCGAGGAGCCCTAGCTCCCGAAAATTCATTATATAAAGACGTGACGGTCCCGTTCACGACACATGAGTTTGAGGGGGGCACGAAACAATAAGGAAATGGTCACAACATGTGACCGATTTGACCCTTTGTACCTTTTCACGTGCACCCCGCTGTGGCCCTTTATAGGTAGCTAGGCTTTTCAACACGTTCTCTCTTCTTTTTAAATAATCGAATCGACTTATTGGCCATGCAGCCCCATTACTTGGTGTGGCAATTAATCAAACGTTTTCCCCTCTTTTATCATCGTGAACGACCTTTATGGCACGGCGGGTTGCCAGTCCCGACCGAATGCCCACCATCATCGATCTGCTTAGTGATCGATCAGAAGGAGCCCACCTGAAGTTAGTCCAGACCATCTCAGCCTTTGAACTTGAACACAGTATTGTCAGACACGTGATTGGCACGCCATATCGTGAGTAAAATCGATGAAAGATACAATGATATTTGACTATTTTATATTCTGAGTGCTTCCACGTGACATTAATATTCTCCGCTATCAAGGAGATCGACCTAGATCTCGATTTTACTTAAATATACACGTGACGATAAATTCATGGCACATGAGTTTAAGGGGGGCACGGAATAATAAGGAAATGGTCAACATGTGACCGATACGGTTCCGAATACCTTTTCGTGCGCACCCCGATGTCGGGCTATCAAGGTAGCTAGGCTATTCAACACATTCTCTCTTCTTTTTATATAATTGACTTATCGGCCATGAGGAAGTTGAAAATGTTTAAATTACAGATCTTCGGATCTTTAAATAATAAAAAATAATTGTTTTAGATGTAATGATACTTTTTACTGAGAGAGATTTTATCCTATTAGAAGAAGTGAATGAATGACAAAGAATCACGAATCGAGTGAATGAAAACATGGCATCAAATGAAAATATGGCGCCAAATAGACAGAGACAAGAATTAAAAAAAATGTCCCCTCTCCTGTCCTCCTTAGTCCTTCCCCCTTCCTCCTCATTGAACCACTGCATCCCCCTCTCAATCTGTCACCGGCGGGCGGCGGCTTGGCGAGGGCGGGCGGGCGCGACGAAGCTACCCAGGGACACCAGTGAGGGGCGAGCGGAGGCGGCACCGGCAGCGAGGGCGCAGATGCGCTGGTGACCTACGGCAGTGGCGGTGAGCTCCTGCCCTTTCTCACGCTCACTCTCACACACACACACACAGACATGGTCTCTCACACACTCTCACTTTTCATGGCTGGTCAACAAGACGAACCTTTTCTCCTTATCCCCTGTTGTACTCTTACAACATCAGATGAAATTCCAAGCCCCTATTTTTATTGGGAGGGTGGGAAGAGGGATGTGATATAAATGTGTGTGCGTAAATGTGGATATGACCCTTTGTTCCATTTTTGCCCGTTCAAGCTTTTGTTATAATATATGTGATCGGTATGCTTGGATGTGAATTACATTTGTAGACAGGTGTGGTTGCCGAAATGTGAAAAAATGTGTATGTGAATGGGAGTATGATAATGATTTTTTTCCAGAAGATGATGTCAATGTCAACGTGGGTGTGTGAATATGGAAGTGAAAGAGGATGTGGATATGGACGTATATGTGACCAAACGGGATGTACGAATGTGGAAAATAGTCAATATTTAGGGGAGATGTTGTCGATATTTTCTTAGAAGTAGTGATAAGACATATTGATATGAATTTTTTAATTTGTTAGGTAAATATGGCTAGAGTTGATCGTTCATGGATGAATCACAGAGTAGTTGACGGAGTGGTGTTCGAGAAGTTTAAGGATGGAGTTGATGGTTTTATTCAGTTTGTATTGGGGCATCCAATAGCAGTGGACCAGCGTGGTAACATCCAGTGTCCTTGTTTACGCTGTAAAAATAAGAAATTTCTTTCGCTATGGGATGTGCAAGTTCATTTATACAGGAAGGGGTTCATGAAAGGTTATATGAATTGGGTGTGTCACGGTGAGGACTTTTGGTCGCATGCGCCCGACAACGTTGGCGGCACAAGTACCTACGTAGACATGGTAATCGATGCTGCTGGCCCTAACTTTAATGTACAAGGGGAACACGTGTACAATGAAGAACCACCAAACAAGTCAGCTGAAAGATTTTATCAGTTACTTCGGGATGCTGATGAGCCGCTGTGGCATGGTTGTGAAAATCACACTCGCTTATCTGCTGTCTCACAGTTGTTGAATTTGAAATCCGAATTTCACCTTAGTGAGAGTTGTTTTGACCGTATGCTCCTCCTTATCAAGAGCATGCTGCCTATGGATGAGAATCTGCCTGAAAATTTTTACCGTGCAAAGAAGATGGTCAATGATTTAGGGCTTGGATATCAAAAAATAAATGCATATTGGTGCGGACACCCGAGCAGTTGATCGGCACGATACGCCGAGCCACCGGTACCGCACACGGAGCACGACTCGAGCCACCTCAACATCTATTTGGCTCGGAGACAGCCTGGAGACGCCCCCCTGAGTCCCCATTTATAATATTTAGTTAGCCTTTATGTGTGTGTAATTTGCGTTTATTTCGTTGTATTCGGTTTGCTATTTTGATTGTAAGAGGGGCTTATGTGCAATTTGGACCCCGTGGGCCCCACGGGCCCCCCAGGCCCCATCCCATTGAGCCACCTCACCCATGGGCCCCATGTGGGGTCAGTCAACATGTCAAATGGAGGCTTCTAGATGGGTGGGCCAAGTGGGGGATAAGTGGCTTGGAAAGTCCACATTTTGGCCACCCACCCCACCTACCAAGTCAAGCCACCCTCCTTGGTCCAAGGGCCGCCCCCCTCCTTGTAGTTTTTTATTTATTTTTTATGTGTGTGTCACACTCCATCCCAACCCTCCATTCCCATCCCCTAGATCCAATGGTTGTGGATGGATGTGAGATGTAACCTATTTAAGCTTGTATTTTCCATTTTAGTAGAATTAATGCCATTTGAATTGAAGAAAAGCTTGAAGCTCCAGCCTTGGTGCGCCCCCTTCTCCTCTCCCTCTCCCCCTTGAAGCTGTGAAGGCTTCCTTCTGGTGGTGAGACTCCACCCTATCAGTTCCGGTCGTCGCCGCCGCCGCCACGAGCCGCCACCGCACCGCCTTCGCCATCAACGGAGTTCGGCCCGCGCAGTACCACAGAGGCTTCCACAAATTTTCTGTCTCAGCCCCGAGCTCAGATAGATCTGGGTATTTTAGTGGATGTTCCAGAGGTGTCAAGGACATCCCACAAATTTTGGTTTGCCATTCAGATCTCGTTTCATATTTTTTGATTTTCGTCCACTCTTCCATTTTGGTTCTGCCAGAGTTCTGTCCAGATTCATCCCTGCCCTGAGTTTCATGTCTTAGGTCCACTTTTTGATTTATTTTGGTTCGCCCAATTTTACTGGAGGTTCCACCCATCCACCCCTTCATCCACAATTTTTCTAAATTTTTGGTTCGTCCATTTCATATTTTCTAAAAATCGTTCTCAGTCCCAGCTACAGTTCTGTCCCCCTGTTCCCAGATCCGACCACCAGTCACCCCAAAAATCATAGTAAATCACCACCACCTCCAAATCAAATTCTCAAAATAGTCCCCGTTCCGTGGTTTGATACCCTACAACTTTGAAGAAGAGCTCAAGAGCTGAATCAGAGGTTTACTAGGCGGTCAACGGTGGTTCTCAGACAAGTATCCTACAGATCTGAGATTTCGGTTACTGTACAACAGGGGCTTGTAAATTCATTAAAGTTCTGATCTGACCGGATCCAGCAGATCTCTTTGGGTCTAGATTGAAGCATTTGAAGAGATCTTTCCAACGATAGCTCATGCGTCCCGATCCGACGTCGGGATTGATCGCAGCGGCCGTTTTCGCCGGAGCGCGCGCCTGAAAACAGCAACTAAAAATCCGTGGGCAGCAACTTCAAAGCTTGGGAATCGGGACCGATCGACCCCCGATCGGTGTTCCCGGCCGACCGCCGTCCGTGGAGGCGCGCCACCAGGGGTCCCCATCACAGTGGGTCCCACCCCCGCAGATCCGGAGGACAGCGCCATCCGTGGGCCCCGCGGGCCCGCAGAACCCGCCGTTCGGAAAGCACGAAAACGCGGAGTTCGGCACCGCCGGGCGACATCAAGATGCTGCCCGTCAACCCGAGTTGCGTGATTCCCGGGCTCCACATGTGACCTTTTACCTCCCTGCGTGGAGTGGGTCAAATCTTTGTATTGCTGTGATATTGTTTAACCGGGAGTCCGTGATTCGGCCGGGGTTGTCTTCGCCACGCCGGGTGCGTGGAGGTAATGGTCCGAACCTCTTGGCGTTCATTTGCTTAGCTAGTATACGGTCTTTTGCCGCTGCCGAGAGTGTAGGTACTAGCCCGTGTGTCCATGTCACCGCTGTGAGAGTGAGAGTGACCCGTCCCGCGACTCGATCCGAGTCCGGAAGTTGAGTCGGACTACCCTTGACCTCCGCCGGTTCCTTAACCGCGCACGGTCCGCGCTTTCCCTCGCTTGGGACGACGAGTGAGCTTCCACTTCTGTTAGCGACGTTTCGCCACTAGGAGCTCGTAGTGTCGGGCTTAGTGTCTCCCTGGTGTGTGCTGCTGGTCGCGTCTTCATCTAGAGTCCGAGAGTGGCACCACATAGTGTCGTCTCCCGTGTTCGTCCCGCATCAGTTTGGTATCAGAGAAGTCGAGTCTAGGGTAGTCGTTGCATAAGTCTTGCATCATGGTCTAAGTCGAGTCTAGGATCATCCTTATTTTCAAAACAAAAAAAAAGTGTGTTTTAAATTGCATTTGCACCCTTTATTCGGTATCTTAAAAGGTGTTGTCCGAACGTTAGGCTACGCCTATCGGGAGGTCGCACACTTGCGGGAGTGATCTTCGGATCGATTAACTCCGCCCCGTACCGGATATTGGTTTAGGTCTAAGTGCATCATTTAGTGTGTGTTTGCATTAGTCGGTGTCTTCTAGGTCATGTGTCAGTTGCATGCCCACCCGTCGAGGTGCCCAGTACTCGCCACCACCACCTATGGCGGAGTCCCGAGCCCGTAGTTCCGATGAGTCTTCCACGGCCGAGATGTTCCGGGCCATCATGGATCGTTTAGACACGCGTATGGATGGTCTTAGTACGCGTATGGATGGCATAGGGACGCGTCTAGAAGGGCGGATGAAGGTCCTCGAGGATCGGGCCGGGGTTTCGGAGCAGTCCATTCAGGGCTAGTTGGGAGAATTGCCGTCCTCGAGAGGGGCCCAGTAGCGGCGCAACCCGCGCCGACGAACGGCCAACAGGAGCCGGTTCAGCAGCCTGCTGTGCCAAGGGCTCAGGCGGAGAATGTTGGGGTTCAACAGGTGCATGTGGTGGATGATTATGCATCTGATAATGATCAAGGGGGTAACGGTCGTCGTCATCAACGACGGAATCGTGATGACGAGGATGACGACCGCATTCTTAGGGGTGTGCGTGCGGACCCTCCCACTTTTAGCGGGTCCTTGGACCCTAGGGTGTATTTAGATTGGGAGGCCGGCATGGACCGGTACTTCGAGTGGTTTGAGATGACGGACCACCGAAGAGTCCGATACGCAAAGATGAAGCTGCAAGGGCAGGCCCAAACTTATTGGATCAATGTGGAGAGCCTGCTCAACCAGCGACGTCAACCCCAGATCGGTACTTGGGATGATATGAAAACCAAGTTGAGGGAGAAGTACCTTCCCGCCTCATATCGCCAACGTCTCATAGACAAGTGGCAAAGCATCTCCCAAGGGAACCGATCCGTGACCGAGTACACCGCCGAGTTCGATGAGTATTATTTGCGGTGCGGGGTCACGGAAGAGAGCACCATGACGATATCCCGCTTTCGGAGAGGTTTGCGGCCCAATTATCAATATGAACTCTTTCTCCGCAATGCCACCACTTTGGAGCAGGCATATCAGATTGCTCTCGAATTGGAGCAGTTCGAGGCCGAGTTTGAGTCACCCCATCGGTTGGGCTCCTTTCCCCTTCGTAGTGTCGAGTCCCGTGGCTCATCTGGCACGTATCCGAGGGCCCCCATGGCACGACCTCAGGAGCCCGCTCGCCCCGAGCCCTTTGCTCCTAGGCCTCGTCCTCCACCCCCGAGGGACCTTCCTCGTCCCCAGCATCTTACGGCCCCACCCATAGCCCGTCCACCGGCACCCGCACCTCCTGCACGTCCTTTGTTGCCTACGCCTCCTATCCGTCGGGAGGATAAAGGTAAAGGACCTATGATTGGGGAGCCTAGTGGATCACGGCAGCAGTGTTATCGCTGCAATGGGTTTGGCCATTTCGCCAACCAGTGTCCCACCCGCCCATCTCTTCACATTGGGGACACACAGGCCGAGGATACCACCCCTACGGGCCTCGAGTTAGTCAGCTATGAGGCAGATGAAGAGTTAGCTGACGAGTACTATGAGATGGGAGGTGAGGCCCAGGATGTCCAGCAGTCGGGCGATACCCACGTGGGGGTCGTCAGATGTATCCTCACCCAGCCACAGGCCAGTGATGACTGGCGTCGGACCACTATCCTTCAGGTATTCTGTAGGCTGGGAAAGCAAATTTGCAAGGTGGTCATCGATAGCGGGAGTTGTATCAATGCAATCTCCACGAACGCTGTCGCTCGTCTTGGTCTCACACCCGTAGACCATCCTTGTCCCTATCAGGTATCATGGGTGGATACCACTTCCATTTCGGTCAGGCTGCGGTGCTTGGTCCCGCTGCAGCTCCACTCCTACCGTGACGAGATCTGGTGTGATGTTCTCCCCATGGAAGTGGGAAGTATCATTCTTGGTAGGCCGTGGTTATTCGACCGAGATGCCACACTCCATGGTCGGTCGAACACCTGTACCTTCGACCACGATGGCCAGCGGGTCACCCTCCACCCCGTTCGGCCCAGGAGCCCATCAGTCAGGGGTCCTACTGGCCCTAGTACTCCAAAGCCTTCCGTACCCGGGCCCAGTACCCCATCCCCAGCTCGGACTATGACCGTTACCTCTGGCCCAGGAGAGCCCTCGACGAGGAGATTGATGATGATTAGCTCCCGGGAAATGGAGCAGGAGCTTAGTCAGGGCTGTCCGGTGTTTGCCATTACGGTCCGAGAGGTGGAGCGGGACTCCGAGGGTGAGCTCCCACCCGAGGTTGTTCCTATTCTGCAGGAGTTTGCTGATATTTTTCCCGATGAGCTTCCCGAGGGACTCCCACCCATGCGGGATATTCAGCATGCCATCGACCTTGTTCCGGGCTCTTCTTTGCCCAACCTTCCTCATTATCGAATGAGCCCCACGGAGCATGCCGAGCTTAAACGGCAGGTCGATGAGCTTGTGCAGAGAGGATCTGTCCGGGACAGCATGAGTCCATGTGCTGTACCTGCATTACTCGCCCCGAAGAAGGATGGCACATGGAGAATGTGTATTGATAGTCGTGCCATCAACAAGATCACCGTGAAGTACAGGTTCCCTATTCCCCGCCTGGATGACATGCTAGACATGATGGCAGGTGCCACTATCTTTTCGAAGATCGATCTTAAGAGTGGCTACCATCAGGTGAGGATTAGGCCAGGTGATGAGTGGAAGACCGCATTTAAGACCAAGGACGGTCTATATGAGTGGTTGGTCATGCCTTTTGGGTTGACCAATGCCCCTAGCACTTTCATGCGGCTCATGACTCAGGTCCTTCGACCTTTCATTGGAGTCTTTGTAGTGGTGTATTTTGATGATATCCTTATCTATAGCCGCACCACAGGGGACCACTTAGACCACCTTCGGCAGGTCTGTCTACTTCTTCGGCGAGAGCAGTTGTTTGCGAACCCACAGAAGTGTGCCTTCATGACACCTCAGCTTACCTTCTTGGGTTTCATTGTGTCTAGTACTGGGGTCTCCGCCGATCCGGAGAAGGTCCGGGCCATTGTTGAGTGGCCGGAACCCCGTACGGTTCATGATGTCCGCAGCTTTCATGGCCTTGCGACGTTCTACCGTCGCTTCATCCGCGGATTTAGCTCCGTCACCGCCCCGATCACGGATTGCATCCGTAAGGGCACATTTGTATGGACGAAGGCCGCATCTGCCGCCTTCAAGGACATCAAGGAGCGCATGACCCAGACACCTATCCTTCGACTGCCTGATTTCTCGAAGGTGTTTGAGGTCTCTTGTGATGCGTCGGGTGTTGGGATTGGAGGAGTTTTGAGTCAGGAGTCCCACCCGATCGCATATTTCAGCGAGAAGCTGAATGACGCGAAACTGCGATATTCCACATATGATAAAGAATTCTACGCAGTTGTTCAGGCTCTTAGGCATTGGAGGCACTATCTTTTACATCAGGAGTTTGTCCTATACTCCGATCACGAGGCATTGAGGTACCTCCATTCGCAAAAGAAGCTTAACTCGCGTCATAGTCGTTGGGTCGAGTATCTCCAGCAGTTCACCTTTGTGCTGAAACATAAGGCTGGAGTGGAGAACAAGGTGGCTGATGCCTTGAGTCGGCGAGCATGTTTGCTTACCACCATGAGTGCCGAGGTCATAGGGTTAGAGAAGATGAAGGAGGCCTATGTTGATTGTCCTGACTTTGGTCAGATTTTTACCACCCTCCAGGCCGGACCCTCGAGAGACCTTGATGAGTATGTGCTTCAGGAGGGTTACCTCTTTCGAGGTAGCAGGCTATGTGTTCCCCGAACTTCGGTTCGAGATTTCTTAGTGTGGGAACTACATGCGGGAGGTCTAGCCGGCCACTTTGGTCGGAACAAGACTATTGAGGCAGTGGAGCATCGATTTTATTGGCCGAGCTTGAAGCGCGATGTTGCTAACATCGTGGCTCAGTGCCGTACATGTGCTACGGCCAAGATGAAGAAGCAAAGCTCGGGCCTTTATACGCCTCTCCCCGTGCCTGATGCCCCGTGGCAGGATGTTAGCATGGACTTTGTTTTGGGATTGCCACGTACCTCCAGGAAGCATGATTCGGTCTATGTGGTGGTTGACCGTTTCTCGAAGATGGCCCTCTTTATCCTTGCTCGAAGACTTCGGATGCTTCGAGGGTAGCCCGCCTTTTTCTTACGCATGTGGTGTGCAAGTTCGGGTTGCCTCGCACTATAGTGTCTGACCGTGATGTTAGATTCACTTCCTACTTTTGGAAGACACTATGGCATATGATGGGTACTCACCTCAAGTTTTCCACTGCATATCATCCCCAGACAGATGGTCAGACCGAGGTGGTCAATAGGAGTCTGGGAGATCTTTTGAGGTGTCTAGTTAAGGACCGCATTGGGGATTGGGATCTCATTTTACCCATGGCTGAGTTTGCATACAATGATTCGGTGAATAGGTCTACCGGCATGAGTCCATTTGAAATTGTCACAGGTCGTAGGCCTAGGAAACCCGTTGACCTTGTCCCCATGCCTATCCATGCTAGAGTGTCGGAGTCGGCCGAGTCGTTTGCTAGGCACGTTAGGAGTTTGCATGACGACATCCGTCGTCACATTGAGGCCAGCAATGCACGGTACAAGGAGTTAGCCGATGCCCACCGACACCACCGAGAGTTCCACGAGGGCGAATACGTCATGATCAGGGTAAGACCTGAACGGTTTCCCTCTGGAACCGTTAAGAAGTTGCAAGCTCGCGGAGCCGGTCCATTCAGAGTGTTGAAACGCGTTGGATCCAATGCGTACGTTGTGGACTTGCCCGAGGAATATGGTATAAGCTCTACCTTCAATGTATCGGATCTTGTTGCATATAGGGACCCAGCGGTGATCCCTAGTGAGCCTTTTGAGCCATCTCCTCCCCTTGAGAGTGATCCCACACCTGAGTGTCCACTTCCACCTCCAGCCCCTTTTTCACGGCAGCGTGAGCATATAGATCGTATACTGGACGAGCAAGTGACAGTTACCAGGAGTGGATCTTACCCGCGCTACCTAGTGCGATGGAGAGGACGGCCCGCTACTGAGGACACATGGATCACACATGGCGAGTTGCAGCGGATCGATCCGGACCTTTTGGAGCGATACAGGAGCGATGCAGACCCTTACTCGACAGGGTCGAGTTTCTCCCACCCGGGGAGAATTGGTGCGGACACCCGAGCAGTTGATCGGCACGATACGCCGAGCCACCGGTACCGCACACGGAGCACGACTCGAGCCACCTCAGCATCTATTTGGCTCGGAGACAGCCTGGAGACGCCCCCCTGAGTCCCCATTTATCATATTTAGTTAGCCTTTATGTGTGTGTAATTTGCGTTTATTTCGTTGTATTCGGTTTACTATTTTGATTGTAAGAGGGGCTTATGTGCAATTTGGACCCCGTGGGCCCCACGGGCCCCCCAGGCCCCATCCCATTAAAGCCACCTCACCCATGGGCCCCATGTGGGGTCAGTCAACATGTCAAATGGAGGCTTCTAGATGGGTGGGCCAAGTGGGGGACAAGTGGCTTGGAAAGTCCACATTTTGGCCACCCACCCCACCTACCAAGTCAAGCCACCCTCCTTGGTCCAAGGGCCGCCCCCCTCCTTGTAGTTTTTTATTTATTTTGTGTGTGTGTGTCACACTCCATCCCAACCCTCCATTCCCATCCCCTAGATCCAATGGTTGTGGATGGATGTGAGATGTAACCTATTTAAGCTTGTATTTTCTATTTTAGTAGAATTAATACCATTTGAATTGAAGAAAAGCTTGAAGCTCCAGCCTTGGTGCGCCCCCTTCTCCTCTCCCTCTCCCCCTTGAAGCTGTGAAGGCTTCCTTCTGGTGGTGAGACTCCACCCTATCAGTTCCGGTCGCCGCCGCCGCCGCCACGAGCCGCCACCGCACCGCCTTCGCCATCAACGGAGTTCTGCCCGCGCAGTACCACAGAGGCTTCCACGAATTTCCTGTCTCAGCCCTGAGCTCAGATAGATCTGGGAATTTTAGTGGATGTTTCAGAGGTGTCAAGGACATCCCACAAATTTTGGTTTGCCATTCAGATCTCGTTTCATAGTTTTTGATTTTCGTCCACTCTTCTATTTTGGTTCTGCCAGAGTTCTGTCCAGATTTATCCCCTCCCTGAGTTTCATGTCTTAGGTCCACTTTTTGATTTATTTTGGTTCGCAAAAATTTTACTGGAGGTTCCACCCATCCACCCCTTCATCCAACATTTTTATAAATTTTTTGTTCGTCCATTTCATATTTTCTAAAAATCGTTCTCAGTCCCAGCTACAGTTCTGTCCCCCTGTTCCTAGATCCGACCACCAGTCACCCCAAAAATCATAGTAAATCACCACCACCTCCAAATCAAATTCCAAAAATATTCCCAATTCCATGGTTTGATACCCTACAACTTTGAAGAATAGCTTAAGAGCTGAATTGGAGGTTTACTAGGCAGTAAATGGTAGTTCTCAGACAAGTATCCTACAGATCTGAGATTTTGGTTACTGTACAACTGGGGCTTGTAAATTCATTAAAGTTCTGATCCGACCAGATCCAGTAGATCTCTTTGGGTCTAGATTGAAGCATTTGAAGAGAGCTTTCCAACGATAGCTCATGCGTCCCGATCCGACGTCGGGATTGATCGCAGCGACCGTTTTCGCCGGAGCGCGCACCTGAAAATAGCAACTAAAAATCCGTGGGCAGCAACTTCAAAGCTTGGGAATCGGGACCGATCGACCCCGGATCGGTGTTCCCGGCCGACCGCCGTCCACGGAGGCGCGCCACCAGGGGTCCCCATCACAGTGGGTCCCACCCCCGCAGATCCGGAGGACAGCGCCATCCGTGGGTCCCGCGGGCCCGCAGAACCGGCCGTTCGGAAAGCACGAAAACGCGGAGTTCGGCACCGCCGGGCGACATCAAGATGCTGCCCGTCAACCCGAGTTGCGTGATTCCCGTGCTCCACATGTGACCTTTTACCTCCCTGTGCGGAGTGGGTCAAATCTTTGTATTGCTGTGATATTGTTTAACCGGGAGTCCGTGATTCGGCCGGGGTTGTCTTCGCCACGCCGGGTGCGTGAAGGTAATGGTCCGAACCTCTTGGCGTTCATTTGCTTAGCTAGTATACGGTCTTTTGCCGCTGTCGAGAGTGTAGGTACTAGCCCGTGTGTCCATGTCACCGCTGTGAGAGTGAGAGTGACCCGTCCCGCGACTCGATCCGAGTCCGGAAGTTGAGTCGGACTACCCTTGACCTCTGCCGGTTCCTTAACCGCGCACGGTTCGCGCTTTCCCTCGCTTGGGACGACGAGTGAGCTTTCACTTCTGTTAGCGATGTTTCGCCACTAGGAGCTCGTAGTGTTGGGCTTAGTGTCTCCCTGGTGTGTGTTGCTGGTCGCGTCTACATCTAGAGTCCGAGGGTGGCACCACATAGTGTCGTCTCCCGTGTTCGTCCCGCATCACATGTCCTAATCACTATATGCTATATTATGCAGACAATGTAGATAAAATATCATGTGATATTTGTCATCATGATAGATTTAAACCCAAGAGAGGGGACAAATCAAAGCAGAAGGATGTGCCTTATAAGTCACTGCGATACTTCCCTCTCACGCCCAGATTACAGCGGATGTATATGTCGTCAAAGACAGCTCGGCATATGATATGGCACGTGGAAAGAGTATGCCGTGTAGATGATATAATCAGTCATCCCGCCGATGGTGAAGCTTGGGCTCATTTCAGTCGTAACTATACTGCTTTTGGTCAGGAGACACGCAATGTTAGGTTAGGTTTATGCACAGATAGCTTCAACCCATTTGGAGGTTCAGTAGCGTCTTACTCATGTTGGCCAGTCTTCATGATGCCGTACAACCTTCCACCGAGCATGTGCATGAAGCGTGAGAACCTTTTCTTAACTTTGGTGATTCCAGGTCCAAAAAATCCAGAAAAAAAATTTGGACATATATCTCAGGCCACTGATTGATGAGTTGAAAAGATTATGGAATGATGAAGTTGTTACTTATGATGCGTACAGAAAATAAAATTTCACTATGAAGGCTGCATTGATGTGGACAATAAGTGACTTCCCTGCATATGGAATGCTATCTGGCTGGAGCACACACGGGAGGTTGGCATGTCCTTACTGTATGGTTGATACCAAATCCTTTGTCCTAAAATATGGTAAGAAATCATGCTGGTTCGATTGTCATCGACGGTTCCTACCAAATGACCATCCTTTCCGACGGTAAAAGGACTCATTCATTAAGAACACAGTTGAAATGGATGAAGCAGACTTGGAACGGATGTCTGGTCGAAAAATGGCATTAGAGGTGCAAGACTTACCAGATATAGTGTAATTGTCGGGTAGTACACGGCATCTTCATGGATTTGGAGAGGAACACAATTGGGTGAAGAAAAGTATCTTCTGGGAATTACCTTACTGGTCAGCCCTTTTGATACGGCACAACCTGGACGTCATGCATGTTGAGAAGAATGTCTTTGATAATGTGTTCAACACCATCATGAACGTGAAAGCCAAAACAAAGGACAATGCCAAGGCGTGAGCGGACTTGAAGATACTTTGCAAACGACCAGAGTTGGGATTGCGGTCGGTACGGGGCAAAGTTGTGCAACCTAAAGCAGCTTACGTGTTGAAAGACACACAGATCAATGAACTGTGCTAGTGGCTGAAGCAATTAAGATTCCCTGATGGATATATGTCTAACATAGCCCGTTGTGTGAATGTCAATGAGGGAAAACTATATGGGTTGAAAAGTCACGACTGTCATGTGTTCATGGAGAGACTTCTGCCCATTGCATTCCGTGACATATTACCAAAGCCTATATGGGGAGCATTGACTGAGTTGAGTCAGTTTTTTAGGATACTATGTGCATCAGAACTCAAACTTGGGGACGTGCAAACTATGGAACAGAATGTGGTCACGAGGTATGCAAGTTGGGGAAGATATTTCCCCCTGCGTTCTTCGATTCCATGGAGCACCTGATTATCCATTTGCCATACGAGGCCAAAGTTGGAGGACCGGTACAATTTCGATGGATGTATCAATTTGAGAGGTAATCAGTATGTATTTACTGATTAATTGACAGTAGTTACATGTGTCTGTCATTGTCATCTGAATTGTTGTCATAGGTGTATGCATGACCTGAAAATGAAGGTTCGCAACAAGGCTAAAGTAGAGGGTTCGATTATCGAGGCATATATTATTGAAGAAATTTCTAACTTCTATTCGATGTACTTCAAACCTGAAATTCAAACTCACCGCAATCGACCTCCACGTAATGATGATGGAGGTGAGGTGGGTCCGTCCGACCGGTTGTCCATATTTAAGTATCCAGGTCGTGCATTTGGACGTTGTTCGAATCGCATATTAGAGGACAGAGAGTTGTTGACCGCAGAGATCTATGTTCTCCTGAACTGTCCTGAAATTGAACCTTATGTTGAGTGAGTCCTCAACTCCGACGGTGCTGAAATTTATAAGCATCTTGACGTAGATGACTCCCATTTACTGTGATGTTGCATTCATCATTGCAGGCAATTTGATTTAGAATTAATTACTTGATGTCCACACCTCAATGAGTTGGAGGTTCAAAATGAACGAGAGAGATCTTTTGCCAGATGGCTTAAAGGTCAAGTAAGTGCCAATCTACCAATTCCACAAAGCTTGATGTGTATGCAAGTTCAATTTAAAGTAACGTGGTTTATCTTCATAGGTTGAAGAAGGTTATGTTACTGATGAAAGAGTCTGGGTGATAAGTTATGGACCTTCGAACGTCGCGCATGCCTATCCAGGATTTTTTGTGAATGGTTATAGATTTCACACCAGAGATTATGGACGAAATAAGTCTACAATGAATAGCGGCATATGCGTGAAAGGTAGTACATACAATGAAAATGATCTCGATTACTATGGTATTCTTGAGGAGGTCATAGAATTATAGTATCTCAGACAACACAACCATATTTTCCTTTTTAAGTGTCATTGGTTTGATCATAATTCAGTTCGAAATGACGCAATATATGGGATTGTTGATGTTAAACATAGATCCAAATTGAATACCTATGAGCCGTTCATTTCGGCCGCACAAGTCCAACAACTGTATTATTCAAGTTATTCATCGTCCAAGAATAAAGATTGGTGGGCAGCCTGTAGAGTAAAACCAAGGCTTGCGCCTAATGATGAGTTAGATCTGACTGAAGCTGTCTCTGAGGACACACACGCCGACTATTTTCAATCAGACCAGGGTGACACTGCAGAGTTGGTTCCTTCTAATCTTCATCTGATCGAATCTGATGATCGATGTAATGCCCCGGATCTTTGCTGGATCCTTTGTGGATCTTTGTCGGATCTTTATCAGGTCTTTCGGATCCTTTTTGGAGAGTTTCGGATCGCTTTTGTAGCTCCCGAGTTGAGTTTTACGATCCGTGTAGGTTTTTCCCTCGTACTAGTTACGGGACCCTACGGTGAGTCTATTTCTCAATTCATCGACTCGTGGACGCCGCAGTTACGATGTACTCTTCGAGCCGATCGTTTCGATTATTTTTGCGTATCTTTTTGAATTAGTGCATTTTCGACGCATTTTATGGATTTTCAGAAATTAGAAAATTTTCTAATTTCTTTTTTTTTATAACCCCCCCTCTCTCTCTTCTCACTCACGCCCTCACTCCCTCTCTCTCCCGTTCTCTCTCGTTCTCTCACCCTCTCGGCTCTGTTTGCGGACGGAGGCGGCCGTGGGCGAGGTGACGACGCTGGGGAGCTGCTGAGGCGCGTGATAGAGCGAGGATCGGTGCGGTTTGGGCGTGATCCCGAACGGTGGATTCAAAGCCGACGGTTCGGTTCGTGATGTGGTTTTCGGCGTGGTTTAGTCGCTTCGGCGCTCGGGTTCTTCGGTGGAGGTAGGGAGATGGACCGCCACTTCGTCCCACACATTTTCCTTGCTTTTGTGTGTAGTTTGGTGCTCGATCGGGGGAGATCGGGCCGATTTAGTGAAAACCGTAGTTTTTGGGGTTTTCAAGGTTCGCCGGAAAATGGCAACCATTCGCGGCGTGGTTAGTGTCAATATGACCGCTGGGATGTCAGGATCCCATTCACGTCAGTTTCGTGTCAATCGGTTCTCATTCGGGGCCGGTAAGAGTCAGGGAACCCCGGTGACCCGTTTTGGGTCTATTCGTCAGAATCGCCCCGTTCGTGCGTTTCGATGCGTGCATGTGGTGTTTTCTGGCTCCGGGGGTGTTTTCCTGTTGCGTGGCGTTGTTTCCCCTGCGCTACTGCGTGAATGGGGCGTGGAAGGGGCTGATTTGGCCGTTCCCATGTTCTGCGCATTGGGTCGCTGTAACGGTCGTTCCAGAGGCCGTCACCTGCTGTGACGGTCCCTCGATAGACCGTTACGCTCGCTGCTTGCTTTAGGTCTTTCGGGGTGAGCGTTCTGTGACGCGTCTAGCCTAGACCGTCACATGGTTGTGACGCACCAAGGGAGGTGCGTTACGCTCCCTGCTTGATTCGGGTCTTTCGAGGTGAGTGGGGTGTGACGGACCAGTGTTGGACCGTCACCTGGCTGTAACGTGCCATCGGAGGTGCGTTACGCTCGGGTGGTTCTCGAGGGCTGTGGCTGTCAGTCCCTTGTTGATCGTGCCTTCCTCGGAGACCATGTCAGTCGGTTTGCCCTGACGGACTCCTCCCTGTGCGTTAGAGTCAGGTAACGCACTTGTGTAGGTCCGTTACGAGGCGTTTGATCGATGTTTGTCTGGGGATGGCGGTTGGTGTAACGCACCTACGCCCATGCGCCAGGTGGCTATGACGGACTCAGGCTAGTCCGTCACATGCTGTTCGTTCGTTTTGAGGTTTGGGGCTGTTGGCTCTGACGGTATCCTGGTGCGTTAGGCCGCTGTAACGCGCTTGGCCTGGAGCGTTACGTGGTTCGGGTTGTAGTCGTTGGCCTGTTGGCTCTGACGGCCCTAGTTGGGTGCGTCAGAGCATGTAACACGCCTGTGATAGGCCATTACAGTCCTGTTGTGGCCGTGATGGCCGTTAGGCTGTTCGGTGTTCGTCCGTGTGTTGGTCGGTCGTAGGTTTGTGTTCTAGGGCTGTGTTTGTGTGACAGTGGTCTTCTGGATCGGTCGGGTTAGGTGACTAGGTGCGGTCTTTTCCTTGACTGCGACAGTTCCCTAACGACGCAATCTAGAACTGCCAATGGCCTTGCCTCTGGTTGCGTGGCGGCTGTTCCTTGACTGCTGGGTCTGCCTAGCGGTTGAATGACGGTCCGTTCTGCCAGAGTGTTGTTATTGCCGCTTCAGTTTCTGCTTGTTTTGGCTTGATCTCGTGGTTTGCCCGTGACCCGTGGGTGTCTGTTGACGTCCTATGAGGGCAGTAACCATGATGGGACAGCCAGGAGTGCCTGTGCATGCCATGTGTGTGTCGGTGTTGTCTGGCTCCGGTCAACCGGGGGTTACCCAGGGGTTGACGGGTGGCCTTGCGTGTCTCGGTAGTTTTGTCCAGCCCGAGACATTGGTTCTGGATACCTCGAGGTGTTGTCTTACCTTGGTCTGTGTGTCCAGGTGTGCTGAGGGTTCTCGGTGTTCCCTCAGCTCTCCATGCGTTGTGTTCTTGCGGAGTGTGTCATTTTCTCTGGCTTAGGTTTTAGACCGATTGGCGGCTTGTTCTGCTGTTCGTGACGATCTTGCCTTCGAGTCGTCCGACTCAAGGATCGTTGCGCTGGTAGGTCTAGTTGCCCTGCCCTGAGTCAGTCGGCAGTTGTCAGTGCTGCCATGGGTGCTTGGAAGTACGGGTGACAGTGTTTGTTTAACCTATCTGTACTTCGACACTCGTGTTTTGGGTCTCTGTGTTTCGTGAGCCTCCATTTTCTGTTACCCTCGACGTTCAGTTGTCGACCCACCTCAGGAGTGGTGGGAGGGGTGTTCCCGTTAAACGGTTCCTAAGCTAGTTCCGTGGGCTCCCGGCTCGGTTACCGTAGCGTCCTACGGGGGGAGAATACTAGTTGGAGGCTTGGCTTAGGCGAGAGCCAGTGTGTGCACACGTGGTCAGGGGCTTTGGATGAGACGCCGGCGGGCGTTCCCCTATCTAGTTACTCGAATTCGGTTGATGTTCTGGTTTGGGCCCGGTCAGCGTGTACTGTAGACTCCGCCTGTTCGGTTAGGTGTTGTTAGGCTCGGTACGGGTGGTACAGCATAAGACGTCAGTGGACGCAGCTGGCTGTGGAGAGGCACTCCCGTCACGTGACACGTGACTCTCAGTGTTTCTGTGCATTGTGGCCTTCCCGGGTTAGCCTTTCTGTGGCTGTACTCATGGTCGGTGTTCTGTCACCTCCGCGACTTTCTGGTTGTGCGTGGGGAAGTGTGCACGACGTTCTGGTCGTGTTGTCGGTTGCCGATCTAGGTTTTCCTAGGCTTTCTTGTTGTCCTTGCATGTCTTCGCTTTAGGCCTGGCGTTTTGTCGGCAGATCGGCAACTCCTGACCGTGTCAGCTCTGAGTCACCTTCCTGCTGTTGCTTGGAGTAGTTTGGGGTGCCGAGGTTAGTTCGGTAGCCGTTGTTTGGCACGGGCTCTTCCCCCTCTTCCTTAGCTTGCTCCCTACTCCTACTACCCGTCTGTTCTTTTACTGCATTCTAGTGTAGACTTGTAGCTTTCTAGTGTAGCTTTTCTGTTTGGCTACTGCTGTCATTTACCTGCAGTTTTAGCGTGTTGCTGCGTGTTTTTTCAGTGGGGATCCGCGTGACCCCTACTAAGCCAGTGACACAAGGCTCACCCATGCTTTTCAGGTGGGGTGATGTTCATTCTGTTTCCGTGGCTCCTGGGTTTGCGTGCTGTCGTGGCCAGCTGGTACCCTCGTCGGGTTTCCCCCGACTCTCTGGTACGTCTTTCTTCTCTGTCGACTGTACTTGGTAGACTTGCTATCTTTCCTTTGGACTTGACTCTGGGTATATAATTGTTAATTGTAATCTGTTAATTAAAAAGTAATTTTATTTCTGCTATTTCAACAACCCAGTCTAATGAAATTTAATTAGTTACTGCTATATCTGTCAGTTCAATGTACTACACGACAATCCTTTTTTCCTTCGGATCTTTACCGCTCTTGGGAGGCCTCGCGGGTTCCAAGTGGTATAAGGTGTATTCGATTATCCTATCGGGTATATCTGGTATCCGGGATCCGGGTCATCACAGTTGGTATCAGAGCGGTGTTCTGAGATGTTCTGAGTTCTTTTCTGAGGTATCAGAGCCGTTGTTGTGTGAAGTACATGGGGATCTCAGATATGCAGTTACCAGAGTCGTTAAAGTCTAGTACAGTCCTCAGCTGGCTTGGGTTTGGCGATTCCTTATAGCTTTGTTTCCGCCTGTTGTCTTGTGTGTAATGTTCTAGCACTGTGCGCGGTGATTTTGCTCTCGTCAGGGTGTGACGAGGTGCCTCTTTACCGTTGTGATGTTTGCCTCAATCATGTCGTACTTGGCAGTGTTCGCCGGAAGGCCTGAATCTGCGGTATGTTGTTCGAGGGTTTTCTTGTAAGTGTTCAAGTTGCTGTTGACCCTTGGCCTTGGCCTGATGACCGTACAAGTTTCCACGTTGTTTTGGTCATCCCGACTTGAGTCTGTTCAGCTCCTGATGTGTCCTGCTTCTATTGAAGTGCTCGATTAGATTCCGTGATTGAGAAGTTGCTCAGGCAAGCTAGGATTTTCCCTTCCTAGTGAGCTTTTGTTGTTGAGCTTGTTGCTTCTCGTTCCTTCTGGTGGAGTCTTTTCGAGGTTGGCCTTGGAATTGCTGTCTTAGTGGTACTTTTGTCCTGTGTCTACTTAAGTGTGGACAGCTTTACTCTGAGCCTTATTTGTTCGTCATTTTACGGTTGCTTGGCTTTGGACCTAATCCTTGTGTCGAGAGCTGTCGCGTGCCGTATTCTGTCGTGCCATGTCCAGCGGCCGATGTGTTGTGAGGGCTCATTTATCGTTTCAAGACGTGGAGGTAAGCTGAGATTAGCATTTTTCCGTGTGCTTTGTGCTGAAGCTGCTGCTCTTCTCCTGTTGCACTTAGGCTCTTGTGATCGGTTATTCGCTGGGTCGGTACTCGTGGCGTGTTAATTACGATCTCCATAGATTGCGATGGCGCCTGGTGTGTGCTGAGATGCGATTGCCGAGGTTGTTCTATTGCCTATGTGCATTCCTTGTGTGCGCGGCGGAAGCGTGTGGGCTGATAACCCACTGGTCCAGGATCGTTGTTGTTAGATTCTGGCCGGTCGAGAGATTTGCTTCTTCTCGATGTGACTTCGTCTTGGCTTCTTGTGCCTTGACTTTGTCTGTTGTCATGCTGTTGCTGAAGTTATTCTGCTATCGGTATTGGCCTTTATGAGTGTTGGGGAATTTGTCGGCATTCCTGCTGATTGAGTACCCTCTACTCTGCGTTTCTTCTCGTGGGTATTGTGCTCTCGACGCATGTCGGTGGTCCTTGAGATGCGTTCCCCGAGATTGTGGCGTTCCTTGTCATTTTCTCGTCGTGGTGGGTCTTTCTTGGCGAGCTGCTCGATGCATGACTTGTTCTCTATAGTCGTGTGATAAGCTACCGTTGTGTTTTGATGTGACCCTGCTCGCAGTCGTGTTCCATGGTTCTGTGTGCTGTACGGAGCCGAAATCCTGCGAGTATCGCCGCTGTGTTGTTTTGTGAGTGCTATTTCCATATGATTTTGTGTTTCTGCCTCGGACCATTGTCTTGTCAGTAGCTTGCAGTACTCTTCTTTCCTGGTAGAGTAGCTTGCGACTCGGTCAGATGTGTTGTCTAATGAGGACTGATTTGCTTGCGCTTGTGGTCCAGTGGTGTTGTTGTCATTGGCGTCTTGTGTGCCAGGTATTCCCGGTTACCTCTGGCACAGGAGCCGATGATGTGGTCGAGCTTGCAGCTGAGAGGACTCTGTTTCCTTGTGTAAGCTGCTGCTTGCCATGCTGTCGTTGTGTTCCTCGGTTTCGGTTGTCTGTTGTTGTGGCAGTCGTGTCTCCAGATCTGGTGAGACGTGAACGACGTTGCCCTGTTTCGGAGGTGTCGAACTTGTGTTCACTTGCGTTGTGCTCTGCCCAGAGCATGTGCTTGTGATGGTAGTCTGACTGTGTTCCTCTGAATTATGTTTCTCGAGATTTGTGTTGTTTCGTACTTGTATCCGTTGGGTTGTCTGTCCCTGCTTCTTCCTTCTTGTTAGTCCTTAATTTCGAGGACGAAATTTCTTGAAGGAGCGAAGGATGTAATGCCCCGGATCTTTGCTGGATCCTTTGTGGAACTTTGTTGGATCTTTATCAGGTCTTTCGGATCCTCTTTGGAGAGTTTTGGATCGCTTTTGTAGCTCCCAAGTTGAGTTTTACGATCTGTGTGGGTTTTTCCCCCGTACTAGTTACGGAACCCTACGGTGAGTCTATTTCTCAATTCATCGACTCGTGGACGCCACAGTTGCGATGTACTCTTCGAGCCAATCGTTTCGATTATTTTTACGTATTTTTTTGAATTAGTGCATTTTCGACGCATTTTATGGATTTTCAGAAATTAGAAAATTTTCTATTTTCTTTTTTTTATAACCCCCCCTCTCTCTCTTCTCACTCACGCCCTCACTCCCTCTCTCTCTCGTTCTCTCTCGTTCTCTCACCCTCTCGGCTCCGGCTGTGGACGGAGGCGGCCGTGGGTGAGGTGACGACGCTGGGGAGCTGCTGAGGCGCGTGATGGAGCGAGGATCGGTGCTGTTTGGGAGCGATCCCGAACGGTGGATTCAAAGCCGATGGTTCGGTTCGCGATGTGGTTTTCGGCGTGGTTTAGTCGCTTCGGTGCTCGGGTTCTTCGGTGGAGATAGGGAGATGGACTGCCACTTCATCCCGCACATTTTCCCTACTTTTGTGCGTAGTTTGGTGCTCGATCGGGGGAGATCGGGCCGATTTAGTGAAAATCATAGTTTTTGGGGTTTTCAGGGTTCGCCGGAAAACGGCAACCATTCACGGCGTGGTTAGCATCAATATGACCGCTGGGATGTTTGGATCCCATTCACGTCAGTTTCGTGTCAATCGGTTGTCATTCGGGGTCGGTAGGAGTCCGGGAACCCCGGTGACCCGTTTTGGGTCGATTTGTCAGAATCGCCCCGTTCGTGCGTTTCGGTGCGTACATGTGGTATTTTCAGGCTCCGGGGGTGTTTTCCTGTCGCGTGGCATTTTTTCCCCTGCGCTACGGCGTGAATGGGGCGTGGAACGGGCTGATTCGGCCGTTCCCCTGTTCTGCGCATCGGGTTGCTGTAACGGTCGTTCCAGAGGCCGTCACCTACTGTGACGGTCCCTCGATAGACCGTTATGCTCGCTGCTTGCTTTAGGTCTTTCAGGGTGAGCGTTCTGTGACGCGTCTAGCCTAGACCGTCACATGGTTGTGACGCACCAGGGGAGGTGCGTTACGCTCCCTGCTTGATTCGGGTCTTTCGAGGTGAGTGGGCTGTGATGGACCAGTGTTGGACCGTCACCTGGTTGTGACATGCCATCGGAGGTGCGTTACGCTCGGGTGGTTCTCGAGGGCTGTGGCTGTCAATCCCTCGTTGACCGTGCCTTCCTCGGAGACCATGTCGGTCGGTTTTCCCTGACGGACTCCTCCCTGTGCGTTAGAGTCAGGTAACGCACCAGTGTAGGTCCGTTACGAGGCGTTTGACCGATGTTTGTCTGGCGATGGCGGTTGGTGTAACGCACCTACCCCCATGCACCAGGTGGCTGTGACGGACTCAGGCTCGTCCGTCACATGCTGTTCGTTCGTTTTGAGGTTTGGGGTTGTT
This sequence comes from Amorphophallus konjac, assembly GCA_022559845.1. Classification (NCBI taxonomy): domain Eukaryota; kingdom Viridiplantae; phylum Streptophyta; class Magnoliopsida; order Alismatales; family Araceae; genus Amorphophallus; species Amorphophallus konjac. Next base: position 22,077,792 of record CM040126.1, on the reverse strand, counting down.
GGCTCTGACGGTATCCTGGTGCGTTAGGCCGCTGTAACGCGCTTGGCCTGGAGCGTTACGTGGTTCAGGTTGTAGTCGTTGGCCTGTTGACTCTGACGGCCCTAGTTGGGTGCGTCAGAGCGTGTAACACGCCTGTGCTAGGCCGTTACAGTCCTGTTGTGGCCGTGATGGCCGTTAGGCTGTTCGGTGTTCGTCCGTGTGTTGGTCGGTCGTAGGTTTGTGTTCTAGGGCTGTGTTTGTGTGGCAGTGGTCTTCTGGATCGGTCGGGTTAGGTGACTGGGTGCGGTCTTTTCCCTGACTACGATAGTTCCCTAACGACGCAATCTAGAACTGCCAATGGCCTTGCCTCTGGTTGCGTGGCGACTGTTCCTTGACTGCTGGGTCTGCCTAGCGGTTGAATGACGGTCCGTTCTGCCAGAGTGTTGTTATTGCCGCTTCAGTTTCTGCTTGTCTTGGCTTGATCTCGTGGTTTGCCCGTGACCCGTGGGTGTCTGTTGACGTCCTATGAGGGCAGTAACCATGATGGGACAGCCAAGAGTGCTTGTGCATGCCGTGTGTGTGTCGGTGTTGTCTGGCTCCGATCAACCGGGGGTTACCCAGGGGTTGACGGGTGGCCTTGCGTGTCTCGGCAGTTCTGTCCAGCCTGAGACATTGGTTCTGGATACCTCGAGGTGTTGTCTTACCTCAGTCTGTGTGTCCAGGTGTGCTGAGGGTTCTCGGTGTTCCCTCAGCTCTCCGTGCGTTGTGTTCTTGCGGAGTGTGTCATTTTCTCTGGCTTAGGTTTTAGACCAATTGGCGGCTTGTTCCGCTGTTCGTGACGATCTTGCCTTCGAGTCGTCCGACTCAAGGATCGTTACGCTGGTAGGTCTAGTTACCCTGCCCTGAGTCGGTCGACAGTTGTCAGTGGTGCCATGGGTGCTTGAAAGTACGGGTGACAGTGTTTGTTTAACCTGTCTGTACTTCGGCACTCATGTTTTGGGTCTTTGTGTTTTGTGAGCCTCCACTTTCTGTTACCCTCGACTTTCAGTTGTCAACCCACCTCAGGAGTGGTGGGAGGGGTGCTCCCGTTAAACGGTTCCTAAGCTAGTTCCGTGGGCTCCCGGCTCGGTTACCATAGCGTCCTACGGGGGGAGAATACTAGCTAGAGGCTTGGCTTTGGCGAGAGCCAGTGTGTGCACACGTGGTCAGGGGCTTTGGACGAGACACCGGCGGGCGTTCCCCTGTCTAGTTACTCGAATTCGGTTGCTGTTCTGGTTTGGGCCCGGTCAGCGTGTACTGGAGACTCCGCCTGTTCGGTTAGGCGTTGTTAGGCTCGGTACGGGTGGTGCAGCATAAGACGTCAGTGGATGCAGCTGGCTGTGGAGAGGCACTCCCATCACGTGACACGTGACTCTCGGTGTTTTTGTGCGTCGTGACCTTCCCGGGTTAGCCTTTCTGTGGCTGTACTCGAGGTCGGTGTTCTGTCGCCTCCGCGACTTTCTGGTCGTACGTGGGGCAGTGTGCACGACGTTCTGGTCATGTTGTCGGTTGCCGGTCTAGGTTTTTCTAGGCTTTCTTGTTGTCCTTGCAGGTCTTCGCTTTAGGCCTGGCATTTTGTCGGCAGATCGGCAACTCCTGACCATGTCAGCTCTGTGTCGCCTTCCTGCTGTTGCTTGGAGTAGTTTGGGGTGCCGAGGTTAGTTCGGTAGCCGTTGTTTGGCATGGGCTCTTCCTCCTCTTCCTTAGCTTGCTCCCTACTCCTGCTACCCGTCTGTTCCTTTACTCCGTTCTAGTGTAGACTTGCAGCTTTCTAGTGTCACTTTCCTATTTGGCTACTGCTGTCGTTTACCTGTAGTTTTAGCGTGTTACTGCGTGTTTTTTCAGTGGGGATCCGCGTGACCCCTACTGAGCCAGTGACACAAGGCTCACCCCTGCTTTTCAGGTGGGGTGATGTTCATTCTGCTTCCGTGGCTCCTTGGTTTGCGTGCTGTCGTGGCCAGCTGGTACCCTCGTCGGGTTTCCCCCGACTCTCTGGTACGTCTTTCTTCTCTGTCGACTGTACTTGGTAGACTTGCTATTTTTCCTTTGGACTTGGCTCTGGGTATATAATTATTAATTGTAATCTATTAATTAAAAAGTAATTTTATTTCTGCTATTTCAGCAACCCGGTCTAATGAAATTTAATTGCTTACTGCTATATCTGTCAGTTCAATGTACTACACGACAATCCTTTTTCCCTTCAGAGCTTTACCGCTCTTGGGAGGCCTCGCGGGTTCCAAGTGGTATCAGGTGTATTCGATTATCCTATCGGGTATATCTGGTATCCGGGATCCGGGTCGTCACAATCCACTTGAGTTGTGTATAGAGGACGAAGTGGAAGAAGTCGATTCAATTGAGCTAAATGAAGTAATTGTTGGGCCGGAGGAGTCCTCTGAGGAGGAAGTGTATGAATCTAGTGAGAATGAAGAAGATGACAAAGATGACAATGAGGTTGATATATCTTCACCATCTGAAGATGAAATATATACTGATTGAATATTTTGTAATAAATTTAACATATATACACTTATCATTATTACTTACCACCTCTCCTCGTATAATTAGTTGTCGACTAATATGCACTACTTTAAATGTTGTCAATAATTAGATTGTTTGAGGCCGTAGCGGATCTTCGTGGAGAGGTGGTTCCGGGAGGGGTTCTACTGGTATGTTTATTTAAATTCTTAGATCACAGAGTTGTGATTATGCACTTTGTTTGGATAATGATATTTTATGTCTCTGCACCAGGTAGAGAGTCTACACAAGCTCCCCCACCTGTCGCGGGTATGTTTATTTCAATTCTTAGATAGTCTGAGTTGTGATCATGCACTTTGTTTGGGTAATGATATTTTATGTCTCTACACCAGGTACACAGTCTACACCACTTGCTGCGGGTATGTTTATTTAAATTCTTAGATCACAGAGTAGTGAATATGCAATTTGTTTGGGTAATGATATTTTATGTCTCTGCACCAGGTACACAGTCTACACCGGCCCCACAACCTGCCGCGGGTATGTTTATTTCAATTCTTAGATAGTCTGAGTTGTGATTATGCATTTTGTTTGGGTAATGATATTTTATGTCTCTGCACCAGGTACACAGTCTACACCACCTGCTGCGGGTATGTTTATTTCAATTCTTAGATCACAGAGTAGTGATTATGCACTTTGTTTGGGTAATGATATTTTATGTCTCTGCACAAGGTACACAGTCTACACCACCTGCTGCGGGTATGTTTGTTTCAATTCTTAGATTACAGAGTAGTGATTATGCACTTTGTTTGGGTAATAATATTTTATGTCTCTACACCAGGTACACTGTCTAGACCACCTGCTGCGGGTATGTTTATTTCAATTCTTAGATCACAGAGTAGTGAATATGCAATTTGTTTGGGTAATGATATTTTATGTCTCTGCACCAGGTACACAGTCTACACCGGCCCCACCACCTGCCGCGGGTATGTTTATTTCAATTCTTAGATAGTCTGAGTTGTGATTATGCACTTTGTTTGGGTAATGATATTTTATATCTCTACACCAGGTACATAGTCTACACCACCTGCTTCGGGTATGTTTATTTAAACTCTTAGATCACAGAGTAGTGAATATGCAATTTGTTTAGGTAATGATATTTTATGTCTCTCCACCAGGTACACAGTCTACATCGGCCCCACGACCTGCTGCGGGTATGTTTATTTCAATTCTTAGATCACAGAGTAATGATTATGCACTTTATTTGGGTAATGATATTTTATGTCTCTGCACCAGGTACATAGTCTACACCACCTGCTGCGGGTATGTTTATTTAAATTCTTAGATCAGAGAGTAGTGAATATGTAATTTGTTTGGGTAATGATATTTTATGTCTCTGCACCAGGTACACAGTCTACACCGGCCCCACCACCTGCTGCGGGTATGTTTATTTCAATTCTTAGATCACAGAGTAGTGATTATGCACTTTATTTGGGTAATGATATTTTTTGTCTCTGCACCTGGTACACAGTCTACACCACCTGCTGCGGGTATGTTTATTTAAATTCTTAGATCACAGAGTAGTCAATATGCACTTTATTTTGCTAACGATATTTTCTGTTTACAGGTTTGAGTGCCTCTACATCAGGTCTACAGAGTACACCCCTTCCATCACATTTTACTGGTATGTTTTTTTAAATTCTTAGTTAAATGATAAAAATTCTATATGTTTACTTGTTGAATAATTTTATTTTTAACAATGTGCTGAATTCTGATTAACTACTTTCATTTTACTTGTAACAGGTATGTCAGGCACACCACCTGGGATAGTTGGCTCGTCCGCCCAGCCGGGCACACAACCGGCAGACGATGCTCTTAGCCATCACAAGGGCGAGCAGGTGGTGTTGCAAGAGGGACGCAAGTCATGTTGGGTCTCTGGGTAAATATTTAAACTCATGAATTATGTTCGTTACCTATCCAACAACTATATAATTGTTGGCTATCATTTTAACACATGTAATTGCAGGGATAAAGTAGAGCCCAGTGAGGCTTCTCGTTTTATTACCAACATTATTGAGCGACATGTTACTGGCTCATATAAGTCATTTCGTAAGTTTCCTGAAGATATCCGCGATCGATTGTATGACGAGTTCCTGGTATACGATCTAATATTTTAAATTACATATTTCCCAACTTCGCAATTTCAATCCACTAACTTATAAAATTTGAATTCTTGACAGCAAGGATATCAATTTGTGAGGCGAGTTGACGCCGAACGAGCTCGACGTGTATGGGAGGCCACAACAACTGTAAATTATAAGCATCATTTACATGGCTGTCGGGAACGTGCCAAGGCTCTAGTCGGGGGAGCGAGGACCGTGGCCTTTGGAAGGCAAATGGCCCCACATGGATGAGGAGGGAGCACTGGGAGGACCTCTGTGATAGATGGGCCGAGCCTAAGTGGATCGCCAAATCCGCAAAAGCCAAAGCCGCACGTGCGTTACATCCAGATGTGCATCTCCATACTTCTGGATCTGTTTCCTTCGCGACCCAAAAGGAGAGATTGGTAAGTAATAATCTTAATTTTACTATACTTTATTTCTTATATGTCCTTATTTATTCTCTATAACATGTATAACAGGAAAAGAAGAGGGGTGGTACGGTCTCGTACCGCGATTTATTTGCTACAGTTCACAAGAAGAAGGGGACCGATCAGTATGTGAGTGAGAGAGCTCGCTTGGTAGTGGTAAGATTATACATACACATTTCTTTTATATTTCAATTTTTAAATATGATTGATTCATATGAAATTTACAATATTTTTTATTCAATTTCCAGGAGTCATATGACATGCATATGACTGAAAAGTACGGGTAAGAGGAGACGCAGCGGCCGCAGCTAGATCCTGACGCATGGGTAGCAGCAGCCGGCCCACCAAAGAAAGGACGAGTATACGGTTTTGGGCAGAGTTTGGATGCCAGCCCGATTCTAGCATCTTGTCCGGGCTCAGCTTCGTCCTATCCCGGTAGCAGTTCTTTCTCTACTCCCTCCATCGGCACTTCTACGAGTCAGATTACATCCATCGTCGAACATGTGGTAGGAATGGTCGAGGAACGCATGGAGGCACGCTTTGCTCGTGTGGTTGCTACCCTCATGACCCAGGCGGGGATTTTGCCTCAGGGAGCACCCTCGAGCACAACACAGCCCTCACATGCGAGTATTTAATTTAATTTTAAATTTCGTAGACTTTAGAGTTATAATAGGGGAGAATCTATGATACCAATGTTGTGTGCCCTATAGGCAAAGCCAGAAGCAAGTATATGATATTATGTGCGCATCAGTATAGATCCTATATAAATTTTAAGCTCAATTTTTAAGCCCAAGTTAAGTTAACACTCAGCTATCAAACCACGAGCTCTGATGATATCTGTGAGAACAATATAAATGAAAGTGACAAGAATGCACCAAGGAAGAGAATGCTACTTCACAGAATCCACACAGATCAGACAGATCTAACAGAATGCAATACAACGACTTAGCGTATCGGGAAGATCAGTTCATACGTAAACCTATGAATGGAGGCCTTAGATGATAAGGGCCAATCACACCAATGAAAATCACGGCACACAGAATTTTTAGGTGATTCGATCTGCCACGTAGATCTACGTACACCCTACGTCTAACCTGAGTGTGGCTTCCCCTTGTAATAGCAATAACAACAGACTCAGTCTGTAAACAAACATTGACTTATAGCTTGACTTATAAGAACACTCTCCTCTCTTCTGATCAATTTAGAAGGAACCGTGAGTAACACCCAGTTACCCACAACCAGTGGACCAGTCCTCTCTTCCTCTGAAGCACAGAGGGAATCATTCTCTTCAACCATTTTCATCATTCTTCAAATGTCAGCGACATGAGCCACTTTACACCACTGAACAGCCATTTTAAACTGCTATACAGCCATTTGTCTACTTTGTCCACCCATTTCACCCTTAATCCGCAGCTAAAAAGTCTTCTTTCATTATGTGAATTCTTCTGTCAGAAGTCGACTTATAAGCTCTCCCGAGTCGGCTTGAGGTTCTTGGATTTCAGCTGTTTTACACATGCTGCCTATTATTCACTTTTTCATAGCTATTTGTCACCACTGTTGCCTATTATTCACCTTTGCACTGCTATTTGTCACCACTGTTACCTTTTATTCACCCAGTCTATCTATTTGTCACCCTTAAGGTAGTATCTGTCACCCGTAATGCACATTTGTCAGCCTTCAGGGATATTTTTCACCCTTATTCTTCAGCGGGTACAGAGTCTATCTTAAGCTGATATATCAGCTTGTTCCTTCAGCGATTGGAGGCTTCTTCTGCAGAGTTGCTTCTAGGGCTACTGTGACACTGCCATGCTTATGCTTACCTAAATTCTTCAGATATTACAGTTCTTCAAATAGATATTCTTCAAGCATACAGACATAACAGTTCATGCATTCACAACATTCACATTAGAACTCTTCAAGCCTTCATATGTAAATGTTGTTCAAGGCATTAGAAAACATATCGACATTAGCCAGCACACATCAAATTCATGATATAAAAAACCATTATCATAATATGATTCATAGTGTTAGAGATCACCAAAACCACAGGGTACAACAATAACATTACTACTTAGTTTAAAGAATTCACCTTTGAGAGGGAAAGAAATAATCATCATGTTATCTACTTTCGGCCTTAGAAAATCAAAAGGATATTTAACTAGATTTAATAATAATTATATTTATTCAAATCGATTTATTATTTATTTTTTATGATGTAGGATCCTCCTGCAGCCGGTGATGGTGGAGATGCTATGAATGACGAATGAGGATGATGCAGCGGATATCTCTTGATTTTTTTTAATGATATTATGAAAAAATGATACATTTTAATTAATTTAACTGTAACTTTTTTTATTCAAAGATTTATGTGTTGTGGACGTTCTTTATTCTAATTTACAATATGATTTTATCCTATTGTGTGTTGTATATGTTGCTTATTGCGTGTTTTATGTTGAGTTGAGTCGATTGCGGTGTATATTTGTAGCTTTAAACAAGTTTTTAAAATTTTAAAGTATATAAAAAAGTATGTGGAGAAAGTTTTTGATGGAATTTCGACCAACTAACAAATCGTCGAAACCAATTTCACTCACTTATTTGCTGACTTATTTATTTTTCAGCGCAAATCAGTCGAAAGGTTCAAACATATTTTCGACAAATTTTATACACATTAGTTTCGACGTATTACGTGTCTGTCTCAAATACATCGATAATTAACAACATCTTTTCGACTAAAATTAGTTTCGTCGGAAGTAATTTCATTGAAATTAGTTCCGACGTATTACTTATTCGTCTCAAATTCGTCGGGCATTAAGGACTTATTTTCGACACAATAGTAGTTAGTCGTACCTAATATGACCCACAGCTTTTCAACGTACTATTTATACAATAAAAATTCGTCGAAAATTAAGGACGCATTGGCCACGGAATTAACTTTCGTCGAAACTAATTTAAACCATATGTTTGTGACTACACAATATATCAGTCGGAGATCCGTCGAAAACTTTAGACCTGTTTTCAACTAAATTATGTTTCGTCGCAATGATTAATTATTTTCCATAATATTAAATATCGACACAAATAGCCACGACTATTTCGACGACATAATTTCGTCGATAATTTAGGACATATTCGGGACGCTATCTTATTACGTCAAAATTTTGTGATGAAATAGTTTCGACGTCCATATTCCGTTTTCATTACGTCGTCAATACGTCGAAAATTCATATTGCGACGTCTCTCCGACGAATTCGCGACAGTGATTGGACGTCGAAATTTCTCATTTTTCTTGTAGTGCATGCATGCAAGGTCCGTGCAATCCTTCACAAGAACAGAGGAAGGTCGGTGCACATTTGCTATAAGGTCGATGCACGTTTGGATTGAATACAACAAGGTCGGCGCACATTCAAGGCCAGTGCAATTCTAGGTCGGTGCATGTCCTGCCTTCAACACAAGACCAAGGTTGGTGCATGTTTCGCAAGTAAGGTTGGTGCTAGTATGTGCATAAGGTCGATGCTAGCTCGACAAGGTCGATGCTAAGTCTTACATAAGGTCGATGCTAGCTCGAAGAGGTCGATGCTAGTTCATGCGTTAATGGGATGTGTCGACACCCTACTAGTAAAGTGTCAACACATTCATGTTCACCCAGAATGGATCTATAACCGGAAGCATCCGCTTTCCAAGATCCGCAACCAGACTTGGAGGATCCGCTATCACTTAAAAAGGCCTTCATATGGCTTTTCTTATCAAGGGAATAAATGTCTGGTAGAGACATCCTCTGACTTGCTGAAACCATTGCAGAAACGGTTCCCTACCTACCCACATACCGGCTGGCCGGCAGGAAAAGGTCAACCTTGACAAGAAGGCAAATCAAATTATGTGAATGGGACATTCTGGTTTTGGTCTTAACAGTGGACAACGTAAGAGATGCATTGGCTTGCTGATATTATATAGAAGAAGCTCCAGTTCAAGGAAGTGAGAGTGGGAGAAACCAGAGCAGAAAATAGTGAAGTACAGCAAGGAAGCAAGCTTGGAAGTCACTCCTCCCTCCTTGTGTTGCTGGTAAGAAGAACGTGTTGTGCCCCTGCGGTCATTTGGCAATTTGTAGTTTTGATAATGCCTAACATTATGAGTCATTTAACTCTATGACACTATGAGTTTAATTCTAAGTCTCATTCTCAGATGGTTGATGTGTTCTCTTGACAGATAAATTCAACGGAGCAAGCCATCCAAGGTTGAAAGTCACTCATGATGTAAGTGCACGGAAAACAAGGCAAAAGTCACTCAAGATGTAAGTGCACAGAAAACAAGGCAAAAATCACTCAAGATGTAAGTGCACGGAAAACAAGGCAAAAGTCACTCAAGATGCAAGTGCACGGAAAACAAGGCAATGATGAAAATCCCTTCAAATCGCTTCTTTCATATGTGAAGAGTCACGGCTATCAGAACAACAGGCTGGCTTCAAGAAGTGATGACACTTCGCACAGAAGTGCTGACACTTCGCACAGAAGTGTTGACACTTCGCACAGAAGAGCTAACACTTCAGACACCCTGGCACCCAGAAGTGTCGACACTTCATCTTGAAGTGTCGACATGTCTGCCAAATAGAATGCATTGTAAACACAGTGAAGCTGAGAAGTGTCGACACTTCATCTTGAAGTGTCGACCTGTCTGCCAAACAGAAGCATTGTAAATGATGTGAAGCTGAGAAGTGTCGACACTTCATCTCGAAGTGTCGACGTGTCTGCCAAACAGAAGCAGCTATTGTTGACTTTATGTTTCTCAACGTGGGCAGCCCCTTTTCTTGGATTTGTTTAATCTTAAAGTCACCCAACCTACCTTGATTTGTGGATCTTGTCTGGGGCTTGTCTATGGACCATTCAAAGAGATATAAAAACAACACAAAGGGGTTAGAAACCCTAATGCATCTGACGCGGGACGGGGACCGACACGGACTAAGACTCACAAAAGACTCTAACTGAGGCCGGCAGTAGCACGCTCAAGGGTCGCCAAGTGGCTGACCACCGTGATATCCCACAGAATGAGGGACGTCTCTCAACAGAAACTCCGACCTTGGCCGTCCCAAGGAGGGAAGCGCACGTGTCTAGGCGTATAGTCGACCTCCAAAGACAAGGGGAGTCGAGTCCTAGCTCGGTGCTCGACTAGTGCTAGAGATGGATGCTCTCACTCACGATCCGCGGTGATGGCAATAAGTGGCTAGGCACCTACCCTCTCTCACGCGGCATAATCAATCACATACTAAAAGAGCAAGCAAAAGGAGGGGAGTCGGAGCGCGTACCTCCACGCCTAGGCGTGGGGAAGGAACCCCGGCCGTGAACCAACAACCCCGATACACCAGAGGTCAATAAAATACAACCCAATAACGGCCCACTCCTCGCAGGGAGGTAAAAGGCTACAACCAATACGTTCGGGGCTGCCGGACACGGGTTGACGGGCTGCACTCGGTGACGGGTCGGCCACGAGGAGGTTCGGGTGCAACGCTGCAGAAACCGGTGTCGCGCGCGCCTGGGCGGAGGGGGGGTCTCACGGGCTGATACGACGCCCGTTTGAGGCACCGTCAGAGAGGACGCGTCGCTGACTGTTGGAGGAACGCTCCGGCCAAAGGGGGCGCGCTGGATCCGCCGGTGGTGACCGTGGGCGCTGCTGAAAGTCAGATCAGGTTCTGTGGGCGCAGAACTGCGCTCGCCGACGGTAAAATCTGGAAATCGGCCTTCTGGTGCCCGAACAAGTCCGGGCCGGTTGGGGGTGAAAGCTGACTGGCAGAGATCGCCCTCGGCCAAATGACGCTGGCAGACGACGCCGGTGCGAGCCGCAGGAGTCGCTGAAAGTCGGGGCTGGTTCGCTGGGCGGACTGGGCAGACGCGCTGGCGCAACCCCACGAGATCGACCGCCACGGACGGTGACGATGTCGAAACGCGACGCCGTCGGCGGCGTTGGAAAGTTGACTCGGAGATCTACGAACCCTGAAGAAACCAGGGCAAAAGACACAGCGTGGAGGCCTGGGGAAAATTCGCAATCAGGGCCTCCCCGCTGGGCGAGCAGAGAAAGTGGTGCTGGCGCAGGTCGGCGGAGAAAATCGGTACGGGCAGTGCCGATCTCCGATTGATGCAAAATGGGCGCCGACGCGAAGCTGATCCGCAGACGTATCTCCAGAAAATAGGTCGTGGCAAAACTCGTCCAGGAAGGGGGCGCGAGCTCTGCTACAAGTCGGGGCAGAAATCTGGAATCACGAACACGAACCGTTGAGGAAGAAGATGAGGATAAGAGGGAACCCCGGAGTCCACCGAGGGCTGAGGCGTCACACCCCGCCGTTCTCCCGTCGCAGGAGCAGAAAGAGAGAGAGAGAGAAGGGCGCAAAAAGCTTTGCACAATACTCACTTGTATTCAAATTCATGTGTAAAACTGTAATCGGTACAAGGTGAGAACTACTTATAGGGGATGGGAAAACCCTAATCTAACTAGAAGGGAGGGGTGCGCCCAGCTCCAAGGAGAGAAAGGCGGCCCATATTTCAGCAAGCTTAGAAAATAGGAAAGGGATCTAAGTGGGATAAGGAAGGGGTGGAGTTGGGGAAAGGAGGAGAGGGGAAAAGGGGAAGGGAGAGGGGAGCGCCCCCCACCTTCCCTAGTAGAACTAGGAAGGGGGGGGGGGCGGCTGCCTCCTCCTCCTCTAGATGGGGAGGGGGCCGCCCCCTAAACCCTAATGGGCCTCTTTTAAGTGGGCTTCAAGCCCCAATAAGCCCCTGACCCAATAACAAGATCCATTACCCCACAAAGCAACCCAATTGGCCACTATATGGCCCAATAAGTGCCCAAACAATAAGATGTCCACGCAGGGACCAAAAGACAAGGCCCACAAGGCCTGAGCAAGTCCAGACTGAGGCCCAACATGGCCTAAACATGATGAAAAGATAACTAGAAGGTGCCGCCGTCGCCGAGCCACAAGGAGGTAGCGGTGTGCCGGGTGCTCCGTCGAGGATAGCGCCGTGTGTCCTCACCAATTCTCCCCGGGTGGGAAGAACTCGACCCCGTCGAGTAAGGGTCACGGTCGCTGAGGTACCGCTCCAGCAGGTCCGGATCGATCCGCTCCAGCTCTCCACGTGTAATCCAGGTGTTGTCCGACTCGGGGCGCCCTCTCCAACGCACTAAGAAGCGTTGGTAGGCTCCGCTCCTGGTAGTAGTCACCTGCTCATCCAGTATGCAATCTATATGCTCGCGTTTTTGTAATGGGGCTGGAGGAGGTGGACTCTCAGTAGGTGTATCACTCACAACAGGAGGGTCAGGCCCAAATAACTCACTGGGTATCACCGCGGGATCCCGATAAGCTACCAGATCAGAGACATTGAACGTCGAACTGATCCCGTAGTCGTCTGGTAGCTCGATCTCATACGCGTTCGACCCAATACGCCTCAACACTCTGAATGGTCCTGCACCGCGGTCTTGGAGCTTCTTTACGGCTCCCGAAGGAAACCGTTCCGGTCTAACCCGGACCATGACGTACTCTCCCTCGCGGAACTCACGTGTGCGTCTGTGCGCGTCAGCTAACTCCTTGTAACGTGCGTTGCTGGCCTCAAGGTGGTGATGATGCAGACTCCGAACTAGCTGTGTTGACTCATACCTATGTGAATGCAGTGGGGGTCCTGGACATCCAAACACAGACCTAGCATGCCTATGACTCCTACATGATTGGACAACACGGGGAGGACCAGGACAACCAAAGTTGTATCTATCATGCATGGGTGTCCTACGGAATGTGGTAGACTCATGGGGACTAAATTGCCCAAACTCACTCATGACATTCCCTATATGAGACAAACCCCTATATGATGGTGGACATGAAGAAACATGGGGAAGAGACATGTGTCCCTGGCCTCCTAAGCTCGGGCATCTGGATGCCGATAAGGTGAGGTGTTGACTAGAAGGCCTAGGTGGTGTCTGATAGTGGACCTCCTCGACAAGGTGGGGAAAAGAATATGGGTCGAGAGGCTCACCAGGGAGGGGATCGAAAGGGTCAAAGAAATGATGACCCCTCCCGACAGGTCCCTTCACTATACTTGCCCATGTGCGACATTCGCCCAGGTGCAGATAATCACCTTCGGGCACTCTCATGTATGGGGCAAGAGGCTCATGAGGAAGGCAAGGAAGGCAAGGTTCCTCCCTCGGGACCGTGAAACCATAAGCGGGGACAAAATCAACCTCCACGGGTATGGGAAATAATAAAAGGACCTCGGATGTGATATGTCCTATGGTGTAGACCGAGGTAATAGACCCCAAAGCAGGGAGTGTAAAGCTATGACTATAGGGTTGGTCAGACCCTAAGGTCAACATATAGGTCAACTCCCATTGATAATCTAAACTCCTAAGGAAGTCCTTCACATTTTCAAGAAAGCAGAAGGACCGAAAAGTGGTGTGAAAGGAGTTAAGGGGTATTATTGGGAGGGCTGGTCCCATGGGTGTATAGCAAGGAATGGCGACATCTAGAAGTGGACCCTCCCTTAGCCAGCTAGCTAAAGACTCTCCAATGACCAGTTCACCCTCGGAAGGTAAGAATGTCTCTATATGAGGGTCTAAGGGTGAAGCCTCTCTCTCGGGAGTGGAAACTGAGTCCTCTATGATGTGGGGGGGGTCACTCCCTAACTCCTCAACCTCAGTTAGGTACTCCTCCATCAACTCCTGTTCAGCCTCGTAACTCACTGGAACAAACCCAGGTGATGACATGGAGGTGGTCGGCGTAACGCCGTCATGGAAGACAAACTCACCGGGAAGGTGAGATGGGTGTAGGGTGCAGGTCCTCCTATCCAGGTCGATGGTCGCACTTCTTTCCTCCAACCAAGTTCGCCCTAAAATGATGCATGGACCAGCAAGTGTGCTGATCTTGCACCAAGCGCCATCGAAATATTTAACGGGGCCAAACCACCGTTGAAACTCGATAAAAGCTAAACCATCACGGAGAACAATCTCCCCAGTCTTAGAGAGTGACTCAACAATGTCTTGTGAGACACAGTTAGATGACACCCTACTGATGAAATCGATCTCCGTATGCATCCCATTAGGTAGGACGGCAGTGGACATGACAGGGCGCTGGAATGACTCGGTCATCGGTATAGGGATCGGGTCTCCCGACGACTGAGTGGTAGGGGCGACACTTAGGGGTCGTACCATAAGAGCATCGAATCGGGCCAATAGGGATGACTAATCTGACATGTGGTCTCGAGGAACCACCATGGGGTTGGCGCGGAGCTGGACATGCAAGACTCCACGAGACAAGGACAAAACTCTAACTAGACACAAACCTAACATTACAATGCAATGGTGGGTTACCTAGATGAACTAAGAGACTAATGCAACCTAGATAACTCTAAGGCCTCAATTGCACCCTAGACAACCTAAAGACTCGAATGACCTAAGACCCCAATTTGTTAGAACAAACTGGTTCCCTAAGCTCTGATACCAAATTTGACGCGGGACGGGGACCGACACGGACTAAGACTCACAAAAGACTCTAACTGAGGCCGGCAGTAGCACGCTCAAGGGTCGCCAAGTGGCTGACCACCGTGATATCCCACAGAATGAGGGACGTCTCTCAACAGAAACTCCGACCTCGGCCGTCCCAAGGAGGGAAGCGCACGTGTCTAGGCGTATAGTCGACCTCCAAAGACAAGGGGAGTCGAGTCCTAGCTCGGTGCTCGACTAGTGCTAGGGATGGATGCTCTCACTCACGATCCGCGGTGATGGCAATAAGTGGCTAGGCACCTACCCTCTCTCACGCGGCATAATCAATCACATACTAAAAGAGCAAGCAAAAGGAGGGGAGTCGGAGCGCGTACCTCCACGCCTAGGCGTGGGGAAGGAACCCCGGCCGTGAACCAACAACCCCGATACACCAGAGGTCAATAAAATACAACCCAATAACGGCCCACTCCTCGCAGGGAGGTAAAAGGCTACAACCAATACGTTCGGGGCTGCCGGACACGGGTTGACGGGCTGCACTCGGTGACGGGTCGGCCACGAGGAGGTTCGGGTGCAACGCTGCAGAAACCGGTGTCGCGCGCGCCTGGGCGGAGGGGGGGTCTCACGGGCTGATACGACGCCCGTTTGAGGCACCGTCAGAGAGGACGCGTCGCTGACTGTTGGAGGAACGCTCCGGCCAAAGGGGGCGCGCTGGATCCGCCGGTGGTGACCGTGGGCGCTGCTGAAAGTCAGATCAGGTTCTGTGGGCGCAGAACTGCGCTCGCCGACGGTAAAATCTGGAAATCGGCCTTCTGGTGCCCGAACAAGTCCGGGCCGGTTGGGGGTGAAAGCTGACTGGCAGAGATCACCCTCGGCCAAATGGCGCTGGCAGACGACGCCGGTGCGAGCCGCAGGAGTCGCTGAAAGTCGGGGCTGGTTCGCTGGGCGGACTGGGCAGACGCGCTGGCGCAACCCCACGAGATCGACCGCCACGGACGGTGACGATGTCGAAACGCGACGCCGTCGGCGGCGTTGGAAAGTTGACTCGGAGATCTACGAACCCTGAAGAAACCAGGGCAAAAGACGCAGCGTGGAGGCCTGGGGAAAATTCGCAATCAGGGCCTCCCCGCTGGGCGAGCAGAGAAAGTGGTGCTGGCGCAGGTCGGCGGAGAAAATCGGTACGGGCAGTGCCGATCTCCGATTGATGCAAAATGGGCGCCGACGCGAAGCTGATCCGCAGACGTATCTCCAGAAAATAGGTCGTGGCAAAACTCGTCCAGGAAGGGGGCGCGAGCTCTGCTACAAGTCGGGGCAGAAATCTGGAATCACGAACACGAACCGTTGAGGAAGAAGATGAGGATAAGAGGGAACCCCGGAGTCCACCGAGGGCTGAGGCGTCACACCCCGCCGTTCTCCCGTCGCAGGAGCAGAAAGAGAGAGAGAGAGAAGGGCGCAAAAAGCTTTGCACAATACTCACTTGTATTCAAATTCATGTGTAAAACTGTAATCGGTACAAGGTGAGAACTACTTATAGGGGATGGGAAAACCCTAATCTAACTAGAAGGGAGGGGTGCGCCCAGCTCCAAGGAGAGAAAGGCGGCCCATATTTCAGCAAGCTTAGAAAATAGGAAAGGGATCTAAGTGGGATAAGGAAGGGGTGGAGTTGGGGAAAGGAGGAGAGGGGAAAAGGGGAAGGGAGAGGGGAGCGCCCCCCACCTTCCCTAGTAGAACTAGGAAGGGGGGGGGGGGCTGCCTCCTCCTCCTCTAGATGGGGAGGGGGCCGCCCCCTAAACCCTAATGGGCCTCTTTTTAAGTGGGCTTCAAGCCCCAATAAGCCCCTGACCCAATAACAAGATCCATTACCCCACAAAGCAACCCAATTGGCCACTATATGGCCCAATAAGTGCCCAAACAATAAGATGTCCACGCAGGGACCAAAAGACAAGGCCCACAAGGCCTGAGCAAGTCCAGACTGAGGCCCAACATGGCCTAAACATGATGAAAAGATAACTAGAAGGTGCCGCCGTCGCCGAGCCACA
The DNA here is from genome assembly GCA_022559845.1 of Amorphophallus konjac. NCBI lineage: Eukaryota > Viridiplantae > Streptophyta > Magnoliopsida > Alismatales > Araceae > Amorphophallus > Amorphophallus konjac. Next base: position 22,061,208 of record CM040126.1, on the reverse strand, counting down.
AGGAGGTAGCGGTGTGCCGGGTGCTCCGTCGAGGATAGCGCCGTGTGTCCTCACCAGCATCAAGGGAGATCAAGAGAGGCTAGAGGAGGTTGTCCAATGGAAGAAGAAGAGGGTACTGTAGCCGTGAACAATACTTCATGCAGAAGTTCTTCATCCATTCCAAGGTGTTTCAAGCTCATATCCAAGCTAGCAACTTCCAAGGCAGTGTACAAGCATACAAGACTATCAAGGGGATCCAAGGAAGCTGATTTCACAAGGAAGAAGAAGCCATTGCTGCTGAATCAAGAGGAGAGCTTTGCGAAGAAGAAGAAGTCTTTGTTGGTGATCTACATCGTGTGAAGACAAGAAGAAAAAGAGGGAGCCCTTGCTGAAGCATCAGATTCACCTCCTTCATTTCAGACAAGATCTTTTCGATTCTAGCATATCTCCATATCTTGTTTGAACATGTTCATATTGCTCTCTTTTCAATTTGTTCAAGCTACTGAAATTGAGAATCGTCCCTACCGTGGTTAGTAGGAAGGCAGTTGGAAGGTGCTCCAATCTGCGGTGTTGTCATCCCTACTGGTGGTTAGTAGGAAGGCAATCGGAAGTTCTCCGATCTGCGATTTGGTGCGTTGCACTAGTGAAGCCTCACCGAGTTTGGTGAGGGGTGGACGTAGGACTGGGGATTCAGTCCGAACCACATTAAAATCTCGTGTGTTGTGGTTTGTTTGTGCGATTACTTTGTGCTAGATGCATGCTTAGGTTCAATCGTTAATTTACTCATTCATCTTGCTAAGCAAATCATTGTATCCGTTGCTAAGCTAGTTGTATTCCGCTGCTATTATCTATATCTAGCTTTAAAGAGGGGTGTTTTACGAAAAGAGGGGCAGATCTATTCATCCCTCCCCTCTAGATCCACCATCCACTACTCAACAAGTGGTATCAGAGTTTAATCTCTCATTATGGGGTCTAACGACTTTGAGAAAAATGGTGGATTGTCGTCCAAGGGTTTATTACCTGAAGGACATTCTATGAATAGGCCTCCATATTTCACTTGAACTAATTATCTTTATTGGAAACAACGTATGCAGGTGTTCATTCGCGCCCAAGATTACGAACTCTGGCGAGTGATCAGCAAAGGTCCGTATGAGCTTACGGATGATGAGGAATTGTGGACCAAAGAACAAATAAGAAAATCCACTGTCAACTAGAGTGCTAGACACTTCATACAATGCTCACTCCATCCAGTAGAATTCTCAAGAGTGGCTACCTATGCAACTGCAAAAGAAATGTGAGACATGTTAGAAGTGATTTATGAAGGAACCTCTCAGGTACGAGAAACAAAACCCAACATTTTAGTTTCTGGATATGAAAATGTTCAGGATGAGGCCTGATGAGTCAATTCAAGAAATGTATGCTCGCTTAACTGTGCTTACTAATAGTCTAACTGATCTTGGAAAGAAATATTCAGAGCAGAAAACTGTAAGGAAGATTCTCAGATCACTAACCCCTGCATGGCACACGAAGGCTACCATGGTTGAAGAATCTAGAGATCTCGCAACTACTAAGGTAGATGAACTCATCGGGTCATTGATGACCTATGAGATCAACCTAAAGAACAAAGAGGCTGAGGTACCTAAGAAAAAGTCCCTAGCTCTTAAAGCAGGACCCAGTGGTCAAAGCACTTCTGATGAAGGTGGGGCTTCTGCAAGTGAGCGAGATGAGGATGACGTAGCCATGCTCATACGTAAGTTCAGAAAATTTTTTAGAAAAAAAGGTAAGAGCTTCATGAGAGGAAGGTCACAGGTAAGGAAGAGTTTCAAATCCAAATCTGAAAACTTTAAGAAAGCTGACAAGATCATTTGTTATTCTTGCAACAAACCATGGCATTTTAAGACTGAATGTCCAGAAAATTTCAGAAAAGCTGACAAATGGAAGGGCAAAAAGAAGAACAAGGCCATGGTGTCCATATGGAGCGATGAAGAAGAAAGTGATGATGGAACCAGATCCTCGGACAAAGAAAAAGAAGATCTTTGTCTCATGGCCAGAGGTGACGAAGAAATTGAGGTACACTCTCCATTTGAAAATTTCACAATTGATGATTGGGAGGAAGCATATATACAGCTCATGGAGAAATATGACATGTACAAAAAGGAGAATAAATCTTTGAAAAAGAAAATTAACACATTTGTGCATGATCATGATATGAATCATAAGACTGATTCACTTGAAACTGAAATTGAAGACCTTAAGAAAATGATTGAAAATTTGGAAGAGGGAAGAAAAGAAATGGATGACTTGAAAACTGAAAACGAAGACTTAAGAAATGAGATTGATAGCATGAAGCTAAAAATGCAAACCTATGAAAAGGACAGCAAATTGAGCAATAAGAAGTATGATGCTATCAAACATGTCAACACTCAACTCCTTCACAACATTGAAAAACTACAAAAAGAGTTGAAGGATAAACAACATTCCTTAGAAAAGTTTGTAGATGGAAGAGAAAACCTAGATGCATTGCTAGGTACTAGAATGAATTTCAACAAGGAATGATTGGATTTTGAACCAACAAATAAAAGACCAATTGGGTTAAAAACTGTCACATTTGTTTCATCTTCTGATGCTTCTACTTCAAACACAACACTCGAAGGAAAAGAAAAGGTTGAAGAGGAAGCTACTGAAATCCCTAAAAAGATTGCTCAAAAGCCTAAGAAAAGTCAACCTTCCCCACAGCACAGGTGTAATATCCCGGACCTTTTGGATCTTTCTTCGTGGGTCCCGGATCTGGTTTCTCGGAGTGTCCGGCTCTGTTGTGTTCGAAATTTTTGTTTCAGACATCTTTCGTGTTCGGATCGACGTGATCCGGAGTTGTTTCAGAGGCCCGGAGTGCATCCGCGCATGTTTACCGATTTTCAGCGTGTGTTTCGGCAATTCCTTCGGAACCTCGTTGCGGGTGAACCGCGTCGTTCACCTAGGCGAGAGTGGTACCGTTGCGATCGGTGCGTTCCGAGGATCCCGAAAATGTAATTTTTAATTTTTTGGTATTTTTTGAAATTTTTGGATTTTCCTATAAATATCACTCTTTTTCTCTCTCCCCCACCCTTCTTCTTCTTCTTCTTCTTCCTCCTCTTTCCTTCCTCCCCCATCGTGAGAACCGCCCCCTCTCCCTCTCTCTCTCCCATTCGACCGCGGTGGCGTCCCCTCCGGCTGTAGACGGCGCGGGGCGACTGCGTGACGACGTGGGCGACGGCGAGGCGATCGTGGTGGTGTAAAGCTTGTCACGAATCGTGAAGGGACGAGGGTTCTAAAAGCGTTCTTCGTGGTTCGAGCTCGATTCGACGGAGCTTTCGCTCCATTGAGGAAGGGGGACGAATCCCTATGCTCATCCCATCATCCCCCGTATTTTGAAGGCCGATTGGGAGCCGAGAGGGGTGTTTTTGAGCGGGTTAGGGCAAAATCATGCTTTGGGGAGATTTCGCCCGATCTATGGATTTGAGCCGCGATTCGGCATTTTGGTGGCCTAGAATCATGCTAGGGGTCCCCAGGGGTCTTCCCCTTTGATTTCCCCCTCTCCTATGGAGGCATGCGGGCGTGGTTGAAATTTTTGGGTGTTTCACGCCGTTTCACCGCCGGGTCGGTGTGACGGTCATTCCAGTGACCGTCACACAGTTTAACGTGCCCAGGTAGGTGCGTTATAGCCCTGTTTCAGGCAACTGGGGGTCTGTGGGCCGTGACGGTCCCACGATAGACCGCCAGGGCGTTGTGACGCGTCTGGGTTGGACCGTCAGGGACGATCTGACCGTTGGCTTCCGACCGTTGGTTTTTGACCGTTTGGGATCATGACGTGTGACGCACCAGGACTGGCGCGTCACAGCCTTGTAACGCCCCTGTGTGGGTGCGTCAGAGCTGACGCAATACCCACAACGCACCAGAGTTGGTCCGTTACAGACTGTGACGCACCGAGTGGCACGCGTCACAGTTGGTTTCTTTCTGTCATGTGACGCACTAGGGATGGCACGTCACAGACTGTGACGCACCAGGGTTGGCGTGTCACACGCTGTTTTGCACTGAGGGTCTGACACCCCTGTGTTGGGCTGTCAGATGGCTGTGACAGTCAGCCTTAGACCGTCAGAGCCTGTGGCGCGTCTAGGGTAGACCGCCAGGCTCAGGATTGCTCCGGGTGGTTTGCAGTCCCATTTTCCTTCAGACTATGGTCACCATACCACGGTGCTGGTACGAGGGACGGTCCCCGTACATCGTCGGATGCGGACGTGATTTTCTGTTGACTTGAGAGTCTACTCCTTTAGTGACCCTCCACTAGTCGTAGCCCACCAGTACGCGTGTGCTGGTCTCACCTGGGAGTAGGTGTACGGGCTTACCCTGAGGATGGTTTTGGACTGGTTTCCATCGGGCCCCACGTCTTGCAGCCTGAGTCCGACTGAGGGGGAAACCGGTCAGAGGGCCAGACCAGGGACGCGTGGTCTGTGTGTGCACACGTGGTTAGGGGCGATTGGACCCACTCTGACAGGCGTGAACCCTA